>JASEVX010000012.1:29472208-29630313 GCA_031761405.1 Serripes groenlandicus
AAATAGTTTTCTTGGAAACGTAAACATTAAAAAATGCTTAACTTGTGCAAACCTTTAATTCTTCCTGATATAAGGTATCGTTTCAGGGAAAGGTTTAACTCTTTCTGATATTAGTTATGCGTAACAAGGGAAATGTTTCATTCTACCTGATATTAGATATGCGTTACAAGGGAAATGTTTCATTCTACCTGATATTAGATATGCGTAACAAGGGAAATGTTTCATTCTTCCTGATATAAGATATGCGTAACAAGGGAAATGTTTAATTCTTCCTGATATTAGATATGCGTAACAAGGGAAATGTTTCATTCTACCTGCAATAAGATATGTGTAACAAGTGAAATGTTTAATTTCTTCCTGATATAAGATATGCGTATCGAGGGAAATGCTTAATTCTTCCTGATATAAGATATGCGTAACTAGTGAAATGTTTAATGATATATTATATAAGTTATGCGTATCTAGGGAAATGTTTAATTATATCTGATATAAGTTATGCGTAACAAGGGAAATGTTTTATTCTTCCTGATATAAGATATTGCGTTACTAGGGAAACGTTAAATGATATCTGATACAAGTATGCGTAACTAGGGAAATGTTTAATTATATCTGATATAAGTTATGCGTAACAAGGAAAATGTTTGATTCTTCCTGATATAAGATATGCGTTACAAAGGAAATGTTGAAATATTCTTAGTATTGGCTGTAGCAGACGACTTTTCAAATAATTGGGAACGGTTGACTTCCATCACATTCGATGTGCAATGAATAAATATTCACTCTTATACTTTGAAATGTCTGAAGAAAGCAATTGAAATTTTGGATTGTGAATAATGGGATAGCGTTGTAAGAAAGAGTTAACTTTCTTCTTTCCATATATTGTATTTAGAGGACGCCTCTTAAAGATGCGTGAAAAGTGTGTCTTACTTTCGACTGGTAGAATATAAAAAAATACGTAAACTATAAGTAAATATACGTAATATATAAGTACATATACGTAATATATAAGTAAATATACGTAATATATAAGTAAATATACGGAATATATAAGTAAAACAAGTATAAGAAATCTAATATTTATTTCATATTTTTCGTTGTGTCATTTCGTTTCAGTTCGAAATTAAAGTCCAAACAAATTTGGTCAAAGAAAACAATACAGCAACTTATATAAGTTATAATAGATCTTAACATATATTGAATATTTTTCAATGTGTTTTTTCGTTTCAGCTCTAAAGCAAAGTCAAACAAAAGACCGTCAAAGGGTAACAATACACCTAGTCAAAGCGGCGGAACGCCGTCCAAGGGCAACTGTGTGGATAATCCAAACATGACAGTTAATAAATTGAAGTGCCCTGCTCTGATAAAGGAAAACTGTAATTATTGTCAAAGTATACCGGTACAACAAGCCTGTTGTGGCAGTTGTCAACCGTACGTTTCAAACCCGAATAATTGTCCTGCACCACGGCCGGTAAGGGGAAAATAAAAGTGGTGATCGGAAATATGGTGTTGTTTTACTTATATATTATTATTTCATCCCATGTTTTGAATTATTTATTTCGCTGTAAAGCTAGTTTCGACAATTATTTTCCAGTAGTCGAAACATGCATCGATTAGGGTGTGTAGAGCACACTGTTCAAAACGAAATCAATATTTTGAGCGTGTGGTCAAAAACGCGATTTTAGAAATCGTGTTTAATATTGGCGACTTGCTGATACAGTATCTCAGTTGTGTATGGGTCATTTTTGCTTCAATGCATTATTATGACGGTAAGGTTTGTATTTATAGCCAAGCAGAATTAAATTGATTTGTCTGTAGCCGAAAAGAGCATCGATTAGGTAGGTTCTGTAGATCCCACTGATTAAGATGATTTTCATAAGGTGGGTCTGGAGATATAAGCGATACATTTAGGCGATACATTTAACGTGCTTACTATTGAGGTATAGTTGAAATCTGTATTACGTTATGGTCGTTGCTGTTTGAATTCATTATAATGGCGGTCTGGTTGATATTTAGGGCAGAAGATACATAGGCATATATTGTCACGATGCTAATTGGACCATGTATTCAGTATCCGACGTAACAACATGTTATTATCCTACCATCTTATTGCAAAGACCATTACCGCTACAATGATGTGATGTCTTCAAATAACTCTCATACTTGTGCAAAATTAGACAGACATAGTGCGTAAAGTAAAATAATAAGATTTCCACTTCACGTTTTTGTCCCCTATTAATCACGTTCTAGCCACGTTGTTCCACGTTGTGTCCATGCTGTGGCCATGTTCTGCCACGTTTCACAAATAAGTGGCGGACACCATTTGATAACATTGACACAACACCGACATATTAACAACATGCGTCGCATGTGTTACTTGGAACACTCTTACTATTCATTGCAAGTTATTGGTACTCAAGCCGATGACGCAGCAATTTATTAAACAATTTATTATCTGACTGAACAAATTGTATTGGCCGCGTCAAGCGAAAGTAAATCTTATTGGACTTCACCCAATCCCCGAGCCTAAGCCCTATATGGCATCATACACATATTTACAGGAGTGAGACAAATCGATCAAGAATACACAGTTCCCTTTATCACAGTATTTACCCCCCTCACCCCTTTTCGGCCATTTTGTTTGGCCATTTTCTTAAATGTGGAAAAGAGAAAGATAATATGACATACCATTAAATAATTACATGTGCGTATAATAAATCATGTACCTGAAACAAAAACTTCAATGAAATATGGATTTCAAACGCAAATTTCTTGTGTAATAGTTACATGTTTTAGAGTATACACTATAAATGCTTATCATATTTGCTGTATACAATTGGCTATAATTATAGTCGAGTATGAGGGTAAACAACCCAATAGAACGAACGAAACTTACAAGGTTTCCGACCAGGGAGGTTATAATGGTACATCTGGGAACTTTGTTTTATAAGAGGTTATATCGTAATTTTGTTTTAACTGATTGCAAGCCGTGAAGATTCCCATGAGATTGTTTGCAGGTATATCGATGGCTTCGAGCGAACTGTATGTATTTTAAGAAACAGTTACAACTTTTTCGCGCTGAGCCAAGGACATGCTCGCCCACGTCTTCATTGTTTGCAAATGTAATACGAGTTTCGTTAAGCATGACGTGCGTGGCTAATAAATTAAACATTTAAAATATATAATAAGCATGAATCAATATATGAGCCGTTCCACGACAAAACCAACATTGTGGACTCTACGTACAGTATCGACCGGATCAGCCTAAGCATGCCGCGTAGGCTAACCCGGACAGACATTTTTCGCCTTATGTGGATTTTCTGTTTCAGGAATCATTACTCAATACCTCTATCCTCCTGAGCCGGAAAGTGTCGGCCCAGATTAGCCTTCGCGGTTTGCGCGGGCTGATCGGGGTCGATACATTACGCAGAATCCATAATGTTGGTTTTCTCGTTGAACGGCTCAAACATATATAAGGTTTTCTACTACAAATATTCAACGTGTTTATTGGGCTGTAAGAGTCACGTCACCGTTTAATGTACAGTCCAACCTGTGCATAAAGACCACCCTGCGGAAAAGAACAATCTGGTCTTTGTTCACATGTGGTCTTTAATTACAGGGTCATTTATGGAGAAACTGAATAACATGGGAATTTAAAAGTGTGGTTGCTATAGACAGGGAATTGATAAACAAGTGTGGTCTTTAGCACAGGTTCGACTGTATACACCATTCGGCAGTTCATTTCACACGGACTGTACTCTATCATAACCAAAAAAATATAAATACATAAATAGCCTCGATTTCACTAAGATATGAATATTCGTTAAGTATATCATTGAGAAGTGAGTGATGAATCGTCCAATTTTCGCTTAACTGACACGGCTTACGTAATGGTTAACTCTTTCTGACCCGAAATTGAAAAAAAAAAAAAACCGGTATTCTCCATTTTTCATGTTGTAAGAGTTTTGGAATGATAACTAGAAGGCATGCAATGTTGATTTAATGTGAGAAAGCTCACCTGAATCTGTATTGTTTGCAAAAGCCTCAATATTGCTATTGACGATGCAAGAGTTAATTGTTAAAGAAGATTTACTGATTAGTTATCGATATTCCATCAATAGTAACTTTATTAAAAAATATTTTAAATGTTCATATCGAATTCAAAACGAGGGTACGGTTGATCTCATTGAGAAACGTGCATACCATCAGCATAGGCAGAACTCAAAACATATTTTGAAAACCCTGGATTAGGGGCAATTTTGACCCTTTTGTAAACAATGCAAATTTAGGTACCATTGCTAAGAACGAGCAATGGCACCTAAATTTCCATTGTTTACCAAGAAAAATGATTTAACGCTTATAAAGACTTTATGGCGAGGTAAATAACCGTGGTAAAAAAATATCAATTTTAGTTACAACCGTTTCACGTCAAGCCCTCGAAATGATTGTTCATTACGATAGATGATCTGAAACTACAATGGACGCAAATGATATTTTGATTTGAAAATTCAAAGCAAAAATATTTACAAAGCATTTCCACCATTTCCCAAATGATTTTCTAAAGTCGTCTGCTTCAAAAGTGTCGAACGTGGGTCTGTATCAGGGAGATAAATACGTGTGAGACGCAAACACGTATAATGAAAAATATATCATAATTTGAAAATTCAAAGTATTTTTTTTACAGAGTATAAAAAACATTGTAGAAAAAGGAGAAATTGCCCCTTCTTAGCATTTTCTCCATTTCCAAAATGATTTTCTTAAGTCATCTGCTTCAAAGGTGTCGAACGTCGTCTGTATCAGGGAGAGACATACGTATAAGACATACACATGTACTTAAGACATTTTTTCAGTTATATCACGGCGTTTTCGGTTGTAACTACATCTAGAACAAGATGTAGTTACAACCGTTTTGCATGAAGCCCTCGAAATGTTGGTTGTAGTCAAATGTGGTAAAATAAAGAGATGTCGTTTAATATGCATTTTAAAACAACATCTCTTTATCCTACCACACTTGACTTCAACCAACGGATAAACGGACTTTATTTAACGTGTAACGTAAGGTTTGCATATGTCGCTGTGTATTACTGTATGTTGCTTTAAACATGTATGTATGTGTAACTAAATAATGTTTATGGACTTTGACCCTTTCCCATATACAGTACAACCTGGGTTGAAAGATCACTCATGGGATGAAAACAATGTAGTCTTTGTCCACTGGTGGTCTTTAATTACAGGGTCAGTCATGCAGAAAATTAGTAATTGTGACATTTAAAGTGCGGTTGATAAAGACAGTGAATTGCTAAACAAAGGTGGTTTTTAGCCCAGGTTTGATTGTATATATACGCACTTTGATTCTGCAGCAGATACATTTTGAATGATGAGCAATTTCTCTTTTTACAACCATCTTTCCAACTCTTTTTAATAACTTAATTATCTTTCATAAATATGTTTTCCATTTCAAAGTCGTCTGCTGCAGATAAGTGGTATGTTGGATAGGGTTAAAGGTACAGAACTCCTGATGGAGATCAAGATTTTGAAATGTTGAAACTTCTGAAAAATATTGCTAATAGTGAAAAAAAGTTCAAAACTATTTTGACAGTAAATGTTAAAAAACAGTAAATTAAAAGTTATGAAAATGTACAAAATGTAACTTACTGTCTACCAAGTAAAAATGAAGCATACACAATCAATATTTAGATTTTGATTGTACTGGAAAGTGAAATTATTGCTCTTAATTCTATCCCAAAATTATGCTTCTAATATTTCAAGACACCTTTTGACGAGTTTTAAAACTGTGACTATATCATCAATTATCTGTAGTTCATCACCTTTCAACTTGCGTTGGTTTAAAACCTTTTTACAACTATTTACAACGGAAACATCTGTTACATCTCTGGGCACCATCCTTTAGGTTATTAAACCAGATAATGAGATCTCTCTTAATGGAGGATACGTCCAGAAGGACGATGAACGCGGCTGACAGAACAAGCAATGTCGCTCCAATATAACCCATATTAACGGCGCTCTGTCGTCCGTCATAGGCACTTATCTTCTGTATGGTGGTCTTCGTCAGATTCTCTTTGTTCAGCTGTAAATAAAAGCGGTGATTGGTTTAATTGATTACGATTATCGATTATTGATCGATTATTTGTTGTGTAGTTTGCAGTGACACATTCAGGTATTTGTAATCAATTGATTAAGCATGCGCCACCTATGGATAGTTAAGGGAGATAACTAATAGAATACTAATATAATTAACCATGTTCGACCGAATCCATTACCTATATCAATAACGTTCACTTCACGATAAATCAAGCGACAGTTAATTAATATTATACGTTGGTAAAGGCTTATACGAGTCTTCACTATTTGCGAATGCAATAAGATCCGTTTTCGCCTGACTCTGCTCATATATGTTTCGCCTACTGATGACTATTTTCATCGATTGAATATTTGGAATATGAAATCCTGTTCAACAGAATTCAGTTACACTACGGCGGCATGTTTTACAACTCAAATGTGTCTTGGCTGTTTCACACCATCACTGTGCATACAAACAAACCACGGCACTAACTCAAATGTGAGTGATAAAACAAATGACGGCGGTTAAATACAAATTTGTCAATAATCGGAAAGGAGGTTGGCAAAGCCAAACAGAGACTCTGCGAACCCTGGATAAACAAGCCATATCACCTTAATGAGGACATGTCAGGACATTATACTTAATGAGGACATGTCCGGTACAGGGTTAACTGTTTATTTAACCACTTGGCAGTGGTCCCTACGTCCGATCAGCCAGGTCCCGATAGATTAGTATGTAGCGACGCAGGGTGTCAATCAAGGGGCAGTGAGTTCGAAATCAAGCTTGGGCAACATTCTTTCCTATGTTTGAGAAAAGTTAATGCAACAAGCATCGCGTGTATCTTCCGCCAATATGGTCTTACAGTCTATGTGGAAAAGCAGTCAGTTGCTTAGGAAATAGTTTTGTGAGAAGTACTAGTGTAAGAAAGCCAGGAAACACATGGGATTGTAAACCGGCCGCAGTAATATGACTACATAATTGTTGAAAACGACGTTAAACCACAATGTATCAGGTCCAGTCAGCCTTGGGAACAGACAATCTGGTTCACAATTTGCTGCGGTGTTCTAGTGATGCTTTAAACCTTTACAATGACAGTAATGGATCCACTTCCATCTTTGAGCCTTAGGATTGCGGATATAGCAGTGCGACTGATGCATCGGTGCCCGCATTAAGACACCGTTAGACCAAGTAACTTGTCCAGAAAAAGCAGAATTGAGCGGTGCTCTGCGAAACCCAAGCTTAGCTTAATGATTTCGCGTTGAGATAAGCCCTGCCCACGCATCCATGCGAACAGATCCAAAGAGATATTGCGTTGTAGAACAGCGCAAAGCTGATCTGGATAAACGTCGTTCCACATGTCTTACAGTTGGTTTGTTGCAGAACGCCGCTCTATTATAGAATAAATACTGTTCCAGCGATACACACCATTAAAATATAAAACAATTATCAAATAAACAAAACCTTAAGTTTTTCGTGTATGGCCAATGCCTTGATCATCTGAATCCGCATGAATTCTTCTCGCGAGAGTTTACGTGACGCCATGAGATTTTCGACCCAGTGACATGGACATTGACATACCGTCCAGCATTGATGGGTTGGCCTATTAATGGGTATGCACAATGGTTCATCTGGGGTTGTATCCGGTTCTGGAACAGTATTATAATAGATTGGAATTTAACAACTGTCTCAACAGTCTTATAGTTCAATCAAAATGAAAACTCCACCCACTTCTTTTTTCCTGAATTTCTTGCGCAAAAACTTTATCACAACACTAGTATTCTGCCCTTTTAAGTGTAACATCTAACATTTTATCCCCCAACCTCCTCCTCTCGATTTGACAATGTACATTTAAATATTCTATACAATCGGAACACTCGGTTATTACCGCTTTTCTTTCTTGTTTATGTTTCTGCGTTATCTCCCCGGATGAAACCTATTTATTTTGAAGGCGTTATTTTGATTGGCTGACGCAAAGGTCAATCTGAGACGAATTTGATTGGCTGACGCAAAGGTCAATATGGGGCGGTTTCTGAGGCAGGCATCTTTATCTACTTTAGCGAGGTCTAAGACTAGCTTTGATCGGCTTGCTGTCCACGTACATGTGATATATCCCTAGATTGAAATACTTATGGAGTTAAACGCCGGTTTCAACAATATTTCAGTAATATTACGACGGCCTATGCCTCCTGGCTTTCTAACACCAGTACACCACATAACGGTCTTTCAAATTAAAAAGGCAATATCTTCAAAATATGTCTATATTGATGGAAGATGAATGACACTTATCACTTTTTTCAAACGCCGGAAAGAATGTTGGCCGAGCTTGGCTTCGAATTTAACGTGAACCTTGACTGAACTACTGGCGCTCTATACATAATGCAAATAACGTTTCACGTTCATGTACCTTTATCCATTTACCACATACTACAAATCTGCAGCAGACGATTTGGGAAATATCTAGACAAGAAATGGATAAACTGTATAAATGAAAGAATTGTTATTGGAATAGAGTTTAAATCAGTGGGGCAAAAGAAGAAGTTGCTCGTTATAAGCAGCATTTTGTTTAATTCGCCTGCTGCTGATGCGTTACATTGCGTCTGCAAATAGGACAGCGTTCAGGGATATAGAAAAAGTTGAGGACAACAAATATTTTATCGGATCTTCTGAAAACAAGGGCATTCTTGGATTATTCCTATTTCAGGTTCAAATCAAGTGAACAGAGGGGTATTTTTCCCACACAAATGGAATATTTATAAAATTTAGTCTCTAGGAAGGAGACAAAAAGTTTGTTTCTAAATCAATATAAATTAAATTTCATAAAAAGAAAAGTTAATTAATAAATGAGGAGTACCTGCTATCACTTCGGAGAAGTCATCAGTGAAATCACCATCTAGATCGGAATCTGTGAACGATATAGAAATCATTTAAAAATACTATAATCTTTTCTGACATACAATAATTCTGTAGAAAACGGATTTGAAAACAACTATATCTAGGCACAATTATTGAATTATAATTTAAAAGAAAGTTTATGTTAAGAATAAATTGGAAAACACTTTGGATAAATGAGGCATTAATATGATGAATAATTTCCGCTTTTGTCGAGGTGGTTTTTTCGAAAGTATTCCACTGCAGTTAAAAAGATTGAGTCTTTATGTCTGAAAGGGTCAAACTATTGTTATTGAATTTAATCCCGAGTGGAAAATGTGCGCGCATAACAAAATAAGTGACAGCACGAGTTTGTTGGTTGAATGAATTAAAATATCCCAGGCAAAGACTTTTTTAGTAACATGTGTACACAATATCACACAAGCTGCATTAAACTGTATGCTTCCTCCATGTCGTGAATATGTATATTAAAAGTGGAAACGTCATGTATGACGTCATATCAGACAATCCCTCGTATTTGCTTCCTATGTAATAGTTCTACGTGTATAAATCGGAACAAAGTTCGTCATTATTAACAAAGTCTCCGTCTTTATAGAAATAACGACTATTGGAAACGTTAAACAAGACTCGTCGCGTAAAGAGGCTTCCGGTCGGGTTACCTGTGCGAGCACTACACATTCAGGCGCGCCTGTACATTCACACAGAAAAACCAGAACCTTTACTCTCCATATACATGTAATAAATTCCTAAATAAAACGTATGACAAAAAATATCAAATCTTAAATTTAACCAACCTTCTCGGCAACAAATGTTTTCGTCAACCTGTCCATCGCAGTCGTTGTCAATGTTGTCGTTAGCTATAGGTTTACTAATCTCACACACATCCTGGGGAATATATTTATTGATTTGTAATTTGCAATAATGGTAATACATGTTTCTTTCAACAGTAATTATGTTATATAACGGTTAAATACATGGGTAAAGTACCAGTTGTAAGGGCATACTTATACCGACAGCAGAGCGACAGTCCAAATGCATTTACACAAGTCATAGCTCCTAAAACGGACGCCCTTTAAACCATGTTAACGCTTTGACTGCTGGTACCGATTGAGGGAAGCATGCGAAACCCGCTCATTCGGTAAGTATGCAACGTCTGATCAGACTGTATTTTGTTGACTGCTCATCTCACTAGTTGTATCTTAATATTCACTGAAATGGCTTTGGACATCCGAATTCAAAGCTGGACAACTCCTTTAAAACAAAAGGATTCAAAAGGCTTCCACGTAAAAAAAAAAAAAAGTTGATTTGTTGGATATTTACGCAGTTTTCAAAATTATTTCAGTTAAAACATGGCGGTCAGTTTAACTACATGTGATTCCCATCTTTTTCACGCCAGTACTTCACACACAATCTTCCCATAAAGAATTCTTCAAACCATAGGTTGAAGCAACATGGCATTGATCACAATGACTTGCAGTAACCATCGGAAAAAGAATATTGGCCAAGCCGGGACTCACGACACTTAAATCGATAGCGCTCTTCACCCAGGAGTAAAGTTAAAACAAACGTAAAGTAACAACAAATATTTACTTAAGAACGATCTCAGTCGAAATGATTTTTAAAACTAAATATAACCTGGTGACGAAATGTTGTTGTCAAGTTGGTCTTCATCCAAGAATAAAGTTCGAAACAACGTTAACTTTGCGAACGAAAGAACAACCGCTAGTATTAATCGAGATCGTAGGACGCATAGGTTTATGAAAATCGTCAAAGTACGCTAATGAATTATTAGGATTTCTCAAAAAATCTATTTTTACAAAGTGATCATAGGAATAAGACACCACGAATCGCATTCAATAATGTTGTTTATATAGGGTTTTACGACGTGTTCGATACGATATCAGCCATAAAACGGCGTTACCTGGGTTAAATACCAGTACTGCTTGTAAGCCTATCCAGAAACCTTTATGTTATCCCCGCAACATACAGCGCCAAGGTTGTTTATTGCTTTGTGTTTAACTCGGCTTTCAACATATTTTCCGTTATATCACGGCGTCTCCTGTGTAAATTACCTCGATTAATCCTGACACCAGCCAGTCAATCATAATGCTAACTCCGACATCCTGAGCGCCAAGCAGGGCAGCCATTACTACCTTTTTCAAAGTCTTTGGTATGAACCGACCGGGGATCGGACCCGCAGCGACCTCCCGCACCCAAGGCGGAAGCTATACCACTACACCACCGAGGCGGTTCGAACGCCAAGGAGGAAGGCCAATATCAATTTTATTATCTCGGGCTATTCGGAGCCGGGATCTCTCTCCCGCTCTCGAGGCGGTCACTCTACCATTCCGCCACCTAACGGTATATTGATTGAGTTCCGAGAATAGACAATGGGAATGGAATAATGAAGTATCTTTTCTTTACTACTTCGCAAATTAAGTAACGTCATTTACAAACACAATTAATTTATTATGATTCGAATGTACTCCGAATGACGGTTACGCATGTGTAATGTTTCGAATATTATTTACAAGCCGTTTGAAAACATTGTTTAAAAGGACTGAATACCATAATGGTCCAAAATCGTTATATTTTATACTTATTCTAATTAATCCACAATACGTCGATATATATGTAACGGAATGTTCTAGAAGGTCGTACAAGTCTTGTTTTTCATTATTTCATAGGAAATAAGCAGTTAAAAAAACGTCCGCTCCGTGTTTTCCCGTTTAAAAATACCGTGGAATTTCCTCTTGCTCATTTGAATTTGTGGATTCAATTCGGCATTCTCTAACACTATCGACTCATTACATTCATGTATGCGTAAGTGTAAGGAACGACAACTCTGCGAAGGAGATTGTCAATTCGGTTTTAGTGATCACGTGATAAATATACAGCGATAATTTTAGATTTACTGGGTTACTAACCCAGTAGATTTTACAATGCAAAATAACGAAAAATCTCCGCAATATTAATAGTGTGCATTTATTGTAGTACATCAGTCAGCAAATCTCAATGCCTTACATGCAAAAACATCAAGGTAATAGCAATTTTAAACAATTTTCTTTTTTTTTCGCTTTTTTCTCATATGGGATTCAGTCCCTTTAACAACTACTCACAACTGGACATTTTGTGACTTCCGTAACTTAGGTATACATATAAGGTAAATGGGTTAACCAATTCCCAAATACAACAAATATGTAGTAGACGACTTTGAAAACATTGTGACATTGTGGCTTTTTGCTGTTATGTTTTTTTTTTTTTTAATTGTCGTCTGCTGCATGTTAGGGAGGGTTATATCTAAGTATTCTGAGAGAAATGCTGTCTTACTGGCGGATTCGATGGTACCACGCCGGAAAACGTTGGTACAAAGATGAAGGCGTCCCATTCCGACATGTTGCTCACCATAACACCAAATGCATCATTTATATCTACGACATCATCGTTCACTGTGGAAATGAGCAAGTTTCCTTC
Source organism: Serripes groenlandicus (assembly GCA_031761405.1). Taxonomy (NCBI): domain Eukaryota; kingdom Metazoa; phylum Mollusca; class Bivalvia; order Cardiida; family Cardiidae; genus Serripes; species Serripes groenlandicus. The sequence continues at coordinate 29,484,651 of JASEVX010000012.1, forward strand.
GCCAGACACGATCGAATTTACAAATTTTCCGCTTGAAGATACGAAAAATCCGTGTGTCCCTCTTTTAGAAAGAATTGCATTTTCAGCGTCGTGAATGAATTGCGTCGTGGGTGGCATCAACACAAACGAAGATGTGTTTTGTGTAGACCTCAAATACAAGCCAACTGAAATCGCATTGTTTGAGTGCAGTTCATACGTCGTTTGTAAATTGGTTCTCAGCTCAATCTTGCTATCTGGGTTTGGAAAGACGTGTGTAATGTCAAAGTCTCCAGTCAAATTTACGGTGGTGTCGGGTTTAAGCGCTTGGACAACGAGTTTCACTTCGCTTATAAACGATTCGTCATCTCCTATAAGATAAGATATTAATTACTTTAAAGCAAACATATCATAAGTTCATTTAGCTTTTTCAGGGCCGAATTGTTTCAAGTAGACTCTTCCATGTTCAAAAAAGTGCATCTGCATTTCCCGTTTAATAAGAGTTGTGGAATGTTTTGATAACTAAGATGCAAAGAATGTTATGCCGCCAAGATTACCACAATAGCCCGAAATATTTGCTTCGAAATGTTGCAGGTCGAATACTGTCCTGTATCGATCATCGAGACGAATCATTATATTCTCAAAACATGAATTGCTGTCACAGGGAGAGAAAGATATGCAGCCAGTCCGGGGCTCGAACCATGGACCTCTCGCTTTCAGGATGAGTACTATACAGACTGAGCTAACCGGGCCGCTTACATACGTTCTCTCCAATCGCGTATAAGATCGATCCGCGACATACACCCCTGCTCGAATTTCGGAACTCTCCTGCCAATGATGTATTGAACACACATTGCAAGCTTTGTTTGACTCACCAAACAGTGCTGTCAGGGCCCCGTGTTGGGCGCCAATGTCACAGGGAGATAAAAACATGTAGCCAGTCCAGGGCTTGAACCCGGGACTTCTCGCTAGAATTGCAAGTATTCATAATATTATTGCAAATTCGAGAATAAATACAATCTTTACTTAAAACATTGGAAATATGTACTCATATTAAAATGTACCATTATTTCTTCTTAAAACAAATTGAAACTGTTACTTGTCCAATGTCTTTACATTTAGTTTATCGTAAATATTACTTTCTTATAGCATTCCTCAATTGTGAATTAAAGGTCAAGGTTAAAAGTTATATCATATAGCTCGGGGGCAATACTGAATGTAGTAGTGTTTTACTTCAGGACTAAGTTGACAGCTACACTCAGGACCCTTTATATGGTAATCGTATTATTTAAATAAACCTAGACTCACAAGTCCAAGTTTGAATTATCCTAGGTCGTTTAACGAAACTGAAAACCTTGCTCTGACATACCTTCGAAACTTGGAACTATGTAGTGTGTTCCAAGCAGATGTGTTGGAAACAGTTGGTTATAGTGTTCATTATCTTCCTGGCCACCACAGAAAACAGAAAACGGCGTATCAGACTTTAAAAGTATCCCTGGGTCAAGCTTGTTTCCATCCTTCACACGAATCGTTGTCAATTGACCTGCTTCTACACGTACATCAGAAGTGCCAAGTATTTCTTTAAACGAACCGTAATAAACTGCAGCAGTAAGGTCGTCTTTTAAGAATGGTTTCACTAATATTTTATAAGATTCTGTAAGGAGATCGCAAACCATATTACCGCCGTGTGTCATTGTAAGATATTCCTTGTCGAATGTGTCTGTGGGATACACGTTATACGAGATGGTAACAGACAAGGCAGAGTTGTAGAGTACCACTGTCGCGGCAACATCCGTGTCAGATGCAATCCAGAACATCTCGGAACTTTTACCTAAATTGGTAAAATCAAACCTGACACTTTCTTGTGAGACAGCAGATTCTGTCCTTATCGGGCCTTCCTTTGTAGCCATAGCAATGTTACTGATTGGCGATTTGGACGTTACATACACATATCCCGCCTGTGAGTTGTGACTAGTTAGATTGTGCAGGACCCCAACAAACCTCCGGCCATAATGGTCAATGTTGCCTGCAGAACATAAAAATGAAAAATTGATAAGTGGCTTTACTTCATGAGATTAAGGGGATTATTGAGGGATTAGAATGAAAGACATCCTGATAAAATCACTGTGTAAAACATTGAGTTGTATCAAGTGATAATATTCAGTGTTCACTTTAACCTACCTACATGTGAGCCGTTCCTTGAGAAAACCATTAGTGTGGACTCTGCGTAAAGTATTGACCCGGATCAGCCTAAGCAGGCAAACCCGGGCAGACACTTTTCGCCTCCTGTGGATTGTCTGTTTCAGGAATCATTCCTCTATACCTCTATCCCTCTGAGACGGAATGTGTCGGCCCGGATCAGTCTGCGCGGACTGCGCAGGCTGATCTGGATTAATACATTACGCAGAGGCCACACTGTTGGTTTTCTCGCGGGACTGCTAAAATGTTATCAGTTAGTAAAAGTAGGAAATAAATTCCTCATTATAATATACGATCGAAATATATTTCCAGTCCTTTACACAACTTAGCCATTCATGAAAACAAAAGTTTTGGTGCTCTTTCAGTAAATATTATTGTTTTTGTGGTCTTTCAGTGAACATAATAATTTGGTGCTCTTTTAGTGAACATAAACGTGATAAACGAGTCCATATAGAGTTTTATTTTTAATGAGCGTGATATTTACATCTTCCGCAATATCTTGGACAAACTTCAGCAGCAAATGCGGAATACTCTGTGGTGTTGCACATATCCTTGCCATACAAAGTACAATTCTGAAATCTATCCTGGCACCTCCATTCTGAAAAGTAGATAACATGGGTTGCGTCACCAGACACAAAAGCAATTTCTCTTTTAGCAACCATATCTTCAACTCTATTAAATAAGGATTCGTCCATATATTGATATTTTATATTTTTGGTTTCGATGCTTTCAAAGTCATCTGCCGTAGATGTATTGTATGTGGGAAAGAATGGGTTTAGCACTTTTATAGCTTCTTGAGAAGTGTATTAGCCCCAAAAGAAAAGAACAATGATGTAATCAAACATAATATGTTATAGACCGTTTCCAGGCATCAGTTGACAATGTTTTTATTCAGTTATTAGGTTGTGAACTCTTAGAATGTTCTCTTTTATCATAATTTAACCTCTGATTTGTCTATTTCGATGGTTAATTGCGTTCTGACGAATCAGATAGTCGGGCACAAAGTCTGAACTCAAACGTTTTCGAACCACGCGAATTCAAAGTGTAATATTGGATAAACGTTTATATTTCTGCGTGAGCGTTTGTCTCCTAGGCATAACTTGATCCCGTTTCCCGATTTCATTGGAGTAACATAGTTTCTGATTGTACGGGTGTCCGCCTCGAAAGCGGGAAACTATATTGTTTCCTCTTGCTCATGGTGTTCAATGTCATTGTCAACAGAAGTTCAGTAATATAAAAGCGTTTCAATGATTATTTACTGTCAGTATTAGTTATTTCTGACACAGATTCATCAGTTGTAATGTAACCCTGGTTTTCCCGCAAGAAGGGAGGTCATTATAACATTGTTTAACATATTTCGTGTGGCCCGAGGGTTGGAACACTGGTTATCCCGCTCCAAATGTGGAAGCTCTAACAAGTTCACTAGATTTGTCTCTGGTTTGATACTCAGCCGGGTTATACAAAATATATTTTGATACTTATATATTTTAATTAAACTTAACTGTTCGGTTCTCAGGATATATACGTAATGATCAATGACAAATAACGTTTATGTTTATGCAACGCTGATGGTAAAGTAGACGTGTGTATGAGCTCTTATGACAAAGGATTCGAATAAAAATGTTCACTGAAGTGTCAATGCCCAATTGGTGAACTTTATAATTTGGCATTTGTTACTAGTGTAGGTCCGGATGAGCCTGTGTCATTTCAGTTTCATCACCTTGTTAACAACTCAGCAGAGGTGTCAACAAATCATTTGCGAAAAGCTTAGATCCAGATAAGCTGCGACGGCTGTTATGGTTCAAAACTGTTTGGAAAAGCCCTGTTATAACAGTTTATATTGACATTCCCATATATATATATACCCATATATGGAGACTTTCATGTACATATGATTATTAAATAAAATTGAAAGATTAATTTGTTTGTTAATTGTATTGGTGTTTTACGGCGTTTTATTTTCGGTAATATCACAGCGAGAATTTGTTAACTCATGATTCCTGAGTACACAAACCAGTATAAGCTAGGCAATATGCCTCCACACTGAACACCCCGAGTGGGTATCGAACCAGGAACGCCCGTTTCCAACCCCCAATGCTATGGAATATAAATACTCTTACCTGAAATTCGGGTGGTACATCCGCTTTTATGTTCTAAATCTAAAATGACAGAACGAAAATTATCAACACAACGCGTGACTGCCTATATATATATTTCAGAACCATGTATGTTAGAGGATAATCAACGGGTATACTTCTTGTTGGCCCTTTCATGGGGAAATGTACAAGTTAGCCATAGTTAGTTATAGTCATTAACAATGTAGATACAGATTAGAATATGCATCCACACAGTCTTATACATATCAGCAATACCTACATACAATTGCAGTTGTTTCAAATGCACTGTGAATCGCTCGATTTGATTGGTTTAAACAAGGGATAATGTGACCAAGAGGGATTGCGTTTCTGTTCCGATAAACGAAAGTGATCACATGACCAGGTCACGGAACTACTTTTAACATAGTAAAGAGATCCCAATCTTTAATTAGTATTTCCCTTTTCAAACAATTCTTTCTTTGAAAAAAACAACCTTTTCCCCTAAACTGCAATCATAAGGGTTAACTGCTTGTTTTGGTGCAGTTAAAAGAGTTTAATACGAAATTGCCAAATGACACAGCTGACATAATACCCACTAAAGCATCAATTAAACCCTCTAGTTACTTACACAAGCTTCTTGGAAGCTTCTGTTAACTTGTGTTCGTTCTAATATGACCGAGTTCATGATTATTAGAACATACACTGTTAAAGAATACAAACTTGAATATTTCCAAATGGATAGGCTGATATGAGCTACGTCTGGCATTTAATGGTCTTGCATTATCAAACTGTTCACTACATGGTGTAATCCCGTGTTTGTGTCGTTAAATAGTGACGTCACACAAAGACAGTGTAACTATTATGTGCAGTATCTTTCTCATAGAACCGCATAGGTTCTTTGTCACATACGAAGTTTCAGCTCTTAAATTAAGCATTCCTTTTGATACAGGATTTAAACTGGTAGTTTAGATAAGTGGAATGATCTAAAACTACCTCGACTACAGATTCGCTTCTTGATCATATCTCGTCATGCATATGTACAAATAGAGAGTACATCGAGTATTTAACTCTCGGCTGCCGCAGGTCGAGTTCTCGATCCCCGCCAGGTCATACCAAAGAATTTAAAAACGGTAGTAATGGCTTCCCTCCTTTGCACTCAGGGTTGCGGAGTTAGCATTAGGACTGACTGACTGATATCTGCTTACAAATCAGCGAGGAGTTTGTTTGTATGGTGCTTTTACGCCACTTTCAACAATTGTTCAGTTATACCACGGCGATTTCTAGGTAAGTAAGTAACCAGTGCAATTATATTTAATTTACCCTGACACAAACGAGTCATTCGTAATGAGATCCCAGCAACCCCGGCTCCAAGGAGGGAAGCCATTACTACCATATGTTAACATTTTAAACCGATCCCCGGTAGCTCAGTCTGTAGCGATGTGGGCTGTCAATCCAGGGATTGTGAGTTCGAACCCTAGTTCGGCAAACATTATTTCAGGCATTTGACAAAAGTCATTGTGACAAACGTCATTCGCCTCCCACCAATGGGCTAGCAGTGTATGTGGTATAGCAGCCAGTTGCTTGGAAAGATTATTGTGTGGTTTACGGGTGTGATAAAGACTATGTAAACTGGCCGCCGTGATATGACTGAAACATTATTGAAAACGGCGTTAAACCCCAATCAAACAATCAATAAAGTCTTCAATAAATCAACGAAAGCGAAATCCTGCGTACCGTAAAAGAAAGTAGCGTTTGTGTGAACACCCATGAGAGAGAAACTTCTCACTGGGCTTGTCATTATCTTCTGAAACAACATCGGTCCAGTAGACTCAATTGGTATCGGACCCGTACCGAAAACAAGAAAAAGACCCGACTGTTTGATCCAGTACCATGCCATGTCCGTCCGACAATCTCGGTCTGTGTTAAACCTGATGGTAAAAAGAGGTGAATGAAGCAGTGTTTAACTCTTTCAACGTCAATGATATCATTGAAGTATTTTTTGCAAGCAACACAGATTCATGTGAGTCGGTTATAAACGAACTGTCTCATCAGAAATCAACATTGTTTGCCTGTTAAGTTATCGAAATATTACAGAGACTTTTATCGAAATATTACTCGAATACTGGATCTTTGAACATCGAAGAGTCTACGTTGCGAAATTTGGCGCTCGCAGATCTAAAGCAAATTAACCTTAACAATGCAGATACAGACATATTTGTTCAGTTATGCATTTCTATTCAGCTGTATGTCACAGTCTTCTTGAATGGTACTGTAGTTCATACGCAAATAATGCAGAGCCACAGAGTGCGGGGGATGCGCAGTAAGATCGGAATAACCACTGATCAAACATCTCTGTGGTTGGTTTTCGTAGAGCAACTCTCATTTAGCATTTGAGTCTGTCCGTTGGAAAATGTACAGGTTGGTATTTCTGAGCATCCTGTACATCTGAGCCGTCCGTCGATAAAAAACCAACATAGTGGACTTTGCGTAAAGCATCGACCCGGATCAGCCTAAGCATGCCGCGTAGGCTGATATGGATCGATACATTACTCAGAGTCCATAAGGTTTTCTCGTGGAACGGCTCAAGATTATGTTGAATTTCATCAGAATCTGCACAAGTTGAGAGTACTTTCTTACAAGCTTAATGTGTGACATGTGAAGTCGGGATCTTGAGGAGACAGTGCGACAACACATGCTGTACAGTTCACAAAAGCCAACTTTCTATATGAATACTTGTACTTTGTATTACTGTATCACAGCAACGTCTTTCAGTAATATCAAGTACTGCAAGCAAGGGATAATTGTTTTTCCTTCATTTGAGGTAAATTAACCTTTGTATTGATTTGCATGAGACAGGAATCATTCCATAACTCCATTTATGATATACCTGTACATACATGCAGATTGTCATGCGCAGTTCAGACACGACAGATTAAAATTCCGTACAGAATTGTGACATCAGACAGTGCACGGACTATTTCAGACTGGTCCCGTTTTGAATCTGCGCTACGTAGTAAAATATGCAGACAGCCAGTACTATTTAGGAAAATCGTTTCTATTTTATGTGTCAAAAACCTAGCGTCAAATTTAATAAAAACACGCAAAAAAAAAAAAAAGATTGTGTTGTCATTTTCTCCAACAAAACAATGAACATTTAATTTGATGATGTTATTGGGCGTATCATAATACTTTCTAGTAGCGTGGCCTAAGTATTGTAGCAACTATTCATCCGTCATTCGTCTTTTCATTTTACACGATTCAAAAAATGTTTATCCAATAAAATATCAATTTAATCAGTTACTTTTTTCGCTCTTCATAGAATGTAGGTATATAATAACAAAAATATTACGTATTGATTTTATAGTTTGTAGTATGTTTATTGTAACAATGGTTGTATATATATATATTCGATACCAAAATACATGGACTCGCAATACAACACACTCGAAATATGGGATCAATGAGTTACTTCAGGAAATCGACGTGGCCAGGTTGATCGTTGGATGTATGTTAAATTCATTTATGAGTACTGCAAGCAAAGGAACGTTATTTTCCAATCAGTTGAGGCATAGTAACCTGTGAATTGATGTGCATACGGTGGAATTAATTCCTAAATTAAATGTATTTTATAGTTTGTATTATGTTTATTGTAACAATGTTTATATATATCTGCGATACCAAAATACATGGACTATCAATAAAACGAACTCGCGAGGGACCCATGAGTTAACACTCGTTATTGACGTGTTCAGGCGATCCTTGGAGTTATGTTAATAATGAATTGTCAATTTTCGAAATGCATTTATTATAAAGTGTTTATAAGTGCCAATGATAAAAATATTATAATGAAACAGCAAAGTTGCAATCTTTTATTGTCTTAGTCTTCCACCAATGGGCTTACAGTCTATGTGGAAAGCAGCCAGTTGCTTGCAAAGAATGTTGTGTGGAGTACTGGTGTGAGAAGGGAGGAAACACATGTGTAGGTGAACTGGCCGCCGTGATTCGACCGATTCCCATGTACGAGTTATCGCTTTATATATAGGATCTGACACCAGTTCAAGAAATTTGTTATTAAGCGAGCCTTTGGCGAGCGTAATAACACATTTCTTGGATGAGATAAATACAACTTTATGAAATGACAACGAATGTCAAATTATTTTCATCACATGACGAAACACAAAAAGAAAATAGTCACAACATGTAATACATGTACTTAATAAACCGTTAGCTTATCACAATAATAATATTGTTATGACCGATAATGGTCCCTTTTCCTCGTCCAGCTATCGTGACGTTTGTGTTTACCGGATACACGTTCTCAGCTATTTTGTTAACATTCGCGGATGAATACAAAATTAGTGATTCGGTCATGTTATATTATACATGTAACATCTTAAGAAATACGTAATGGTTATATTAGATCGGTTACAAGTAGATAAAATTACATACGTGCCGTTAAGGTTAGTGGTGTCATTGCACACACCGTTCTGGCAGATGCTGATGGCGTTGGTAGACTGATGCAAGTGTATCAGGACAGAATTGTCGTCGTCCAGTTTTAGTTGGAGTAAGGTAGTCCCGCATGCCTTCACACGAAGTTTTAAGACAGAAAATCCCTCGAAACTTCTTTCCTCTATCACTTGTATAGGATTCCCGTTCTGGTCGCATTTATACTCTACTACTTCCCCTTCTGTGCGTTTAAAAGTTTAAGAATTTTGTTTAGTCTTTGATATGTTGATACGGGAATATGATCGTTTGTGAAAGCTACGCGTGCACGACAAAGGAGTGCCAGCACGACCTTGGTGACCACAGTTAAATTCCACAAGGGATGAAATGGTCCATTGATCATAGCCCAGTGGTACATAATGTCTTAATTACACGCACATTAAAGATTCAAAGAAATATACAGGGGTTGAGAACAATTCGTTTTTTTCAAAAGAAATATTTCCACTGAGAATACCAGTTGCTCGAATGAAATAAAATGGCGTCATATAATTCGTCACATCTTACGATGTGATTGATACATGATCTCTGAATGGACGCACCCATACGACAAACAATTTTATCAGTTTGTGAGTAATTACTTCACTATTCATTGATACGGGAATGTTACCCTGCTTACGACAAACACGTACTGACGCACGCACTTCTTTGTCTTACGCGCGTAACTATTATTGGGATAAAATATCTGTATGAAAAGTGAATGTGTTTTGTGTTCTATGAATGTTCGTAATAAATGTAAAATAATTGATTTCGATCTGCATGTACATACATGTAATCCTATGACAGTGTTTAAAACAGCTATCACACAAGAAGGCGCAATGTGACACGTGTACAGCAAAAGGGGAAATGGTTGATGAACAGATTCTTTTTTTGCCACAATATTTTCAACTATTTAATCAATTTAATCGCAATTATAGACATTTACATATTTATGCCTAGATATTGATTGGTCGTTTGCTGCATAATTGTTTCGTGGTTAAAAGGGTTACGAACATTTTATAGCTGTATTGGAATTTAGCTATTTTTGAAAAAAATAACCTATATTTTGTAAACGTTAACTATTACAAAGTTAGAAAGCATTTCATGAAGTTATTTCAAAACAGTTCACTATGCCTATGAAATGTCTAAGATTGATACAACATGGAGAACATCGGGGTTAATTGATTCAATGAAGCTTAACAACGTTTGAAACAGTATGTCAGTTTTATCACGATGTCCCGCGAACTTTTGTGTCCCCTAGCTTTCTCCCACTAGTAATCCCGCACAGCATTAATTTCTCCCAATGCAGCTAGGAGATTCGTTGGATGGAAGACGAATAATGTCCGTCATCGTAAGGAATGTTAACCTAGCGGAGATTCAAGCCTTGACTCCTCGATCGATGGCACTTATCGTGACCGTCTGAACTATCACGGATCGAAAACAATACATGGTTCCCACAACTACAGTAATCATCTCCCTTGTCTGCCATTCTGATAGGCATATATGACGAGCATTATTAGAGAGTATTTATAAAAAAATGTGATAATTAGGAAAACACCAAGGAATTTGAGTTTGACAACCATATTTCGTTGATGCCTTTGTATGATCTGATTATATCGACTTCTTGATTTAATTATTTTTGCACATGCAATTGTTGAATTCAGATATATTTGATTTTCTCTATTCAACATATATAGTAAATTTGCATATCAAAATGGCCGACAAGGGAGATAATTACTGTAGTTGTGGGAACTATGTGTTGCGATTTAACGACTTCCCCACCAAACGCTCTGAGTATTTCTACTGGAAGTAAATTTCAAGAGCTATTCACCCTTTCCCACATGCAGACGTTTTTTGATACAATAACAAGAGACGAATTTTGAAACCATTGTGAGACAAGAAGTAATGAGGGACATTAATGATAATTATATTATCTCCCTTGTCAGATAAAGACCAAGGAATACTAAATAGTTGGTAGGTCCTTTCAGTTGGAATCCTTTGTCTTTATCGCTATTTCGCAATGAGATATTGCAATTACTCTGTACACATTAATCATAAATGTGTTAATTAAAGTGATGATTCAAAAGAGAAAATTTACATAGCAGTGTTTAAAGAAAACAAATGGGGAATTAATAATCAATCTAATAACAATTGGCCAAGAAAATGCAATTATAAGTGCACCATCCAGTGCAAAGAAACCAATGATAAAAACAGAGGAAACCATATGATAGGACCTAGCTAGATGTAGAGAGTATTAAAGGGAGATAACTGACCGATGTCTCCAATTGTTTATGATAAGCAATTACGCCTTATAACCACACTCTTTTCAACTTTATTCATTGATTACATCGAAGAATTCAAAGTCGTCTATTTCACATTTTCTATATGTGTGAAAGGTTTAATATACTTACCATTCTCAAAAGACGTGTGTCAAGCTCAATGTGTTTTAAACAAGTTCAGTCCAACCTCTGTTTAAAGACCACCCATTGGAAGAGAACAATCTGGTCATTGTTCACAGGTGGTCTTTAATTACAGGGTCATTTATGCAGACAATGTGTAATTGGGAAATTAAAAAGAGTGGTTGCTGTAGACAGGGAAGTGCTCAACATATGTGGTATTAAGCAAAGTGTTGACTGTATACATGTATCTCGTTCTGTCATTCTGCTAGTTTTAGCAAATGAGCGGCGCTCTACAAAGACCAAGCGTAAGACATGTGCGACCAGTGTAGAGCCAGATCAGCAAACATATCCACGCAATCGGATCTGGATCTGCACTGTTCGCCAATTAGCAATAGAAGATTTCAAGAAGCTTCTGTAAAGAAGTATCCATTTGGATCCTTATCAGGAACGCACAGTACGTTTTTTCCCCATCCGTGTAACATTTATACATGTACATTAAGGTTGGTTTTCCTGTAGCACCTCTCTTTTACACCTACCTAAACACGTCCCCGATGTTAAATCCTCTAAAGTTACTGTAACGTCTTCCTTAAATATGCAAATGTAAACAGAGTGATGATTTAATTTCAACAATCTGTAAACATGCCAGTTATAACACAGTGTTGTCACTGTAATTTAAAGAACCAAGGTAAACTGATATTTTGCAATCGTTTTCGCTAGATAGTCTATGAGGTAATGAAGCCAGTTACCAAGCAATAATGTTGTGTGGAGTACTTGTGCGAGAAAGTCATGCATAACTGCTTACGTGGACTTGCCGTTGTGATATTACTGAACAAAGGTTGAAAACGGTGTTGAATTCTAATATATCTTGGGGCCGTGACGGTTCCGCACTGATTGGTGTGAATGCAAAAACTTTAACCGTTTCAGTTGTCTGTGTAATTGTTAGAGCGTCCGCCTTGTGAGTGGTAGACCAGAGTTCGATTCCCGTTCGGATCAAACCAAATTCTTTAAACAAAATATTATAACGGATACCGCCTTGGCGCTCAGCGTTGCGTGATGCACCAAATTGTGATTTGTTTCATGATAGAAAACAAAGTGCGGAAATTAACACACAGTTTGAAGGCATACTTGATCGGAAAATGTGGTCGAGATCACGTAAAGACCGTTACTGTACATATGCAAATGAAAGTATACAACCAGTTTGCATGCAATAATGAAAAGAGGTTATAAATTATTTCACGGGAATATCTGGATATTCTGTTTGTAATCAAAGACAGTTAGGTTTAAATATTTAATTAATATAGGTTATTGATTATCCTGGATTCGGAACATGTGTAGAGGTCCAGACGAGGAGGGGTCTTCAGCTCTGTTTCTCACAATTTCTCTCTTATAATTAAAGAAAATCGTATGCTGTGGGTACTCAAAAGAATCGTCTCACTGAGACGATTCTTTAGAATACCCACATCATAGGGTAAGAGGGTCAAATAAGGATTTAAGAACACGCAAAACGCCCCTTAGTTTAGAGCTCCGCATGTGTATTAGTTTGTGCCCTTGTCATTGAAAATAAACTTCTCACTTTGCAGATATATCCATATCTGTTTAACATCCATTCTTTATTTATGCAGTCGGTAGCGACGCGGGCTGTCAATCCAGGGGTTGTGAGTTCGAATCCCGGCTCGGCCAACTTTCTTTCCGACAATTGACAAAAGTCAATGCGACATGCGTCATTCGTCTTCCACCAATGGGCTAAGTCTATGTGGAAAAGCAACCAGTTGCTTGGGATGATTGTTGTGTGGAGTACTGGTGTGAGAAAACCAGGAAATGCATGAGTAGGTGAACTGGCCGCCGTGATATGCCAGAGAAATTGTTAAAAACGGCGTTAAACCCCAATCAATCAATCAATTGCCATAATCAAGTCGATTTGTAAGAGACATACCTTTAGTTTAACTGTATGTCTTAAGCCGAGAGGAAATATTGGTCCATTCAAGCACTGCACCACCCCGGCCAGATTATCACCTTCCAGTGTGTACAGCTTTAAGCCACGCCCCGTTCTACTGTATACCATGTAGTCCATGTATATCAGCTGATCAACGACTCGCATTTCTATTGCATCCAACATGGGTACCTGGCTAGAGTTTTCTGAAAGTTAACGTAGACTAAATTATAATTTCTAAAGGGGTACTGGGCTAAGTTACTTTTCTGAAAGTTAATATGAACTAAAGAGGAGTTTCTGAAAGTTAACATGAGTAGTTTCTGTTATCTCCCTTGTCTGATACACATTAAGTACACCAACAATATGAACAACTGGCACTTGGTTTCCTTCGACAAGCAAATACCAAAAGTTAGAGATACAACTAGTGAGATAAGCTATCTAAGTTCGAGATACATGTAATACTTTTTAAATTAGATAAATATATTGTCTCCGAATACGAACAAGTAAGAACGAGGCGCTTTTGGAAAACAAATCTAAGTGTGGAATAAACAAATGTGTCTGTCAAGGATGTACACTGGCCGTACCTGCAGCAACTTTATTTAGGTCTTAACCTCATCGTGACGTCGTCTTTACCGTCATAGAGTGAAATGGTCTTAACTTCATCGTGACATCATCATTAACACCATAGAAGTAAGAGCCAACTGGTCTTAACTTCATCGTGACGTCGTCATTACCGTCATAGAGTGAAAAGGTCTTAACTTCATCGTGACATCATCATTAACGCCATATAATTAAGAGTCAACTGGTCTTAACCTCATCGTGACGTCATCATTAACGCCGTAAAATACCGAGTGAAGAGGTCTTAACTTCATCGTGACGTCATTATTGACGTCATAGCGGAAACAATTGATTTTTTTGTTTAGTTTAGTTTAAACTTATTTATTTTACATCGATTGCGAAACAAGCCTTTGGCTTAGATTAATCACTCTCGATGTCTGCTTCATGGAGACTTAACCAGTACTCGCGCCGTTTGTGTGGAAAAATCCCAAAGTCAGGACCCGCTCATCACGGGACTCGAACCAGAGACCTTTGATACGAGAGGCCGGCGCTCTACCTCTGCACCACTGTCTTTTTTGTTAAAGGGTCTTGTTGTCTCTGAGAACAATGAAACTCACTCATGAATACGGACAGTATCAGCAGAGTATTCATTGTCAGCCTTCATTATTTTTTATTTCTAACGCAAAACAACAAGATCGGTAGTTTCAACTAGTTCCAGTTCATTATCATTTTAACGGATATTTCTACGAGACCAATTTTATCTGACGATGCGGTGTAAAAAGGAAAACCCAACCTTTTTGTTCTTCAGCAAAATTGTAAATGAGCGGGGCTCCCTGAAAAAACCCTTCCTTAAGGTATTAATAACACGTGAGTATGAGCGGTGCTCCAGGAAAATCAACATTAACGTAATTATTACACGTGCATATGAACGATGCTTAAGCAAAACCAACCTTAACGTAATTATAACACTTGTGGAAAAAAGCATGCCTTTGCATCCATGTTTAGAATCCTTATGGATATTGTGCTTAACAGAAGTATCTTACAACCTTATTTCACTAACTGACGAACCGTGAAGAGCCAGTTCAGAATGGCTGAACTGGATCTTTACTGGTCGCAAATTCTGCGCGACTGGTTTTCTTAGAGCACCGCTCAAATGTTGTAAGAGTACCAGTAAAAATGACGAATTTCCCCATATCCCAGTCTTCACCGCAAGACAGTCTTATGTAGTTAGTCCTGTGTTCCATTGAAGGTACGATTGTTAGCCCAATATGGGGAATCGAGCCATCCGTGTAATGACCGTATCCGGTTATTTGAACTACCTGAATATAAATGTGTCATGACGGTTATTTGAAATCCATGTACGAATTGTGTCATGAAGGTTATTTGAATTTCCTCTATGAAATGTGTCATGCTGGTAATTTGAACTTCCTTTAATAATGTTTTATGAAGGTCGTTTGAACTTCCTGTAAGAAATGTGTCATGACGGTTATTTGAACTTCCTGTATGAAATGTGTCATGACAGTTATTTGAACTTCTTGTAAGAAATGTGTCATTCTGGTAATTTGAACGCCCTGTAAGAAATGTGTCATTCTGGTAATTTGAACTTCTTTTAAGAAATGTGTCATGAAGGTAATTTGAGCTTCTTTTAAGAAATGTCTCATGAAGGTAATTTGAACTTCTTTTAAGAAATGTGTCATGCTGGTAATTTGATCTCCCTGTATAAGAAATAAATGTGTCATGATCGTAAATTCAACTTCTTGAAGGAAATGTTTTATGAAAGTCGTTTGAACTTCCTGTAAGATATATATCATGACGGTTATTTAAACTCCCTGTGAGAAATGTGCTATGACGGCAATTTGAACTACATGTAAGAAATGTGACACCGGTAATTTAAATTGCCTGTAAAAAAAGCGTCAAACCAATTATTTCAACTAATTTGATCTAATTGGAGTTTAATTGCCGGTTTTTTAACATTAATATCACGGTGTAAATTTCACTTTTCCATTTGCTTCTTGGTATTCCCCCACCAACACTCCATATAACATCTTTCCAGGCAACTGGAAGCCTTCCCATATTGACCATGTAACGCACTGTTGGCACATTATCACATTATTCATGATGAATTGTTCCAATCATCGGAAAGAATGAATGACCGAGACGAGATTCGAACTCAAGACCTAGTGATTCACATTACAATATGAAACGGAAGTTCACGGAACCGTATAAAAACAATCTAAATTCCCTAGCGTATTAATAGTACTCCGATTGGTTGATTCATTAACACGGGGCACCAGACTGATGCCAGACATACTTACTTACTATAGTAAGCCGGGTATCAGACTACTGTGTACGTTGCCATTTTGGTTCATACCAGACTTAAATAATTTTATATGTAAGACTGGTGCCAGATTTTTAATGTAAGTATTCAGCATTGGTCTTTGCCAGACGTACTCATTTACTTTGATACACTGGGTACAAGAGTAGCTTACCTGTATTGGGTTAGTAGATTTTATGATGGACGCCGTCTGCTTTTCCAATCGCCGTGTCACAACTTCGTATGGAGGTAGTATAAAGTTACCGAAGCCGGTCATCTCTATAGTAGTATTTTCCCAGTACCCAGAAGAAATCTTTATTATATCTCCATACTCGCTCTCGCCCACAGCTTTGAATGTAGAAAATAAGGCGTATGGGTTTCTTCTAGAATAATTGTAAAATGTACTATCCCTTTTTAAAGATGAATTGTAATTGTGACCTTCTCTAGGTGTGGATTTGGAAGAATCCATAGCCAATTTAGGGAATATATAGTTAAAGATGTTTAGGCGGGCAGCCAACCATTTAGTGCCTGATCGTACAGAGCGGATGCGTCGGTTGGCCTGGCTATGTACTGCTGACACAGGCTTCACAAAATCGCTACAAGCATTCAAAGGGTTATTTGTTGCCTTTTTTTCCTATTCATTAAACCTTATGTTTTCATTATTTTAATATATTGTTGTTATGTACGTGAAGTTATAACAACAAAGCGGTTTTCACGACGCTGTAGGTGTGTCTGAGCTGACCATTCAGATCAAGTTATACACTATTGTGCAGAAAAAATCGTACAATTGTTCTAGGAACATAAGACAGCTGTACGTTTTTGATGAGAATTCATAAAAAAATAATACATTGTTGCCCTAATGCAAAACGCTTGTGTGAAATATTGTAAGGATCAATTATTTATTGACGTGGTTATTCAGGGGCAAGTCATAAAGCATACCCACGTGTGTTATGGTATACCATGCACTATTACTACAGTCAAACCTGTGCTAAATACCAATTCCATGTCTATAGGAACCGCGCTTTTAACCAGGCTTTTAATTTCCCAGTCACTCATTTTCTGCATTAATGACCCTTTAATTAAAGACCACCTGTAAAAAAGACCAGACCGATATCTTACTATAGGTGGTCTTTAAACACAGGTTGGGCTGTATAAGATTGGGTGATATTCTTAGAGCGTAAATTCGGTTTCTATGTAGAGGTTAGTCGGTGGGCCTTGCTATATGTATCATATTGAAATAACGCATTGGATATAGTAGTCCTGTGTTTGACATATTACTTCAAAGTTGTACATGAAACTACGTGTTCTTACTACAAGACGTAGTAATGACCGCTTTTGCATGAAGTCATCGATATTTACCTTTAGCCCCAAACTCAGTTCCCCATTGCGAGGTCGTCGGAAGCTGTTCCAGAGTGTGTGACGTTGTTCCATTGACAGACAGGTCCCGGGATCCAACATACACAGCGATGGGACTGTTACTGTATATATGGGTACCAGTCAAGTCATGTGACGATTCTATCTGGACTGTTTCGAACGTTTTCATATTCAACTCGGAGTCCCGACTACGCCGGAAGTACGACTCTCCGATGCAGAAAACGATGTTTGTTGCATTCACTGGAAATTTTAACTCCACAATGGCCGACTGGAAAGTCGTAATCGCAAGCTGACATAAACCGGAAGTTGCACAGAATGTCGTGACGACGTATTCATATACAGTTCGTACAGCGTGTGGACCAAGCAGGTCCTCGAGCGGAATGCCGATGTACCCCTCAGCGTGGTTCGCGAAATGTGAGATTACTTGCAGCGTGAAATTATTGTCGGATGAGACGAATAATGTTTTGTTGGCATATTCCAACCCGTTTAAGCTGTAAGAGGCATCTAGTGCAAAACCAGTTTCGCCCAGTCCAGCTATGTCAATTGTTTTGACGGTATGAGATACATCTGGAATGTAAAATCTTTGTTTGTTTATAAGGATGATTAAACAGGTTTCTTCATAAAGATTTTAAAGGAAAGTTAAAAGTGTCCAAATAATATATGCGTCGTGCTATTTATAACGGAAGGGAAACCAATAAAATGCAAACATCTAAAGAAAGCTGCGAAAGCAATGTTTGTGATATTAAACACGGTGTTTCAAAAAATATTTTGCAAACGCAGACACTCGTTCAATAAAATGAAAGAGTAGAACACAAAGCTATTTCTTTACATGTCGAGGGCTTAGCGTGAAACACTTGTAAATAAAAAACCTATTTTTATAACCCTGGTTTAGGGGCAATTTAGACACTTTTGTAAACAATGCAAATTTAGGTGCCATTGCTCAGAACGAGCAATGGCACCTAAATTTCCATTGTTTTACCAAGAAAAATGATTTAACGCTTATAACGACTTTATGGCGAGGTGATTAACCTTGGTAAAAAAATACCAATTTTAGTTACAACCGTTTCACGCCAAGCCCTCGATCTGATGTACAATTTTCAGAATTGTACACATGCTCATTATCCTAATAATCAAACCTATTGGTGTGTGCATTTATACGGGTTTCTGAAGGTTTTTCTTTGTGGGTAAGACAGGTTTTACAGAGACTATCGTTTTGACCGCTCGTTTCCTTTGAATTGTGTTTCACGTCATTTATTTAAAACTCTTTCATTGCTGAATTTCACATACATGTTGACATTTTGACCACTCTATTTTTGGTCCATTAGGAAATTTGGTAAATTTTAATGTCTTGTTGGCAAACAATGCAGATTTCAGGAGAGACAGCTGAATCGGCATAGTTTGGAAAAGCCTTGAATTGGATTTGAGAGAGTAAGGGTTAATTGTATTACCGTTATATACACTCTTTTCTGTGTAATATATCACGAAGACTGTGTACACAATTATGTTGAAAGAGGCCGAAGTAATAAAATAAATTAATCAGTGAATCGATAACTTACTTGTTACTGTTACCGCAATGTCGACAGTCTCGGTGTTAATCAGTATAAACTCATATCGGGCAGTCGACGTCAGACTCTCATTTCTCAGCTCCAACCCGAGTAAGGCCACCGAGTACAAACTCCCGTACACAACGCCTGGAAAGGGGAGATATTGTTAAAAATGAGCATTCAATTGTCCTAAAGATACAGTACAAACTCCCGTACGCAACGCCTGGAAATGGGGATATAGTGTTAGAAATGAGCATTCAATTGTCCTAAAGATACAGTACAAACTCCCGTACGCAACGCCTGGAAATGGGGATATAGTGTTAGAAATGAGCATTCAATTGTCCTAAATACAGGGTTGACACGTTAGTTTAAACATATTTATTTTACATCGATTGCGTAACAAGCTTTTAGTTTATGTTTATCACAGATCCGATATGCAAATTAGTTGCAGTATTTGTGCTAGCTCGGTTTCTGCTTCCTGGTGACTAAACCAGTACTCGCGCCGTTTATGTAGAAAATCCCTAAGTCAGAACACGCTTATCGCGACTCGAG
Organism: Serripes groenlandicus; assembly: GCA_031761405.1. Lineage (NCBI taxonomy): Eukaryota > Metazoa > Mollusca > Bivalvia > Cardiida > Cardiidae > Serripes > Serripes groenlandicus. The sequence continues at coordinate 29,504,072 of JASEVX010000012.1, forward strand.
CTTACCCGAGCGCGTTGGGCATTAGCCCCCGATTCAACACGAGTTGACCCGAGTGGCTTTGTTTTAACGAGCCCAGTCGGCATAGGATCCGAGTCAACACGCGTTGGCCCAATTTGATTCGAGTGGCCTTCGTGTTAACGAGCCCATTTAGCATTAGACACCGAGTCAACAAGCGTTGACCAGAGTTGACTCGAGTGGCGTTCGTTTTAACAAGAGAGAGCCTGCTCGGGTCGACCCGGTTTCAGCTTACCCGAGTGCGTTGGGCATTATCCCCCGATTCAACACGAGTTGACCCGAGAGGCATTCGTTTTAACAAGAGAGAGCCTACTCGAGTTAGCCCGATTCACCCTACTAAAGAGCTAGGTAATAGTGGATAACTCATCAGCAAACTAGTTCACCTCAGTCTTGCAACTTGGTTTATGAAAAATTGAACTGGTTAATTAATTTTTGAACAATTTACTGTGTGGTGTTTAACACATACCTGCGTAAATAAGATTTACCTGGGTAAGTTAACTGGTTGGATAAGGTCAAATGGGCTCATTATTACACTAAGGCTAGTGTGTAAAAAATCCTAAAATACGAACCTCTGAGTTCAGTTATCAGTAATGTATTTATTTGTATGACGATAATATTGATGTGTTTAATTGGGCACTTGCAAATAATTACGCTCCGTAATTTAGACAACGGGAAAACGAGCTTTCTGGAATCGATAATGAAAACATGCGGATACAACACGGAGGCTTTCATTTTTAATTTTGACTCCAGAGTAGAGATGTGCGTTTTCGAGAACCAAGTGTCTGCGCATGCGACATCGCTGCACGTGCCCCTTGACCCTACCCTCCTTGAGTTTGTCATGAACTTAGCCAAAGGTACACTCTAATCGGTTTTCTAGTGCTGCGGATCGATTGAAGTGTGTGCTTGTACGTATTAAATTGAAATTCACAATAGAAAATGATCTTAATTAATGTTTTGTTTAAAACATCGGGATTGTATATAGATTTGTTCCGTGTCGTCTATAATAAAAGCAATAAGAATCAGGTAGAGTATCCGTCTACATGTATATAGTTAGCTGTCCAACCTAAATATCTCGAATTGGGCTGGGCACTGCCTCTTTTGACGTAACTTATTGATCTCTTATATGATCACATGATCCGGTAAAGCGTCAAAACTCCTCAATCGGAATTAATCAATAAATGCACTCAGTGTATGACGCCATTACATTAGGAGTTCCGTTTGAAACTTTGTAGCGTGGGTTATTTGTTCCATTCACTAAAGTTTTCTTTTATTGTCATGCGAATCCTTACTCTAAGTTCCGCCGATAGGTGTTCGCCCATATGATAAATTACCCGAATATATCCGATAGTTGTTCGCCCATATGATAAATTACCCTAATATATCCGATAGTTGTTCGCCCATATGATAAAAATACCCTAATATATCCGATAGGTGTTCGCCCATATGATAAAATTACCCTAATATATCCGATAGGTGTTCGCCCATATGATACAATTACCCTAATATATCCGATAGTTGTTCGCCCATATGATAAAATTATCCGAATATATCCGATAGGTGTTCGCCCATATGATAAAATTATCCGAATATATCCAATAGGTGCCATATCTTGAAATAATATTCAAACATTGATTCAAACCTTTACAGAAATGCTCCCAGGCCGTATAGTGCCCTAAATTAGTGCATAGAGGAAAATTGAATTTTGTGTTTCATGGCAACTCATTTAATATTTTGTTTAATGCTGATTTATTGTAGTTCTATAGGTATGACTGTTCGTGAAACGACGGTTGTTGTTGAACAAAAATGGCAATTTATATTATATGTTTCAGAACTTCATACTGTGAACACCTGGCATTTTTACGGAAGAGATAGTCAGTGTTCTAACTGCCATTTCTTTTCAAACTTTTTTACTTTAACAAATCAATTCTGCAAAAATCGTCAAGACTTTAAGCCGCTCACAGTGAAATTTAGGGGCTGGAATATCTTACAGGAAAAGTAAAAAATGACATTTTACATCGAAATAAATAGAGGTAATGTATTTAGGACGCGTTTGACTATCTGTATTTAAGTTATACTTACATGGTAACCGTGACAGCAGTATGCAAAGCAGAGCAATATAGAACATCTGAAATGAGAATATATTCAGCATCATTGGAGATTTTTTCATAATTTCAACCCATGTGGAAGAATCTTTCATCCCGACAGGCGCTATAGGCAATTCTATTCTGTAAACAAATATAAAGGCGCTATACTGCTTTTTATCACATGATAATGCTTGTATCCGATCTAATATATCCATTACGTATTTCTTTATATGGAGCGTGTGTAATATAACATGACCGAATCACTATGTTTGCTTTCATCCGCGAATGTTTACAAAATGGCTGAGAACATGGATCCGGTAAACACAAACGTCACGATAGATGGACGAGGTAAAAGTACTATTATCGGTCAAACAAAAATTGTGATGTATTAACAGTTTATTAAGAATTACATGTTGGGACTAATTTCTGACCGCGAAAACATGATTTTCTTTTTGTGTTTCCTTATGTGATAAAAAAGAATCTGACATTCGTTGTCAGATCCTATATATATGCGCTATAACTTTTAACTCGCTACAACGCTTTTATTAGATAAGTTATCTCTTAGGTGCAAAGGTCTATAAGATATATAATTACTTTTTGTTATACGCATATTTTATTTTTCGATAGAACATTATTTAGATTATTTTTTTAGGTTGAATGAACGCTGTCAATTTTATATAAAGAAAGGGTTGTAACTAAAAACCTATTTTGAAAACCCTGGTTTAGGTGCAATTTTGACCCCTTTGTAAACAATGCAAATTTAGGTGCCATTGCTCAGAACGAGCAATGGCACCTAAATTTCCATTGTTTACCAAGAAAAATGATTTAACGATTATAAAGACTTTATGGCAAGGTGATTAACCTTGGTAAAGAAATACCAATTTTAGTTACAACCCTTTCAAGCCAAGCCCTCGATATACTGTATCTCCTGTGATGAAGCTAGATGTTAACCCTTTTCTTAAACATACGACAACTCTGCAGCAGACGACTTTGAAAATATACCCAAACACAATTGGAAACTCCTTTTAAATGAAAGTAAAATAATTGAATAGAGTTGAAAACATGGTGACAAAATGAGAAATTGCTCGTTTTAAGCAATTTCTTCTTTTGTCGCCATGTTTTCAAAAAGCCGTCCAGGCAGACAGAAACAACGTTTTGACCAATAAATTGAAACCGTGACGGACGGACGAATGCACATTCAGACAGACAGCCGGCTGCACGCCGGATAATGCCTCCAAGCTTTACAGACAGACAACACATAAAGTATTGAAAACAGAAGACTGGATTCGATGCATCAACACACGTCTGTGTTTAGGAAACGGTTAACATGTTATGGTATTTGTAATGTATTTGTTATCACATATAAGCCGCATCTAGCGATTTGCAGTTTAATTGAATCTCCGAAACGGGATCGTACGAGGTAAATTAACAACATAGTAAGGGCTTGGCGTGAAATGGTTGTAACTAAAAACCCTATTTTGCAAACCCTGCTTCAGGGGCAATTTTGAATGTCCGTGAAGTTGGCAGCCTGGCAGCGTGAAGTTATCAGTCTGGCAGCGTTAAGTTAGCAGTCTGGCAGCCTGGTAGTCTGGCAGCGTGAAGTTAGCAGTCCTGCAGCGTGGCAGTCTTGCAGTGTGAATTTAGCAGTAAGGCAGCGAGGCAGTCTGGCAGCGTGAAGTTAGCAGTCTGGCAGCGTGGCAGACTGGCAGCGTGAAGTTAGCAGTCTGGCAGCGTGGCAGTCTGGCAACGTGAAGTTAGCAGCCTAAATATATTTTATCTAGGCCGGGTGAAAAAAAGCACAGCGTGTTTCGCGCTGCCCCAGGCTGCCCCCAGGCTGCCCCCAGGCTGCCCCAGGCTGTCCCAGGCTGTCCCAGGCTGCCCCAGGCTGCTAGAACTGCTGTAAAAACTGCTGGAGCTGTGAAAATCAAAATGTCGCGTTAAGAGATATGGCTTAGTTCACATGAAAAGTCTGATGTCATTTTTTTAAAAGTATATATTTTAAGTTTTATGCGACATTTATAGGCGTGTTCTTTCTAAAAAACTACTTTGAAGGAATTTCTCATTTTATTTTGTTTCTGTTTTGAAAACATGAATATCTGGATTTCCGTTTTGAAAGATTAGAAAACGTTCATCAAATAACGCATTGTTACGGGGTATGGTAAGATGAAACTTAAATACGGTTAAAGTGGCAAAATAAAGTGTTTTAAGTTAATGGACGATATGATGTTCGGAAACATCGCCCGATTTCGTCTTTCGACAGCGATAGTAATAGAGGTAAATGTTAGCAAACATACGAAAAAAACTTGATTTAATGAAATACTTCACATCTTATCTTTGCTTAATACTCAATGAAAGACAAGTTATTCGAACGTAACATACTTAAGATATTTTATCTAGGCCGGGTGAAAAAAGCACAGCGTGTTTCGCGCTGCCCCAGGCTGCCAGAACTGCTGTAAAAACTGCTGGCGCTGTTAAAATCAAAATGTCGCGTAAAGAGATATGGCTTAGTTCACATGAAAAGTCTGGTGTAATCCTTTTAAAAGTATATATTTTAAGTTTTATGCGTCATTTATAGGCGTGTTTTTTCTAATGAACTACCGTGAAGGAATTTCGCATTTTTCATATTTTTTTCGGGTTTGAAAACATGAATATCTGGATTTTCGTTTTGAAAGATTAGAAAACATTCATCAAATAACGCATCGTTACGGGGTATGGTAAGATGAAACTTAAATACGGCTTAAGTGGCAAAATAAAGTTGTTTTAAGTTAAAAGATGATAACTTTTCACTATATTATGATCGGAAACATCGCCCGATTTCGTCTTTTGACAGCGATAGTAATAGAGGTAAATGTTAGCAAACATACGAAAAAAACTTGATTAAATGAAATACTTCACATCTTATCCTTGCTTAAAACTCATTGAAAGACAAGTTATTCGAACGTAACATATACTAAAGATCTTTTATCTAGGCCGGGTGAAAAAGCATAGCGTGTTTCGCGCTGCCCCAGGCTGCCCCAGGCTGCCCCAGGCTGCCAGAACTGCTGTAAAAACTGCTAGCGCTGTTAAAATCAAAATGTCGCGTAAAGAGATATGGCTTAGTTCACATGAAAAGTCTGGTGTAATCATTTTCAAAGTATATATCTTAAATTGTATGCGACATTTATAGGCAGTTTTTTTCTAATGAACTACTTTGAAGGAATTTCGCATTTTTCATATTTGTTTCGGGTTTGAATATCTGGATTTTCGTTTTGAAAGATTAGAAAACGTTCATCAAATAACACACCGTTACAGGGTATGGTAAGATGAAACATAAATACGATTAAAGTTGCAAAATAAAGTGTTTTAAATTAATAGACGATATGATGATCGGAAACATCGCCCTATTTCGTCTTTCGACAGCGATAGTAATAGAGGTAAATGTTAGCAAACATACGAAAAAAACTTTAATGAAATACTTCACATCTTATCTTTGCTTAATACTCAATGAAAGACAAGTTATTCGAACGTAACATATACTTAAGATATTTTATCTAGGCCGGGTGAAAAAAGCACAGCGTGTTTCGCGCTGCCCCAGGCTGCCAGAACTGCTGTAAAAACTGCTGGCGCTGTTAAAATCAAAATGTCGCGTAAAGAGATATGGCTTAGTTCACGTGAAAGGTCTGGTGTTATCCCTTTAAAAGTATATATTTTAAGTTTTATGCGTCATTTATAGGCGTGTTTTTTCTAATGAACTACCGTGAAGAAATTTCGCATTTTTCATATTTTTTTCGGGTTTGAAAACATGAATATCTGGATTTTCGTTTTGAAAGATTAGAAAACATTCATCAAATAACACATCGTTACGGGGTATGGTAAGATGAAACTTAAATACGGTTAAAGTGGCAAAATAAAGTGTAAAATGTAAGTGTAATGTCCCGTAAAGAGATATATCATAGCGCGATTTAAACCGTCCTACGCTGCGAAATCTGCGTTAAGAGATGTACCTTAGTTCAAATGAAATTGTTGATGTAATTGTTGTAAAACTGTGCATTCTGATATCCTCATTCTGCAAAACTGCCAAGTTATTATGCTGCTAACTTCACGCGGTCTGTCTGTCAGACTGTTACGCTGACAACCCAGCACTGCAAGACTGTCAGAGTGCCTATTTCACGCTGTCAGGCTGCCGAGCTGTTATGCTACTTTTTTTACGCTTCCAGGCTGCCATGCTGTTAGGTTACTCAGTTCACTCTGTCAGGCTGTTTACGCTGTCAGACTGACATATTTAATTTGCCAATCTGCCACCCAGCTCAGTTCGTGCTGCCAGGCTGCCACGCTGTCAGGGTGCTAACTTCACGCTGCCAGACTGCCAGGCTGCTAACTTCACGCTGCCAGACTGCCACGCTACCAGACTGCTAACTTCACGCTGACAGGCTGCCAGACTGCCAGACTGCTAACTTCACATGTCGCTGGAGAAGATATTTTTCCATTATTCCGCTCAGAATGAGCAATGGCACCTAAATTTCCATTGTTTACCAAGAAAAATGATTTAATGATTAGGCCTTTAAAGCCTTTATGGCGAGGTGATGAACCTTGGTAAAAAAAAATCCAATTTTAGTTACAACCCTTTCACGCCAAGCCCTCGGTATGTAGACTGCATTCTAGTTTATGTGTCAACAGATACATCTAGGACTAGGTTAGATATATTGACGGATGATGAATCTTCAATTTACGCAAGTACAAATACATAAAAATCTAAAAATCTAAGTCCAACAATCGCTAGAAGCGCCTCACATATTAAATAAATCTTGACCTTGATGTTATAACTCCTATGTAAGGTGAAATTGATCTCTGATTTGAAGATTGACTTTTCCTAATTGGGTCGACATACTGACAGACAGACAAACGGAATAATGGAAAAATATCTTCTCCAGCGACATGTGAGAACTTTCAACACAGAACGCGCCCTGTTCTGCGCCAAGCCCTCGGTATGTAGACTGCATTCTAGTTTATGTGTCAACATATACATCTAGGACTAGGTTAGATATATTGACGGATGATGAGTCTTCAATTTACGCAAGTACAAATACATAAAAATCTAAAAATCTAAGTCCAACAATCGCTAGAAGCGCCTCACATATTAAATAAATCTTGACCTTGATGTTATAACTCCTATGTAAGGTGAAATTAATCTCTGATTTGAAGATTGACTTTTCCTAATTGGGTCGACATACTGACAGACAGACAAACGGAATAATGGAAAAATATCTTCTCCAGCGACATGTGAGAACTTTCAACACAGAACGCGCCCTGTTCTGCGCCCCCCCCCCCCCCCCCAGTAGCTTCAAGACCGTTAGTACCCTTCTTTCATGGCATGCATAACCCTTTACCACATAGACTAAATCTACAGCAAACAACATTGAACATGGCTAGGCTAAAATAGTGATGAAAACATTGTGGAAAAAGACAAACTTGCTGATTATCATTCATCTGTTAAGGTTAGTCAAAATGTGTCTAAAAGGGGAAAAGGTTAAAAGAATAAGTGTAGGCAAATGTTTTTATTAAATACATTGTAGATTTTTTTGTTTGTTTGTTTGGAGTTTAACGCCGCTTTCAACAGCTTTAGTCATATCACGGCGGTCAGTGCATCTACCCATGTTTTCCTGGCTTTCCCACACCAGTACTTACACAACATTCTCTCGAAGCCACTGACTACTTTCTCACATAGATCAGAGGTGAGAGGCAATGGAAAATATCTCCCGAAAGAATGTCGCCGCAACCGGGTATCGAACCCGTGACCTCCAAATCACGAGTCAGATACGCTACCAATTGAGCTACCCGGCCGGCAAATAGATTGTAGAACAAAACTTCATTCATGTTTCAAAGCATTGTTTGAAAAGGAGGAATTGCTCATTGTCAGCAATTGCTCCGTCTCCAAAAATATTTTCAATATTCGTATGTAACTAAGTAGCTATAACAGAAACGGTTCAACCCTTTCCCGCTTACAGTCGCCTTTTTACGCATGTGCAGCAGACGGGATTTGAATACATCATGACAAGAGGAGAAATTTCTTTTCGTTTTCCATAACTACTGTCAAAATGTAAGTCAAAATTGCTCGTTATCATTCATCTGTCTGTTGTAAAACGTTTTAATATATTAATTATGTAAATAATTAATGTGAAACGGGTTTGAAAGAATTGTGTAAAAAGGAGGAATTGCTCATTGTCAGCAATAGTTCCTTTTCCACAATATTTTCAATATTCGATTGCAATAGTAACACGGAAGTGGTTCAGCTATCATGTAAACGATGTAATCCTTTCCCGGTTACAGACGATTTTTGTCGTATGTGCAGCAGACGATATTCGAAAACATCGTGACACAAGGAGAAATTACTTAACGTAGGCAATTTCTGCTATTGCCACAATGGGGTCAACTCTTTCAATAAGAATTTGATTTACAGTGATTTCCACATTCCTCTATATGTATTCTTAGTCGACTGTTGTAGAATTGTTGGGGTCAAACATGGTCGACGGTAACTAACACAACAGACATTGAAGTCAATCATAGTTCAGAGAGTGTTTCACTCGTTTGAACTCTTTTCAGTCATTTATTCAAGCGGATGGACTTTCGTTATTCGGTCAAACCAATGAAATCATTGTAAACCAGATGGCAAACCAATTAAAACTCGACTTTCACGGATTTATACAATTGAGTGCGGCTTGGTTGCAGCCGTAAGTCGACTGTTCGAAAAGCATGCTGGGAATGGGATAGGGGCGAAAAGAAAAATGTGCAACCGTAAAGGCGTGGTGTTAACGATCGTGTAGGAACATCTCTCCACAGTTAATTAAAACGACATTTTCGTACAGATCATGTGTTCGCCATTTCTGTAGATATCGTACATGGCTATATGTACGTACAGTTGAAATCAAGTGCCGTAATCAGGGACGTATATCTTAACTACGTCCCTTTCCTTACGTAACGTAACGACAGAGTCCAGTTCTAGGTTATTAGTGTAAAGCAAAGATATATATTGAAAATAATAAGCGTAAGGCTTGTAGTTTAGTATTAATTCTGATAATAATTTGTGAGGATTTCGGATGGTTAGTTCTCAGTACTACTCCTTTGTCTTTCACTGAGTTCCTTGTCGGTCAAGAAATGTTGGCAGAAGGCCAGGGCGGATGCGAAGATGCGCACGCGCAGACTGGAAAACAAAAAGGGTCTGAAAGAGGGGAAATGTCAATGTTTATTGACAAATGGGAGTCTATCTTAAAATAATGACAGATACGCTCCATGAACTAACAAAACATAGTAAACAGTTATCTTTTGTGGCTGACAATGTGGACAAATTGCAGTCAGAAATATCAACATTAAAATTTGAAAGTATCCCCAAATGAGAGAGAAGAGCCCTCTACTAGCAAAAAATCAACACCTGAATTGGACTTAATTAGAAAGGATTCTTCTGACAGTGAGGTTGAAGACGAGGGGAAAATAATAAACATTAACAATATTGATCAGTTGTTTGTAAGCCAAGACTATGACATTGAGGACAGCGAGTTTTCCTAAGAACTTGAACATTTCTTTTGAGGAGAAAACAACTACAGGTGAAAATATCTCAGGTGGCACAGGTGACACATGCCAGTCTCAGAGGCAACTTTGATGACGAGAAATGTAAGGAGCTCCGAGAAAAATACAGGAGACCAGACAATTTGGATAATTTGCAAGTTCCATTAGCTGACTCATCTATTTGGAAAAAAATGGAACGTCCAACAAAAGTCAAGGACGTTCAAATACAGAAAGCGCCCAAATGTCAGATTGTCTGGTCTCAGTTATTAAAACACTGGATCTGCATCAAAAGACACGGACAGAGCTCAACTTCGTGAACTTGTAATGGACACCCACAACTTTAACATTTAATAACCAAAATACGACGGGAGTTGATGTTTAAAGAAATGTTGCCACCTGTTAAATCTCAATGCATGGCAACAGTACCGTCCGCAACAAGGTTGTTTAGGAAAAACAACAATGAAGATCTTAAATCCTTAAGTGAAAAATACATTCAAGTGACACCTCAGAAACCATTTTTAATACAAAGGAAGGTATGAAAGCACAAAATATCAATTCACGGCATTGGTCATGGGCTTATCTACATCCCCTAGGGTTTTTACAAAAACTAATGAAACATAAGCACAAGTTACATTGATGACTCGTGTTTACAGGAGCAAACTTTGGAAAAGTGTAGGGGAAATGTACTGGCAACAGTTTTACTCATGAATTCATTGGCGTTAACTGTTCATCGCGACAAGTCAGTTCTAGTGCCTTGTAAAAATATCACATTTTAAGGCTTTGTTTTGTATTCAGAAACAATGTCTGCAAAACATAGAAATTATTTATCTTGATGTTATGAGCATAACTCGCTTAGTTAGAGATATCCCTTAAATCTTGAGAGATACATCTTAAAGTTGAATAATCATTTCTTATAGTCAGAGAGATATCTCTCAAATTGAATAAATCATCTCTTTAAACTGAGAATATATGTAGCTAAATGTTGAACAAATAATTTCTTAAAGTTAGAAAGATATCTCTCAAAGTTGAAAAATTATTTCTTTAACTAAGAAAGACACTATTTCAAAATTGAAAAATCATCTCTGTAAGTTAACCCTTTCCCTAATATGGATGCTTTCTGACACCTCTGCAGTAGATGACTTTATGAAAGCATTGTGACAAATGAACAAATTGCTCAAACCGAGCAATTTCTCCTTTTGCCACAATATTTTCAACTCTATTCAATATTTAAATTTTCATTAATAGAGATTTTCAATATTTTTGCCCAAATGTTTTCAAAGTTGTCTACGACAGATTTGTTGTATAAGGGACATGGTTAAGACATATACCTCAGAGTTCAAAAATCCTTTCTTAAAGTGAGAGAGATATCCCTCAAAGTTGAAAAATCCTTTCTTTAACTAAGAAAGATATCTTTCAAAATTGAAAAATCATCTCTGTAAGGTAAGAGATATACATATATTTTAGAGTTGAAAATAATTTCTTAGAGAGATATTTGTCGAATATGAGATTTCACATGTAAGCTAAAAAATATATATATTTATAAGCTTTCGAGAGATATCTTTTCTAAAATGACAAATCACTTCTGTAAGTTAAAGGAATACATCACATAGTTGAATAACAATTTATTAAAATTTGCGAGATATCTTCTTAAAACAAAGGCATTATAAATTTAGAACATAATTGTAAAACAAGTTACCATAATAAAAGCATAAAAAGGGACACGTACCTTGTTTGATATCGCCACGCTCAAACATTGATATTTGCTTGAACTCGTCACTGGAAATGCTGGAAACAAAATGCAGGCTTAAATTGGCTGACAACAAAATATTCAAAACTAATTTCAAAGGCACCATGCAATATTAATAGTTTTAAACATAGCACGGATAAAAGTAACTGCTGGAATTTGAGACGAGCGTAATCCTATACGCGTGTGTGTGTGTGTGTGTGTGCGTGTGTGTGCGCATGTTTTCCTTGTACATAGATGCGCTAAAACCTTAACCCGTTCCCTCATATAGACGCTTTCTGACGCCTCTGCAGCAGACGGCCTTTTGAAAACATAGTGAGAAAAGAAGAAATTGCTCAAAACGAGCAATTTCTCCTATTGCCACAATGTTTTCCACTTTTAGTCATAGGTTATCCATTCAATTATAGAGATTTTCTATGTTTTGACAAAATATGTTCAAAGTCGTCAGCTGCAGAATTGTCGTATGAGGGAAAGGGTTAAATCACAAGACGAGGCAAATATGTATTCAATCATCCTATTATATATCACTCATTGATTTGAGTGTGAATTAACACCGTTTTCAACATTCATACCACGGCGGCCAGTTCACATACGTATTTCATTCCTGGCTTTCATACACAAGTACTCCACAAAAATTCAAAGCAACTGGTTGCTTTTCAACATAACCTGTTAACCAATTGGTGGAAATTGAATGTCGTCTGTCTTATTGACTTTATGACGAACTCCGATTAAAATGATTGGCTTGACTGGGGTTCGAACTTACAACCTACCGTCTGAGCAACCCGGGCTCGACTCAAACATTCAATACGAACGTGTGTAAAGAGAGGTCAAACTCAACGATACTAGAATAGCTTTGTAACCTCATATCGAGGGCTTGGCGTGAAACAGTTGTAACTAAAATTGGTATTTTTTTACCAAGGTTAATCACTTCGTCATAATGTCTTTATAAACGTTAAATCTTTTTTTCTTGGTATTTCTTCATTTTGTAAACAATGGAAATTTAGGTGCCATTGCTCGATCTGAGCAATGGCACCTAAATTTGCATTGTTTACAAAATGGTCAAAATGGCCCCTAAACTAGGGTTTTCAAAATAGCTACAACCGTTTCACGCCAAGCCCTTGATATAATTCGACTTCAAATTAAACATTTGTTCTTGATTTATATATCATCTGACTCATTATGATGTGGACGATGTTGTAAACATAATGTAAACAAGGAAGCTTTGTTTAAAACGAGCAGTTGTTGTTTTTTCCGCATGACGTATTAAATTCTCTATAAAAACACACACAAAGCAACTTCTCTTGAGCAACATCTAGCGGATGCAAAGAAATGAAATTCTTTAAGAGGTTCCGTTATATGAATTTCAAAATGGCTGGATCCTACACAGAATTCTAATAATAATTGAGCCGTCCCGCGAGAAATCCAATATTATAGCCTCTGCGTAATGTATCAACCCAAGTCAGCCTGCGCAGTCCGTGCAGACTGATCCGGGCCGACACATTCCGTCTCAAAGGGATAGAGGTATAGAGTAATGATTCTTGAAACAGAAAACCAACAGGAGGCGAAAAGTGTCTATCCGCGTAAGCCTGTGCGGCATGCTATGGCTGATCCGGGTCGATGTTTTACGCAGAGACCACAATGTTGATTTTCTCGCGGGACGGCTCATACCTTTTCAAAGTTATTGATTTATCAATATCAGATGAGGTAAACGATCTATTGCGTATCAAAATGCATGCATACAACCATTTGCGTAAAAACCTATGAGAACTAGGTCTTAGTATTTTCCTTCAAATAACAGGAATGTTCGAAGGTACACACGTGTCGCCTAACTATAACCAAAGTGAAACCATGACGGACATACAGACAGTCGGACGAACGACGTACAAGCAGTCCGTACGTGTCAACCTGTCGGACAGACGACTTGATTGATTGTTTTTGTGTGTGTTTTACTCCGCTTTCAACATTGTTTAAGTTATAGCACGACGTTCCCCGGTTAAGTTACCAGTACTTCTGGTCCATTTATCCTGACACCAGTCAGTCAATCGTAATGCTAACCCCGTAACCCTGAGCGCCAAGGAGGGCAGCCATTACTACCATTTCCAAAAGTCTTTGGTCAGGCAAAAGGAACAGGGCCCATTCTTTTTTATCTAGTTTTAAACTCACAAAGTAACACGAATGCTCTTTGACTAACTCCCTAGATTAAGCCGATCACAAGTTACACTACTTTGAAAAGTGGTAATAATCTTTAGAATTAGAATGAATTTAGAATGGTTGGTGAATACGCACCCAAATGCCCATTGGTCCCATTGTGTAAAAAGCTTGTAAAAAGCTCATTTACGGATGGCATTTCCCTAATTAGTTATGCATGCATAATGCATTGAGGTAATGATTTAGACAATCATTCTTTCGTTTGTGCGTAAATACGTTGTTGAAATGGTTATACCCTCGGAAAAAAGGGGGTCGCAAGTTTGCTTAGAATATACTTACATTCACTTTTTAGTAACATTTTGGAATATGAGCCGTTCTACCAGAAAACCAACATTATGCACTCTGCGTAATGTATCGACCCAGATCAGCCTGAGCATGATGCGCAGGCTTACCCGGATAGATACTTTTCGCCTCCTGTGGATTTTCTGTTTTCGGAATCATTACTTTATACCTATATCCCCCTGAGATGGAATGTGTCGGCCCGGATCAGTCTGCGCGGACTGCGCAGGCAGATCTGGGTCGATACATTACGCAGAGTCCACAATGTTGGTTTTTTCGCGGGACGGCTCATATGTTAATCAGCTGACGAAACTAGAGTGTTCGAACGTACCCACGTTCACTTCACTTCTCAATAGCTACAAAGGGCTCGAGCATGTATTCAACAATTAGTCTTAATACACGCTCATTCTAAATGTTAGAATATTCGAAATGTTTAGTTTGCACTATTCATGATTGGCTTACCCGTTTGTTTAAGCATATCAGTAAAACCTTTCTTTTAAATTAGTGTTTTCATTTTAAGATTAATATTAAATTTAGAATGATGGGTAGACCAGGGCAAGTTGGAACAAAAAAATTTTTAACCGTCCTGATTTTTGTTTCTCTATTGCTAAAAACAAACGTTATCGTTATCGCATAGCAACGCCCACAATGGCATACTTGATTGGTAAACATTGAAAACCGGTGCAGTAATCAAAATTTAACCATATTTCGAAATATGACTCCCCTATTCTAATTTAACATTTATGAACATTTATGAACCCGTCAGAATGATAAAATATCCAAACAATAGAATAGTGAGAATACATTAACTCTTATCAGCACTACTTGGTTGTGTTATGTCTGTGTGGTGTTTTACACCGCTTCCAATATGTTTCAGTTATATCCCGAGGTTTCCTGGGCAGGGGCGTAGCTTTGCAATAATCAATGTGTAGGCCGTCTCGTGAGAAAAATCAACATTGTGGACTCTGCGTAAAGTATCGACCCGGATCAGCCTAAGTATGCCACACAGGCCTACCCGGATAGACACTTTTTGCCTCCTGTGGATTTTCTGTTTCAGGAATCATTACTCTATACATCTATCCCCCTAAGACGGAATGTGTCGGCCGGATCAGTCTGCGCGGGCAGCGCAGGCTGATCTGGTCGATACATTACGCAGATGTCTATCGCCGCAGCTGCATTTTGAGAAAAAATGTGTAGGCACGTGCCTACAGTGCCTAAAGAGAGCTACGCCCCTGCTGGGTACAATACCAGTACTACTGGTCGTTTTATCCTGACTCAAGCTGCTAATACTAATACTATCTTGATTACTTGCCGTTATTATGTTAACAATTGTGTTTGCAGTAGTTGGAGTGTCTGTCTTCACATGATTGAAAAATTAATTATATTTGTACTTCATGCCATACTTTTTCATTGAAATTTGCATGTTGTTAAATGTAATGTTTGTGTGTGTTATATTATTGAAGGACATATGAAAATAAGATATGTATAGCCATTGTTAAATTGTCTGTATGTGTCTTAGATGTTACCTTAACAAAATAAATATATTATTATCATTATTATTATTATTATTATTATTATTATTAAGCGAATTAGTTGAAAGCTAATCATTAAACACTCTAAGCGCCAATGAGCCAAAGCCATTTCTACCATTTTTAAAGTCTTCGGTATGACCCGACCGTGGATCGAACCCGCGACCTCATAATTATTAATTTATTCAACTGCTATACCACTATCCAACCGAAGCAGTTCTTACGTTTGAACAATGATGTCATAACCTTCATGCAAAGACGTTGTAATTGCATCTTGTTACAATCAGGAGAGTGCAGTAAATTACAATCATTTTAATGTATTTGGTATGTCCCGATCGGGGATCGAACCCTGGTGTGTCGCTCCCAAAGCGGACGCTCCTTGTACTACACCACGGATACGGTCGAATTGCGATGATAGCAATACGACAGAAGTACCCATGTCATGATACGGGTACCAGCTATACTAGCGTATTCATTCCCACATACATGTATATCAAATCTGAAGCAGACGATTTTGAAAAAATCTAGGCACAAAAAAGATTATTGTATTTAAGCCGTTCCACGAGAAAACCAACATTATTAACTCTGCGTAATGTATCGAACCGGGCACAGGAGGCGAAAAGTGTGTGTTCGGGTTAATCTGAACGGCATGCTTAGTCTGATCCGGGTTGATACTTTACGCAGAGTCAAGAATGTTGGTTTTCTCGTGGAACGGCTCATTTATATTGAATAATATTGAAAAGCGCTCAACCTCCATTCTTTTCGACAAAAGTCAACGCGACAAGTGTCTTCCACAAATGTTCTTGCAGTATATATGGACAAACAGCCAGTTGCGTTGAACGACTGTCGTTTGAAGCACAGGTGCGAGAAAGCTAGGAAACGCTTCGGTGAAGGGACCCAACCTGATATGACCGATACATGTTGAAAATGACCTTAATCCCAAATCAATCTTTACAACATGTTATTGGTGTTTGATTTCATCTATGTTGTAGTGGAAGTGTAGCCTCACTAGTTGAATGCCAATATGCATTAAAAGGGTGTCAAAAGCGGAGTGCCAGTATGATGAATAATCGATGAACGCACTGCGAGATAAAAGACACGCAGATTTAATTTGATTAGTTCTAACACGTCGAACATGTAACATCGTTTTTAAATACAATGCAATTTGTCTAGAACAATATCGATTACAAGCAGAGAAATATCGTTGTTCCAGAAAGGTATTGATCTGAACATAATGTCATTAAACATGACATTAAAGTCAAGCAGAAAACTGTTCGATGAAAACATTGGTGCTTCGTTGTAATATACAGTATTACAAAACACTGTATTTAACGGTACTGATTATAGTTCCATTTTTCCATTTTACCTGTTAATATTAAAAGTTTAAGCAATGAGAGTTAAACTGTTGAAAACACTGTAGTTAACGGTTCTGACAATGGTTCCATTAGTTCCATTTTACCTGCAAGTATTACTAGTTTTGACATTGATAGTTTGTCTGTAAATAATAATAGTACCAATAATAGTTCCAACTGTTCAAATGTACCCGTTATTTTTACTAATTTTGACGATAACAGTTTTTCTGTGAATAATAGTGCTTCTTCTGATATCAATAATTGTTCAAATGATGCTAGTCTACATGACGTTCTAAACCCGGTTACAAACAATTCATTGGATCATTCATTAAGCACAGATGATATTAAGTCATGGTTATTAGTTAAAGGACTCCATATTGTGCATCTCAACATTCACTATGTTCTTCCAAAGTTAGATGAAATCCAGATTATTCTATCACAAAACTTCTGTATTGAATGTTTATGTCTTTGTGAAATATGTTTAGATAGTTCTGTACTTGATAGTCAGCTCTCTATTCCTGGTTATTCATTTTTTCCGTAAAGATAGACCCTCTCTTGGTGGAGGATTACTTATATCTCTGAAGAACAATCAACTCCCGGGAAAGTCGAAGCTGGCGTACGTCAGCGTTCTGTCCTCGGGCCGATACTATTCCTGATCTACATTAATGCTTTGCCCTTAGTTCTTTCACATTCGGTTGCTGATATATTTGCAGACGACAAAACACTGTCAACTCAAAGCAAGTCTCTCGACGTAGTTGTTTCCTTACTTACCAATGACTTATTAATAGTAGATCAATGGTATATCATAACTCAGAGGTTAATTCTTGCTCAAGTGGTAAATTGCTAGGTATTACAGTTAATAACGTTCTTTCGTGGGGTGATCACATTGATAATGTAATAAAGAAATGCAATACATATCTCTATATGTTATCAGAAATCAAATTATTTCTCTCAAACGACAATCGTAAACGTTTTTATACTGCAAACATACTTCCACATTTTGATTTTTTGTTGTGTTATCTGGGGAAATTAAACAAATAATCTCGAAAACAAACTAGTGCAACTCAGCAAAAGGGCTGCCAGGGTAATCTTTGATTGTGATTTTACCACCCCTTCATCTTTAATGTTTGCTGAACTTAAATGGATGACATTTCCCGAACGAGTTATTTATTAGAAAGCCATTCAAGTGTATAAAACAGTACGTGGAAATGCCCCTGATTACATAAAGAAATCATTTACTTTTATATCTGATATTCATGCAAGACTCTTACGTTCAGCCACTTCATTCCAGTTGTATACACCAAAACCTCACTTGGAAATATATCGAAATACATTTATATTTTCCGGTTCATCAGTTTGGAATAGCTTTCCTTCATATATTCAAAACTGAACGTCTATTCAGCATTTTAAACCCCAATATTTAAGTTGGATAAACCAATCACAATTCAATGATAATTGTAGTACAATTGTATTTCATGAAACAATGCACACTATTTAGATCTGTGGCTGTTCTACGATACAGTAATAGACATATCAATTTTAAGTCTATATTTATAAACGCATGTATAATTCTAACAATGAGTAGTTCATATGTAACACGTTTGTTCATGTTTCGTTCCATTTTGTTTATATGTGAGGCCTTCATGGAAGATTGACTTGCATACATGTACTATGTCAAATGAGTGTCCTCTATAAATAAAGCCTTTACTATTATTATTATTATTATTATTATTATTATTATTAATATTATTATCTAGAACAATATCGATCGGAAACAGAGACATATCGTTGTTCCAAAAAGGTATTGAAGTCAAATAGGGAACAAAATGGCGGCCCGTAAATTTATAATTTCCACGACCTTAGCAACCATCGGAAAGGACAGTAATTGCGCGATAATTCGTAAATGTTAATTTATCAAAACAATTACAAACAATTGTTTATGTTCTAAATGCGCGAAGTGTTTAAACACACACAACGTCAAATTCTAAATGGCTGATATTAAATTATACAATAAAAAGGTTATAGCATTATTATTAGAACTATTGTGTTGGGACTCGTTTCTTCGGCGTAGTTTTGCCGAAGGAACTCGTCCGCCACAATCTTTTCCCATACAGATGCAATCACCTATATTATCCTGCTAATACAACTAGCAGCATCATCATTTTCAAAAAACTAGTGCAAATAAATAGAGTAGTTTTTGATACATGAGTAGTGAACAATGTATACCAAGATTTCACTGCACAACTGTGAGGGCTGATCTTGGTCTGCATTGTTTGCAAAATGTGACTCATTGTCGTGATTTCTTCAAACGTAAATGGTTTGTTTAAATCGCATACAGCGAGGTAAGAGTTTTAAATGTGTTTCTCGAAAGATGTTTGTGGTCCCTCCCGGTACCGTTTGATGGTAGTACTGGTTTCCCCTCCATGGCGTTCTGGATTCTGGGAATAGCTGGTGTCAGAATAAATAGATCAGTAGTACTGGGAACATGCTCAGTAAACTCCATGATGTAATTGAAAACATGTAAAGCGGCCGAAAACACCATACGAATAAAACAACCAATTTTGAGACATTTTTATACTGGAATGAATGAATGTATATTGTTTTATGGCGCATCGACAGCTAAGGCCATTTAGCGCGCAATTAATTTTAATTATTCATGATCCCTGGGTAAACAAACCAGTACTAGGCTAGAAAATGTGCCTTGCCCAAGAGCACTCCACCATGACCGTAGTGCCGCGACTGGGGATCGAACCCGGGACACCCGGTTTCGAAATCCCCGACGCTAACCACTCGACCACAGCGGATTCCATTTTTTTTTTTTTTTTTTTTTTTATACTGGGGTTTAATGCCTTTTTTTAAACATTATTTCAGCTATATCACGGCGACAGTTGACTTATTCATGATCCCTAGGTAAACAAACCCGTACTAGGCAAGGGAATGTGTCTTGCCCAAGATCACTTCATCATGACCGCCGCCACTGGAGTTCGAACACGAGACGCCCGGTTCCAAATTCCTGACGCTAACCACTCGGCCACGGCGGATTGAATTATTATACTGACTCCCATTAACCACTTAAAACCCCACACCCCGTGCCACCCGAGATCAGGTTAATAGTGTGCGGTCGTGTCGTGTTGATAATTTCGTTAATTGGTTTTTATTGATTTTGTTGAATTTGACAGGACTATCTTCAAAGTGGAATTAGTGTAATGAAAAATTGAAAACAATTACCTACATACAACAAATCTGCAGTAGACTACTTTGAAAACATGACATTTATGGTAATTCTCTATAAATGCAAGTATAAATTTAAAATAGAGTTGAAAATATTATGACAACAGAAGAATGAGGCAATACCTCATTTTGTCACACTATTTCATAAAGCAGTCTGCTTCAGAGGCGTCCGATATGCAGCAGACGACTTTGAAAACATTTACACAAAATGATAGTACTTCTCTAAAAATTAAACTAAAATCATAAAATAGGAATTGTGACAAACAAAAGAAGCATTTCTCAATATGAGCAATTGGCCCTTTTTTCTCGACCGCCTCGGTGGTGCAGTGGTAGAGAGTCCGGCGCGGGTGCGGGATGTCGCGGGTTCGATACCCGATCAGGTCATACCAAATACTTCAAAAATGGAATGGTAGTAATGACTGCCCTCCTTGGCGCTCAGGGTTGCGGGGTTAGCGTTACGACTTACTGGCTGGTGTCAGGATAAATGGCCCAGTAGCACTGATAACTTATCCAGAAAACGCCGTGATATAACTGGAAAAAATGTTGAAAGCGGCGTAAAACACCATATGATCAACCTCTTTTGTCACAACGTTTCCAAAGGCTGTCTGCTCCAAACCCGTCTAATATCGTCTGTCTGAGAGAAAGCGTTAAATTCTAGGCAGTTGAAGATTAGCGCTGAACAGCTCGTTTGTATGTACACCGTTTACCTGATAAGATCATTTTAACTCTTTCCCGCATACAAACAATCTGCAGCAGACGACTTTGATAGCATACCCGTAAACAAATCGAAACTCCCTTTAAATGAAATTTAAATAATTCAACAGAGTCGAATACTTGTTGACAAAGGGAAAAATTGCTCGTTTCAAGCAATTTCTTCTTTTGTCGCCATTTTTCAAAAAGCCGTCTGCTGCAGATGCGTCAGAAAGCCCTATATGAGGGAAATGGTTAACTCTTTCAATGTCAAATTTCACAAAGTCGACTCTTCTTTGTTTTAACTCTTTCAGCGCCGAATTGTTTAAAGTAGACTCTTCCATGTTCAAAATCGGGTGTGTCCATTTCTCAATTTATGAAAGTTTTGGACTATTTTGGTAACTAAAAGCCAAACAATGCTGATTTCAGGTGAGACAGCTCGTTACGATCATTGTTTGCATAAACCTCAATATTGCCTTTGGCGCTGAAAGAGTTAAATTGGACCTCTCCACGTTTCGTCGAACAGGACATTTAGTAAAATGTTATGTCTATTGTCTATGTGGCTAACAATGCAGATTTCAGAAGAGACGGATAGTTACTAGCTGTCTCACATGAATCTGCATTGTTTGCAAAAGCCTTTCATTGTCTTAGGCAGCAACAGAGTTAATAAATAAATATAAAATAGATGCAAAGTGTTGAAAATGTTAAAAGGGGAACTTTTTGTTGGGGGGGGGGGGGGGGGGGGGGCATTTTTCGAAAAAATATGTAGGCACGTGCCTACAGTGCCTAAAGGGAGCTACGCCCCTGGCATGTACTCAGCGGAAAAACAGTTTCAAATGTGTAGATGGAAATTTAACTGCTGATGGTAGTTGTTTTTCGAAAAGGAAAAATAAGTCCTTCTATTTCTACAAAAAAAATGAACCAATCAACAAACCAGCTCATACAATGCAATCACTTAGATTGGTCCAGGATACTATTATTCATGTCAAACGTTAACAAGCCGTACATATGGATGCCTGATAACTTAAACCAGCTCAAAAGTGCGACCAGTGGTGGTCTGGGGACTTGTTTTGAACGCGTTAGAGATTGACGTTTCACCTATTTATGACAACTCCCATAATTCCATAATTATACTCGTGACAAATATTTGGTTGCAGACCACCTGAAGTCATCATTTGGACTATACAAATGATACAAACGCCTTTTGACGATTTTGATCAAACCACTTTTGAAAACAACGCAGAAAACAGGAGTCTGATCCGGCCGACACATTCCGTCTAAGGGGGGATAGATAGAGTAGTGATTCCTGAAACAGAAAATCCACAGGAGGTGAAAAGTGTATATTCGGGTAGGCCGGTGTGGCATGCTTTGGCTGATCCGGGTCGATACTTTACGCAGAGTCCACAATGTTGATTTTCTCACGAGACGGCCATTGATTATTGCCAAGCTACGCCCCTGCATGCAGTAAGTACTTATCATTGAAACAAAGGAGATAATCAATTGATTGATGGATTATTTGGTGTCTTACGCCATTTCCAACATTTGTTCAGTTATATCACGGCGTTTCCTGGGCAATTTACCAGTACTCCTGGTCCATTTATCCTGACACTTTGCATGTCCGTCGTAATGCTTAATCCCGCAACTCTGAGCGCCAAGAAAGACAGTCATTACTACAATTTGCAAAGTGTTTGGTATGACCCGGCCGGGGAGCGAATCCACGACCTACCGCACCCAAGACGGATACTCTACCACTTCACTAACTAGGCGATCAGAAGTAAAGGAAATTAATAATCAAAGTGACGTCTTTGAGCATGTTTGAATCCAATTCAAGAAACAATTTTCACGGCTTGCAATTTTCATCGTTTTAAGAACCAAATAATCACGAGTGGTTAACTCTACCAATAAATACATGTAAATGCGGTAAAAAACATACAGAATAAGATCTTGTCCTTGGTACCCCTTATGTGTTGGTACTCTCGAGATATATAGTGACCGGTGCAGGCAATAATGGAGACAACATGTCGAGGGCTTGGCGTGAAACGGTTGTAACTAAAAACCTATCTTGAAAACCCTGGTTTAGGGGCAATTTTTACCCTTTGTAAACAATGCAAATTTAGGTGCCATTGCTCAGAACGAGCAATGGCACCTAAATTTCCATTGTTTACCAAGAAAAATGATTTAACGCTTATTAAGACTTTATGGCGATGTGATTAACCTTGGTAAAGAAATACCAATTTAAGTCACAACCGTTTCACGCCAAGCCCTCGATTTGTAGTTTAATCTTACACGTTTATTGATCGTTTTAGCTGCTACATTTTGACATTGACCAAGATCTCGTCTGTTGTGCCCCTTGTGTGTTGGTACTCACGACATATGTAGCTACTAGTGCAGGCCATAATTGAGACAACATTTGTAGTTTAATCTTACACGTTTATTGATCGTTTTAGCTGCTACATTTTGATGACGGTGAACATGATCTCATATGTTGTGCCCCTTTTTTGTTTTGTGTTGGTACTCACGACATATGTAGCTACTAGTGCAGGAAATAATGGAGACAACGTTTGTATTTAATCTTACAGGTCTATGAACCGTTTTAGCTGACAAAGATCTTTGGGGGCTCTTATTTGTTGGGACTCAAGATACAAGATAAATGAAGTGATTGTAACAGGAAATATTGCAGACGTCATTTGTAGTTTAATCTTACAAATATATGGATCGTTCTAGCTTCTACGTGTTGATGACATAGACTAAAATCTTGGCTTTAGCGTCTCTTATTTCTGGGTTCTCACGACAGATATAGTTCTTAGAAATTTAGAATTCATTTTTATGACGTATCAAAATCTCGTCTTTGAAGCCCCTTTATGTGTTGGTATTTACAACATAGATAGTGGTTGGTGCAGACAATAATGGAAACATCATTTGCAGTTTTGTTCTTACAAATCTAAGGATTCATTTTGATGACGTAGACTAATATCGCGTCTTTTAATCCCCTTATGTATTGATACTCACGACATATTTAGTGCATCGTGCGATCTTACGAAAGTTTAATCTTTATTTTATAAGTTTATAAATTCGTTTAACCTTCTACATTTTGATAACAAGATCTCGTCTTTGAATCCCCTTATTTGTAGGTACTCACGGCATATATAGTGACTGGTGCATGAACTAATGGAGACATCATTTGTAGTGAAATGTTCACTAATCTATATATTTGTTTTGTATTTATTGCTATACATATTTATGCGTGAGTAACAAACCCTCAACGACATAGGTGACCGCTTCGCTGGTGTAGTGGTAGAGCGTCCGCCTCGGGTACGGGAGGTTGCGGGTTCGATCCCCGGCCTGGTCATATCAAAGACTTGAAAAAATAGTAATTATGGCTGCCCTCTTTGGCGCTCAGAGTTGCGCGGTTACCATTACGACTGACTGGCTTGTGTCAGCATAAATGGACCAGTAGTACTGGTAACTTACTCTTGAAACATCGTGATATAACGACGAAACAAACTGACGGATTCCCAGCTGGTAAGTCGGGTCAATGAAAACAATACCCTTTGATCTATATATACTAATCACCGTATCTTAATCAGCCTGACAACTAACAGTAAATATATCACACGTTTTTCATCTGTCACATCTTCTGCATATAGTTTTAACCCCTTTACCCGCCAAACTAATATTGTAAAGATATTTGTTTTGCGATTCATTTGCGTTCAATATCTGTGTCATATCTGGCGCTCAGGGTTGAGGGGTTACCATTACGACTGACTGGCTTGTGTCAGGATAACTAGACAAGTAGTACTGGTAACACCATTGAAACACCGTGGTATAACAGACACATTATTGAAAGCGGCGTAAAACACCAATCAATAAATTGATTAATCAACGACATAAATGAAGCTTAAACTACATCAATACAACCAATGGAGGTTAAATTCGTGAAATATGGCATAGGGATTCAATCGTGTTCGTTAACCTTTACCCACTGGCAGATGCAGTTTGACGCAAATTGCTCATGATGTAGTTCAATATGTTGCCATACTTTAGAAAACACTACTTTAATTAGTAGTTTTCATTTTGCAGACTGCAGATTTGTTGAATGTTTAAAAAGGGTTAGATTCAAGGGGAAGATAGTTCAAAGTGTACACGGAAGTTTAATGTCCTAGTTTTTGCAAAACATATGTAGTGGTTTTTTAATCCTTTCCCGTGTATAAAACAAATACCGAAGTTCGACGCTTGAGACGATGAATATAAATTACACCTTTTGAATACACCGTGGAGAAAAGGTAAGACATTGTTGTATATGATGAGCAAGCTACCTTTTCTTACGTCTTTTTTCCTACGATATTTTACTCTCAACCTCCTTTAAGCATGCATTTTTTCTAAACGTTTGTAAAACCACATTTTATTTAGGAGAATTTAGTTATCTTTAAGGGTGATAGATAAACCATTTACTCGTTTCATTACAGTCCGTTATTGCATTTGGAAATAATCAACACTTTTACGATGTAAGTTGTCTTTTGTTTCGCGTTTTTTTGTACTTTACAAGATCCTTGATAGGTATCTTTATATCACCTGGTTGAACTTTGTGCTTTGTTTGATTGTTTCATGTTCTTTCTCAGTGTAAATCTTTAGTATGAATAATGTCATAATTTGAAGCCGCGTCGAGCGCTATTCAAGATCTTAATGCATCTGTGTACAGTGAAGACTCATGCGAGCCTGTGCATCCATACAGTCTGATCAGAGTATTCACCAACCGCGTATATGTTTTGCATACCCAAATGCACCTTTTTACAAAAACTACTGGAAGTGTAGCCTCACTAGCTTGAATGCCAATGTGTCTTTCAAATATGCCAAAGTAGAGTGGCATTAGCCCTTTCGCTGCCAAAGACAATTAAAGACTTTTGCAAACAATTTATATACAGGTGAACAGGTCGTAATGATATAACACAGTTCTCAGTGTAAATCTTTAGTATGAATAATGTCATAATTTGAGCCGCGTTAAGCTATATAAGATATTAACGCATGTATGTACAGTGAAGACTCATGCGAGCCTGTGTATCCATACAGCCTGATCAGAGTATTCACCATCCGCGTATATGTTTTCCATACCTAAATGCACATTTAACAAAAACTGCTGGAAGTGTAGCTTCACTAGCTTGTATGTTTGTATGCCAATTCGTCTTGGAATTAACCATTTCGCTGCCAAAGGCATTTAAAGGCTTTTGCAAACAATTCAGATTCACTTATTTTAATCATTAAAACTAATCTCACTACGTGCTTCATCTTCCTTTCTTTAATTTCGACTTTAATTTGATACAATCAAACCTCTCATATCCCCACCTCGGTAGAGCAACAGCATTATTTTGAGCAAAAGTTTACTTTTTTCTATATAAAATGAAAAGTTGATTGAATATGTTGACTATATAAATTAAGTACAGTGAAACCTATGTATAAAGACCACCCATGGGAACAGTACAAATTGGCTTTTATTCACAGGTGGTCTTTAATTGCAGGGGCATTCTGTAGAAAATGAGTAATAAGAAAACTTAAGTGTGTTGACTATAGACAGGGAACTGCTGTCCAAAGGTGGTCGTATGATTGTACATTGAAACATAAATATGGATTAGTAATTTTCCGTATAAACACCATTATGATAGAGAATCACTGTTCAATGTGGTCTTTAGCACAGGTTCCTAGGTGGTTTTTAGCACAGGTTCCAAGGTGGTCTTTAGCACAGGTTCCAAGATGGTCTTATAGCACAGGATCCAATGTGGTTTTTAGCACAGGTTCCAAGGTGGTATTAAACACAGGTTCCAAGGTGGTCTTTAGCACAGGTTCCTAGGTGGTGTTTGACACATGTTCCAAGGTTGTCTTTAGCACAGGTTCCAAGGTGGTCTTTAGCAGAGGTTCAAAAGTGGTCTTTAGCATAGGTTCCAATGTGGACTATAGCAGAAGTTCCAATGTGGTATTTAGCAGAGGTTCGAAGGTGGTCTTTAGCAGAGGTTCAAAGGTGGTCTTTAGCAGAGGTTCAAAGGTGGTCTTTGGCACAGGTTCCAAGGTGGTGTTTGGCACAGATTCCAAGGTTGTCTTTAGCACAGGTTCCAAGGTGGTCTTAAGCACAGGATTCAACGTGGTTTTTAGCACAGGTTCCAAGATGGTATTAAACACAGGTTCAAAGGTGGTCTTTAGCATATGTTCCAATGTGGACTAAAGCAGAGGTTCCAAGATGGTATTAAACACAGGTTCCAAGGTGGTCTTTAGCACAGGTTCCAAGGTGGTGTTTGACACATGTTCCAAGGTTGTCTTTAGCACAGGTTCCAAGGTGGTCTTTAGCACAGGTTCAAAGGTGGTCTTTAGCATAGGTTCCAATGTGGACTATAGCAGAGGTTCCAAGGTGGTCTTGAGCAGAGGTTCCAAGGTGGTCTTTAGCACAGGTTCCAAGGTGGTCTTAAGCAGAGGTTCAGAGGTGGTATTTAGCAAAGGTTCCAAGGTGGTCTTTAGTACAGGTTCCAAGGTGGTCTTTAGCACAGGTTCCAAGGTGATCTTTAGCACAGGTTTCATGGTGATATTTAGCACAGGTTCCAAGGTGTTATTTAGCACAGGTTCCAAGGTTGTCTTTAGCACAGGTTCCAAGGTGATCTTTAGCACAGGTTCTAAGGTGGTCTTTAGCACAGGTTCCAAGGTGATATTTAGCACAGGTTCCAAGGTGGTCTTTAGCACAGGTTCCAAGGTCGTCTTTATCACAGGTTCCAAGGTGGTCTTTAGCACAGGTTCAGATGTGGTCTTTAGCACAGGTTCCAAGGTGGTCTTTAGCACAGGTTCCAAGGTGGTCTTTAGTACAGGTCTGACTGTATTTCGAACGCAGTGGAAACATTGCGGGAAATTATAACAAAAATGTTGGAAGCGTCGTAAAACACCAGACAATCAACCAATTGTCCACGGTCTGAGGAAGTTAAAAAGAGTAGATATATGGTTAAGGGATTCAGCTAAAACAATCATATAATAGTTTGGTTTTTAAGGTGGCGTACCGGAAATGTATGCAAAGGAGATCCGTTACAAAGTTCAATAACTGCCTTTCCCACATACATCACATCTAAAGCAGACGACTTTGAAAATCTATTGTCAAAAAAAAGAACAATCTTCATAAAAAAAAGTTTAATTATTAAATAGAGTTGAAACCATTGTGACAAAAGGTGAAATTGCTCATGGTGAGCAACCACTCCTTTTGTCACACTGTTTTCAAACGTTGTCTGCTGCATAGGCTTCAGAAAACGTCTATATGTGGAAAAAGGAATAACAATGTACGCACTGTTTTATGTACTAAAAAGTGTTCGCAGCAATAGATGATGTATCACATGCATGTTACATTCAAAGTGTGACAGACGGACGAACGGACGATGAAGAGATAATCCCAGCCAGGCGACATAATTACTTATTATTACGTATTACACAGTTTGAAAGAAAATATACACATTCACAAAAGTGTAGACCTACACTCTCCTCTACAGATAATTCATTCAAAACTTTGGAGGGGGGCCCAATGGTGACACTGATTGTAAAACCGACCTGGGATTTCGATTAACACTGGTTGTCTTAACTCTTTCAGCGCCAAAGGCAATATTGAGCTTTTGTGCAAACAATACTGATTCAGGTGAGTCAGCTCGTAACGAGCTGTCTCACCTGAAATCAGCATTGTTTGCCTTGTAGTTATCCAAATATTCCAAAAACTCTTAAAACATATGAAATAGAGTCGCCCGACTTTGATCATGGAAGAGTCTACTTTAAACAATTTTGCCCTGAAAGAGTTAAGTAGTTCACTTGAGCTGCCCTTTGATTTAAGGAAGAAAACACACAAAACATTACTTCCATTTACAAGTAATGTATTCACACTTGATAACAAAAACAACAACAGAGAGTTTAGATGCGTTATAATCGTGTGCTGGATACACGATCGTTTTAAGTTGCCTTCTTTCAAAACATCTAAAGAAAAAAAAGTATTATACAGTGAAACCTTTGTATATAGACTACCAATTGAAAGAGAACGGTATTGTCGTTGTTCAAAGGTGGTCTTCTAAAACAGGGCCATTTATGCAGAAAATGAAAGATTTGGAAACTAGAAGTGTGACTGCTATAGACGGGGGATTGCTATAAACAAGTGGTTCAACTCTAGCTTGTAAAATGAATGTACACGTATACTTTCTATACAGAGCAAAACCATAATTTGAGGGAAAAGGAGAAAGAGTCAAATTATTAAACATCTCCTATTCAAGGACCTATACCCTACATCACATAAACAAGTACTTTCATATGAGCCGTTTCAAGAGGAAACCAACATTATGGACTCTGCGGAATATATCGACCCAGATCAGCCTGCGCAGTCCGCACAGGCTAATCCGGGCCGACACATTCCGTCACAGAGGGATAGAGGTATTGAGTAATGATTCCTGAAACAGAAAATCCACAGGAGGCGAAAAATGTCTGTCAGGGTTAGACTGCGCGGCATGCTTATGCTGATCCGGGACGATGCTTTATGCAGAGTCCACAATGTTGGTTTTCTCGTGGAACGGCTCATATATATGCAATACAGTAAGATTGAGACACTGAAGCATTCGGACGGATTATTTGGTAGATCAGTGGCGGTTGTGTTTGGTAATTTGGTAATTTGGTACGTGCACACGTTTCGTAAATGAATCGTGCTCCAAGAAAGACCTACCTCAACGAGGGGAGATACAGTTCTTTCTTTGCCGTTCTAGGCAATCTAATCCATGAACAAAGTGCTTGTATTTGTTTTTTAAAATATCTTTGATGAATTGGCGAAAAAGCCAGATTAAAGTGACGGAGTTAGGACGTAAGTAAGAATCTACAAAGGTCGAAAACGCATTCTGGTTGGTTTCCCTGAAACATTGCTTACTTGTCTATAAGAACGGTGCTTCAGCAAAACCAAACTTAGCGTAATTATTACGCATATGAAAAAGAAGACATACCTTTGAATCGATGCTAAAGCATTCACTTAGAAACTGGTATACAGACGATTCTTCAAACATTATATGGCTAATAGGCGAACAGTGCAGAGCCAGATCAGACCGTGTGGATATGCTTGATGATTTGAATCTACATTGGTCGCAAATGCATAACGGTTGGTTAACGCAGGGCGACGCTTATATGTAAACGTGTATGCTAGGACAACGTAATACATAATGTAAGCCGTTCCACGAGAAAACCAACATGGTGGACATTGAGTAAAGTATCGACCCGGATCAGCATAAGCATGCCGCACAAGCTCACCCGGACAGACACTTTTCGACTCCTATGGAGTATCTGTTTCAGGAATCATTACTCTATTCCTATACCACCAGAGACGGAATGTGTTGTCCCAGATTAGCCTGCACGGACTGCGCAGGCTGATCTGGGTCGATACAATACGCAGAGTCCATAATGTTGGTTTTCTCGTGGAACGGCTCATATAACATTTACAAATTCGATGTAGAGATTAAGAATAACTAAGTGTCACACTTATCTATTTCAGCAGCAGTTATGTCAATGGCATTCCGATACATCGTCTTGACAGTCTGCATTGTGTGCAGTCTCGTCCATGGCTCTTCGAGTAGGGAGATCCATAAACACTATGCAAATATGTTACAAGATGTTGAAGAAGTCCAGAATATCAGAGCGAGCGAACGTGAAAAGGCCGAGTTCCCAAACAGTAGAAAACCTCGATCAATTGTGAATGAAGAAAGGGAAGAAAGTGCTATTGAATATGGATATGTCAAAGGAGATGGATACAAATCTGACAATAAAGAACAATCAATTAATACGTATACAGCCGAGTCGAATATACAGTCTCTAATTACGGACATATCAGAAAGCTCCACAATGAAACGAACACGTAATACAACAAGGATAGACACCGACGTTCCTTGTAAACTTTTTCCGTCTAACACCAGCATCGGCCACTTTCGGCACAACGTTTATTACTATGGACTTAACTTTGTTTACATGCACATTGTTCCAGCTGGTAACTTTAATATTGAGGAAGAAAAAGGAGTAGTTGGTGGAGATACCTGGGTATGGACGTTCTATGGCAAGAGAGGCGCTTTGGAATTTTTGAATTGGCCAATCGAGTTTGAAATTTGGTCGTTGGGCCTTTTAACTCCCTATATAAAGGGCCCGCTCGATATACCACTTTACAAAGAACAAGGAACGTGTGATAAATTAGTTGTTGGGGAAACTCAAACTGATACAATTATAAGCGAAGCATTAGTGCAACTACCAAAGGAGTTGATGGCAATAAATAATGAACTAAGTGAGAAATATGGACCAAGCTTTTTTTGTTACAAACGACGGATGTTTCTTAACCCTGAATTCTTCTATGTTCTCTGTAAGCACATGGTGTGTCCTGTCGAAGCCATCAAATATCAGTGTTGTGCGTATATGTATAATGATAAGAAAATGGACAGAAAAATTAATTGCAAAGGCGAAACCCATGAGTTTGACAGTTTGTGGTGGGTTTGGCCTACAGTTGTGGCAGTAATTTTGTTTGCATTTGTTCCTCTTTTGTTAATGAATGTTGCATCGAATTGCTCCAGCAGCTATGATAAAAGAGAACAGAAATTAAGCCTTCGAAACTTTGCTGCAAATGACCAACTACAAGAACAGATCATCTTCCTAGATGACCAATTTCCAGTGACATTATGCAGCACATTGTGGTACCCCATTGGAAAATGCTGCTTTCAGAAATGCTCGCAATCATCCAGAGTTAGTAGATTCTTCCTACCATTTTTAAGCCTTGGGTTAATTTTATTACAAATATTACTCGACTGCTTTTATCTTCACGGATTTGTCTTAACAAGCATCAAGACCGGTGTGCCTCTAGGCTTTCGATCGATGGCAGCGGGGTTTAATGAAAGCAAAAGGAATTTCATGCCGCTCCTTGGCGGACCGTACATTGCTCTTGGTGTTTATGTTTTTATTACCTGCTTCGCTGTCAGTATCCCCTCATCTTTATCGGACTTTCTCGCCAGTGGTTTGCAGGAAAGATCGAAAGCTTCGGCAGTCATCAAATCTGCATTAATATTTGACCTGAATAGTGTTGAGAGATTAGGATCCGTTCGTGTCGTACGACCGAATGGATTCCTCAAAATATACAATACGTATCTTGGTCAGTTTTATATGTTGTTAAATGTGAAATTCTGGAAAACAGTCGGGTCAATTCAGATCAATAGGTGGGTTGATTTTGCTTCTTCAATGTGCCACTATATATTGCTACCTCTCTATGTTCTTACATGTATTGTTGAAGTATTACTCTGTGTTGGTATCAATGGATTGCCAATTGTTTCTTTCGCCATCACGATTATTCGAGCCTACAGTTTCTGCAATATATTCGGCCTCAGGTTCCGATCAATTAATATTTGCCATAAACTGTTTGCCTGTTTTGTTTCAGTTATACTTGTCATTGCTGTGTTATTCTTTTTGTACATGTTCTGCACAATCTTCATGGACGCCACTTTGTTCGTCACTCGCATCTTCATCTTCAGCTACACTGGCGTTGTCATCTACCCAAAGCTTTCCTATGGCTATCTGATCTTCAGCTTTACCGTCTTCTACTACCTGTGGGATTGTGTCAAGAATTACTCCATGTTCTACTGGCGCGTTTTGAAAGTCACTGTCTCGGCATGTGAACACGAACAGAGACCCGGTGGTAAAATATATGTGATAGTTGATAATGAACGCCACGTTAAAGGTGTCAGGGAGTCCATATTTGAGCATGTCATTGAAACTAATTGTCCACGTCGTAAACAGGTGTTCGTGTCTCTACTCAAACTCTTCATCATTCTTGGCATCATTGGAGGTTCCTTGGGTCTTCTTACCAAAACTGATTCGTTTCAGGAATTGCATGTTGTGATGCACGTGGGTACCGCGCTCTTCACATGCGCATTACCAATGATTTTGAAATCAATGTGTAGAGGTCCACAGAAAACATACAGGAACAAGCAGTTTGAATATGATATTAAACGGACTGTAGCAGACTTTGTTTGTTATTTGGAAGGTGGTTCCATGGATATTGAGTCCGATTCCGGTTAGGTATTTGCAACTTGTTGATAAGAGGTATATGCTACTTTCGACAGTGTTTAAGTCAAATCCGTCAGAAATCGTTTTTAGGCCGAAACAGCGGTCGACTTCGTTGTTGTTACTTTCAATGTAGTTCTTAATGTCAATTTGAATGTTAATCAGCACGATTTCAATAACCGTGTTGTTATATACACATAAGCCACATTTAGAGACTCGTTGGTCTCACTGACACTTTCCTTCGATATCGAATAACACGATCACTGCCAAATTTCACAAAGTTGACTCTTCCATGGTTAAAAATTGGACCTCTCAATATTTTTCGTCCGACAAGAAATTTGGTAAAATGAAATGTCTAAAAGGCAAACAATGCATATTTCAGGAGAGACAGCTCGTTACGAATCTGAATCTGCATTGTATGCAAAACCCTTAAACTACCTTTGGCAGCGAGAGACATTGGCATACAACTAGTAGGGCGATGCTTCAAGTTTTATACCAGTAGGTGCATTAAAGTATATCTACCATATAAACGAACATGTTCCGGGCATTGTTCGCAAAATACCCAAAGAAGGTTTCAAGAAAGATGCTATAGTGCTTTTGGCATAAGATTACAAATTTAAAGTCGAATCTCGCATTTTTCATCAACTTTTAAAGAAAAAATGCGACATTGTAACAAACAAATCTCGCGCTTTTCTTGGTTGTCTCAGAAATGCGGCGAGGGAAATGCGATGTCCCTAATAGGATTCCGTATCTTACCCAATTGAACAGTGTTTGTCAGACGTGTATTGATAATCCCTGTGACTAGACTTATCTGAGGACAGTGTCGAGTCAGATCAGTATGATAAGGCGTGCAGATTGACCTCTTTCTAAACTGATCGGAAATCCCCAGGCGGTCTGTTTTCGCTTAAAACCGCTCTTTTAGTTCCCACAAAGACTACTTTCTCATTTGTCAATGAACCATTCGGTTGCCCTTTGATTGTATTTATCTGTTTATATGCTATGAAGTTTGGATCAAAAGCGACAGCCGCAAGAATGTTGACCAACACGGTTAAATGTTGTGCTTAGTTCATTAACATAGTTGTATATCAGATTATGTTCGCAAAACATGAATTGATCAAGAGATGATTGCAGTAACGGCGTGTTTAATTGTAAATCACGGCGTACATCTCACCTAACGTGTGTTCCGTGCCTTCCTCTCACGAATACTCAACACCGGCGTCACTAAACAGAGCTAGTTCCGCTGTCTGTTGAGTTTGCAAATTTGAATTCTAATATATTTTTTCTCTATCTCATTTATTGGTTAATCTAGTAGAGTCGATGCTTTAAATATGTAATGTACATGTTTTAAAGCTCTTCTTCTATTACAGGAATGAAGTCCCTATTTGTTTTAGTCTTATGAGCATTCTCGGAAAATTATCAATAATATTATCAACATGATCCAAACAGGGTAATATCAGATTGAGAACATTATTTAGTGTATGGAGAAGATTTATATAAGTTTTAAGTAACTTGTTTTCTAATCCATGCTGAGATAACTAGAACTATCACTGAATATGATAAATACACCCTAAACAGCACATTGACCTACACCATAACTTAATTAGTAAAAGGGCCATAACTCTGTAAAATACCATGCAATTGTAACCTTTTTAGGATATGCACATCTCCTCTTGGTATAGACGCTTCATGTAAAATGTTATTGAATTCCACCCAGTGGTTTGTAAGAAATAGGCCGGACAACAAAACACCTAAACAGCACCTTGACCTACACCATAACTTAATTAGTATAAGGGCCATAACTTCTCTTGGTATAGAAGCTCCATGTAAAATTTTATTGAATTTCACCCAGTGGTTTGTAAGAAATAGGCCGGACAAAATATGGCTTCCGACAGACCAACCGACCAACCGACCGACAGCCCGACACAGTGACTCCTATATACCCCCTCTTCTTTGAAGGTGGTATGAATATATCAATAGTATGTATAATAACTTGTAAATGGCTTTGTAAAGTTCATGTGAATAAAATAATGAGTCTGGTTGAGCCATGTAAAGTCTGTTAGAGTATGGGCGGCAAACCATCTTATGTTATGCGCGCTTGCTTGTGTTTTATATTGAAATAAAGGTGTAATGCCATTATGCGAATACAAATAGTTCATGTATTGAGTTCATTTTTTGTCAATTCTTGTATACATTTACCACGGTCCTATTCATTTACACGGGCAACTGCGAGACTCAGTTCATTCCTGAGCACACAACATTTCTTTAAATGTAACTGGCTACTTGCCCGCATAGACTATTTAGTCCATTGGTGAAGACGAATGTTTCTGAGTAACAATTAATTTTGTCAATCGATGGAAACTTCTGAATGACTGGCCGAGTCGGTGTTCCGACACACGACCTACCGATTTCAACATGGAAATGTGTTCAGATATAAGCGAGGGTATGTCTTTTAACTCTTTCCCACATACAACAAATCTGCAGCAGACGACTTTGCTGCGAACTAGGTAAAGGTATGGAAAAGCTCTATCCATGACAGTTAAATTATTGAATAGAATTGAAAACCTTGTGGCAAAAGTAGAATTGCTTTATTTGAGAAATTTCTTGTTTTGTCACAATGTTTTCGAAAATTCGTCTACTCCAGAGGCTTTTGAAAGCGTCTGTAAGTTTGAAAGGGTTAAATGCGTTGTATGGTTAAAAATTACCTGGCCCACCAATCCAGTAAGCTTATTTGTTTGCATATTTTCCAAATACAATAACTATATACAAATAAACCAGAGGAGAACAAATTAATTGATTGATTGGTGTTTTACGCCACCTTCAACACTTTTTGAGTTATATCACGGCGTTTCCTGGGTAAGTTACCAGTACTACTGGTCCATTTATCCTGACACCAGCCACTTGTACTTATTAACAAATAACCTGATGCTATGGCATGTTTTTAGAAAATTAAAAACCAGTAAGGAGATAGGGTTTCAAAGATAAAATATTGTTGGGTAGGAAGATATTGTTCGTTTTGGAGCAATTGCACCATTCCGACAATGTTTTCAGATTAGTCGCAGACATCATTGAAGTCATTTACATCAGGAAAGGTGGTAATCTTAAACCTTTCCAACATAAATCAAACCTGCAGCGGATGACATTGACAGTGTTAAGGTGAAGAAAGGAAAGCCAAAGTTGAATTAATGAATTGGAAACATTGTGGCAAAAGGAAAAATTGCTGATCATGATCAAGTGGTTGTTTTCTCTTCGGTGTTTTCAGAAGTTATTTACTACATATGCCTCAACAATTTTAACTTTAAATGCCTTTAACCTTTTTATGTCTGTCATTGAGTGATTAAAGCAGTATATCAGGTAAATTGTTTAAAGAATGATATATGAGGAATTTCGATTCATCCTACAGAATTGAACTCATTTCCCTTAAATAGACACATAATATTGAAACATATTATACATGGTAATTTTGAAAATATTTATCAAAGTGTGCTGTTTTCTCAGACTTTATGCATAGTGTTTTCATCTCTGTCTCAAGATTATATATTGAGCCATATCATGCAAAGGTAGCCAGTTGCCTAGGAAGATTGTTGTGTGGAGTATTTCTTGTAGAAAGCCAGGGGGAAATGTTAGGTGAACTGAAATTCCATGTTAAACTCCAGTCAATCAAACAACCATTGTAAGAGTCAGTTTCCAATTATATTTATTACTAGTTTACAAATAACTGGTATTTGTAAAAAGAAATCAAAACATTATGCAATGCCTTCTAGCGTTGTTTTCCGTAACAGCCCCTTTACATCCAATTTTGTGAAGACTCCCTAGCCTATTGGTTTTGTGAAATTCAACATGCAAAATTGCTAAATTGTGAAAACAATGACACAATTGTGACGAAAAATTATATGTTATGTATAAATGAAGTATTATGAAAGCTTATGAACAAGGTATATTCCAATTGATTTTGCTTTATGAATTAATGCACTTCCTACTGGATTATGCAAGCATACACTTCATTTGTTTGCTATGTGAATATTTCCTATCATTTGTGAATTTCTTTCCCATCATTATGAAAAATGTTTGCTTTTCCTAATTGTGAAGTAGTCTTAATTTGGCCTCTAATATAGTAGGTGGAAAGGCACTTCATCAACATCCCTGGAAATCTTACAATCTGTTACACTCATGACCTGATACAGAAAGAAAACAGATATGTACTAATTAAACTTAAATACATGATAAGTTTAGGTTTTTTAAATGTTTATCAAATTCCTATCGTGTTTGGGAACTGACACAGCTTAATTAATTGAAACCTAGGCTTTGCCTATTAACATACTAATCATGTTATTGGTAAGGGTACTTACCCGCTGTTTCGACAGTCCGTGGACTATTCCATTCGTGCAGCCTTTAGTCGTTGTTGCATTTGACAGACACAACATTTCTAATGTGCAGATGACCCAGTTTAAATAAGGAGCCATCTGACATATACAGTAACATCATGTCTGTCGATATATGTCTCCAGGGTAGGCAGCTTATCATTGATCGTTGACTGTATCCAGTTCCAACTTTGTTTACTTGGATATTGGTGAAATGAGGTCGAGTCACATGCATACGCGAATTCCCATTACTTTCTTGTTAGTCGCGTTCTCGGGACAACTTTCTATGTCATGCCTGTAGGACATAAGAGATTTTCTGTATACGTTTCGATTAATATGCTTTCTATATATCAGTTTAATCTTTAGGTGATTTGAAAAGTTGTCGCCTTTGAATTTCGCAATTTACATTTAATTACGTTTCGAGACGGCATTTTGCCTTGTTTTGTACATCGCCTGGCAATAAACACATTTTAGAGCTTTTCTCGAGACAATGACCCCCATAGAGTAAGTTTTATATGATCAATCTACAATATGAGATGCATTATTTGACATTTTTAAATGTTTTGGAGATTTTTTGAGCTTTATATGTTTTCACAACCGGTTATGTTCGCTACCGTTCAGGAGAACGATTCGTCCCATAGAATTTCGATACATACTATGTTTTACATATAGCTTCGTGATAGTTAATGACTTATGCTGTAGTATAATTTCTTTGAATATTTCACTCATATCTGCGTTTATATCCAGTTGCTTTGACACCAGTTAGATGAATGAGTCAATAGAAACTGGCTGTCTGACTTTTTTGGCGTTGACGTTGAATGCTTATTTTTCTAGTTTCAGTTTTCTACTGAACTTGATTCAATGTTCTTTGTTCAATCAGTATTAAATAATACAGGCTTAATAGTAGAAAATCTCAGATTCGTCACGAGGTAGCAGGAAATTTGAGAGTCTGTACAACATAGAAATGTCCCAGATCATCAACAACATGATCGAAGATGTAGGTCTAGAACGACAGAGAAGAATGTTCGACATGGGATGTTAAGATTCGGACAGTGGTACATTTTAGAAATTAAAATCACATTACTTATCATAAACATTTAGTGAAATATCATCATGGCTACTCAGCTACAGGACAAATAGACTAGTGATGTCACTAAGCTTAAAGGTTCAAGGAGGTCAGTCAAATCCAATAGGTTTAGCAAGTCAAGTAGTCATTCTGCAAAGTCTATACTTTTAGAGACTAGAGCAAAAGCAGAGTCTGCAGAGGCAAAATTATCTTTTATCAAGGAAGAAGCTGAAATAAAACGTCAGGTTGCAAGCTTACAAGCAGAAATGGAAGTAGTGCAGGCAGAAAACAAGCAGCAATTGCTGTCGCACAATATCAGAGTATGAAAGATAAAATGTGTGATAGGGACACCAGTTCAGAAGATAATAAAGTCTGTTTGTTCTCGAAAAATGCCAATGTTGAGTAGATTATTGTCATCAACATTTGAGCTTCCTGACAATAATACACCAAATGTGAAAAATCCAAGTGCGCTTAAATTTGAATTACCAAAAAACAATTGTAATCAAGGTTACTTTGAATCTACACCTACACGTTCGAAACCTGCTATTTCTGAACATTTACAAAACTATCCCACATATAACTCGAGAACCTGAAAAACCTACAGTTCATGATACAAAATTCGTACGCGAACCAATGACAACGCTGATTTAATCACAGCAGCAGTTCAGTGGGTGAGCGAATTTTGGAGTTTCTGTTCTGTCCAATTCTTTAATAAAAAGCGAATTATTGGCACATAGATGTAATGGATTTAGTGATAGTCCGGAGAGTTACCAATCATGGTAAAACAGTTTTCTTAGTATGATATCTGATCTAAAGTGCGCCTAAATTTAAATTACCAAAAATTAATTGTAATCAGGGTTAATTTGAATATACACCTACATGTTCGAAACCTTACAGAACTCTCCACCTATAACTCGGGAACCTGAACACACTACAGTTCATGCTACAACATTCGTGCGCGAAAACCAATGACAACGCTGATTAAATCACAGCAGCAGTTATTGGTACATAGATGTATTGAATTTAGTGATAATCCGGAGAGTTACCAATCATGGAAAAACAGTTTCCTAAGTATAATATCTGATCTCAATCCAACCACAAGAAAATAATTGGACTAGTTACTTAGGTATTTTGGACATAAATCCAAAAGTCGGGCTATCAGTATTCAGTGTGCATATTCGCCTTCTCCAACGGACGCTGTTAAAAAACTTTGGATCAGACTTGAGGACAGATACGGTAGTCCGGTACTTGTGGAAACAGCATTGAATTTGCGTTTGAGTAGTTTCCCAAATATTGGGTACAAAGACATGAAAAGACTATATGATTTAGCCGATTTGGCCGAAATACAAGCACGCATGGATGACCCAGTTCATCCAAGGTCACTAAGATATTTTGACTCGTCAAGAAGCATGCGACCTATTATAGCAAAATTACAATACAACCTGCAAGAACAATGGACACCACGCGCCTCGAGCTACAATTAGAAACATAATGTGTCATATCCCCCATGTTGTGTTCTAGGAGACTTCATCAACGAAATGAGCAAAGTGCGTAACGATCCGGTTTTTTTTTATAACACAGACAATAAATCTGCTCCAAAAACTAACAGTTGCACTCAAAAACAGCAGTCAGCTTTTAGAATAGATGGTGTTCATGATAAAAAATACTTCAGTAGATTCTGTTTCGGAGCATAGTGATCAATGTATGCTTCATAATTCTAAGCAAAGCTTGAATGGGTGGAAAGCTTTTCAAAAACTAACTATTAATGAAAGGAAGAAGCTCCTTAAGGACTACATGTTTCGTTTTAGGTGTTGTAGCACAACAGTGCATAGTTTTAAAGATTGTAAAACTGCCCTTAAGTGTCATACTTGTGGTCGCACAAACCATGCTACCGCGTTACATGTACTCGTACAGTAGGACCTTTAATAATACTGACACATGGTCAAGATATGACAAACAGCATGGCGGGGAGAGTACAGTTGTTTCAAAATGCACCGCCATTTGTGGTAAATATAGTGGACGGTCATGCTAAAAAACAACTCAGTCAATGTTTAACCAATAAATAGGCCAGATATTGCAATCAAGACCTACGCTTTACTGAATGATTAAAGCAACTCAACACTTTATTGTAGAATCCTATGAAGGCTCACAACATTTGAAAATACCAGTGACAATTGAATGTAATGACTTTCCAAATGAATGATCTGAAATCGCAACGCCGGATATAACCAGTCATCACAGACTACTGTTAATAGGTCGTGACGTACCAGAGGCACACCACGTACAGAAGCAGTGCACTGGACCAAAAGGAACTCCATTTGCCCAGAATATGACGTTAGGTTGGGTACTTGTTGGCAACGTTTGCCTGAACAAGAAGCATCCTCCTGAAAACTACCATCAGTAAGAATGGACATAGATCGATTTTCGAGGAGTGAAAATTAAAGACCAGTATAGTTCCCCCTTCACTAGAGTAGAGAAAGATAACATACTTGGACCTTCTGTCGAGGATACATTGTTCGTACAACTTATGCACGAGCAATGTATTAAAGATCTGTCAGGACATTGGACGGCTCCGCTTCCTTTTAGGACACAGAGACACTATTAACCGAACAATAAATATGTTGCCTCGAACCAAGCAATGGCATTGCAAGCTAGTCTTCGTAAGAACCCTTTAAAGTGTGAACACTTCATAACTTTCATGAAATCCATATTTGACTGTGGCTATGTAGAAAAAAGCTTATCCAGTAGAGAACACAGAGTGCTGTACTAACCCATTTTCGGAGTGTACCACCGAAGAAACCAGACAAGATCCGCATAGTGTTCGATTCCTCATAAAGGTAGTTCTTTAAATGACGTCTTTTTACAGGGACCAGACCTTTTTAACAGATTAGACGGAATGTTGCTTCGATTTCGTAAAGAGCCATATGCAATTATCGCTGATATCGAGCAAATGTTCTTTCAATTTCTCGTGAATGAACCTCACCGAAACTACCTGAGATTACTGTGGCATAGTGAAAACAACCCTAAATATGATCTTGAGGAATACAGGATTCGCGTCCACGTGTTTGGGAATTCCCCATCGCCTGCAGTGGCAACGTATGTCTTACATCGATGTGTAAACGACGACGAATTTTCTGTTTACAGCGACCTCAAAGAATTAGTATCTAGAAACTTCTACGTAGATGACGGACTTTCATCATTCCCCACAGTCAAAACAGCAGTCGAAGTATTACAAAAGACTCAACAAAAATTGTTTCAACGTCGTAAGCTAAGACTTCACAAGATAGCTTCCAACAGTGAAGACGTCATGTCACATTTCCCTTCATCTGAACTGGCAAAACCAATCGAGCCTCTAGAACTGAACCGAGATGACCTACCGTTACACCATAGTCTTGAACTCAGCTGGGAACTTTCGACTGACACTTTTACTTACAAGGCATCACATGACCAGAAACCATATACTAAACGGGGCATCCTTTCAACTCAGGATGGTTTATTTAATCCGTTAGGCCTTATTGCTCCTGTAGTATTACAAGGCTTACTTATTCTGAGAGATGTTGTAGATCATGGAGGAGATTGGGAATAACCATTGCCCCCCCCCCCCCCCCCCCCCCCCCACATCCATGAATTCCTGGAAAACATGGGTAGACGACCTGAGTGTAATTCACATCCCGAGATGTTTCATTCCTGTGTCATATTCCGCATGTACCAACAAGACTTTACACATATTCTGTGACGCATCAGAACAAGCAATTTCGTCTTGCGCATACTTGAGAGGTGTTACAAGTGAAAATACTGCTCATGTGGTTTTGTTTTCGGTAAAATTAAGGTGGCATCGAAGAGCGGCCATACTATTCCGCGTCTAGAACTATGTGCTATGGTACTTGCTGTGGACATTGGAGAGATGTTGTCAAGAGAACTTGACATGCCGTTACAAGACATTCGCTATTATTTAGACAGTAATGTAGTGCTTGGTTAAATATCAAATTAGCGCAGACGTTTCTTTGTATATGTCAGTAATCGCGTAGCCCGTATACATAAGGGTTCAACACCAGATCAGTGGAATCATGTACCTACAGAATCGAGCCCAGCAGATCAAGGAACTAGAGGATTATCCCCAGAAGATATTATGAACAGTCAGTGGTTAAACGGACCAGCGTGTTTACATAACCATACAGAAGATGCATGTAATACATTATTTCCACTGGTGAATTCCGATAAGAACAGAGACATTTGACCGGAAGTGAAAGAGCTGAAGACTTTGTCTTCGGGTAAACAACTGGGGTTATCACGTTTTAAGAGATTCAGCAGTTGGAAATCACTACTTCGAGCCGTTAAATACTTACGCTTCAGTTTACGACGGCAGACAGACAACCACCAGAGGCTATCTACAGACGACGTTGAACGTTTAATTATTAAACTGATTCAACAAGAGCAATTTGAGAAGGAATTGTCAGCTTTGCATTATTCTAAGAATCTTCCTTCAGACAGCACATGTCTTGTCCTGTCACTGTATGTAGACGAAGATAGATTCCTTCGAGTTGTCGGACGTATTAAGCATGTTGGCATGGCGTTACAAGAAAAGATGCCACTTTTGATTCCTGGTACCAGTCACATCGCCAAGTTGTTAGTCTTACATTACCATGAGAATGTACGCTACCAGGGAAGTCATATAACTGAAAGTTCGATTCACAGCGCTGGTTTATGGATAACTGGCGTAAAAAGACTGGTAGCCAATGTGATATATCATTGTGTAGTATGCAGGGAACTACGAAGAAAGAATGCCTCACAGAAAATATCAGACTTGCCAAAAGATCGCCTTACTATGACACCACCGTTTACATATGTTGGAGTTGAAGTATTCGGCCCATGGGAGGTCTCTACGCGATGTACACGAGGTGGCAGCGCACATTCTAAACGTTGGGCTGTTCTTTCGACATGCTTAAACAACAGAGTGGTTCACATTGAACTTGTGGAGGAGATGTCTACATTCTCATCTATAAACGCTATGCGACGTTTTGTTGCTATCCGAGGAAAAGTTACTGAATTCAGATCTGATATAGGGACTATTTTCGTCGGAGCAGTGTCCGAATTGAAATTGAATATAATTAGTGTAGACGACGATCAGATGCAATCATAGATTTTCTCTTTTCGCATCAGCCCCGTAAAAAGTGGACAACATCACATGATAATCTGAAGCCACGCGACGTTATGTTCGCTACCGTTCAGGAGAATGATTCGTCCCATCGGGTTTTACTATATAGCTTCGTCATAGTTAATGACTTATGCTGCAATATATTTTCTTTGAGTATTTCACTCATAACTGCGTTTATATCCAGTTGATTTGACACCATTTAGATGAATGACTCAATAGCAACTCGTTACTGGCTGTCTTTGACTGTTTGGGCGTTGACTCAGAAATGCTTATTTTTCTATTTTCAGTTTTCTACTGAACATGATTCGATGTTCTTTGTACAATCAGTATAACCGTTATTAAACAATACAGGCTTAATGATCTAGTATGGACTTACGGTTAAATTCAATCTGAGCAATACCTTTTACTAGTCAGTGAAATCCGATTTTGTTCTTCCTTAGCGCTGGAATTACGAAAACATCGTCCACGCTTTATTGCGTACGCTTCAGCGAGTCGCCATTGTTCCGGTGCATTGTTGGAATGATTCTGGTGAGTCATCGACCCAGATCAACTATCCTGCAATATCACCGGAAAACCGCCCTATCTTATATTAAACAGGTACATAGTTAATTTGTTTATGCTTGAGTTTCATAGAGTGGACACCTGTTCATAGGCTTTGTTTCTTTGTGGACAGAATATTGCTCACTTGTGACCGATTGGGTCACAATATAAATTTTCTGATCACAAGTGTGACCAATGAACCGTGGTGACCAAGCGCCCGAACCTTGTGACCCGTTAACGGTCACAGTCGCTGTGCGGCTATAAAAGGACTTGAACTTTGGTCGCAAAACACTCTCATTCGCACACGAGTACAGGTTAGATAGATCCACGTCCACTACATTACAAATTCCATTTTTAGTATAGTAATTATTGCATAGAGTCCATTTAATTCTCCCTAAGCTTTAGAGGTTCATTATCAACCAAATACTCTACACATAAAGTATATTCCATACGTCCGAGCTGATTGTTAGAAGTTCTAAGCATTTTTCGTATTATGGTATTCCACGGTCGCGCAGTTGTTATTATTGACTTTACATAGGCCCGGCCGGGTAGCTCAATTGGTAGCGTATCTGACTCGTGATCTGGAGGTCACGGGTTCGATACCCGGTTGCGGCGACATTCT
This sequence comes from Serripes groenlandicus, assembly GCA_031761405.1. Taxonomy (NCBI): domain Eukaryota; kingdom Metazoa; phylum Mollusca; class Bivalvia; order Cardiida; family Cardiidae; genus Serripes; species Serripes groenlandicus. Next base: position 29,548,550 of record JASEVX010000012.1, read on the forward strand.
TTCGGGCGATGTTTTCCATTGCCTCTCACCTCTGATCTATGTGAGAAAGTAGTCAGTGGCTTCGAAAGAATGTTGTGTAAGTACTGGTGAGGGAAAGCCAGGAAAACATGGGTAGGTGCACTGACCGCCGTGATATGACCAAAGCTGTTGAAAGCGGCGTTAAACTCCAAACAAACAAACAAACAAACAAAGACTTTACATATGTGAGAAAGAGGGTTAAATACAAGGGAAGTAACTAAGGTCCGGCATTGGACTGATACATGCACAGTTACTCCCATTTCAACGTTATTGAAAACTGAAACGTTGATCTTTGCCTCTCGTTTTATGTCGTTCCACCGAGTGGCTTAACCCTATCAACCCTACCAACAGACAGGCCAGACGGGTGGAACGTAACAATATCACGGCCTTGGTAATTCACTAGTCCTATCGGTATCATTTATCCTGACACCAGCGGGTCAGTCAGTCATAATGCTAACCACACAATCCTGAACACCAAGGAGGGAAAACCATTACTACCGTTTTTAAAGTATATTTGATATGACCCGAATTTGGATCAAACCCTGCTCTCCCACATATTACTGAGTGTAGTGTCTATGGTCATGTGCTGAGTGGTTTGACAAAACGGTCGAAAAGGGCAAAAAGGTCAAAATGATACGTTTGAATTAGGAAATTAGTAAAGTGCTTCATGTATATACATATATCTCGATAAATACCTCACTGTTTAAATTGGGTGAAAATAATCAGATAAAACAAACTTTTCATCGAAATGATATTGTCAAAGTAAACTTCCTTTGTTTCATAATAGTCAAATATCTTTTCATTGTTCTCTTTTAACGCTTATCAATTTTGTCTATCAAAGTGGCCGACAATGGGGTTACATGTAAGTATTGTAGTTCTGGGAACAAAGCATTGTGAATTGCATCATGTTTCTACACATAGTTAACGGATTGCACACAGTTAAAATTGGATTAAAACATGTGAAAGCCAAAGTATATGCAAAAATATATTTGCACAAAGGTTACAAGGTCATGTAATCATTGTCCTGTAATAATTGAAACATACCTGGTTTATGGTAATCTCTGACCACGTCCGAATTGCGGACTGTTGTCATTCTCGTCGGTTATTATCATCAGTAACACAGGAATCCACTGCGGTCGAGTGGTTAGCGTCGGGGATTTCGAAACCGGGTGTCCCGGGTTCGATCCCCAGTCGCGGCACTACGGTCATGGTTGAGTGCCCTTGGGCAAGGCACATTTTCTAGCCTAGTACTGGTTTGGATACCCAGGGATCGTGAATAATTAAAATTAATTGCGCGCTAAATGACCTTAGCTGTCGATGCGCCATAAAACAATATACATTCATTCATTCATTCATTCATCAGTAACATGGTATCTATGTACTTGGTACCATCTGTTACCCTGTATGTTAAACAATATTTTACCATTTATCTGACATGATATTTGGTTTTCGTGCGGGAATTGAAAATGCCTTGGTATAACTATAATAGTATGGAAAGTGATGCATAACACCGTGCAAACGAACATTCAAACACATATTTGGCATTGCGTTGGTACTTAAAAGACTCATCTTAGATTATGGTGTGATACCCGAATAAAGACGTCTCATTACGCACTTTTCTCTACGCTATTTCAGTCACATCACAGAAACAGATCATTTATTCATGGATTCTGACCCAGTACTATACTAGGAAAGGTGTCTTGCCCATTAGTGCCGTGAGCGGGGATCGAACCCGGGACGTCAAGTCCATAAACAGCGGATTCGTTTTGAACCAACACTTTATCTTCTAATTGAAAGACAAAAATCTAAAAACAAACCTTATAGCTATTTGATATTCCAAGATTGAGTTTTCAATATCGGCATCGAATTCAGACAGAGTTGACAGAACGCCTGTCGTCGATGAGATGGAGAATTTGGCGGGCGTCTGATACCTGTATCGAGCGAGCGGGTATACAGGAGTCGTAAATACAGGTGCCGCTGGATGTATTCTTTACCTACTGATCAGCAAAAAAGGTGAAAATAAATAACACACAATTGAAGCGTAACGAATGCGAGTTCATGCGATGGTTCGTTAATTTCGTAATTTCAGTACGTGTAGCATAATTATATGTACTCTATTGGCGGTCACGTTATAATCTATGGAAGTTATCGTATTTCAAGTGTACCTACACATCGGTTTGCGCAACTGACTAAAATGTATAATGTATATCAGATTTTTTTTTCAAAGCTTATGTGACTGTTTTTAGATGATGGAAGAAACTGATTAAGTTGCACGAATGCGCAAGCTAATCGTGATCTACAATGGTCGCCAATGTCCTTTGGTTGGTCTTCTTCGAGCATAGGGAAGGCCCCCTGTATGCGCTTCTATGTTAAATGGTTTCAATACAAGCTTCTTTACATAAGCTTCTTGAAACTGTCTATGACTAATTAGAGAACAGTGCTGAACCAGTTAAGACTTCGCGGTCTGGATATGCAATTACCGCAAAAGCCTTAAGTACTAGTATACTTTTATTTTAAATATTTAAACAAAAAATGAAAGCATTAAGCATTACAAATATGAGCGGTGCTCAGCGAAAACCAACCATAACATGTTTGCTTCATATGGCATCGGAGATGGTGCGGGAGATCGCGGGTTCGATACCCGGTCGAATCATACCAAATACTTTAAAAATGGTACTAATCGCTGCCCTCCTTGACGCTCAGGGTTTCGGGGTTAGCATCACGACTGACTGGCTGGTGTCAGGATAAATGGACCAGTAGTACTGGTAACATACCCAGGAAACGCCGAGATATAACTGAAACATTGTTGAAAGCGGCGTAAAACCAAAACAATCAATCAATCATATGGCACCTAAATCAGATGATCTGAAGTGTAAGTAAATGACTGTATGAATGTATGAATGTAGTATAACATACATCGTTCAACAAGTGTTACATTCACACTTTCCTAAACTGATTAACCTTTTAGCATTTATGTTCAAATCCAATTATTAATTGTCAATCGTGATAATTGCATCAGATCGTGCTTCCAAATCTTGGTGACCTTGGGCAAGACAAACACCACGTTCTGTGCTGCGATCTCCAACGATCTGTTACGATATGTGACGCTCTGTCGGGTATCATTGCTCACGAACTGACACGAATGACTTCGAAGCAGATACGAGTTGATACGAGTAGATGCGAGTTAATGCGAGTAGATACGAGAAGTCATGCTTTTTTACGAGTTCTCGCGGCCTTATATATACCGAAAAAGATCTACACTTGAAGAGAACAGACATCTTTACTGTCAACTTGCTTTTGCTAGTCATCTTTGAAGCCTTTGAGAGATGCCACAGTGTTGGGCTTCTTCTCTAGAGTCCTGAGGAGACACCTGAATCTACTGGTCAGGATCCCAATGGCATTTTCCACCCCTTTCCTCCCCCTTGAGAGTCTGTAGTCGAACATCCTTTCCTCTCTGGACATCCCTTTTCTGCCGTATGGCTTCATGAGGTAGTTCCTTCATGAGTACGAAGGCGTCATCCCCCTGGATGAAGAAGGGCAAGTCTTTGTGGTCATCAGGCATGGTGGAGGAGTCCTAGGGATCCATCTTCCAGGCCGTTGAACAGCTCAGATTCGCCAAATATCTGGGCATCTGACGTGTGTCCTTTTCCACCAAGCTCGATCCACATAAACGTGTTATCTGCATCCACCAGAGCCAGGAATGGTATCGAAAAGAAGCCCTTGTATTCCAGTGTTGGGTTGCTTCTTGATACCAATGTGTTTGCATTCCAGGGCCCCAATGGCGTGGGGGGGGGGGGGGGGGCGTTCCATCTCTGCTCAAACTGGTTAGCTACGGCGGTCCAGGCTTCAGGGGTCACAGGTAGGTTAAACACCTCATCTTTCGACAGAGTTTTTGTTAAGAAACAAGCATTTATATATTTCAAACAATTTAATACCAATACTGGCCAGCCAGGTTCATAATTAAGGTTTTTTGATACCTTTACTAGTGACTGCATTAATGTGTGAAATTTAACACTGCTTATTGCACACATTTGTGGCATGTATATGTCATAAATATTTACTCATTAAGGGACTAGCTGGGATTGAAGAGGGTTGTATTAGGAAGAAGGTTCCAATAAAATAACTCCCTAACACATTTATATTATATTAGTTGTGTTCTGTTGCTTTTGTATTGTAATTGACAGGGAAATTGAGTTAAAGATGGCCCGTAAAAGGCTGTGCAAGTCAATTGGCTTTCAAAAAGGTGTGCCAGGTTTAAATAGGGGTCACAAACATGGTTTAAGTATAGAAAAAGTACAAACAAAGTATGTGAGATGTACTCAAGATGCCTTTGAGGCTCGTGTAAATAGACATTTGGGTATATTCACCGTTCTTGATGTTGATGGTTCGGAAACAAATGTACGTCCCTTGCGGCCATCTGGGAAAGTGGCTGGTATTATCGATTAGTTTGGTATTGCCCGTAACAATACATATCACCCCAACTCATACACAAATAAACTGTACTGTCCAGCTAAGGTGCAAGTGATGTTTAACTCTGAAATAAAGATACATGCACAGTTGAGCATACATTGTAATGGTATTCTGGTTTTTGACAGTGCTTATTCCCTAAAGTGGACTCTAGTCTGGCTCGAACGGCTTAAATGTGAAAAATGTACATATATTGGTATATACTATAATTTATATGAAGAAGTTGAAAGGAGCCATAAGGGAAGAGGTAGACAAACAGCAAAAGCCAATGTTGGCTTTCAAATAGGTCTATTCTCGACACCAATCAGTAACCATTGTTCAACACGCATACTGGACTGCACTAACATAATTGCACCAACTATTACAAGTATGCAAAAAACTGCAAATTCTGTGGCAGAGGCTTTTACCAAATTGAATAATGAGAGTATTAAGGAAATAAGGCAAACACTAGAGGCTGATAATAAAACTATTGGTCAGAAAGACCCTAAGTCAGTGAGGATAGATACATGCTACAAAAACCCTCTTTTCAATAGCGAATTAAAACCGTTTCAAGCCGGCACTATGGCTACAACCACTCTATGCGAACACAATACTAGTGCAAAGAAAATAATTTGGGTTCACATAGCAAATAAATTATGTGTAAGGGCATCACAGTTGCGAAACAAAGGGGGAAAAGTTTCCTGCCCTAATCATGGAGGCTATTGCTCGGCAAACATAACGGGCTAAACACTGATTGGGCAGGAAGACCAATGGAATGAAAAGGCTGCGCGCTAAATATCTCAGAATCTAAACATAGCACATTTTACTGGTGACGGTGACAGTAAAGGTCATAAAGGTGTAAATAAATGTCAGGAGAACACTGTTATTAGCTTAACAGACTTGAGACATCTTGCTAATTCTATGAAGAGACAGGTTTATAAAGCCCCATTCACTAAGACAATGTTTCCATGTAACAAGTCAAACTTGAAAAACAGGTTTGCATTCTCAGTAAAAGCAAGGTGTTTGGGTGAGCTGAGATCTGCACATATGTATTACAATGGGGATATGTGTAAAATAACAGTAAACATGCCAAAAATCATTGAAACAAGAGTCTTATGTTTTAAAGGTTACTGCGGTACTAAATGTGCTAAGCAAAGTTTGTACTTGTCATAATTAAGTCTCAAGTAAAATACTACCTGCCACAAAATCTGAGACTTAGAATAACGAAACTTGATAAAGAAATTCTGACATGGTGCATTAATTTATTCTTAGGTACTGAGAGCTTGGGGAAAAACTAGGTTTGTCCATGTTTGAATCATATTGAAAACAATTGTACGGCTTGCGGTTTTCATTTGTTTGGGACAGTTGTCGATAGACATCCGTTCCAGAGTCAACAAACTACATAATTAATAAACGGATTTTCGGAGTTGCTACGTTCCTAATAACACAGGCAGCTCCGCCGAAACAATTAGTTATAAGCGGAGTAATGTTCGCCAACACAGATAGATAGATAGATAGATATTTTATTTATTGACATAAGCTAATACAGCTTCTAGTCATATTACAAAGTTAACAATAATTTACATGACATGTCACCTTTCAAATAAACAATAAGCAAAGTGTTTATTGAAGAAAGATTGATAATATATAAACAATAATTTATATAAATACTGGTAAGGTTATACTTATCATTTTTTCAATTTGTTAATGTAATTATTTCTTGTTTCTAAAGCGTATTTAATATATTTGGCCAAATCAAACAAAATTTTAGGACTTTTCCTTTGAAACAGTAAAACCATTTTGTGCATAGATGGACGTATATAGTAAAATGTCCATAAATATAAATTTCTGATACGGTCATATCTGTTGCAGACAAAAAGGAAATGAAACTCATCTTCTATGTCATTTTCATTACAAATTAAACATAGACGTTGGTTTCTGTCGACTCCATTTACACCATATCTTCCAGTTTCTATTCGCAATGCGTGAGAGGATAGTCTTATTCTTGAAATGTAAATTCTAAGTTGATTTGGCAAAATATTCATATAATGTTCGAGTGAATGTTCATTTTTTAATATAAATGTATGAAGCATATAAATAACATATAATGTGATCAAAGCACTGAATGTACTAGTGGGACGGTTAGAACCCAAACATCACGAGTGGTTAACTCTACCAAAAAAATAAAAAATACATGTAAATGAGGTAAAACATATAGATCTCGTCCTTGGCACCTCTTATTTGTTAGTACTCTCGACATATATAGTGTTCAGTGCAGGCAATTATTGAGACAACATTTGTAGTTTAATCTTACACGTTTATTGATCGGTTTAGCTGCTACATTTTGACAGTGAACAAGATCTCGTCTGTTGTGCGCCTTATGTGTTGGTACTCATGACAAATGTAGCTACTAGTGCAGTTAATAAATGAGAAAACCTTTGTATTTAATCTTATAAGTATATGAATCGTTTTAGCTGACAAAGATCTCGTCTTTGGGGACCAATATTTGTTGGGACTCGCGATAAATATAGTGATTGGTGCAGGAAATAGTGCAGATGTCATTTGTAGTTTAATCTTATAAATATATGGATCGTTTTAACCTTTACATTTTGATGACAAAGACTAAAGTCTCGACTTTGGCGTCTCTTATTTCTGGGTAATCGCGACAGATATAGTACTTAGAAATTTAGAAATTTATTTTGATGACGTATATCAAAATCTCGTCTTTGAAGCCCCTATATGTGTTGGTACTCACGACATATATAGTAGCTGCTGCAGAAAATAACGGAAACATCATTTGCTGTTTTGTTCTTACAGATTTAAGGATTCATTTTGATGACGTAGACTAATATCTCGCCTTTAAATCCCCTTATGCATTTGTACTCACGACATATATAGTGGCTCGTGCAGAAAACAACGGAAACATCATTAGCATTTTAGTTCTTACAAAAGTTTAATCTTACAAGTTTATAAATTCGTTCTAGCTTCTACATTTTGATTGATTGATTGATTTATTGATTGATTGGGGTTTAACGCCGTTTTCAACAAGTTTTCAGTCATATCACGGCGACCAGTTCACCTACTCATGCGTTTCCTGGTTTTACCACACCAGTACACCACACAACATATTTTCCAAGCAACTGGCTGCTTTTCCACATAGACTGTTAAACAGCCCATTGGTGAAAGACGAGTGACGCAGGTCACAATGACTTTTGTTTCTACATTTTGATGACGTAGAACAATATAGTGATATAACTGACAAATTATTGAAAGCGTCGTAAACCACCAATCAACCAATCAATTAATCAAAGACATAAATCAAGCTTAAACTGCATGAATACCAAAAATTCGTTAACTATGGCATAGGGAAACCTTTACCCACTTGCAGGCGCAGTATGATGCAAAATGCTCATGACGAGTAGTTCATATTATGCCATATTTAGACAATACTACTTTGATTAGTAGTTTTCATTTTGCAGACTGCAGATTTTGTGTATGTTTAACCCTTTCCCTCATACGATAAGTCTGCAGCAGACGACTTTGAACATATTTTGTCAAAAAATAGAAAATCGCCATAATTGAATGGATAACCTATGACTAAAAGTAGAAAACATTGTGTCAAAAGGAGAAATTGCTCGTTTTGAGCAATTTCTTCTTTTGTCACTATGTTTTCAAAAAGCTGTCTGCTGCAGAGGCGTCAGAAAACGTCTATATGAGGGAAAGGGTTAAGAAGGGTTAGAATCAAGGGGAAGACAACGCAAAGTATACACGGAAGTTTAATTTCTATTGTTTTTGCAAAACATATAGTGTTTGATTTTGTTCAACCCTTTCCGTTGTATAAAACAAATACGGAATTTCGACGCTTGGGACGATGAATATATAAATATCACATTCATGTGAGGGCGCTATTAAAAAGTGTCAACCTGAGAAAAATAATGTTGACCGAGGCAACACCGAGGTCAACATTATTTTTCGAAGGTTTACAATTTTTAATAGCACCCTCACAGGAATGTGATATTTATTTTATTATACCGAAAAAACAAATATAAATCTGAAATTAAGTTTTAAATTTAATCTTAAAAAAAAAAGAGACAATTATATCACAAATTGCAGTTCCAAGTATTACAACAGAATTTATAACATTTAAGCATTTAAACTTTTCTCAGAAATCACTGTTTTCCTCGCCTGAAAACTGACGAAACAGTTGAGCGCTTCTTTGAACAGTTCTTTTTGTGCTTATTGAGTCTTTTCCTTCCACCAAAAGTTTCAATTCTTCCTCAAAAAGCACTGCGAAACGATGAGAAGTCATCTTTCTTTGCAAACAATTATGTTGTCGGCTGTATAATGTACGACCTTGACCTTGTCAAACGAATTTCGGAAGTTTAAAATGCGGCTTTTGTGGCTTTATTTTTGCCGAACCGAGCGCGCATCAAAGTTGCGCATGTGATATTATTTTGCCGGTCACTAATACCGGGCACTATTACAAATTAGTGACTGATCGGGAATGGGGAATTTACATAGAGAATTTTAACTAAGGTATGATAATATAAATTAACACCTTTTGAATACACTGTAGGGAAAAGGTAAGACATTGTATATGATGAGCAATCTACCGTTTCCATTAACGATTGTAAAGTAACATTGTATTTTTATGATAATTTAGTTATTATTAAGGGGGATATATATATATACCATTTACTCGTTGTACAACAGTGTGTTATTGCATTTGGAAATAATCAACGTTTTTACGACGCAAATTATCTTTTGTTTAGCGTTTCTTTGTATTTTCTCTGTGTTACAGATTGTATTTGTATCAGGGGTACATATCTTTGATGGGTATCTTTATATCACCTGGCTGAACTTTTTGCTTTGTTTGATTGTTTCATGTTCTTTCTCATTGTAAATCTTTAGTATGAATAAAATGTCATAATTTGAAGCCTCTTCGAGATATTTAAGATCTTAATGCATCTGTGTACAGTGAAGACTCATGCGAGCCTGTGCATCCATACAGTCTGATCAGTCTTCACAATCCGCGTATATATTTCGCATACCCGAATGCACATTTTACAAAAGCTACTGGAAGTGTAGCTTCACTAGCTTGTATGCCAATTTATATTTGAAATAAGCCAAAGCGGAGTGGCATTAGCCCTTTCGCTGCCAAAGACAATCAAAGACTTTTGCAAACAATGCAGATACAGGTTAACAGGTCGTAATGATATAACACATATAAAGTATATATACTGCCGAACCAGTCACCTACCACAGATAGCTCTAATAGTAAGAAGGTCTCCACTGACTCTAGTATCTTCGAAACATCGTGATATACCTGAATAAATGTGCAACCAAACAGGTTGATTGATTGCTTGCTTTTTTACGACGCTTTAAACAATTATTCAGTTCTATCACGACGTACTACTGGTCCATTTATCCTGACAATAGTCAGTCAGTCGTAATGCTAACCCCGTAACTCTGAGCAGCCATTACTATCAGTGTTGAAGTCTTTGGTATGACCGGCCAGGGATCGATCCCACGACCTCCCGAAACCCGAGGCGGACGGTCTACATATACACCATTATGGTAGACCATAGATAAAAAGAAATTATCATTAAAAATAATCTCACTACGTGCTTCATCTTCCTTTCTTTCTTTAATTTCGACTTTAATTTCATACAATCAAACCTCTCATAACCACACCTCTGTAGAGCAACAGCACTATTTTGAGCAAAAGTTTTATTTCTTCTATATAAAATGAAATGTTTATTGAATATGTCGACTAGATAAATTAAATACAGTGTAACCTGTGTATAAAGATCACCGATTGAAACAGTGCAATTTGGCTTTTGTTCACGGGTGGTCTTTAATTGCAGGCGCATTTATATAGAACACGACTAATAAGAAAACCTAAAGTTTGGTGACTGTAGACAAGGAACTGCTATCCAAAGGTGGTCGGTCGTACGACTGTACATTAAAATATAAATATGTATCAGTAAGTTTCCGTATAAACACCATTCTGACAGAGAATCGTTGTTCCAAAGTGGTCTTTGGCACAGGTTCCAATGTGGTCTTTATCACAGGTTCCAATGTGGTATTTAGCACAGGTTCCAATGTGGTATTTAGCACAGGTTCCAATGTGGTATTTAGCACAGGTTCCAATGTGGTCTTAAGCACAGGTTCCAAGGTGGTATTTAGGACAGGTTCCAAGGTGGTATTTAACACAGGTTCCAAGGTGGTATTTAGCACAGGTTCCAATTGTGGTATTTATCACAGGTTCCAATGTGGTATTTAGCACAGGTTCCAATTGTGGTATTTAGCACAGGTTCCAATTGTGGTATTTATCACAGGTTCCAATGTGGTATTTAGCACAGGTTCCAATGTGGTATTTAGCACAGGTTCCAATGTGGTATTTAGCACAGGTTCCAATTGTGGTATTTAGCACAGGTTCCAATGTGGTCTTTAGCATAGGTTCCAATGTGGTATTTATCACAGGTTCCAATGTGGTATTTAGCACATGTTCCAATTTGGTCTTTAGCAGAGGTTCCAATGTGGTATTTAGCACAGGTTCCAATGTGGTCTTTAGCACAGGTTCCACTGTGGTATTTAGCACAGGTTCTAATGTGGTATTTAGCACAGGTTCCAAGGTGGTCTTTAGCACAGGTTCCAATGTGGTCTTTAGCACAGGTTCCTATGTGGTCTTTAGCACAGGTTCCAAGGTTGTCTTTAGCACAGGTTCCAAAGTGGTCTTTAGCACAGTTTCCAATGTGGTCTTTATCACAGGTTCCAAGGTGGTCTTTAGCAGAGCTTCCAAGGTGGTCTTCGGCACATGTTGAAAGGTGGTCTTTAGTACAGGTCTGACTGTATTTCGAACGGAGTGGAAGCATTTTGGGATATTATAGAAAAATTGTTGGAAGCGGCGTAAAACACCAGACAATCAACCAATTGTCCACGGTCTGAGGTAGTTGAAAGGAGTAGATCTACGGTTAAGGGATTCCGCTAAAACAATTACATAATAGTTTTCTTTTTAAGCGGGAGTACCGGAAATGTATGCAAAGGAGATCCGTCACAAAGTTCAATTAAACCCTTTCCCTCATTCATCACTTCTAAAGCAGACGACCTTCAAAACCTATTTCCAAATAAGTGAACAATCTTTAAAAAAAAAAAAAAAAAAATTATTAAATAGACTTGAAACCATTGGGGCAAAAGAAGATTGTGAGCAATAACTCCTTTTGTCACACTGTTTTTAAAAAGTTGTCTGCCGCATAGGCTTCAGAAAACGTCTATATGTGGGAAAAGGATAAACAATGTACGCACTGTTTTATATAATCAAAAGTGTTCGAAACAATAGAAGTATCACATGCAAGTTACAGGCAAAATGTAACAGACGGACGAACGGACGACGGAGAGGTAATCCCAATCAGGCGACATAATTACTTGTAACAATGGTTCTAAAGAATATGATACACACTCACGAAAGGGTAGGCTTACACTCTCCTCTACAGAGAAAACATTCAAAACGTTGGGGGAAACCCCAATGGTGACACTTATTGTAAAACTGTCTGGGTATTTTGATATACAATAGTTGTCTTAACATTTTCATTGCCAAAGGCAATATTGAACTTTTTGCAAACAATGCTGATTCAGGCTGATTCAGGCGAGTCAGCTCGTAACGAGCTGTCTCACCTGAAATCAGCATTGTTTGCCTTGTAGTTATCAAAATATTCCAAAACTCTTAGAACATATGCAATAGAGACACCCAACTTTGAACATGGGAGAGTCTACTTTAAACAATTCGGAGCTGAAAGAGTTTAGAAAGACAACACACACAAACACATTACCTCTATTTACAAGTAAGTTATACTCTCCATTGGATGACATGTATAGTCTTTGTTCACATGTGGTCTTCTAAAACAGGGTCATTTATGCATACATTAAAAGTGTGGTCGCTATAGACGGGGGTTGCTATAAAAAAGTGGCCGTTAGCACAGGGTCGACTGTAGCTTGAAAAAATGGATGTTCACGTATACTTTCTATATATACAGAGCAAAAACATAATTTGAGGGAAAAGGAGAAAGAGTCAAATTATTAAACATCTCCTATTCAAGGACCTACACTACACCACATATACAAGTACTTTTATATATGATCCGTCCCGCGAGAAAACCAACAGTATGGCCCTGGCGTTATGTATCGACCCAGATCAGCATGCGCAGTCTGCGCAGACTGATTCGGGCGACACATTCCGTCTCAGAAGGATAAAGGTACAGAGTAATGATTCCTGAAACAGAAGATCCACAGGAGGCTAGAAGTGTCTATCCGGATAAGCCTGCACGGCATGCTTAGGCTGATCCGGGTCGATACTTTACGCAGAGTCCGCAATGTTGGTTTTCTCGCGGAACGGCTCAATATTATATGCAATACAGTCAGCTTGAGACACTGAAGAATTTCTTGTAAAACATTTTCTTTAACGTTTTCTCGGACGGATTATTTGAGTAGTTCATCTCAGTGGCGGTTGTGTTTGGTACGTGCACACGTTTCGTAAACGAGTCGTGCTACAGGATTATTTGAGTAGATCATCTCAGTGGTGGTTGTGTTTGGTACGTGCACACGTATCATGCTCATGTATCATGCAAACGAGTCATGCTCCAGGAAAGACGTACCTCGACGAGGGTAAAGAAAGATCGTTCTGTGCCATTCTACGCAATCTAATCCATGAAAAAACAGTGCTTGTCCTTGTTTTTAAAAAGTTCTTCAATTAATTGGCGATATATGAATCTAAGGCCAGATTAAAGTGAAGGAGTTAGCAAGTTGGTAGGGTTCTACAATGGTGGGAAACGCATTGTAGTTGGTTTTCCTGAAACATTGCTTACTTGTCTATAATAACGGTGTGTCAGCACAACCACAGTTAGCGTATTTATTACACATATGAAAAGAGACCTGCCTTTGAATCGATGCTAAAGGATTCAATTAGAAACTGCTTTACAGACGAGTTTTTAAACATTCTATGACTAATAGGCGAACAGCACAGAGCCAGATCAGACAATGTGGGTATGCTTGCTGATTTGGATCTACATTGGTCGCAAATGCATAACGGTTGGTTTACGCAGGGTGACGCTTATATGTAAACGTTAATGTTAGGACAACATTAAACATATGAGCCGTTTCGCGAGAAATCCAACATTGTGGACATTGCGTAAAGTATCGACCCGGATCAGCCTAAGCATTCCGCACAACTAACCCGAACAGACAATTGTGGATTATCTGTTTCAGGAATCATAACTTTATTTCTCTATCCCCTGAGACAAAATGTGTCGGCCCGGATTAGCTTGCGCGGATTGTACAGGCTGATCTGTGTCGATACATTACGCAGATTCCATCATGTTGGTTTTCTCGTAGAACGGCTCATATAAAATTTACCTTATCTTTTTCAGCAGCAGATATGTCAATGGCATCCCAATACATCGTCTTGACAGTAAGCATTATGAGCATTCTCATGCATGACTCTACGTGTAGGGAGATCCAAAAACACTATGCAAATATGTTACAAGATGTTGAAGAAGTCAGAGCGAGCGAACGTGAACAGGTCGAGTTCCCAAACAGTAGAAAATCTCGATCAATTGTGAAAGAAGAAAGGCAAGAACGTGCTATTGAATATGGATATGTCAAAAGAGATGGATACACAACTGACAATATAGAACAATCAATTAAAACATATACAGCCGAATCGAATATTGAGACTCTAATTACGGACATATCAGACAACTCCACAATGAAACGAACACGCAATACAACAAGGATTGACACCTACGTACCTTGTAAACTTAGTCCGTTCAACACCAGCATCGATTACTTTCGGCACAACGTTTATTACTATGGACTTAATTTCGTTTACATGCACATTGTTCCAGCTGATGACTTTAATATTGAGGAAGAAAAAGGAGTAGTTGGTGGAGATACCTGGGTATGGACGTTCTATGGCAAGAGAGGCGCTTTGGAATTTCTGAATTGGCCAATCGAGTTTGAAATTTGGTCGTTGGGCCTTTTAACTCCCTATATAAAGGGCCCGCTCGATATACCACTTTACAAAGAACAAGGGAAGTGTGATAAGTTAGTTGTTGGGGAAACTCAAACTGATACAATTATAAGCGAAGCATTAGTGCAACTACCAAAGGAGTTGATGAAAATAAATAATGAATTAAGTGAGAAATATGGACCAAGCTTTTTTTGTTACAAACGACGGATGTTTCTAAACCCTGAATTCTTCTATGTTCTCTGTAAGCACATGGTGTGTCCTGTTGAAGCCATCAAATATCAGTGTTGTTCGTACATGTATAATGGTAAGAAAATGCACAGAGTAATTAATTGCGAAGGCGAAACACATGAGTTTGACAGTTTGTGGTGGGTTTGGCCAACAATTGTCGCGGTGATTTTGTTTGCATTTGTTCCTCTTTTGTTGATGAATGTTGCATCGTATTGGTCTTGCAGCTATGATAAAAAAGAACAGAAATTAAGCCTACGAAACCTTGCAGCAAATGACCAACCACAAGAACGAATCATGTTTCTAGATGACCAATTTCCAGTGACATTATGCAGCACACTGTGGTACCCCATTAAAAAATGCTGCTTTCAGAAATGCTCGCAATCATCCAGAGTTATTAGATTCTTCCTACCATTTTTAACCCTTGCGTTGATCTTATTACAAATACTACTCGACTGCTTTTATCTGCACGGATTCGTCTTAACAAGCATTAAGAACGGTGTACCTCTAGGGTTTCGATCGATGGCAGCGGGGTTCAATGAAAGCAAAAGGAATTTCATGCCGCTCTTTGGCGGACCGTACATTGCTCTTGGTGTTTATGTTTTCATTACCTGCATCGCTGTCAGTGTCCCCTCATCCTTATCGGACTTTCTCGCCAGTGGTTTGCAGGAGAGATCAAAAGCTTCGGAAGTCATCAAATCTGCATTAATATTTGACCTGAACAGTGTTGAGAGATTAGGATCCGTTCCTGTCGTTCGACCAAATGGATTTCACAAAATATACAATACGTATCTTGGGCAGTTTTATATGTTGTTAAATGTGAAATTCTGGAAAGAAGTCTGGTCAATTCAGATCAATAGGTGGGAGAATTTCGCTTTTTCAATGTGTCACTATATAGTGCTACCAATCTATGTTCTAACATGTATTGTTGAAGTATTTCTTTGTGTTGGTATCAATGGATTGCCAATTGTTTCTTTCGCTATCACGATTATTCGAGCCTACAGTTTTTGCAACATATTCCGCCTCAGATTCCGATCAATGAATTTTTGCCATAGAGTTGTTGCATGTTTCGCATCAGTAATACTTGTCATTGCTGTGTCATTCTTTCTGTACATGTTCTGCACAATCTTCATGGACGCCACTTTGTTTGTCACTCGCATCTTCATCTTCACCTACACTGGCGTTGTCATCTACCCAAGGCTATCCTATGGCTATATCATCTTCAGCTTTACCGTCTTCTACTACTTGTGGGATTGTGTCAAGAATTACTCCATGTTCTACTGGCGCGTTTTGAAAGTCACTGTCTCGGCATGTGAATATGTACAGAGACCCAGTGGGAAAATATATGTGATAGTTGATAATGAACGCCACGTTAAAGGCGTCAGGGAGTCCATATTTGAGCATGTCATTGAAACTAATTGTCCACGTCGTAAACAGGTGTTCGTGTCTCTACTCAAACTCTTCATTATTCTCGGCATCATTGGAGGTTCCTTGAATCTTCTTACCAAAACTGATAAGTTTCAGGAATTGCATGTATTGATGCACGTGGGAACCGCGCTTTTCACATGCGCATTACCAATGATTTTGAAATCAATGTGTAGAGGTCCACAAAAAGCATACAGGAACAAGCAGTTTGAAAATGATATTAAACTGGCTGTAGCAAATTTTGTTTGTTATTTGGAAGGTGGTTCCTTGGAATCTGATTCCGATTCCGGTTAGGTATCTGCAATTTGTTGATAAGAGATATATGATAGTTTCGACAGTGTTTAAGTCAAATCAAAGAAAACATTTTTTGGCCGAATCAGCGGTCGATTTCGCAGGCTGACCCGTCGTTTCTTGACGCAATAGTTAAATTTCCTTTTACTTCATTTTTGGCCTGGGGCTTTGGTCCCTGTTCATAGTAGATAAACCATTTTTCGGAGTTGGCTGCCTGCCAATTGCTGTAAACATACAACGCATTTTAGGGTGAGACTGTGCAGAAAAAAATAGTTCATCCTGGATTCAACATAATTGCATTTAAAAGGTTAAGATCACCCCAAAAAGATCATTATAATGTTGTTCGAACATCAGTGAAAAACTAAAGGCGTGAGAATATAAGTTTAACAAATGCTTAGAAATCAATGCGCCAAATGGTCAAATAGAGAAGGTTATTATCATCTTCGCGAAGTGGAACGGAAAAGTACGATTATGTTCGAGTATTTACGGAGATTGTCCAATTCAGTTTAAATGAAGTCAATTGCCATTTCATATTCTGCACTTTTATATTCCCCAAAATATATTTTACAAAAAGAAAAATAAGTTCGCGAATATTCCCTTAAATATAGCGACGAAAAGTAAATGGTCAATAAAAACGTTATGTGCCAAATGCGCATTTGTAGGTCAACTGTGAAATGTTCTTTGTCATCTTCCAGAAATCAAACGGAAAAGTACAAGTATTTATGGGCGTTGTCGATTTCAGTTTAAATTAAAAAAAAATATAAGTTTAAAACCATATTTACGCCATTTCACTCGTCGGGTTTGTTGTTTATATATTTTCGTACATATAACATTACGGTATACATGTTATAAATTGACAAAAAAAATTACGAACATTTCCGGAAAATAGTGACGAAGAAGATAGTGTAAAAACAAAAACAAACTACCAATCAGAGAGCGCTATGTCGGACTAAGTGTGAAATAAAGCGAAAACTATTTAGAACAGCGGTGGAGGAACAGGTGGAGGTGGAAAGCTTTGAAAGACAAAGGAACTCCGTCGATTAAAAATAGAATCCACACACTTGTGATAGCAACTCGCTTGCTGATTGGCTATGGTACAAATAGTTTAGAGAGAAATGTGTTGATCGCTTTCTTAACTGAAATAACCTAAAAGAAGACATCGTTTTCTTACACGACTGTTGACACTCCACGATGACTAAATATTTGTATTTAATATATTCCAGTACAATACACATCTAACTATTAATCGTGTATGCTTCATTTTTACCGCGTAGACATACACAGTGAGCCAAAATGTGTACAAATTTATGAATGTTTATCAACATTTACTGCCAACAAAGTTTAAACTATTTATTACTTATTCTGTAATTAGCAATATTTGCAGAAGTGTCAACATTTCAAAAGTTTGATCACCATCTGGAGGTCAGCGCCTTTAAAAAGAAAATCCGTTGGATCTGTCCGATTTGTGTACAAGTAAATAGAGGATCTTACATGAGTGCTTATTTGTTATTGTTTTAATGAAACGAGTCGACTGAAATAATATGACGCGAGGCTCTACAAAACAATATCAAACAAGCACGAATGTAAGATTCTATTTATCACATAACACCATAAAAAGATTGTTTTCCACTCTTTAAATCGATGTTTCTTCGTCTTCATATAAACAGTGACCGAAGTTAACCGAAGTTCTAATGCATACTTCCACTGTAAAAAAGTAGTCCCTATCAATAACCTTTTGATTTTATACAAAATGAGCAACAGGGCACTTATAACATTTCATTTTTCAATGCCAAGTAGATAAAATGTAATACAGTTTTTATCCTGTCTGGGCAGGACAAATAAGCGCCAAAAACTGTCATGTGCTTCGCTTGTATTAATTCTTTCACTATGTGCTGTTAATTGTTATCAATAATTTTCTTTTATTTTATGTTCAGTATAGCCATGATCAAACCACTTTCGTGCAGCCTAGTCCATGGTTTAGAGAAATTTTATCTTTTAGAACTTTTTATTCCCACATCGTTATCAGTTCCGTTTATTGCATTGGTGCAGACTTTTAAATTTCTATTTAATCAGCATGACACTTTGTCATACTATTTGTTTCTCATGTACTTTGGGCATTGTTCAAAACTGTCCAATATGCTCAAACTAGGTCATTTGTCAAAGTATTATAATGGTTTATGGGGACTAGTTGACCGTGGTGCATGTTTCGTACAAATGCTACATAACCCTTTGCTCCATAAATACACATTATCCAAATTCATTACCAGCACACTATTACAAATGGTCTACTAAGGGTTCAGAATGTTTTTATCTTTCTAAACTCTTACTTCACTATTTATCCACTTTGTCCGCAAAAGTGGACCCAATCAATCCATAACTCATTTCAAAGTGTATGAGTAACGCATGCTTATGGAGTGCAGCATATTTCTCTTTGTGAAACTTCTTATTTTTCATTCATTCACCTTGTTCTGTAACAAGTTGTAAGTAATAGTGTATGAATTTTAATGTGTTCATTATGTTAGTTGCTGAATCCAATTGCATATATATTTTCCTGTTTACACAATACTACGCTAAATAATGCTTATCAGTTTCGACCACAACTGTGGTCATCCTCAAACTAGACATTATGTATTCAATATAATAGGGTTTGTGTGGTCTTGTAACCTAAGTTTGTTTAGATCACCTGAGCCAAAGGCTCTAGATGATCTATTGGACTCACTCACTGACCGTAGCTCTCCTAAAAATCCACTGGCTGCAAGTTGAAAAAAACTTGGCATGGATGTTCTTGCATAGTCCCACTTTTACAGTTGTTCACATAATTCCATTTAGATCAAAACGTGTGGCCATGGCGACAACAAAAAGAACTGTTAAATTCTTCTTGTCAGAAACTATTAGCACATCCGGATTTCTCTGAAAGGTTCCTTGACTTAGCCTCTCTGAACCTTCACCAAAGTTGCTCGAGTGGTTGCAATTTGTAAAACACACATAAACTACTTCATTGAAGTTGATTTAACATTGACATATTTCTCAATATAATAAGGCAGACACTTCAAAATGTTTCTGACTAAACCTGCTGTAAAACTTTTCTTTGATTCTTCATGTCTTAAGTGTGTATACTTGTGAACTCTTGCACTCAGGTGAGCGTTATAGTGCCAACAAGGTCCTCCTGTTTTTCCAAAAGCCAGTTTCATAATCTTTGCTATTTTCGATATGATCTTTCAACTTCTTAACAATAAATACATAAATATAAGCTGCAATTGTTATTTCCTTTCACATTTTCCCTACTTCTCCAACCTTTCTGTAGCCACAAGGCCGTCAGCACTTTCAGTGCTTAGATTACCTATTTTGGTTTTAATATAATGTAGTACTTAATGCCATTTTGAATGTTAATCGGTACGTTTTCCATTACAATGTTGGCATTTACACATGACCCGCTTTTAGAGACTCGTGGGTCTTACTGACACTTTCCTTTGATAGCATAGATAGATAGATATTCTTTATTTTGTAACGTAAACTTTACATAGTTTCTAGTTACATACAAAAACTTTTATGTACAACACATACATATACTAGGATGAGCAAAACTTAGATATTGACATATATAAATAAACTATATACTTATTCATTTTTCTGAACAAAGCAATGTCGAAATTCATGATTAATGTCAAACCTGAATTAGATGCCTTTCGGATATATTTAGCCAAATTCATCAATTTTTTTCTTGCTATCACTGTTTATGAGTTCGACAGATTAAGACACGTGGCTTGGTTGTATATAACTCTTTCACTGCCGACTTTCACAAAGTCGACTCTTACACGTTTAAAATTGGACAACTCCATTTTTCGTCCGACAGGAAAATTGGTGAAATGTAATGTCTTTGTGGCAAACAATGCAGATTTCAGGAGAGACAGCTCGTCACGAGAAATCTCGCCTGAATCTGCATTGTTTGCAAAAGCCTTAAATTAACTTTGGCAGCGAAAGAGTCAAAGACATATTGGCATACAACTAGTAGGGCGAGTGTTATGCTAGTAGGTGCATTAAAGTATATCTACCCTATAAGCGGACATGTTCCGGGAATTTTTAGCAAAATACCGAAAGAAGGTTTGAAGAAAAAACTCATTGTGCTTTTGGCATGAGATTAAAATTTAAAATTCGAATCTCGCATTTTTCATCAACGTTTAAAGAAAAAATGAGACATTGTAACAAACAAACCTCGCGCTTCTTTTTTTGGTGGTCTCAGAAATGCGAGGAGGGAAATGCGATGTCCATAACAGGTTTCCGTATCTTACGCAATTGAACAGTTGTTGTCATACGTTTATCGATACCCCATGTGACAAGACTTATCTGCGGCCATTACCTAGAGGGATCAGTATAATACGGCTTGCATATAGATCTACCTCTTTCTACGCTGATCGGAAATTCCCAGGCGGTCTGTTTTCGCTCAAAAACCGCTCTTTCTGTTTCCTGACTCTTGTGTCACTGAACAAGTTGGTTGACCTTTGATTGTATTTATCCAGTGTGTGTATACCACGTGACTTTTGACGTCATATTTGCATGGTCAGACAGCAATAATTGCTCTTGTTAAGAATGTAAATACAATGGTAAGTTTTTTATTTCTTTACCCTTTTTAATGAGACATGGCGCAGTCTACGCCGCTTACAATGTCCTATCTCCGGTTTTTACCGGAGTTTGATTGGTGGTCTAGTTTGTTCAAACACTTCGACGAACCTGTTCTCAAAATCCAGTTTTGATAATGCTCCGGCTGTCGGTGATATTAATACATTTTGAGAAAAGGTTCATCGAAGTGTTTGAAGAAACTAAACACTAATCAAACTCCGTTGAAAAACCGGAGATAGGGCTTTGTAAGCGGCTTAGACTGTGCCATGTTTCATTACAAATGATGAAGATATAAAAAAGTTACTTTTGTTTTTACTTCTAAACTGAAGTAAAATATTCTTGTCCACCGTAGCATTTGTATACACAAACTGTTATCTGTATATGAGCCGTATCATGACAAAACCAACATTGTGGATTATGCGTAAAGTATCGACCCGAATCAGCCTAAGCATGCTGCGCAGGCTTACCCGCACAGACACTTTTCGCCTCATGTGGATTTTCTGTTTCAGGAATCATTACTCTATACATCTATTCCCATGGGACAGAATGTGTCTGCCCGGATAAGCCTGCGCGGACAGATACATTACGCACAGTCCATAATGTTGGTTTCCTCGAGGAACGGCTCATATTTGCTATAATGTTTCTGCCGCAAGAATTCTGACCAAAACGGTTAAATGTTGTGCTTTAGCTTAAAATAATTGTATATCAGAATATGTTCGCAAAACATGGATTGATCAATAGATGATTGCTGTTAACTTAATTGTAGTTCAATTAATCACTGCGGACATCTCATCTAACAGGCCACCCCCATTTAACGTTGTTTTTTTTGCGGGAGGAACCCTGCAATCCCTCTAGAGCGGACAAATATCTTAAATACCTGGAAAACTCCGCGTTAGGCCGGGGACGACTTAACGCCGACGGTTTTATCATTTTATTGATAGATCCCTCATCCCCGGGGTGAGCGTTTTTTTGGAAAAATCCCTTGAACTGTACTGTAGACCAAGATCTCGTCCTTGACACCTCTTATTTGTTAATACTCTCGACATATATAGTGACTGGTGCAAGCACTATTGGAGACCATATTTGTAGTTTAATCTAACACGTTTAGTGATCGTTTAAGCTGCTACATTTTGACATTGACCAAGATCTCTTCTTTGGTGCCTCTCATATGTTGGTACTCACGAAATATATAGCTACTAGTGCAGGAAATAATGGAGACAACATTTGTATTTAATCTAACAAGTCTATAAATCGTTTTAGCTGACCAAGATCTCGTCGTTCGGGACCCTTATGTGTTGGTACTCGATCCATATATGAGCCGTCCCGCGAGAAAACCAACATAATGGCATATGCGTAATGTATCGACCAGATCAGCCTACGCTGTGATTCGGCCGACACATTCCGTCTTAGGGGGCTAACATGTATAACGAAGTGATTCATGAAACAGATAATCCATAGGAGGCGAAAAGTGTATGGCCGGATAAGCCTGCGCGGCATGATTATGTTGATCCGTGTTGACACTTTAGGTAGATACCACAATGTTGGTTTTCTCGCGAGACGGCTCATATAGTGATTGGCGCAGGAAATGATGCAGACGTATTTTAATCTTATATATATATGGATCGTTTTAGCTTTTACATTGTGATTACGTATTCTAAACTCTCGACTTTGGCGTCTCTTATTTCGGGGTAATCGCGACAGATATAGTAATTGGAAATTTAGAAATTCATTTTGATGACGTATATCAAAATATTTGTCTTTGAATCCCCTTATTTGTAGGTACTCACGGCATATATAGTGACTGGTGCATGCACTAATGCAGACATCATTTGTAGTTAAATTTCAGCTAATCTATATATTTGTTTTGTATTTAAGCTATATATATTTATGCATGAGTATCAAACCCTCAACGACATAGGTGACGGCTTCGCTGGTGTATTGGTAGAGCGTCCGCCTCGGGTGCGGGAGGTCGCGGGTTCGTTCCCCGGCCGGGTCGTATCAAAGACTTAAACAAATAGTAATTATGGCTGCCCTCCTTGGCGCTCAGGGTTTCGGGGTTACCATTACGACTGACTGGCTTGTGTCAGGATAAATGGACCTGATGTACTGGTAACTTACCCTTGAAACACTCTGATTTAACTGACACATTATTGAAAGCGGCGTCAAACCCCAATCAATAATCAATTAATTAACGACACAAATCAAGCTTAAACTACATCAATACAACCAATGGATGTTAAATTCGTGAAACATGGCATAGGGATAATCATGTTCGTTAACCTTTACCAACTGGCAGATGCAGTTTGACGCAAATTGCTCATGATGTAGTTCAATATGTTGCCATGTTAGAAAATACAACATTAACAGGTAAGTTTCATTGTGTATCCTGCAAATTTGTTGTATGTTAAAAAAGGGTTAGAGTCAAGGGGAAGATAAATCAAAGAGAACACGGAAGTTTAAATACCTTTAGTTGATTTGCAAAACATAAAGTAGGTTTTTTCCCGTGTATAAAACAAATAGGGAAGTTCGACGTTTGAGACGATGAATTGAAATTTACACCTTTTGAATATATACCATGGGAAAAGGGTAAGACATTGTGTATGAGAAAGTTACCTTTTCTTCCTACGATAGTTTAAGTCTCAGCCTCCTTTCTAAATGTTTGTAAAGTAACATTTTATTATTAGGAGAACTTTATTATTACTAAAGGTGATAGATGAACCATTTACTCATTGTATAACAGTGTGTTATTGCATTTGGAAATAATCGACGTTTTTACGATGTAAGCTGTCTTTTGTTTCGCTTTTCTGTGTATTTTCTCTGTGCTGCCGATTGTCTTCTATCAGCGGTGCAGATCTTTGATGTGTATCTTTTTTCTATCATCTGGTTGAACTTTGTGCTTTGTTTTCTTGTGTCATGTCATAATTTGAAGCCGCGTCGAGCTATTTAAGATCTTAACGCATCTTCGTACAGTGAAGACTCATGCGAGCCTGTCGTCCATACAGCCTGATCAGAGTATTCACCATCCGCGTATATGTTTTGCATACCTAAATGCGAGCCTGTCGTCCATACAGCCTGATCAGAGTATTCACCATCCGCGTATATGTTTTGCATACCTAAATGCACATTTAACAAAAACTGCTAGAAGTTAGCCACGCTATATTGTATGCGAATTTTGAAATATGCCAAAAGGAGTGCCATTTACACTGTCACTGCCTAAGGCAATTAAAGGCTTTCGCAAACAATGCAGATTCAGGTGAGACAGCTCGTAACGATCTGTCTCTCCTGAAATATGCATTGTTTGCTACTAAGACATTTAATTTTAACAAATTTCCTGTTTGACAAAAACATGGAGTGGTCTAATTTTCAACATGGAAGAGTCGACTTTGTGAATTTCGGCAGTGAATGAGTTAAATCAGAAGACACGTCTCATTAATAAATTTCACTTTGTCTCAAGATATGGAACCAAACTAAGGATTCCGCCATGGCCTAGTGGTAAGCTAGGATATTTGTTTGAAACAGGACGCTTTGGGTTTAAATCTCTGCTTGTTAACTTGGAGCATTGAGACTGAACGTCCCGGGTTTAATCTTTACTGTGTGGTCACAGATCTAATGGTTTGCCTTGGCCGAGTTGCTATTGTGGGGCATTGAGACTTCACGACCCGAACTCGATCCCTGCTCCTGGTCGACGCGGTAGAGATCCCTTTGGACAAGGCTCGTTTCCTTGCAGCGCACTGGCTAGTAACACAGGGATCGGTAATAAATTTACTTTGATCGTGAGGGAACTGAATTATTATTGATAATTGCGTGAAGAAATCACAAACATCCTTGAGTCATACTACGTAGACATCATATGTATTCATCGTATGATCGACTAATGCACCATTGTCAAAAATCCCGCAGTCACTGTTCTCCTACACGTAACATAATCTGAAATGCATATTCTGACAAGGCTCTTCAAGTGTAGCCCTAATTGTAGATAATTAGGCCGCTGCGCCTTGAATCTAATTCCCACATACAATAAATCTGCTGTAGACAGCTTTGAATTTGTCTCGGCAAAAATGTTGAAAATATCATTAAATGGATGTGCAATGAATGAGCAGATTTGAAAACATTGTGGCAAAAGGCGAAATTGCTCATCATGAGCATTGTTTTCCTTTTGCAACAATGTTTTCAAACGTTTGTCTGTTACATATGCGTCAAATTGCGTCTATCAGTGGGAGAGGTTAAGTTATACTGCAACACAGTCGGATCTGCATCTGTTCAAACGTTTTGTATTAATGGTATGCACGTTCTTAAACGTCAATTCCGAACAAAGTAGGCGCTTATCACGCTCTTTTTAAAGGATGGTGGACTAGATACTATGAATAAAGATAAGTTGATTGATTGGGGGCTTTATGCCATTTTCAACAATTTTTCAGTCATATCATGGCGGCCAGTTCACCTACTCATCTGTTTCCTAGCATTACTCCACACAACATACTTTCCAAGCAACTGGCTGCTTTTCCACAAAGTCTGTTAGCCCATTGCTGAAATACGTATGACGTTAGTTACAGTCAAATTTGTCAAACGTCGGAAAGAATGTTGGCCGAGCTGGGTTTCGAACTCACCACCCCTGGATTGACAGACCACGTCACTACCGACTGAGCTACCGGGGCTCGGAATGAATGTCTCAAAAAGCATTTTGTGTGTTCTGTTAAGCAACCGCTGTTATGAAGGCTCCATTATAAACAACAAAATGTCAACGTTTTGTTTCAAAAAGCACAAATAAAAACATAGCTAGAGGGAAAAGTAAAATGTTGGTTTACCGTGTTGGCTGCTCATTTATCAATATCAATCAAGCAAGACTCGTTCATTCAAATCAGCGAATGATGTCAGAAAATAAATCCGGTTGTATTTATACAGCTATACAACCTACGAAGGTCGGTTTTCGTGTGACATGGCTTAACTGTTGCTTACGAAAGAATTCATGTTTTACAAAGACAAATACAGTATTTTAATTGCCGAATCAGTCACCTACATGTACTAGAGATACATGTAGTCCCATATGTAAGAAAGATCATACTGTTTTTTACGAAACGTATTGGTATACATACATATAACTAGAATACGAAATAAGGCATATTTACAAACACTTGTACAGTGTTCACTTGCAAAATATATCACCTACCAGAGATAGTTCCATGTGTAAGAAATGTTATGTTGGTTCTACGAAACGTATTGGTATACATACATATAACTAGAAAACGAAATAAGGTATGTTTAGAAACACCTATACGGTGTTCACTTGCCGGATCAGTCACCTACCAGAGATAGTTCTAAGAGTAAGAAAGTATCCACTGACAAATACACCATCGAAGCGATAGACCAAAGACAAAAAGAAATACTTTTTTTAATCATTGAAGAAATCTCGCCATGTGCTTAATACTCCTTTCTTTAATTTCGACTTTAAGCTATCGTTAATACAATTAACCAACAGCATCATTTGAGCAAAAGTTTAATTTCCTTCACATAAAACGAAAAGTTTATTGAATATGTCGACTAAATAAAATATATATAGAGTGAAACCAGTGTATAAAGACCACCCATGGAAACAGTAAAATATGGTCTGTGTTCACACGTGGTCTTTAATTGCATGTGCATTGATGTAGAACATGAGTAATGAGAAAACCTAAAATAAGTGGTTATAGACAGGGAACTGCTATTCAAAGGTGGTCTTAAGACTATACATTGAAAGATAAATATGTATCAGAAATTTTGGGTAAAAACACAATTCTGACAGAGAATCGCTGTTCCAAGGTGGTATTTAGCACAGGTTCCAAGGTGGTCTTTAGCACAGGTTCCAGTGTGGTCTTTAGCAGAGGTTCCAATATGGTATTTAGCAGTGGTTCCAACGTGATCTTTAGCAGAGGTTCCAAGGTTCAAATGTGGTCTTGAGCAGAGGTTCCAAGGTGGTCTTAAGCAGAGGTTCCAAGGGGGTCTTGAGCAGAGGTTCCAAGGTGGTCTTAAGCAGAGGTTCCAAGGGGGTCTTGAGCAGAGGTTCCAAGGTGGTCTTAAGCAGAGGTTCCAAGGTGGTCTTAAGCGGAGGTTCCAAGGTGGTCTTGAGCAGAGGTTCCAATGTGATCTTGAGCAGAGGTTCCAAGGGGGTCTTGAGCAGAGGTTCCAATGTGATCTTGAGCAGAGGTTTCAAGGTGGTCTTTAGCACAGATTCCAAAGTGGTCTTAAGCACAGGTTCAAATGTGGTCTTTAGCAGAGGTTCCAATGTGGCCTTTAGCATAGGTTCAAAGGGGGTCTTTAGTAGAGGTTCTAAGGTGATCTTTAGCAGAGGTTCCAAGGTGGTCTTTAGCAGAGCTTCCAGTGTGGTCTTTAGGTTCCAAGGTGGTCTTTAACACAGGTTCCAAGATGGTCTTTAGCAGGGGTTCAAAGGTAGTCTTTAGTACAGGTTCCAAGGTGGTCTTGAGCAAAGGTTCTAAAGTGGTCTTTAGCAGAGGTTCAAAGGTGGTCTTTAGCACAGGTTCTAATGTGGTCTTTAGCACAGGTATGACTGTATTTCGAACGGAGTGGCAACAGTGCGGGATATAATTGAAAAAATGTTGTAAGCGGCTTAAAACACCGGACAATCAATCAATTGCCTATGGTCTGAGGAAGTTTAAAGTGTAGATCTTTAGTTTCAGTTAAAACAATCGTATAATAATCTGTTTGTTCAGCCGGAGTACCGGAAATTAATGCAAAAGAGATCCGTTACAAAGTTCAATAACTCCCTTCCAATTGTATCACATCTAAAGCAGACGACTCTGAAAACCTATTGTCAAATAAGTGGACAATCATCTTCATTAATAACAGCTTAATTATCAAATATCGTTGAAACCATTGTGGCAAAAGGAGAAATTGCTCATTGTGAGCAATTGCTCCTTTTGTCACACTGTTTTTAAATTTAAAAGTCTTCAGCTGCATAAGCGTCATAAAGCGTCTGTCTATGGGAAAAGTAAAACAATGTAAGCATTGTTTTATATAATCAATAGTGTTCGCAACAATAGATGTATCACAGGCAAGTTACAGTCAAAGTGTGACAGACAGACGAACGGACGATGGAGAGATAATCCCAGCTGGGCGACATAATTACTTACTGGTGACACTTATTGTAAAACCGACCGGGGATTAACACTAGTTGTCTTAAGGAAGAAAACAAACAAAAACACATTACCTCCATTTACAATGTAATCTCTCTTGATAAAAAAACAACAACAGAGAGTTGAGATGCGTTGTAATCGTGTAGTTGATAAGGTAGTGTTAAGTTGCCTTCTTTCAAAACATCTGAAGAAAAAAAGTATTATACCCTGAAACCTTTGTATAAAGACCACCGATTTGAAGAGAACGGTATGGTCTTTGTTCACACGTGGTCTTCTAAAATAGGGCAATTTATGCAGAAATTGAATGAATTGGAAACTAAAAGTGTGTTTGCTATAGACGGGGGATTGCTACAACAATATTTTGGTATTTACCACAGATTCGACTTTAACTTGAAACATAAATGTACTTGTATACTTTCGATACAGCGAAATCGAAGTTGAGGGACAAGAAAGGAGAAAAAGTCAAATCATTAAATATCTCCTATTCAAGGACCTTTCCTACATCACATAAACAAGTACTTTCATACATATGCAATACAGTCAGTCTGAGACACAGGAGCATTTCACGACAAAAATAGTTTTTTCGGACGGATTATTTAACAGATCATCTCAGTAACGTTTGTGTTGAATCTCCAACACCAAATTGACCACATAAGTGATTTTTGCAATGCAACTGGAATGCAACTAAATATGTCAAAATAAAAAATAAATGGTTTTGCGTGCAGGTGGTATACTACGAAATAGTGAAAGATGGTTATACAGAGGTGAAGAAGTAGAAGTTGTCCAATTTTATAAATATCTAGGAACATATTTTACAGCAAAGTTATCTTGGACAAAGACGAAGGAAACTCTTGCTCTCCAAGCAAACAAAGCTGTAAATACTATATTCCATTATCAAAAACAATATGGTCATTTTGATCACAATGATGCGTTTAAACTATTTGATGCTATGGTGCTGTCGATACTAATTTATTCCTCGGAAATATGGGGCTACCAATCATGTGATATAGTTGAAAGACCGCATATCCGATTTTGTAATCGAATCGCTTGCTTAAACAGTAATGTAGCCAATTTCTTTGCTCTTAGTGAGTGTGGTAGGACACCCATAGCTGTGACGTACATGGTCCGCTGTGTTAGATACTGGTTAAAAATATTAACAATGGAAGAAAATAGGTACCCGAAACAATGCTACACACTCTTAAGACGACTCGAGGATTTAGATCGGACAACTTGGGCTACACACATAAAGCGTTTATTGTTCCAGTATGGTTTCGGTTAGGTATGATTAAGTGAAGACGTTGGTGATTTCAACATATTCTTATCACAGTTTAAACAAAGACTCATTGATTGCAGCTACCAAACACTAAATGGAAACATTGAATCATCTCCAAAAGCGCTATTATATAAACTGTACAAAAGTGTCTTAAATCCTGAAAAGTGTCTATCAATATCGATACCATATCAGTATATTGTCAAATTGCAGATGTTCAGGGCATAACATAATGATTGTAAAGGGTCGAAATTTACAAATTGACAAATAATATCTTTCTGCTTTGGTGTCCGTTATATGAAGAATTGAGAAATACTCATTTATTACAAGAATGGTTAAATTACAATACATGTGATAATTGATTTGTGATTATTATGTCGGACACTCGTTATCAGTATAACCATTGTCACACCTACTTTCATGTTCTTTGGTAAAATCATAGTGTATGTTGGACCGGAGGCCTTGTATTACTGAATAAAACTATAATATTGTATTGGTTTCTTTGGTACGTGCACACGTTTCATAAGTGAGTCGTGCTCCAGGAAAAAACCTACATTAACGAGTGTAGATAAAGTTCTTTATTTGCCATTCTATGCAATCAGTGCTTGTCCTTGTTTTTAAAAAGATATATATTAATTGGCGAAATATGAAGCTAAAGCCAGAAAAAGGGAAGGAGTTAGTAAGTTGGTAAGGTTCTACAATGGTGGGAAACGCATTGTGGTTGGTTTCCCTGAAACATGTGTACTGGTCTATAAGAACGGTGCTTCAGCAAAACCAAATTTAGCGTAATTATTAAACATATGAACGAAAGACCTGCCTTTGAATCGATGCTAAAGGATTCAATTAGCAACTGCTTAACAGACCATTTCTAAAACATGATATGACTTAAAGGTGAACAGTGCAGAGCCATATGAGACCGGGTGGATATGCTGGCTGATTTGGATCTACATTGGTCGCAAATGCATAACGGTTTGTTTACTCATGCTAAGGCGACGCCTATATGTAAACGTTAATGTTAGGACAAAGTAAAACGTTCCGCGAGAAAACCAACATTGTGGACATTGCGTAAAGTATCGACCCGGATCAGCCTAAGCATGCCGCACAAGCTAACCCGATAGACACTGTTCGCCTCATGTGGATGTTCTGTTTCAGGAATCATTACTCTATTCCTCTATCCCCCTGAGACGAAATGTGTCTGCCCGGATTAGGCTGATCTGGGTGAATACATTACGCCGAGTCAATAACATTGATTTTCTCTTGGAACGGCTCATATAACATTTACAAATTATATGTGGAGATTAACCCTTTCACACCTGCGGCCGCATTTTGACGCAATAGCAACGGACGACTTGTGAAAACATTGTGGCCAAAGGTGAAACTGCTGATGATGAGCAATTTCTCCTTTAGCCACAACGTTTTCAACTTTATTTAACAATTAAGCTATATTTTATGGAGATCTTTCAGGTTTTCACCACCATGTTTTCAGTCGTGTACTGCAGATTTGTGATATGTGGGAAAGGGTTAAGAATAACTTATCTATTTCAGCAGCAGTTATGACAATGGCATTCCGATACATCGTCTTGACCGTGGGCATTATGTGCAGCCTCGTCCATGACTCTAAATGTAGGGAGATTCCAAAACACTATGCAAATCTGTTACAATATGTTAAAGAAGTCCAGAATATTACGGCGAGCGAACGTCAACAGGCCGAGTTCCCAAACAGTAGAAAACCTCGATCAATTGTGAAAGTAGAAATGCAAGAAAGTGCTATTGAATATGGATATGTCAAAAGAGATGGATACAACACTGACAAGAAACGACAATCAACTTATACGTATACAGTCGAATCGAATATTGAGACTCTAAATACGGACATATCAGAAAACTCCACAATGAAACGAACACATAATACAACAAGGATAGAAACCGACGTTCCTTGTCAACTTCGTCCATTCAACACCAGCATCGGCTACTTTCGGCACAACGTCTATTACTATGAACTTAACTTTGTTTATATGCGCATTGTTCCAGCTGGTGACTTAAATATTGAGGAAGCAACAGGAGTAGTTGGTGGAGATACCTGGGTATGGACGTTCTATGGCAAGAGAGGCGCTTTGGAATTTCTGAATTGGCCACTCGAGTTTGAAATTTGGTCGTTGGGCCTTTTAACTCCCTACATAAGGGCCCCGATCGATATACCACTTTACAAAGCACAAGGAAAGTGTAACAAATTAGTTGTTGGGGATATTCAAAGTGATGCAATTATAAGTGAGGCATTAGTGCAACTACCGAAAGAGTTGATGAACATAAGTAATGAACTAAGTGAAAAATATGGACCAAGCTTTTTATGTTACAAACGGCGAATGTTTCTGAACCCTAAATTCTTCTATGTTCTCTGTAAGCACATGGTGTGTCCTGTCGAAGCCATCAAATATCAGTGTTGCTCGTACATGTATAATGGTAAGAAAATGCACAGAGTCATCAAATGCAAGGAAGAAACCCATGAGTTTGATAGCTTGTGGTGGGTTTGGCCAACAGTTGTGGCAGTAATTTTGTTTGCATTTGTTCCTCTTTTGTTGATGAATGTTGCATCGAATTTGTCCAGCAGATATGGTAAAAGAGAACAAAAGTTAAGCCTACGAAATTTTGCTGCAAACGACCAACCAACAGAACGGGTCATTTTCCTAGATGACCATTTTCCAGTGACATTATGCAGCACATTGTGGTATCCCATTGAAAAATGCTGCTTTCGGAAATGCTCGCAATCATCCAGAGTTAATAGATTATTCCTACCATTTCTAAGCCTAGGGTTAATTTTATTACAAATACTACTGGACTGCTTGTATCTACACGGATTTGTCTTAACAAGCATCAAGAACGGTGTGCCTTTAGGCTTTCGATCGATGGCAGCGGGGTTCAATGAAAGCAAAAGGAATTTCATGCCGCTTCTTGGCGGACCTTACATTGCTCTTAGTGTTTATGTTTTCATTACCTGCATTGCTGTCAGTGCGCCTCCATCTTTATCGGACTTTCTCGCCAGTGGTTTACAGGAAAGATCAAAAGCTTCGGAAGTCATCAAATCTGCATTAATATTTGACCTGAATAGTGTTGAGAGATTAGGATCCGTTCCTGTCGTTCGACCAAATGGATTTCACAAAATATACAATACGTATCTTGGGCAGTTTTATATGTTGTTAAATGTAAAATTCTGGAAAGAAGTCGGGTCAATTCAGATCAATAGGTGGGTGGATTTTGCTTCATCAATGTGTCACTATATAGTGCTACCAATCTATGTTCTTACATGTTTTATTGAAGTATTCCTTTGTGTTGGTATCAATGGATTGCCAATTGTTTCTTTCGCCATCACGATTATTCGAGCCTACAGTTTCTGCAACATATTCCGCCTCAGGTTCCGATCAATGAATATTTGCCATAGAGTTGTTGCATGTTTTGCATCAGTAATACTTGTTATTGCTGTGTTATTCTTTTTGTACATGTTCTGCACAATCTTCATGGACGCCACTTTGTTTGTCACTCGCATCTTCATCTTCACCTACACTGGCGTTGTCATTTACCCAAAGCTTTCCTATGGCTATCTGATCTTCAGCTTCACCGTCTTCTACTACTTGTGGGATTGTGTCAAGAATTACTCCATGTTCTACTGGCGCGTTTTGAAAGTCACTGTCTCGGCATGTGAACACGTACAGAGACCCAGTGGGAAAATATATGTGATAGTTGATAATGAACGCCACGTTAAAGGTGTCAAGGAGTCCATATTTGAGCATGTCATTGAAACTAATTGTCCACGTCGTAAACAGGTGTTCGTGTCTCTACTCAAACTCTTCATTATTCTCGGCATCATTGGAGGGTCCTTGAGTCTTCTTACCAAAACTGATACGTTTCGAGAATTGCATGTGGTGATGCACGTGGGAACCGCGCTCTTCACATGCGCCTTACCAATGATTTTGAAATCAATGTGTAGAGGTCCACAGAAAACATACAGGAACAAGCAGTTTGAATATGATATTAAACGGGCTGTAGCAAATTGTGTTTGTTATTTGGAAGGTGATTCCACGGACAATGAGTCCGATTCCGGTTAGGTATATGCAAATTGCTGATAAGAGGTCTTTGCTACTTTCGACAGTGTTTAAGTCAAATCCGTCAGAAATCGTTTTTAGGCCGAAACAGCGGTCGACTTCGCTGGCTGACCTGTTGTTACTTGACGCAATAGTTAAATACTTTAACTTCATTTTAACCTATATTGGTGTTTACATAATGTAGTACTTAATGTCATTTTGAATGTTAATCAGCACGTTTTCCATTACCATTACACATGAGCCGTGTTTAGAAGCTCGAGGGTCTCGATGACAATTTCCTTTGATATAGCATAACTCTTTCACTGCCGAGTCTCTCAAAGTCGACTCTCCCATGTTTAAAAAATTGAACCACTCCATCTTTCGCCCGACGGAAAATATTATAAAATGAAATGTCTAAGTGGCAAACAATGCAGATTTCAGCAGAGACGGCTCGTTACGAGCAGTCTCACCTGAACCTATAGTGTTTGCTAAAGTCTTAAATTATCTTTGGCGGCGAGAGATATTAGCATATAACTAGTAGGGCTATCCTTCAATGGTTATGCCAGTAGGTGCATTAAAGTATATCTACCATATAAACTGACAGGTTCGGGACATTGTTCGCAAAATACCCAAAGTAGAGGTTTCAAGAAAAAAATCATTGTGCTTTTGGCATATATTACAAACTTAAAGTCAAATCTCGCTTTTTTCATCAATTTTTAAAGGCAAAATGCGACAGTGTAACAAACAAATCTCGCGCTTCTTTTCTTAGTGATCTCAGAAATGCGGCGAGGGAAATGCGATGTCCCTAATAGGATTCTACTAGACTTATCTGCGGACAGGCTCGAACCAGATCAATATGATAAGGCGTGCAGATTAACCTCTTTCTCCAGTGATCGGAAATTCCCAGGCGGTCTATTTCGCTTGAAACTGCTCTTTAAGTCTCCACAAAGACTACTTACTCATTTGTCAATGAACCAGTTGGTTGCCCTTTGATTGTATTTATCTGTTTGTATGCTATGAAGTTTGGGTGAAAAGCGACTGCCGCATGAATGTTGACCAAAACGGTTAAATGTTGTGTTAAAAGTACTTAAAATAGTTGTATATCAGATTATGTTCGTAAAACATGAGTTGATCAATAGATGGTCGCAGTTTAACTGCGTTTTCAACTGTAGTTCAGTTATATCACGGCGGACATCTAACCTTACGTGTGTTCCGTCCACAAGTACTCAACACCGGCATCACTGAACAGAGCTAATTCCGCTGTCTGTTGAGTTTGCAAATTTGTATTCTAATATATTTTTTCTCTATCTTATTCTTTAGTTAATCTAGTAGAGTTGAAACCAAAATATTTAATTTGCATGTTTTAAAGCTCTGCTTCTATTCCAGGAATGAAGGCTTGTCGCTATTTTTTATTCTTATGACCATTCTTGGAAAATTATCAATAAAATTATCAATATGAGGTAAATAGGGTAACATCAGATTGAGAAAATTATTTTGTGCACGGAGAAGATTTATATAAGTTTTAAGTAACTTGTTACTAATCTATGCTGATAAATATATCAATAGTATGTATAATTAAGTGTAAATGGCTTTGTAAAATTCATGTGAATAAAATATTGTTTAAACTAAACACCGTCTGGTAGAGCCATGTAAAGTCTGGTAGAGTCTGGGCGGAAACCATCTATAGTGTTATGAGTGCTTTCTTGTGTTTTATATTGAAATAAAGGTGTTATTCCATCATGCCATTACAAATAGTTCATGTATTGAGTTGCTTCAGTCAATTCTTGTGTAAATTTACCACGGTGTTAGTCATTTACACGGACAACTGCGAGAACCAGATAATTCCTGAGCACACAACATGTCTTTAAATGTAGCTGGTTCGATCCCCGGCCGGTTCATACTAAAGACTTTAAAATTGGTAGTAATGGTACTTAGGTTTGCGTGGGATAGCTTACGACTGACTGGCTGCTGTCAGGATAAAAGGACCAAAAGTACTGATAACTTAACCAGAAAACGCCATGATATAATTGAAAAATTGTTGAAGCGGCGTACAACACCATTAATCAACTACTCCTTCAGGCAATTCATTAGATTTCAATGACAACAATTAAGATTACACTGCCAGGTATTATTGAAATTGAGCCCAACGATATAGACAAAAGTCAAATTCATAACTGACTAGTTAACTAATGAGTGGATGGAGAAAGTATACCCAAGGACTCATTTTTAGTAATAATTTTATTTATCATTTTAATTATAAAATGTAGAATATATATATTTTAATGTAGTATAATTTTTAATTGGGCAAATCATATCGGAATTCTGAAAATGTGTTAATTTGGGAATTGAGAATTAGAAAAATATTCAGAATTGTTAATGAATGCATGCGAAAGGACAACAACTAAATAGCAGGGTCAATACCTTTATAGTTTTTATGGGGTTTTGCCAAAATGTAGGCGAAAAATTATAATCAACTCGATCGTTGGTAAATAGATAATCACTCTTTATTCACCTTGCAACGCGTTGACACATTCATGTTTAATCAAATATACATACATATACCTCTTTATAGACTGAAAACAGCTAACAATCTTTAGCAATAAGTGTTATATGTGGTCATGGTGTTTTTGTCGGAGAACTGCTTAAATTGGAAGATGTGGAACTAGGCTAATAGACAGGTAAGATAAACATTTCACATTGAGCTGTACCTAGATAAAAGGGAAGCCGGTGGGAGACATTTGTAAACCCCTCCGCGCAGCGTGAATAATTG
This sequence comes from Serripes groenlandicus, assembly GCA_031761405.1. Classification (NCBI taxonomy): domain Eukaryota; kingdom Metazoa; phylum Mollusca; class Bivalvia; order Cardiida; family Cardiidae; genus Serripes; species Serripes groenlandicus. Next base: position 29,584,842 of record JASEVX010000012.1, read on the forward strand.
AAGATCCCTTGAGGTACACACTGTAGTAAATCGAGATATATAGTCCAGCCTGTGTTTAAAGTCCATGCATGGGAAGAGAACACTATGATCTTTGTTTCACATGTGGTCTTTACTGACGGGGTCATTTATGCAGAAATGAGTAATTCGAAAAATAAAAATAAGGTTGCTATAGACAGGGAATTGCTAATCCAAGGTGGTCTTTAACACTGGTTTGACTATATGAGTATATATCGAGGGCTTGGCGTGAAAGGGTTGTAACTAAAAACCTATTTTGAAAACCCTGGTTTAGGGGCAATTTTGACCCTTTTGTAAACAATGCAAATTTAGGTGCCATTGCTCAGAACGAGCAATGGCACCTAAATGTCCATTGTTTACCAAGAAAATTGATTTAACGCTTATAAAGACTTTATGGCGAAGTGATCAAACGTGGTAAAAAATTACCTATTTTAGTTACAACCGTTTCACGCCAAGCCTTCGATTTGTCGTATATGTAAAATGCTCCCATCGGTACCAAATGGTTCCCTCTGATCGCATACAGGAACCTTAAGATCTTCACAGAACGACGAATATAATCGGTTAAAAACTAAATATATTTAAACTATCTTTCACACTAGTTAATTATTGGAACATAATTGATCAAAGTCTACATAACTCGTATTTTCAATATGTATATAAATGCGAAACACATATAACCTAGATGAAAATATATCCTAGATGTCGATTCAATTGATCTACTCCCGTTACCAACGCTTTCAATCAATGAAATAGTCATGGATGTAGTGGACGTCCTTGCCGCAGACCCTCCATCTTTCGCTTCAAGTATCAATCCATACATCGATCCTTCGTCATACCTCAGTCCATACATCGTGTAGAGAACACCTGATTGAGAATCCAAACCGAATGCCCCTGCACTGTTTCCACCTGTAAAAAAAAAGCTTTGATGCTATACGAATATTGCCAAAAAACAACTAATTTGACATGTTTATCATGTCAAGGGAAGTAACTTACAGTACCCACATCAACAGAGTGATACTATATATATATATAGTAAAACCTGTGCTAAAGACGACTTATGTTTATCAATTCCCTGTCTTTAGCAACCACACTTTTAATTTCTCAATTACTCATTTTCTGCATAAATGACAATGCAATCGAAGAACACCTGTGAACAGAGATCAGATTGTTCTCTTCCCATGGATGGTCTTTAAACACAGGTTTGACTGTGTATATATCTTGTACGTGTTCCGATCGTGAATAATATAATCAAGATATACAGAAATCACTTGAAAACTAATTAACTAATAGCATTTTAATTAAACGTGTCCATGATGATTGGTAAATTAACCAGTACTGGGCCTTGGAACGTACCTTGATAATGGGAATCCCATCATACCTTTCAGGAGCGAGTTCGAACCTTAAAAGCTCGGCTTTAAGAACACTTGTGCCGACCCCTGTGTCTTAGTCGGTAACGTCGCGGGCTGTCAATTGATGTGTTCTTGAGTTCGAACCCAAGCTCGACCAACATCATATTTCCATCGCTTATATATTGTCTGTACTCATATGAATGTCTTCCGGTTTTGAGGGGACTGCCTCGGTGGTGTCTATGTAGAGCGTCCGCGTCGGGTGCGGTAGAACGCGTGTTCGATCCCCGACCGGGGCATACCAAAGTATTTAACGATAGTAGTAATGGCTGCCCTCCTTGGCGCTCAGGGTTGCGGGAATAGCATTACGACTAACTGGCTGGTATCAGGATAAATGGGCCAGTAGTACTGGTAACTCACCAAGGAAACACCGTGATATAACTGAACAAATGTTGAAAGCAGCGTAAAACACTAAACAATCAAACCAGTTCCAGAAATATAGCCGGATAAGGGTTAAACGTATTCAGAGATCTTAAAAGTAATTAATGGTTAAAACTGTATGACTCATTAGCCGCAGTAAAGTTAATGAAGTGTGGGGCATTAAAAGTGTACCTGTAATTCTATACGTCACTCTACCATTGTCACCGGAGTCCAAATCGGGGGCTAGTACTGTGGCTACAATCGTACCTGAAACGAAATGTATTTTATTCTATTTCGTTTGTAAGGTGTTTTACGTCGCTTTTATCAATGTTTCAATTCAAGTATATCACGGCGTGTTCTACAAAACTGCCCGAGGCTTTCAAATTGAGCGTTGCTACAGAAATTTAACATGATTGGTTTTGGGGTCCGTGTAGGATAATACTCAGTTTTGCCATATATATGCTATCGTATATAATGTATATGCTGTTAATCAGTTGCTTCTTTAAATATTCTGGTGGTTTTAACGCCACCAGTGTTTATGCAGATCAAACTTTAGGGGAATGCGCAGGCGCGATGTCCTTGTTGGTTTTTGTAGAGCCCGACTTAATTATTGATTGGCGATTTAACGCCGTTTCAACATATTTCTTTTGGAATAGAGAAAGTGAATTTAGGGGCAGTGCGCCGGCCTTATTATCCAAAGATCACGGATTCGAATCAAGTGACAAGCGGCAGTCAAAGAGGAATTTCTTTACATAATCGATACAGGTATTAACTACTATTTAAGTGTCCAGAAATATAAGCAGAGGGTGAGTTATATAAAGTGTAAGAATCTGTTTTACACTGTATTTAGAATTTAAAAAGTTTTAACTTTGAATAACCACATTCTCCTCTTCCATCTCAATAGAACAAAGGAATATATTATTATAGGACGACGCATATTCCAAGATAAGTTTGAGTTATCCTTTGATAGTTTGCTTGTTTGAATGGTATTTACGCCGCTTTTAACCGTATTTCAGTTATATCACGGCGATTCCTTGGTAATTTACCAGTACTACCGGCATTATGCAACCTCCTATTATTTACCTTTCGTATCTTGGTATGACGTAACCGTTGTAATCTCAGAGGTCCAGATAAGAAGGAATATTCAGTTCTTTTCTCTTCAATATCTCTCTTATTATCCAACCGAACCATATGAGGTGGGTACTCAAAAGAATCGTCTCATTGAGACGATTATTTTGAGAATCCACAACATAGGGTTAGAGGGTCTAATAAGGATTTTAGAACATGCGAAACGCCCCTTATCTAGAGCCCTGTCCGGTTCTTATCAGTTAGTGAATAAACCATTCAATACAACATTCCAGTTACAACAGATGTATGATGTGTTTGTTTGAAAGGTGTTTTACGCCGCATTCAACACTATTTCAGTTATATCACGGCAATTTTTTTATCATTCACTAAATACTAGCGGTGTTATTTATCCTGGCACTAGCGAGTCAGTCAGTCATAATGCTATCCAAAAACACTCCTGAACACCACGAAGGGAAAGCCATTACTACCGTTTTAAAAGTTTATTTGATATTTAACCCAACACTCCTGAACAACAAGAAGGAAAAGCCATTTCTACTCTTTTAATATTTATTTGATATTTAACCCAACACTCCTGAACAACAAGAAGGAAAGGCCATTGCAACCCTTTTAAAAGTTTATTTGATATATAATACAACACTCCTGAACAACAAGAAGGGAAAGCCATTGCTACCGTTTTAAACGTGTATTTGATATTTAACCCAACACTCCTGAACACCAAGAAGGGAAAGCCATTACTACCATTTTAAAGTTTATTTGATATATAACCCAACACTCCTGAACAACAAGAAGGGAAAGCCATTACTACCTTTTTAAAGTTTATTTGATATATAATACAACACTCCTGAACATCAAGAAGGGAAAGCCATTACTACCGTTTTAAAAGTTTATTTGATATTTAACCCATCACTCCTCAACACCAAGAAGGGAAAGCCATTACTACCGTTTTAAAAGTTTATTTGATATTTAACCCAACACTCCTGAACAACAAGAAGGAAAAGCCATTTCTACCCTTTTAAATATTTAATTGATAGTTAACCCAACACTCCTGAACAACAAGAAGGAAAAGCCATTGCAACCCTTTTAAAAGTTTATTTGATATATAATACAACACTCCTGAACAACAAGAAGGGAAAGCCATTACTACCGTTTTTAAAGTTTATTTGATATATAATACAACACTCCTGAACAACAGAAGGGAAAGCCATTACTACCGTTTTTAAAGTTTATTTGATATATAATACAACACTCCTGAACAACAAGAAGGAAAAGCCATTGCAACCCTTTTACAAGTTTATTTGATAGCTAACCCACGACTCCTGAACAACAAGAAGGGAAAGCCATTACTACCGTTTTAAAAGTTTATTTGATATTTAATCCAACACTCCTGAACAACAATAAAGAAAAGCCATTACTACCGTTTTAAAAGTTTATTTGATATTTAACCCAACACTCCTGAACACCAAGAAGGGAAAGCCATTACTACCGTTTTTAAAGTTTATTTGATATATAATACAACAGTCCTGAACAACAAGAAAGAAAAGCCATTACTACCGTTTTAAAAGTTTATTTGATATTTAACCCAACACTCCTGAACACCAAGAAGGGAAAGCCATTACTACCGTTTTTAAAGTTTATTTGATATATAATACAACACTCCTGAACAACAAGAAAAAAAGCCATTACTACCGTTTTAAAAGTTTATTTGATATTTAACCCAACACTCCTGAACACCAAGAAGGGAAAGCCATTACTACCATTTTAAAGTTTATTTGATATATAACCCAACACTCCTGAACAACAAGAAGGGAAAGTCATTACTACCGGTTTTAAAGTTTATTTGATATATAATACAACACTCCTGAACAACAAGAAGGGAAAGCCATTACTACCCTTTTTTTAAAGTTTATTTGATATCTAACCCATCACTCCTGAACACCAAAAAGGGAAAGCCATTACTACCCTTTTTTAAAGTTTATTTATCATCTAACCCAACACTCCTGAACAACAAGAAGGGAAAGCCATTACTTCCGTTTTTAAAAGTGTATTTGATAGCTAACCCAACAATCCTGAACACCAAGAAGGGAAAGCCATTACTACCGTTTTAAAAGTTTATTTGATATTTAACCCAACAATTCTGAACACCAAGAAGGAAAAGCCATTACTACTCTTTTAAAAGTTTATTTGATATCTAACCCATCACTCCTGAACACCAAGAAGGGAAAGCCATTACTACCCTTTTTTAAAGTTTATTTTATATATAATACAACATTCCTGAACAACAAGAAGGAAAAGCCATTACTACTCTTTTAAAAGTTTATTTGATATCTAACCCATCACTCCTGAACATCAAGAAGGTAAAGCCATTACTTCCCTTTTAAAAGTTTATTTGATATTTAACCCAACAATTCTGAACACCAAGAAGGTAAAGCTATTGCTACCATTTTAAAAGTTTATTTGATAGCTAACCCAACAATCCCGAACACCAAGAAGGGAAAGCCATTACTAACATTTTAAAGGTTTATTTGATATTTAACCCAACAATTCTGAACACCAAGAAGGAAAAACCATTACTACTCTTTTAAAAGTTTATTTGATAGCTAATCCAACAATCCTGAACACCAAGAAGAGAAGGTCATTACTACCGTTGTTAATGTCTATGATATCTAACCCAACAATCCTGAACACCAAGAAGGAAAAGCCATTACTACCGTTGTTAAAGTCTATGGTATGACCCGAGTCGGGACCGAACCGTGCTCTCTCACAGATGTCGTAGCGTAGTACAATATACCTATGCTCGTCAGTGTGTTGAGAGGTTTGACACAACGATCGAAAAGGGCAAATTGATACGTTTAAATTACGCGATAACACATATTTGGATAAGGTGCTCACTGTTTACATTGGATGACAAAAATCAGATAAAACGAACTTTTCATGAAGTGATTGTCAATGTAAACTTCCTTGGTTTCATAATAGCTAAATATTTTGTCATAGTTCTCTAGTAACGCTTATCAATGTTGCCTATCAAAATGGCCGACAAGGAACGTATTTATTCTAGAAACTATATATGTCCAGTGGAACCTGTGTATAAAGACCACCCATGGGGACAAAACGATATGGTCTTTGTTTACAGGTGGTCGTTAACTGCAGGGTCATTTATGCAGAAAATGAGTAATCAAGAAAGTAAAAGTGTGGGTGCAATAGACAGGGAATCGCTATGCCAAGGTGGTGTTCAACACAGGTTTGACTGTATGTGAATGGCTTTGTGTAAATATATACATTTTGTCAAATTGCACCAACTTAAAATGTGTTAAAAATATGTGAAAGACAAAGTAAATAGGTTAAAGGGTCAGGTACTTATTGTCCTGTAACAGTTGAAACATACCTGGCTTATGATAATCCCGTATAACGTGATAATTACTGAATTGCGGACTGTTGTCGTTCTCGTCTGTTATTATCATCAGCAACGTGGTCTCTATACTGTTGATACCATCTGTTACTCTGTTTCGTATATATATATCATACATTATGAAATATTCACAACTACGTTGAACGTTATTTATTCGATATATTGATTTTTACTTGTACTGTTAATTGATCAAAAAACATATATATTACAGATGAAATACGCATATATTTATTATTATTTAGCTGTATGTATATGTATATGAGCCGTTCCACGAGAAAAGCAACATTATTGACTCTGCGTAATGTATTGATCTAGATCAACCTGCGCAGTCCGCGCTGTCTAATCCAGGCAAATACATTCCATCTCATGGAGATAGAGGTATAGAGTAATGAATCCTAAAACAGAAAATCCACAGGAGGCGAAAAATGTCTGTCCGGGATAGCCTACGCGGCACGCTTACTCTGATCCGGTGTGATACTTTACGAATGGTCAACATTGTTGTTTTTTTCTCGTGCTCATATATATCTTGTAGTAGTAGCTTCCCTCCTTGAGGCTCAGGATTGCAAGGGACAGCATTCTGACTGATGTGCTGGTTGTTAAGGTAAGTTAACCATCAGTACTAGGTCCAATTTCACCAACCTTTAGTAGCGTTAAGTGATGCTTAGATACTTAACCCTTTCCCTCATATAGACGCTTTCTGACGCCTCTGCAGCAGACAGGTTTTTGAAATCATAGTGACAAAAGAAGAAATTGCTCAAAACGAGCAATTTCTCCTTTTGCTACCATGTTTTCCACTTGTAGTCATAGGTTATCTATTTAATTATAGAGATTTTCTATTTTTGGACAAAATATGTTCAAAGTCGTCTGCTGCAGAATTGTCGTATGAGGGAAAGGGTCAAGAGCGTATTGTATCATTTTCATTTTCCTAATGAAAAGGACAAAATGTTTAATTTCTTAATTAACAGGCATAGTTAGTCAGCATTGGAACTATTTATGCCTTCTTAGTCATTTACTTAAATACATTCAACCATTGGTTATTTACAGAATATTAGGAGGGGGATGGGGGAATGATGAAAAATGTTTTTAAGTATTGTAAAAGTATAATGTAACACTAAGTAAGGTTGGTGGATTTGATTCCTGGTAATTGAGCCAGGAAACGACGTGATATGGATCGGTCTATAGAGGAGTAAAGCATGACGCAAATAAAAAAAAAAAAACATACAAATAAGGGACATCTTATTGGTACCTTAAATAATCGTCTCATATTATGTATGGTATGATACTCGTAAAAAGAACTCTGAGTTATTAATTTTGTTAAAGCTCTCATAACATAGGATTTGATGATTCTAAAACTAATGAATTTTGCTTTTTATTTTAAGCCGTGTTCTACTCACTCTTTTTCAATAAATAGGATCACTGGTGGTGAAATATTGACAATTTACAAACCGTTCTTATTTAACCCTTTCCCTCATACGACAATGCTGCAGCAGACGACTTTGAACGTATTTTGTCAAAAAAGTAAAGTCTCTATAATTGAATGGATAACCTATGACTAAAAGTGGAAAACATTGTGTTAACCCTTTCCCTCATATGACAATTCTGCAGCAGACGACTTTGAACGTATTTTGTCAAAACATAGAAAATCTCCATAATTGAATGGATAACCTATGACTAAAAGTGGAAAGCATTGTGGCAAAAGGAGAAATTGCACGTTTTGTGCAATTTCTTTTTTTGTCACTATATTTTCAAAAAGCCGTCTGCTGCAGAGGCGTCAGAAAGCGTCTATATGAGGGAAAGGGTTAAAAGGAGAAATTGCACGTTTTGTGCAAGTTCTTCATTTGTCACTATGTTTTCAAAAAGCTGTCTGCTGCAGAGGTGTCGGAAAGCGTCTATATGAGCGAAAGGGTTAAACGGTTTCGTATATGGTTGCACACTTTATACCTTTGGGAACATACATGCCAAATTTCACTCACATGCATATCTACTTTACTTTTTGAGTAACTATTACTCCTTTGAGACCATATAGATATTGAAAAAGTATGTATATTAAATCTCTGTAACTGTGTATCATATAACAATGCGTCTTATAAATCTTGCGAATTAATATATGAATGAGACTCAATATATTCGCATTCTTTCTTGAGGATATATATATCCTCACGAAGAGACAAACATATTACCATATCCGCATTTTGTTCCCGATTTTATCAAAGTTTTAAGAAACTAAAAAATAGACACCTTACTTGTAGTTTGTAATCTTGAAAAAGGTAGTTATGTTACATTGTATCTATTCATGTTTGGGTTATTTAAACTTGGTGAAAAAGAAAGAACCTGAGACAGGAATAATCGGTAAGTATGTAGAACATCATCTTGATACACAGCATAACCTGGTAGAGTCTTGATTATTAGTGACTCTGTTTCATATAGTTCACGGTAACATAATACATTGTCATGATCTTTAAGTGAAAACCATAACAAACAAGACTGGAAAAAACTTGCCTTGTTTATTAGCCCCGCGGGTATCGAGCCCGGGCACCCAGTTACTAAACCCACTCATTATATTAATTGAAAGACAAAAAGCTAATAGCAAACCTGATAGCTATTTGATATTCCAAGATTGAATTTTCAATGTCGGCATCGAATTCAGACAGAGTTGACAGAACACCCGTCGTCGATGAGATGGAGAACTTGGCGGGCGCCGGTGGTATTTGTGAAGTGAGTGAGTATATAAGTCTATCGGCATCTCTGTCTATAGCGACCACTCTATACACGGATGTACCGGAAGGAACGGTCTCTGCTACCTGTATCGAGCGACCGGGTATACTTGGTGTCGTAAATACAGGTACCGCTGAAGAATATAACAACACGTGATTGAATGTTATTTGGAACGAATGCGCATCGGTCTATGTAGGCATAAACAGCTGGGTCACCCCAATGCAATATACTTCTCAAAAATGTTAGCGTCATGTTTATTAAAAGCGTTTTTTCGGCGATAGCTGATTAACGTGGGTTTTGACCTAGATGTTAAACAAATGATCTAGATTGTAGACCAATCAAATGTTGTATTTAATGAATAATGTCGAAGAAATAAAGGAAATGAAACGTTTTGATTGGTTCATAGTTAAGTTGGCGATCCTACGAGAGGCACTAATAAGGTGGAGTTTTAAAATGAAATGTTCTGCATACTAACCTTTAATTGTTTTCCTTAAGAAATAAATTTCAATGACAAAAATCAGTGAAAACGTATGACATATAATATTTAAGAGCAAAATATTAATTATTTTTGAAGCATGATAAGTTTTCAGTTATTTATCGTCAATTGAAACTTATACACCTCTTGGGAGCCTCGCGTAATCTCCAGTCATGTGACGTATTCTCGGCCTTGAATGCGCATGTTCTATTTCTTAGGGTTTTGTCATATTGATCCCTGTTTATCTTTTTTAAAGATATTTCTTGTTTAAAGATTATCTGGCAGTTTTCCGATCCATCGAAATGCAGATAATATTGCTCAAATCCGCAGGTTAGTCTGGGTTAACAACGATCGCCAATGTCATTTGGTTGGTTTTTCTAAAGTACGGCTTAAATCATCAATTTCCGAACCACGCATATGTATATATTGATTGATTGATTATTCGGCGATATACGCCGTTTTCAACAATTTGTCAGTTATGCCACGGCGTTTCCTGGGTAAGATACCAGTACTACTGGTCCATTTATTCTGACACCAGCTAGTCAGTCGTAATGCTAACCCCGCAACCCTGAGTGCCAAGGAGGGCAGTAATTACTACCATGTTTATAAAGTCTTTGGTATGACCCGACCGGGGATCGAACCCGCGACCTCCCGCACCCGAGGCAGACGCTCTACCACTACACCACTAGGGCGGTACTATGTAAATATGACCGGTGTTCTGCGACGAAACCTACCTTAACCCTTTCCCTCATATAGACGCTTTCTGACGCCTCTGCAGCAGACGGCCTTTTGAAAACATAGTAACAAAAGAAGAAATTGCACAAAACGTGCAATTTCTACTTTTGTCACAATGTTTTCCACTTTGAGTCATAGGTTATCCATTCAATTATTGAGATTTTCCATTATTTGACAAAATATGTTCAAAGTCGTCTGCTGCAGAATGGTCGTATGAGGGAAAGGGTTAACGTCATAAGTAAGGATTACATGTGTGGAAAAGACATTTATGCGGTAACCATGGTAAAGCATTTAAAAGAAAGTTTCTATAAAGAAGTGTTTTTCGAAACCGTCTATGACTAATAAGCGAACAGTGCAGAACGAGATCAGACTTCACAAATGTGTTCGCTGATCTAAATATGCAATTATCACAAAAGCTTTGAGTACATGTTCTAGTATACTGTATTCTCATAACTCTGTTATCTTAAACCTTTGAACGAAATAATGGCATTAAGCCTTTCGCTTTTGCAAACAATGCAGATTCAGGTTAAATTTGCACTGTTTGCCACTTATAGACTTTGAATTTTACCAAATTTTTCGTTGGTCGAAAAATGGATTGGTCTAAATTTCAACATGGAAGAGTCGACTATGTGAAAGTTGGCAGTGAAAGAGTTATGCAGTCCTCTGCTAAGGCAAACCTGACCGTTCATGTGGCACCTTATCCTGGTGCTCTGACGTATACAATCAAACCTGTGCTAAAGACCACCTTGGATAGCGATTCCCTGTCTATAGCAACCATATTTCTAGTTTCCCAATTACTCATTTTCTGCATAAATGACCCTGCAACTAACGACCATCTGTGAACAAAGACCACATTGTTTTGTTCCTATGGGGGTCTTTATACACAGGTTCCACTGTATATGTAAGTGATTAATTTAAACATATTTAACTCTCATATATTTTTACATAGTAGGTAACATCAAAAAATATACAATGGAGAAAAGGATTGGACTGAAAGCTCATAGCTTATTGAAGGTCCTCTCCAATACAGATTGATTTATAGGAAGCACGGTGTAAGTGATCGACAGTATGAGTATTATATAACATACATCGTTTAACAAATGTTACATTTATATTCTCCTAAACTGCTTAACGTTTTAGTATTAATGGTCAAATCCAGTTACTTCATAGTCAAATCCAATAACTTCATTTGGTAGGACCTATCTTGAATTATGGTAAAATTATGTGACTTTCAAGTTATATGGAATTATTATTTAACACTTTCAGCGCCAAAGGCAATATTGAGGTTTTTGCAAACAATACTGATTCAGGCGAGTCAGCTCGTAACGAGCTGTCTCACCTGAAATCAGCATTGTTTGCCTTTTATTTATCGAAAATAGTCCAAAACTGTATTACATAAGAAATGGAGACGCCCGATGAATATGGATCGAAGAGTCTACTTTAAACAATTCGGCGCTGAAAGAGTTAATTAAAAAAATATTCTTTAATTGTATGCATACGTATATGTGTATAAGTCAAATAAACTATATATCTAGCATTCGTTATAGTGTCTCTTACCTGAAAAGCAAAGTCCACACACCATGCACAGAATAACCAGAACTGTGAGTATACTACACATCTTGTGCTTGTTGGATGATTTAAGTAACACAATGGTGTCAACGTCTCAATCCAAAGTGTGTATACATGAAGATATCCAGTCGCCAAAAAGCAAATTCAACGCCAAACAGTAACCCAACAATCAGGGAAACCTTTTGACCACGCCTACAACATTAAACGCTGCAGCATTTAGAAGTAATTTCAAGACGCATCGACACCAGGAGGCGGGAACTGTTTTCCGTATAAGGCTAAATGAAACTTAAAGGGGTTATTATCATTTGTACATGTTCAGACAGTACAAACCCACATACAAAACACATTCTACAAAATATTTCAAGCGAACAAAGTACAATTTTATTTCAACAACGCATACAAATATATCACTTAATTGCCTCATTACACCCTATGGGTTCAAAATTATAATACATCTGAAATGCAAGATTTTATGACGTACGTATATTTCTATCAAAGGTGTTCTATGTTGTATGAAATCTTGAATAGAAAAAATAATCGACACACAACTTTGGTGATTAATATTTGATTAATTAGGGTTTAATGCTGTTTTCAACAAGTTTTCAGTCACACCGCTACGTGTACGCTTGTCAAACGGCGGAGAGATTCTTGGGTTCGAACTCAGAACCCCGGATTGAAAGCCCAGATGGTTACCGACTGAGCTATCAGGATTCCGTGGTATGTAGAATGAAATTCAAATCGAAAAATAAGTGACATAATAATAATAATAATGATAATAAAGACTTTATTTATAGAGGCTGCACAGTTGGGCATGCCCAGTCTTCCCTGTGGGCCTCTGACACACAGTTTAATTCAAACGCGATGCAAAACCGTGAATCTCATCTTTCTAAACGTCACGTCATACGAAATCCGACCTTCGCGCGTTGAGCCTCCACGAAGGGAGTTCGTTTGTTTGAATGGGTGTTTTACGCCGCTTTTAACTGTATTTCAGTTATATCATGGCTATTCAACCTAGGTTAATTTGCCAGTACTATATACAGGTATTAATTATCCTGACACCGATATATCAGTCATTTCATAATGCTAACCACGCCACCCTAAGCTTCAAGGAGAGAAATCATTACTATCGTTTGTAAAGTATTTTATATGACCCGAGTGGGGATCGCCTCCGCGAAGTTCGCACTGTATACAGAAATAACAGAAATACTTTGAGTGTATTTTATATACTGATCTGTTATCATATAAAATATTTATGGCATAATAAATGAATACCCATTTTCAGTCTAACTCATTCTTGGTTGTTTTTACATGACATACTAGTCTACCTGTCCTCGGTCCATCCTTGAAGTGGCGTTTTCCCTGAACAAGACATAAATACAGGCAAGACAAGTCTTCACTTAAGTACAGGCCGATATTAGTCTACGTTGTTCGCAATTATTAAGTGTTCATGGTTTTGTATATAACAGAATCAACAACTGTTTATATAGATCGAAACGGGTTGTATATACATGTACATGTACATGTAATAACCAAATTAGTTTAAAAGATATCGTGAATGTTATTGAATTGTTTACACCTGTGTAAAGTCACCTGTCACCTGATGGGTACATATAATATTATATGAGCCCGTGAATGAGAACAAGTACATAGAGGTTTTTGTGAACAGTATGTATCCGGATGAGCCTGTGCATCCAGACATTCTGATCCAGATATACCCGATTCATATATGAGTCGTCCCGCGAGAAAACCAACATTATGGTCTCTGCGTAAAGTATCGACCAGGATCAGCCTAAGCTTGCCGCGCAGGCTTACCCGGACATATACTTTTCGCTTCCCGTTGATTTTCTGTTTCAGAAATCATTACTCTATACATCTATCCACCTGAGACGGAATGTGTCGGCCCGGACACAGGCTGATCTGGGTCGATACATTACGCAGAGACCGTAATGTTGGTTTTCTCGCGGGACGGCTCATATTTCTTACGAAGGTTAGTTAGAGGTTTCTGTCATATTTTGTAGATTAAGACAAGATGGAGCTGCTGTACAGACTGATCTGAACCTTCACTCTTTAGAAATGCCAACTTTTATATTTTGTGATGCACCGGTTAAATTTTAGCAATGTCCGTTTACGTGCGAGAGTTGAATTTACACTAACAATAAAACGGGAATTTCCCTGTGAGAAAATTTTACAAAAACGTTAACTTGAAGACTGAGTGTTTTTATTAAACACTTTTACCTTCTGCAGACATGTTCGCAAAGGGAGAAATTCTCTTTTAAATACTATGTTTCAAACTACATTCAATATTCATACATAGAGAATTTCTATAGTTTTGTTCAATGTCAGGTGAAGCATTTATTTCAGGACGTATGTTTTTAAAGGGTTTACTTCGACATGTATTTAAATATATGCTTATTTAATGACTACCTTTCGTCATTAAAAACCACTAATGACCCGAAATAAACATGGATATCCAATTTATTATTTCTATGCACGCACATAATAAAACAGAAATGAATAAGTATTAGTATAGTTAATTGAAGAGCTCGGTGAATTGAAGTGCAATGGAGTTATATTTATTGATTGATTGATTTGGGTTTAACGCCGTTTTAAACAATATCTCAGTTATATCACGGCGGCCAGTTCACCTACTCATGCATTTCCTGGTTTTCTCACACCAGTACTCCACACACCAATCTTCCCAAGCAGTTGGCTGCTTTTCCACATAGACTTAGCCCATTGATGGAAGACGAATGACGCATGTCGCATTGACTTTTGTCAATCCTCGGAAAGAAAGTTGGCCGAGCCTGGATTCGAACTCACAACCCCTGGATTGACAGCCCGCGTCGCTACCGACTGAGCTACCGGGGCTTGACACAATGGGGTTAGAGCGTCCGCCTTGGGAACGGGGTACCAGGGTTCGATCCCCGGTCTGGTTATACAAAAACACTTTAACAATGGTGGTTATGGCTCCTTTCCTTGGCGAGCAGGGATGCAGAGAGCATAACGAGTGAATGCATCGGTCGCATGATTAATTCACATAGCATTGGCATTTTAACCAGGAAACGCCGTGATATAACTGTAGTACTGTTGAAAGAGGCGAAAAACTCCATTCAAATAAATAAATAATGCGAATATAATTTGAAAAAAAAGATGATAACACGTCAGTTATTTAAATTGAGTGTGGCAGAGTGCTTTTAGGCCCCTTTTCCAACTATATCTGTATATGTTTCAGATTTTTTCGTTGCTTTCTTTTAATGGTTACCCCCATTTGATGTATTGTAAAAAATGACCATTACAACTTCTCTTTTTTAAAAGAAAATGAAGAAGCGCATTTATCCAGTTAATCACTGTGTGCAATACACTGAAGGTCGTTTAAGCATGGCGCGATTTATGTCCTACATGTACAGGGGATAGCTGCTTTTAGGCACTGTAGGCACGTGCCTACGCATCTCAAAACGCCCCAAAATGCAGCTGTGGCGATATACATCTGCGTAATGTATCGACCAGATCAGCCTGCGCTGTCCGCGATGACTGATCCGGCCGACAAATTCCGTCTTAGGGGGATAGATGTATAGAGTAGTTATTCCTGAAACAGAAAATCCACAGGAGGCGAAAAGTGTCTATCCGGTAGGCCTGTGTGGCATGCTTAGGCTGATCCGGGTCGATACTTTACGCAGGGTCCACAATGTTGATTTTCTCACGAGACGACCTACACATTGATTATTGCAAAGCTACGCCCCTGATGTATAGGCCTACGTGATATTGGGTATAAGTAGGCGTAACAAAACCGTCTATGTCACTAAGCGACATGCTTTAAAATTGTTGTAAGGTTGAAGTATTAGGGACAGTTGAATTCCAAATGTATGTATACGTGCAGCGATTTAGGGTATCATTTAAAGACATATTGCTTTCCTTTTAGTTGGGCTACACGGCCATTTTTCCTTTGGCCACAATGTTTTCAACTTTTTTTTTTACCAATTAAGCTATCTTTTATGTAGATTTTTTAGTTTTTTGATACTATGTTTTCAAAGTCGTCTGCTTTAGATTTGCTGTTTGTGGGAAAGGGTTAAGACACCACATCTCTATAAGCGACACATTTGTTTTCATGTACTAGAGCGAGCCAGGGATTGTCCCTGAGCTGTCTGATCATTACCCTTTTCCACATACATCAAATATGCAGCAGACGTTATTGAAAACATCTACTCAAGATATGGAACATCGCTAGAAATGAAGGTATACTGAACACATTTTGAAAATATTGTATCAAAAGGAGAAATTGCTCGTTTTTATCAATTTTTCCTTTTGTCACAATGTTTTCAAAATTCATCTGCTGCAGATACGTCAATATGCTTCTCTATGTGGGAAAGGGTTAACGAAATTCTATGAAAAAAGGAATTAAAATTGACTCATTTATTATTAATATGATCCATTGGTCGAAATGGATTTATTCTCTTTCAACCCTTTTCCTAACACAACACATCTTAGTATACGACTTTGAACACAGATAGGCAAAAATATGGATAATCTCTCCAAAGGAAATATGGATAATCTCTCTAAAGGAAAGCTAGTGTAGCTACGTCTCTGCAGGGACACTATATTACAATATAGTGTCCCTGAGTTATTGAATAGAGTTGAACACATAATGACAAAAGAAGGAAATACTGTTTATGAGCGATTTCTCCTTTTGCAACAATGTTTTCAAAAGGCATCTGCTGCCTGATTGTCAGAAAGCGTATGTAGGCCTATGTGGAAAAGGATTAGGTCAATTGTTATTTATCAAAGATCGAACGTTTCATATCATTTATGAAAACATAACAAAAAAACAGAATCAAGTGCGACCTCGCAATACAACAAACCAAACAGGCCTGTCTTTTGCTTCCGGTTCCCCATTCTTTTGAGGAAATTAAATGTCAACAATTTCAACACAAAGAACAGGGTGATATTTAAGGCTAAAGTAAAGAGAAACGTTGTTGTGTGCGCATGGAAACTTGTTGTGGATTTTGTTTCGAACGTTTTGCATGATGTAAATTTAGTTGTCACTCTGTTTCTAGATTATAAAATTGATGAAAATCACCTGTGTTACTGTTAGATCAACTCGATAAAACTTTTAAGTAAAGCAGATCTTATCTTAGTTCAGGTTTCTGTACTCGAAATGCAATTTTATATTTTGACTGTTCGCATCCTTTTACAATGCAATAAGTAACGGCGATATATTGAGAATAATCAGTAATCTTATCTATTGAACTTCTAAAACGAGGTGGGGTTAACTTAGTCCAAATCATTTAGACTTTCGGTTTCTTGTTTTATCATCTGTCATGTATTGGTCGCGTATGCAGAATGATAACAGAATGATGTTGAGATCTTTATAGGCTACTGCCTCTTTGATCCGTCTTAATTGTTTTATTGCTTCCCGCTTCCGGTCCATCATCATAAGGTGTATATTTCATTGGAAGATATTTCCAGTATACATTTAACTTATTTTTAAAACTATTAACACTACTGGCAGTTACTATGTCCTCCGGCAGATTGTTCCATGTCTTTTTTTGATGGACTAAGGTTAACTGTGCCTTGTGCCGCACTGCCTCTCTTAATCTTTTATTCACTTACAGACACATCTTAATGCTTTCCCACTTACAACAAATCTGCAGCAGAAGAATTCGAAAACTTCTGAGCAAAAAAGTAGAAAACCTCTATTAATTGGAGCTTAATTATTGAATAGAGTTAAAAGCATTGTGCTCAAGATGAGAAATTTCTCAAGATGAGCATTTTCTCCTTTGGTCACAATGTTTTAAGAAGTTGTCTGGAGAAAATCTTGCTTTGCAATCAATGTAAAATAAATGCTTAAACTAAGCCATGAGTATGTTTTCTGCAGCCTGTTACCAGTTTGTTTAGTCATGACAATATTTTTTCCTTTAATACAAAGATTTAATTTTGTTTTCCAGAAATGACTATGTTTTCTGCAGCATGTTACCAGTTTGTGAAGTCAGTGGGGAAGAACACTCTCCACCCCGCTCCCAGCATTGATCAGAAGGAAAATCTTAAGCCGTTACAGCTAGTTGTCAAGTCCACCAAGAGGAAGTACTTCTTCTTTTCAAAATCAACTTATTATCCAACTGATTTTCAGGTTTGTACTTAAAAGTCTTTCTAACTGTTTGTCATCACTCTATTATGTTGCAACAAAAGCTAGCCCAGTAGCATGTAAGTATAACTCTTTCCCATATATAGATGCTTTCTGACGACTCTGCAGCATCACACTTTTGAAAACACTGTGACAAAAGGAGAAATTGCTCAAAACGAGCAATTTCTCCTTTTGTCACAGTGTTTTCAACTTTATTCAATTATTATTCATAAAGATTTTTCACATTTTTGAAAATATCTTTTCAAAGTTATCTGCTATCTTTTCAAAGTTATCTGCTGCAGATTTGCTGTATCTGGGAAAGGGTTAACCCTTTCCCTCATACGACAATTCTGCAGCAGACGACTTTGAACAAATTTTGTCAAAAAATAGAAAATCTCTGTAATTGAATGGATAACTTATGACTAAAAGTGGACAACATTGTGGAAAAAGGAGAAATTGCTTGTTTTGAGCAATTTCTTCTTTTGTCACTATGTTTTCAAAAATCCATCTGCTGCATCTGAGGCGTCAGAAAGCGTCTATATGAGGGAAAGGGTTAAGTATCCCCCATACACAAACATAATATTATAGTTTCACATTTATCTATAAAAACCTTTCCCAATTGCAGATTTCATTTTGACACATCTGCAACGGACGGCTTTTGAAAATAAATTTTGAGATAATGCTCATTATGTTCTCAATTCTATTCAGTAATTTTTGCCTAGATAATTTTTAGAAGTATATGACTGTTGATGCAGATGAGCAGGTTGATCGCAAATGCCGTAATAGCTTTTTTTTGTAGAGAGCATTATATATATAATATATAATTTTACTTTGTCCTTAACCCTTTCCCATAATTATACAACAAATATACAGCAGACGACTTTGAAAACAATCATACAAAAAACATGAAAAATCTCTATAAATGAAAGTATAATTACTGAAAAAAATTGGAAACATTGTGGCAAAAGGTGAATTTGCTAATTTGCTCAAGTTCTCCTTTTGTCACATTGTTTTCAAAAGTTGTCTGCTGCAGATGCGTCTACAAGCGGGAAAGGGCTTAAACTATGTTTTCTCAAAATAAACAAATGCAATGACTGAGATGTGTCAGGCAAAACTGATCGATAGCACTGGACATGCGGTGATATAACATGAAAACTGTTGTTAACCATTTTCCACTTACAAGACATCTGCAGCAGAAGACTTTTGCTAACATATTGACAAAAATATGAAAAATATCTGTATATATATGAGAATTTTATTATTAAGTAGAGTTGAAAATATTGTGGCGAAATGTGAAATTACTCATTAGTGTTTCTCCTTTTGCCACAATATTTTCAGAAGACATCATATGATTATGTGTTAAAATGTGTTTGCAAGTGGGACATGGTTAACCACTTCTACAACTAGAATCATTTCTTCAGATAACAGATGTATTAACTGATGGTTCACCCTTGAAACTAACTCAGCAAGTAGATACAGAACTGTCAAATTATAACAGAAAAACCGAGCTCTCGCTTAAAGGAAAGTTTGGAGCAGATCTTGCTAAGGAAATCATTGGTAATAATAAGTTCTAGTCTGTTGTAAGCGTTTATCCCTTTCCCTTATACGACAATTCTGCAGCAGACGACTTTGAACATATTTTGTCAAGAAAAAGAAAATCTCTATAATTGAATGGATAACCTATGACTTAAAATAGAAAACATTGTGGCAAAAGGAGATGGATAACCAATGAATAAAAGTGGAAAACATTGTGTCAAAAGGAGGAATTGCTCGTTTTGAGCAATTTCTTCTTTTGTCACTATGTTTTTAAAAAGCCGTCTGCTGCAGAGGCGTCAGAAAGTGTATACATGAGGGAAAGGGTTAACCTGTGTTGGCCTGAAGTAGAGAAGGCTGTAAGTTCAATCCCCAGCTCAATTAGAAATCTTTCGCTCAACAGTCAACCCCATTTAGACCACCCTTAAATTGTTCAAGAATTTGCTCAGAACTCTCGTGAAATGGTTTATGATCATGTGATGTTATACTTGTAATCCTGATATTCTGGTGAATTATATGGGTAACTATTGAAGAATGAAGGCATGATCGATTGCTCGTTATGAGCAATTAGTTCTCCTTTTTCCACCATGTTTTCAAAATTTGTCTGCTGCAAATACACCAAATGAGTCTGCAATTTCCAATTTCAACATTTTGTTACCCATAAAACAATAACTTATTGAAAATATAAAACAGTGATGTTTATATTTTATAACAAGTGGGCAAGGATTAACACCTAGAAAAATAGGGAAATTTCCTAGTTTTAGCAAGTTTTGCTCTCCCACCCACAATGTTTTGAAAAGCTGTCAGCTTTAATAATGTGAAAAGTCATCTGTATCAGGAAAAGTAATAATTTTGTTACAGATGTTGAACTTGAAGCAGATGATACGATTACTGTTAACATAGACTTTGGTAAAGTGATGAAGAAGGAGGTGAACATACCTGATCTCATGTCAGAAATTAATAGAAGGTAAGGCTATAATTCAGAGGTCCAGATAAGGAGGGGTATTCAGCTCTTTTTCCCACAATTTATTTTTTATAATTAAGGCAAACCCTATGTTGTGGTACTCAAAAGAATCTTCTCACTGAGACGATTTTTTTGAGTACCCACAACATAGGGTTAGATAGTTAGATAAGGATTTAAGAACATGCAAAACGCCCCTTATCTAGAGTTCTGCTACTTGCTTGCTTTATGATGTTGTTTACCCTCGCGTTCGGCATTAATGCCATTTGGCAAGCACTGCTATATCACTGAGATGTGTGTTTTAGACCTTTACTGCTGCGGAGGATCTTGGATGCAGCTGCCATGGAAGACTTTATAAAAAGTAAAAAATTGCTTTTCCTACAACATCTTTATCTTTATCAAAAAAAATATTCAGTTTCAAAAACTTTCTTAAAACCTTTTCACATACAGACACATTTAAACGCACATGCAGAAGACGTCTTTAGAAAACATTGTTGCAAATTGTGAAATTGCTCTTTGTTAGTAATTTCTACTTTTGTCATAATGTTTTCAACTTTATTCTATGATTTTACTTTTATTTACCGAGATTGTTCATTATTTTTACATATGTGTTTTCATGTTCGTCTGCTGCTGATTTATGTTTGTGTATGTGGGGAAACAGTCAACTTGTTATCTGAATATTTATTGTATATTGAGTTCTAAAATAGGTCTTACAACTTGTACTGATCACAATCCAAATATTTGCACCATCAAAGGACTAGGTAAGGGTGAGTAATGTGGTCTTTTTCCACTCTCTCTATTTACTTGACTATACCTTATGTTATGGGAACTCAACAGAATCCTCTCACTACATAGGGTTTGAGTGTCGAATAAGTAATAAACCCTTTCCACATACAGACGCTTTCTTAAGCCTCTGCAGCAGGCCAGCAATTTCTCCTTTTACCAGAGTGTTTTCAACTTTATTTGATTATTATACTATTATTATAAATATTTTCACACTTTTGCATATATATTTTCAAAGTCGTCTGCTGCAGAGTTGCTGTATGTGGGAAAGGGTTAAGAATATGAAAAATTGCCCTCTAGGGGGTATACTGTCAATAGTTGGGTGCTCTGGGCTAACCCTTAGTTTGCACCATAAGAGAAACAGATAAGGGGGAGTTAACTGGTCTTTTTCCCACCATATCTCTGTTATGACTTGAACATACCCTTTGATGTAGGGGCCGAGCCCCGGTAGCTCTGTCGGTAGTGACACAGGTTTGTCAATCCAGGAGTTATGATTTTGAACCTCAGCTCGGCCAACATTATTTCCGATGTTTTACAATCCATTGTGACAAATGTCATTCGTCTTCCACCAATGGGCTATCAGTCTATGTGGAAAAGCAGCCAGTTGCTTGGAAAGAATGTTGTATAAAGTACTGGTGTGAGAAAGCCAAGAAACATATGAGTAGGTGAACTAGCCGCCGTGATAGGACTTAAAAAATGTTGAAAATGGCGTTAAACACCAATCAATCAATCAATTTGATGTATGGGTAGAGAGTCAAATAAGGATTTTAGAGCATGCAAAATGCCCCTTATCTAGAGCTCTGCATCCTGGTTACTCGACCAAAGCATTCATTTTCTTTCGAATATGCTTGCAGATATTTCAATGATATTTGTTGGATAGTTATGTTACATGTTTGACTATATTCAAGTCAATTTTGAATTTGGATTCAATCTGAATATTTAGGCAGAGTTAATGAATGTAAGGTTGCCGTTCATTTTCTTTGTAATGCTTGCAATATTTTGATGGATAATTGTATTTTAAGAAGATGCAGATCAATTTTTAGCTCGACTATTCGAAGAATATGAGAGCTTTACTACTCGCCCCGGCTTCGGCGTCCGGTTAAAGTTTTAGGGCAAGTTGGCATTTCATTCATAATTATTTGTGCTAGGGCTTTCATATTTGGAATATAGTTACATCTTATACCTTTCTTCACATTGAATGCTGAAGATGCTGAGTTTGACCTTCTTTTTGGGGTAAAAAACATGATTTTGTGTGGTTAAAGTTTTAGGGCAAGTTGGAATTTTATTTTAATTTTTAATTTTTCTCAAAAAGTATATGTGCTAGGGCTTTCATATTTGGAATATAATTACATATAATACCTTTTTTCACATTGAATGCTGAAGATGCTGAGTTTGACCTTCTTTTTGGGATAAAAAACATGATTTTGGGTGGTTAAACTTTTAGGGCAAGTTGGAATTTTATTTTAATTTTTAATTTTTCTCAATAAGTACTTGTGCTAGGGCTTTCATATTTGGAATATAATTACATATAATACCTTTCTTCACATTGAATGCTAAAGATGTTGAGTTTGACCTTCTGTTTGGGGTAAAAAACATGATTTTGGATGGTTAAAGTTTTAGGGCAAGTTGGAATTTTATTTTAATTTTTAATTTTTCTCAATAAGTACTTGTGCTAGGGCTTTCATATTTGGAATTTAATTACATATAATACCTTTCTTCACACTGAGTATGACCTTCTTTTTGGGGTTAAAAACATGATTTTGTGTGGTTAAAGTTTTAGGGCAAGTTGGAATTTTATTTTAATTTTTAATTTTTCTCAATAAGTACTTGTGCTAGGGCTTTCATATTTGGAATATAATTACATATAATACCTTTCTTCACATTGAATGCTGAAGATGTTGAGTTTGACCTTCTTTTTGGGATAAAAAACATGATTTTGGTTGGTTAAAGTTTTAGGGCAAGTTAGAATTTTATTTTAATTTTTAATTTTTCTCAATAAGTACTTGTGCTAGGGCTTTCATATTTTGAATTTAATTACATATAATACCTTTCTTCAAATTGAATGCTGAAGATGCTGAGTATGACCTTCTTTTTGGGGTAAAAAACATGATTTTGGGTGGTAAATGTTTTAGGGCAAGTTGGAATTTTATTTTAATTTTTAATTTTTCTCAATTAATACTTGTGCTAGGGATTTCATATTTGGAATATAATTACATCTAATACCTTTCATTCATGATTTTTAACTTTAATATGGAGTTATTGCCCTTGATTGACTTTTAAATGTATGTATCTATTCAGTTGCTTTTACATATAGAGTATATATAATTTAAAAGTACTTAAGTGCAATATAATGAAATAGTGCTTTATGTGAATAAGAGGCATATAGTCGAGCGCGCTGTCCTCCGACAGCTCTTGTTAGCTCGATTATTCGGAGAAAATAAGAGCTATTCTACTCACCCTGGCATCGGGGTTGACATCAGTGTGTGATCATCACACCTTAGTTAAGGTTTTGCATGCAAGTACACATACATGTATTTCACCATAGCTCAGTAACTACTAGATGTATTGCATTGAAACTTTCTACAATGCTTCCCAACTACCACACCAATGTTAATTATCAAGTATGATAACTCTATCCAGCATATAATACAATTTTTGTGTCACCCTGCGTAGCATGGTAGGC
This sequence comes from Serripes groenlandicus, assembly GCA_031761405.1. Classification (NCBI taxonomy): domain Eukaryota; kingdom Metazoa; phylum Mollusca; class Bivalvia; order Cardiida; family Cardiidae; genus Serripes; species Serripes groenlandicus. Next base: position 29,608,690 of record JASEVX010000012.1, read on the forward strand.
ACTTAGGGATTACTTTTTTTTTGTCCGGCGTCTGTCTGTCTGTCCGTCACACTTTTTAGTCACACTTTCAATGAGCAGGTGCAGGTGTCATACGTGCTCTGCGGAGCACTCCATTCTAGTTTCTACTTAAAAATTCTGGTTAAAGTTTTGCATGCAACTACAATAAGAGTCCATATCTCAGTAACTACTGGAAGCATTGTATTGAAACTTTATACAACCCCTCCCAACATCACGACTACATGTATATACACAACCAAGTAAAATAACTCTATCCTGCATATAATGCAAATTATATAATGGCCCTTTTTTTTACTTAGAAATTATGGTTAAAGTTTTGCGTGCAACTACCTTTAGAGTCCATATCTTAGTAACTGCTTGATGCATTGCATTGAAACTTTAATCAACCCTTCCAAACCATCACACCTATGTAAATAATCAAGTTAGATAACTCTATCCTGCATATGATGCAAATTACCACCATTTAAGAAATTCTTGTTAATGTTTTGCATGCAACTACATTAGAGTCCATATCTCAGTAACTAATATGCATTGGAATAGTCAAGCCTTACGGACAGCTCTTGTTTATTTGATTCTGCTTGGATAGTTCTATGAAGAGTTAGTGCCCCTGAACTTTTAATCTTTCGTAGATTTACAGATTACGTAAATTTCAATGCATTAGTATGATTTTAAGACAGTTATAGTTTAAAAAAGATGTTTCCATTTTTCAAAAGATTAGAAATTTTTTTCTTTTCAAATTGGTAAAATCATATAGCCGTATGATATGTCCTCCATTCTTTTTTCAGAAACATAAATATGTCACATAACTACATCCAACAAATACGAAAAGACAGCACAAAGGTACTTTGTATAATATCGGGGGTTGCTTGTTTGGATAAAAGTGGTACAATTCACAGAGAAACAAAAATAGATGCCAGTGCTTCACTGACATCAAAGGTAAATGAGTTTTGAAAAAACGAGAGAGCTATTGTCATGACCCTGGTGTCGTCGGCGGCGGCGTGGTCGTCTGGTTAATTTTTTTTGTTCAGCTCAGCTTTTTTTCTGTTTTCTATCAGTCGAGCGTCTGTGCCGTACGCGGTGCTCTTGTTTTAACTAGCCTTGGTGGTGTAGTGGTTGAGCATCTGCCTTGAATTTAGGATGTAGTGGGTTTGATCCCTGGCCAGGTCATACCAAAGACTTTAGAAATGGTAGAATGGCTTTTTCCTCCTTGGCGCTCAGGATTGTGGGATAAGCACTACAACTGACTTGCTGGTGTCTGGCTTAACCCTTTCTCTCATATAGACGCTTTCTGTCGCCTCTGCAGCAGACAGCTTTTTGAAAACATAGTGACAAAAGAAGAAATTGCTCAGAGCGAGCAATTTCTTCTTTTGCCTCAATGTTTTCCATTTTTAGTCATAGGTTATCCACTCAATTAAAGAGATTTTCTTTTTTTTGACAAAATATGTTCAAAGTATTCTGCTGCAGAATTGTCGTATGAGGGAAAGGGTTAATGAACCATTAGAACTTGTAACTTACCCAGGAACCACTGTGATATAACTGACAAATTGAAGAAAGCTGTGCAAAACACCACTGATCAGGATTGCTTGAATATGATTTCTGCTGATAAAAAGGCCAAGATTGTGGGAATAGCATTTCCACTGATCATCTGTGGTTCAGATTGCTGGAATAGCATTTCGGCTGATCAACTAAGGTCAAGATTGTGGGATAAGCATTTCACTGATCAAATAGGCTAAGGAATGCAAGAAGAATAGCATTTCTGCTCATCATCTGGTGTTAGCAATTCAGAGGTAGCATTTCCATTGACGACCTTGCATCAGGATTGCGATAAACAAAATTCCGCTGATCATCTTGGGTCAGGCAAACGAGAACAGCATTTCCACTGATCACCTGGCTTCAGGAAAAATTACTGTGTCCACATGTAAAGTACCCATTAATTGATGCAATATTGATACAAAATTTGTTAAAAGTGGCGGAAAACTCAAAATTAATACAAATAAACATAAAAATGATTTCAGCTGACAAAGACCATCTCCCCATCAGCCGGTGGAGAGTATGACAAGGGCCGAGATTTGGGCCTGGCACCTGGAACACCTGTGGCCTATTGTGTACATGAACTAAACGTTGATTCTGACAGTGGTGGTATAGAACTAGTCCTTGCACAAGGTGAGTCCAATGTTTTCAACCCTTTCCCACATTCAACTCAGCAAACGACTTTGGAAACATACCCGAAATATTTTGGAAACTCAAATTAAATGAAAGTATTTAAATTGAATAGAGTTGAAAACATGGTGACAAAAGGAGAAAATGCTCATTTCTCGCCATGTTTTCAAAAAGCTGTCTGCTGCAGAGGCGTCAGAAAGCGTTTATTTTAGGGAAAGGGTTAACTCTTTCCCACATTCACACATTCAACTAATCTGCAGACAACTTTGGAAACAGCTAGGCCATAATATTATGGAAAATCTATATAAACGAAAGTATGATGATTTTTAACACATATTGCCACAATGCTTTCAACTTGATTAAAAACTCTTACTTACTTTTGCCACAATGTTTCCAACTTTATTTAATGATTATGCTTTCAATTATTGGGATATTGACTATTTTCATCTGGATATTTTTAAAAGCAATTGCTGCAGATTTCAGAGCTCTAGATTAAGGGTGTTCTAAAATCGTTATTTGACCTTCTAACCCTATGTTGTAGGTACTCAAAAAGAAGAGATTTGCTTGTATTACAAGATAGATATTGTGGGGAAAACCGATGTTTACCCCTCCTTATCTGGACCTCTGTATATGTATGAAACAAGACACCATTAAACCTGTCATGATTCAAATATATATCACTTTTAGGTAAGACTGGGGGATTTAAAGAAGGCATATCATACGATGAGGTTGATGCTACAATCAATTTTTCTGCAGAAAACAGGGAACAGATGGGTAGGTATTAGTCCAATGTTGTTTTGATCATTTATTTTGCAAGACTTGTGACTTGACTTGAAGGTGTTAACCCTTTCCCTCATATAGATGCTTTCTGACGCCTCTGCAGCAGACAGCTTTTTGAAAACAAAGTGACAAAAGAAGAAATTGCTCAAAACAAGCAATTCTTCCTTTTGCTACAATATATTTTCAACTTTTAATCATAGGTTATCAATTCAATCATAGAGATTTTCTACTTTTTGTTAAAATATGTTCAAAGTCATCTGTTGCAGAATTGTCGTATGAGGGAAAGGGTTAACGGTTTAACCATTTTCCACATAAAGAAGAAGTACCTCTAGCTGCAGCTTTTGAAAAATTTGTAGCTAATGAAGAAATTGGTCTTGATAAGGAATTTCTCCTTTTGCCAAAGTTTTATGAACTCTATCCATTGATTATACATTAATTAATCGAGATTTTTCATATTTTTGTGTCATACGCTGTACATATTTTGGATGTGGGAAAAGGGTTGATTTTACAGCTCTCTGTATATTTACTATTATTATACCCCCGGTTCCGAAGGAAAGGGGGGGTATACTGTTTTACCCATGTCCGTCCTTCCGTCCGTCCGTCCGTCCGTCTGTCCGTCCGTCCATCCGTCCATCCGTCCGTAACACTTTCGTTTCCGGGCTATTTCTCTGCAACCGCTTTTTGGAATTTGATGAAACTTCATAGGAAGGATCACCACCAAGTGTAGATGCGCATATCGTGTTTGCGTTCCGGTTGGATTATTTTTCACGGAGTTATGGCCCTTTACCCCTATGTATGACTAAATTCATTTCCGGGCTATTTCTCTGCAACCGCTTTTTGGAATTTGATGAAACTACATAGGAAGGATCACCACCAAGTGTAGATGCGCATATCGTGTTTGCGTTCCGGTTGGATTATTTTTCACGGAGTTATGGCCCTTTACCCCACCATCAGGCTAAGTATGACTAAATTCATTTCCGGGCTATTTCTCTGCAACCGCTTTTTGGAATTTTATGAAACTTCATAGGAAGGATCACCACCAAGTGTAGATGCGCATATCGTGTTTGCGTTCCGGTTGGATTATTTTTCACGGAGTTATGGCCCTTTACCCCTATGTATGACTAAATTCATTTCCGGGCTATTTCTCTGCAACCGCTTTTTGGAATTTGATGAAACTACATAGGAAGGATCACCACCAAGTGTAGATGCGCATATCGTGTTTGCGTTCCGGTTGGATTATTTTTCACGGAGTTATGGCCCTTTACCCCACCATCAGGCTAAGTATGACTAAATTCATTTCCGGGCTATTTCTCTGCAACCGCTTTTTGGAATTTTATGAAACTTCATAGGAAGGATCACCACCAAGTGTAGATGCGCATATCGTGTTTGCGTTCCGGTTGGATTATTTTTCACGGAGTTATGGCCCTTTACCCCTATGTATGACTAAATTCATTTCCGGGCTATTTCTCTGCAACCGCTTTTTGGAATTTGATGAAACTTCATAGGAAGGAACACCACCAAGTGTAGATGCACATATCGTGTTTGCGTTCCGGTTGGATTATTTTTCACGGAGTTATGGCCCTTTACCCCTATGTATGACTAAATTCATTTCCGGGCTATTTCTCTGCAACCGCTTTTTGGAATTTGATGAAACTTCATAGGAAGGATCACCACCAAGTGTAGATGCGCATATCGTGTTTGCGTTCCGGTTGGATTATTTTTCACGGAGTTATGGCCCTTTACCCCTATGTATGACTAAATTCATTTCCGGGCTATTTCTCTGCAACCGCTTTTTGGAATTTGATGAAACTTCATAGGAAGGATCACCACCAAGTGTAGATGCGCATATCGTGTTTGCGTTCCGGTTGGATTATTTTTCACGGAGTTATGGCCCTTTACCCCACCATCAGGCTATGTATGACTAAATTCATTTCCGGGCTATTTCTCTGCAACCGCTTTTTGGAATTTGATGAAACTTCATAGGAAGGATCACCACCAAGTGTAGATGCGCATATCGTGTTTGCGTTCCGGTTGGATTATTTTTCACGGAGTTATGGCCCTTTACCCCTATGTATGACTAAATTCATTTCCGGGCTATTTCTCTGCAACCGCTTTTTGGAATTTGATGAAACTTCATAGGAAGGATCACCACCAAGTGTAGATGCGCATATCGTGTTTGCGTTCCGGTTGGATTATTTTTCACGGAGTTATGGCCCTTTACCCCTATGTATGACTAAATTCATTTCCGGGCTATTTCTCTGCAACCGCTTTTTGGAATTTGATGAAACTTTATAGGAAGGATCACCACCAAGTGTAGATGCGCATATCGTGTTTGCGTTCAGGTTGGATTATTTTTCACGGAATTATGGCCCTTTACCCCTATGTATGACTAAATTAATTTCCGGGCTATTTCTCTGCAACCGCTTTTTGGAATTTGATGAAACTTCATAGGAAGGATCACCACCAAGTGTAGATGCGCATATCGTGTTTGCGTTCCGGTTGGATTATTTTTCACGGAGTTATGGCCCTTTACCCCACCATCAGGCTATGTATGACTAAATTCATTTCCGGGCTATTTCTCTGCAACCGCTTTTTGAAATTTGATGAAACTGCATAGGAAGGATCACCACCAAGTGTAGATGCGCATATCGTGTTTGCGTTCCGGTTGGATTATTTTTCACGGAGTTATGGCCCTTTACCCCTATGTATGACTAAATTCATTTCCGGGCTATTTCTCTGCAACCGCTTTTTGGAATTTGATGAAACTTCATAGGAAGGATCACCACCAAGTGTAGATGCGCATATCGTGTTTGCGTTCCGGTTGGATTATTTTTCACGGAGTTATGGCCCTTTACCCCTATGTATGACTAAATTCATTTCCGGGCTATTTCTCTGCAACCGCTTTTTGGAATTTGATGAAACTTTATAGGAAGGATCACCACCAAGTGTAGATGCGCATATCGTGTTTGCGTTCAGGTTGGATTATTTTTCACGGAATTATGGCCCTTTACCCCTATGTATGACTAAATTAATTTCCGGGCTATTTCTCTGCAACCGCTTTTTGGAATTTGATGAAACTTCATAGGAAGGATCACCACCAAGTGTAGATGCGCATATCGTGTTTGCGTTCCGGTTGGATTATTTTTCACGGAGTTATGGCCCTTTACCCCACCATCAGGCTATGTATGACTAAATTCATTTCCGGGCTATTTCTCTGCAACCGCTTTTTGAAATTTGATGAAACTGCATAGGAAGGATCACCACCAAGTGTAGATGCGCATATCGTGTTTGCGTTCCGGTTGGATTATTTTTCACGGAGTTATGGCCCTTTACCCCTATGTATGACTAAATTCATTTCCGGGCTATTTCTCTGCAACCGCTTTTTGGAATTTGATGAAACTTCATAGGAAGGATCACCACCAAGTGTAGATGCGCATATCGTGTTTGCGTTCCGGTTGGATTATTTTTCACGGAGTTATGGCCCTTTACCCCACCATCAGGCTATGTATGACTAAATTCATTTCCGGGCTATTTCTCTGCAACCGCTTTTTGGAATTTTATGAAACTTCATAGGAAGGATCACCACCAAGTGTAGATGCGCATATCGTGTTTGCGTTCCGGTTGGATTATTTTTCATGGAGTTATGGCCCTTTACCCCTATGTATGACTAAATTCATTTCCGGGCTATTTCTCTGCAACCGCTTTTTGGAATTTAATGAAACTTCATAGGAAGGATCACCACCAAGTGTAGATGCGCATATCGTGTTTGCGTTCCGGTTGGATTATTTTTCACGGAGTTATGGCCCTTTACCCCTATGTATGACTAAATTCATTTCCGGGCTATTTCTCTGCAACCGCTTTTTGGAATTTGATGAAACTTCATAGGAAGGATCACCACCAAGTGTAGATGCGCATATCGTGTTTGCGTTCCGGTTGGATTATTTTTCACGGAGTTATGGCCCTTTACCCCTATGTATGACTAAATTCATTTCCGGGCTATTTCTCTGCAACCGCTTTTTGGAATTTGATGAAACTTCATAGGAAGGATCACCACCAAGTGTAGATGCGCATATCGTGTTTGCGTTCCGGTTGGATTAATTTTTCACGGAGTTATGGCCCTTTACCCCTATGTATGACTAAATTCATTTCCGGGCTATTTCTCTTCAACCGCTTTTTGGAATTTGATGAAACTTCATAGGAAGGATCACCACCAAGTGTAGATGCGCATATCGTGTTTGCGTTCCGGTTGGATTATTTTTCACGGAGTTATGGCCCTTTACTCCACCATCAGGCTATGTATGACTAAATTCATTTCCGGGCTATTTCTCTGCAACCGTTTTTTGTGAATTTTATGAAACTTCATAGGAAGGATCACCACCAAGTGTAGATGCGCATATCGTGTTTGCGTTCCGGTTGGATGATTTTTCACGGAATTATGGCCCTTTACCCCACCATCACATATGTCTTTCAAAACATGAGCGGGGGTATCACTAGTGAGCAGTAGCTCACATATTTCTTGTTATGTAAGGTAGTTTTTAGCTCGACTATTCGAAGAATATGAGAGCTTTACTACTCGCCCCGGCGTCGCGTTGGCGTCTCCGTCGGCGTCCGGTTAAAGTTTTAGGGCAAGTTGGCATTTTCATTCATAAGTATTTGTGCTAGGGCTTTAATATTTGGAATATAGTTACATCTTATACCTTTCTTCACATTGAATGTTAAAGGTACTGAGTGTGACCTTCTTTTTGGGGTAAAAAACATGATTTTCTGTGGTTAAAGTTTTAGGGCAAGTTGGATTTTTTTTTTTATTTTTTTTTTCTCAATAGTTACTTATGCTAAGGCTTTTATATTTGGAATATAATTACATCTAATACCTGTCTTCATATTGTATGCTGAAGATTCTGAGTGTGACCTTCTTTTTGGGGTAAAAGATGTGATTTTGGGTGGTTAAAGTTTTAGGGCAAGTTGGCATTTTCATTTAATTTTTTAATTTTTCTCAATAAGTATTTGTGCTACGGCTTTAATATTTGGAATGTAGTTACATCTTATACCTTTCTTCACATTGAATGCTGAAGATGCTGAGTGTGACCTTTTTTTTTGGGTAAAAAACATGATTTTCTGTGGTTAAAGTTTTAGGGCAAGTTGGATTTTTTTTTTTAATTCTTTTTTCTCAATAAGTACTTATGCAAGGGCTTTCATATTTGGAATATAATTACATCTAATACATTTCTTCATATTGTATGCTGAAGATGCTGAGTGTGACCTTCTTTTTGCGGCAAAAGACATAATTTGGGGTGGTTAAAGTTTTAGGGCAAGTTGGCATTTTCATTTAATTTTTTATTTTTTCTCAATAAGTACTTGTGTTAGGGCTTTCATATTTGGAATATAATTACATATAATACCTTTCTTCACATTGTATGTTGAAGATGCTGAGTGTGACTCTTTGGGAATAAATAACATGATTTTTGTTTGATTTTGAGAATTTTAGATAAATTCATAATTTTTGGTTACATTCCTTTCTAATTGTGATCATTCATTTATCAAATATAATTCTTCAACATATCAAACGGGTTTTGCATGATGTCAAACATTTGGTAAACCTTTTTTTTAGGTTTTGCTATTTTTAAACTCGGTCAGTTTTAACATTTGCGTTAAAGTTTCATAATTCAAATCACATTTGTTAAGGACCATCGTACAATTAGGTTAGATAACTCCATTGCATCCTAAATATGGAGTAATGGCCCTTGAATTACTTAGAAAATTTTGCCACAATGTTTTCCACTTTTTGTCATAGGTTATCCATTCAATTATGGAGATTTTCTATGTTTTGACAAAATAAGTTCAAAGTCGTCTGCTGCAGAATTGCCGTATGAGGGAAAGGGTTAATAGTACTTAAGTGCAATATAATGAAATAGTGCTTTATGTGAATAAGCGGCATATAGTCGAGCGCGCTGTCCTCCGACAGCTCTTGTTATAGAGGTAATGGTAATCATCGATCATAATCATTCATGCCTTTTGAGTAGTTGTGAGTGATATTATTGATTGCCTAAAGTTGTTAACTCTTTCAGCGCCGAATTGTTTAAAGTAGACTCTTCCATGTTCAAAATCGGGCGTTTCCATTTCTCTTGTAATAAGACCTTTGGAATATATTTATATCTAAAAGGCAAACAATGCTGATTTCAGGTGAGACAGCTCGTTACAAGCTGACTCGCCTGAATCTGCATTGTTTGCAAAACCGTCCAAATTGCCTTTGGCGCTGAAAGAGTTAAGATGAGTTATCCTATGTTTACACATGTAGATATATACAGTCCAACCTGTGTTTAAAGACCATCCATGGGATGAGAACAATCTAGTCTTTGATCATGGGTGGTCTTTGATTATAGGGTCTTTTATGCTAAAAAGGAGTAATTGGTAAATTAAAAGTTGGTTGCTATAGACAGGGAATTGCTAAACAAAGGTGGTCTTTAGCACAAGTTTGACTGTATGTCTGTTAAAGCCTATCTAACTCAAAATCAGTATGCAGATATCCATATCAAGTATGGATGGATGTCAATAGTTAACAGATCAAATATTTGTTTTACATATAACCAGTTTGTAATTCAAGAAACCGAGTACTCGGAAACATTTATTATCAAGGCAAATGTGTATGTCGCAGATCAAAACTTAAAAGTTTCTGATTTTGACCCTTTCCCAAATGCATCTGCAGTGGATAATGTTTCCAACTCCATCTGATACTTACACTTTTATTTCTGAAGAATTTCTGATTTTTTACCACAATGTTTTCAACTCCATTTGAAACTTACACTTTTGTTTAGGAGGAATATCTGTTTTTTTTGCCACAATGTTTTTAAAGTTGTTTGTTGAAGAATTGTAGAATGTGGGAAGCGGTTAACCCTTTCCCTCATATAGACGCTTTCTGACGCCTCTGCAGCAGACAGCTTTTTGAAAACATAGTGACAAAAGAAGAAATTGCACAAAATGTGCAATTTCTCCTTTTGCCACAATGTTTTCCACTTTTTGTCATATGTTATCCGTTCAATTATGGAGATTTTCTATGTTTTGATAAAATAGTTCAAAGTCGTCTGCTGCAGAATTGTCGTATGAGGGAAAGGGTTGAAGAAATTGTAATGTCTTCTTTAAACTTTCAGAGATGGTTTTTGATTCATCTATTCAATATTTGTTTAAGCAGACATCTAAGATAACAAAACAGATAACCATTTTCCACATACAACATATCTGCAGAAGACAATTTATTAACCCTTATGCCTCAAAATGTTGTCTGCAAGGGAACGGGATAAGTCTGAAAAGGCCCATACATTATTGAAAATGCTGTGATTACATTCTGTATAATAATGATACAAAATCTTTGCTTTAGACATAGATTTCCAGAATCCCAAAAAGCTGTTTGAACCTTTATTGTCACTTCCTGAAGAGCAAAGAATGGAGATAACTAATGATCTATTGTGTATTCTTGATGCACCCTGTGACTTACCAATCTTGGCAAACTTGGTAAGACAATACCTATCATTTTAACTCTTTCACACTTGTAGACAAATTTTCAAGCATTTGCTACTGATGTATTTTGAAATCATTAAGGCAAAATGAGAAATTGCTTGAACTTCTCAGTCAGTCCAGGGGTTGTGAGATTGAACCCCAGCTTGACCAAGATTCTTTCAGAAGTTTGAAAAATTTCAATGTGACAAACATCATTCATCTTCAAGCAATGTGCCAACAGTCTATCTTTTAAAGCAACAAGTTACTTTGAAAGACTGGTGTATCGTTTACTGGCTTGAAAAAGCCAGGAAAATCACTGGTAGCTAAACTGGCCACCGTGATCTTACTTAATATTTTGGTTAAAATGCAGTTAAACTCCAATCAATACATTCTTTTAAGTACTTAGTTGATTGATTTATTGGGGCTTAACGCTGTTTTCAACAAGTTTTCAGTCAAATCACGACGGCCAGTTCTCATACTCATGTGTTTCCTAGCTTTCTCACACATGCACTCCACACAACATTCTTTCCAAGCAACTAGCTGCTTTTCCACATAGACTGTTAGCCCATTGGTGGAAAACGAATGACGCTTGTCAGAGACTTTAATCAAACGTCTGAAAGAATGTTGGCTGAGCTGGAATTCAAACTCACAACCCCTGGATTGACACTATTGACTGAGCTACAGGGCATCAGATTTGTGTACATAGAGATCCATCTCTGCACAGCTTTTATGAAGGCTTACCAAGTGAAAGAGAGCTACTAGGATTGTCCATGATATTGTCCTGAATTTTAAACTCTTTCCAACATACAACACATTTAAAGCAGAGGACTTTGAAAACAGCTTTGCAAAACTATGGAAAGATTCTGTGAATGAAAGCAAAATAGTTGAATAGAGTCGGAAATATTGTGCCAAAAGGTATAATTGGTGTCCATATTTTACAGCTAGAAGAATGTGAAGCTAAGCAATGTAGTCCTGATGGAGAAGAGCTAAAATTGCGTACACCAAAACATACAGTAGAAAGGGTTCTAGGTCACGGAGGATTTGTATTTAAGGTATGTTATACATTTCTACTTAACCCTTTCCCTCATATAGATGCTTTCTGACACCTCTGCAGCAGACAGCCTTTTGAAAACATCGTGACAAAAGAAGAAATTGCCCAAAATGAGCAATTTCTCCTTTTGTCACAATTTTTTCCACTTTAAGTCATAGGTTATCCATTCAATTATAGAGATATTCTATTTTTTCACAAAATATGTTCAAAGTCGTCTGCTGCAGAATTGTTGTATGGGGGAAAGGATTAATCCTTTCCAACATTCATCAAACCTGAACCAGATGACTTTGAAATCATGTAGGCAAACTTTATGTAAAAATCTATATAAATGGCAGTTTAGATATTATTTGCTATAAAAGAAGCCTGCTGCATATTCGTCAAAATGCATCTGTAAGAGGGAAAGGGATAATTAAGGTAATGAAGAACTCATGAAAAGCTGCTCTAGGGGAAACCATGGAAAATCTTTATAAATGATGTTACAATTACAAAAAAAAATGAAAAGATTATGCCAAATGGAGAAATTGCTTGTTTTGAGCAATTTCTCCTTTTGTCTCAATGTCTCAAAAGTTGTCTGCTGCAGAGGTTTTCAGGAAGCGTCTATATGTGGTAAAGGGTTAAACATGCTAAAGGCAGCATAGTCAAGAAGGCAATGAGCATAAATAATGTACATAGAAATTGTATGTTATACAAAGGCATTATATAATGTAGTCCTTTTGGAAAAGTGCTTGAGTTACATATACAAAGAAATACAAATTTTTCCTTGTGTTGCCATCTGCATTTGATAAATTTTCCACCATTTATCTGACTGACTATCCATCATGATTTACTTTCTTACAGTAACAAGCCAGGTATGGAAAGCAATACATGTGTTCTTGTTTTAATCTAAGATTTTTGTTTTAATTGTGATTCTCATGGGCTGTCCAAGTAAATCGTAGACAGTGTTAATTAAAATTTTATAAGATCTTGCACATAAAGATTTTTTGCATCGGCGCAACATGAACATGATTATTCTGAGAATCCATGCTTGTTGGTTAAAGCATTATAATTCAATGTGTGCATCAATTTTATTGAGGAATACGTCAGATTATTGGATGCAGACGTTATTATGATGTCACCATGCTGAATTTGAAACAGTTGATGTTATTTTTTATGACGATATGCACAATATTATTTCATCACCGCAGCTTGCGTGAAACAGAAAATGGCAACGTCAAACAAAGAAGCGTCACACAGAACATCTATACAATTCTTTGTAAAAACAGGAATAAAGCCTATCAAAACACTTTGCCAGATGAAATGGACAATTTTCTATTTACCACAATGTTTATAAAAGCTGTCAGCTGCGGAAGCATCAGAAAGTGTATGTGGGAACGGCTTAATGTGCAATAAGATCACGTAACAAGAAATGCACCATCGGACACCCATGTACGGATCAAAGCGGAGGTAACCCCTTTCCCACTTGTAAACACATTCTGACACATCTTCAGCAGATGACTTTTGTAAAAGATTGAGACAAAAGGAGAAATTGCTCCAAATGAGCAATTTCAACTATTGCCATAATATTTTCAATTTATAGAGATTGTTCATGTCTTTTCATGACTGTTTCAAAGTCCTAAAGATTTGTTGTATATGGGAAAGGGTGTACGAGGTTGTGCAAGATGTGGCTTATTTGTATTCATTCTTTTCAGGATGACAAAGCACTGGCTCCCAAGTCAGACAACTCCATCCTAACATGTCTAACTGAATTCTTTGATGCCGCGTCGGAGTTGGATGATGATATTTTAGACCTCATAACAAAGTGTTCACAAGAAATAATTGTGCCACTAATGACTGTGGTAATATAGTTTATACTAAATATCTTTAAATGACAGTATATTAATTGATTAGAGTTGAATATATTTAGGCAAAATGAGTAATTTCTCCATTAGTCACAATTTTTTGAAAAGCTGTCAGTTGCAAAGGCATCAGAAAGCATCAGTATATGGGAAAGGTTCAATATAAAATACCAATAGGTGATTCTAATATCTGAGTTTAGTGCCGAGCCCCGGTAGCTCAATTGGTAGCGACGCAGACTGTCAATCCAGGGGTTGTGAGTTTAAATCCCAGCTCGGCCAACATTCTTTCCGACGTTTAACAAAAGTCACTGTGACAAACGTCATTCGTCTTCCACCAATGGGCTATCAGTCTGTGTGGAAAAACAGAAACTTGCTTGGAAAGGCTATTGTGTAGAGAACTGGTGTGAGATAGTCAGGAACCACATGAGTAGGTAAGCAGGCCGCCGTGATATGATTTATAAAAAGTTGAAAACAGCGTTAAATCAATCAATCTGGTTTTAGTTTCAATCCATTTTTTACAGCTTCAAGAAGGTATCAAGGGAAAGACTGTGAGCGATGATGGACTGGTCGAAAACCTTACAAAGGATCCAGAAGCAAGTCACATGAAACTCTTGCAAGAACTGAGATTCAGGATTACGCCAGCGGAAATTAAAGCTCCTGCAGAGCTTCCATATTATATTGATGAGATTTACTGGGTTTTAACGGCCTTATGGGGACAGAGCTAAAAGTATCAGACATGTTAATTTAATAATTTACCTGATATAATATTTTAGTGTCATAAACCTTAAGAAATTCTGAGCTAAAAGTTCAAGATTTCATTTACCCATTATGCATGATGTGTCATAAACTTAAAACAACTGAGCTGAAAAATCAAGATTTAATTAAATATAATCATTTACCCATCATGATGTTTTAGTGTCATTAACTTAAAACAACTCTGAGCTGAAAAATCAAGATTTAATTGAATATAATCATTTACCCATTATGATGTTTTAGTGTCATAAACTTAAAACAATTTTGAGCTGAAAGTTCAAGATTTAATTGAATATAATCATTAACGGATGTAATTTTTCAGTGTCATAAACTAATTCTGTGCTAAAAGTTCAAGATATAATGTCATTCAATCATTTACCTTATATGATATTTTAGTTTCGTAAACTTTAAAAGTTCTAAGCTTTAAGATCAAGATTTAATTTTATTTAATCATTTATCTTAATAATATATAATGTTGTTTTGTCATAACTTAAATATTTCTGAAATATATTCTATTTTAACCTGTTTAATGTATCTTCAAACTTAAGAAGATGATAACTCCATGATTAGATGACCAATTCTAATATTGGGTCAAAGGTCAAAGTAACAGCGGCTATAAATGTCAAATCGGTTTCCGCTCATTATCTCAAGCACCCTTTGACCAAGAGTCTTCAAACATAACAAGATGATTGGTCTCTATGGGTAGATAACCCCTACTAGTATCCACAACATAGGGTTTGAATGTCAAACAAGGATTTAAGAATTTGAAAAATGCCCCTTATCTAGAAGTTTGATCATGTAACTGTGCCAAGGGGGAGACATGCCGTGTTTTTTTTTTATTCAAAAAAGCAATTTTAGTATATCGAGGGCTTGGCGTGAATTGGTTGTAACTAAAAACCTATTTTGAAAACCCTGGTTTAGGGGCAATTTTGACGCCGTTGTAAACAATGCAAATTAGGTGCCATTGCTCAGAATGAGCAATGGCACCTAAATTTCCATTGTTTACCAAGAAAAATGATTTAACACTTATAAAGACTTCATGGCGAGGTGATTTACCTTGGTAAAAACATACATATTTTGGTTACAACCGTTTCACACCAAGCCCTCGATATGTTGTATTGTGAGAACTGCTGAATATGACATTAAAAGTGCTGAACTCCAGATGGAGATCTTAATTTTGAAATGTTGAAAGTTTTGTAAATATTGCTAATAGTGACAACAAAGTAAGTAATAAGTAGTTCAAAACTATTTTAGCAGTATATATTGAAACACAATTGAATTTGATCAAAATATACAAAATTTGGCTTACTGGGTATGTCTACGCAGTAGAAATGAAGCATAAACGATTAAATCTTAGATGTTTATGGTACTTGTAAGTGAAATTATTTGTCCAAGATGTATGATTCTAATATTTCAAGAAAACATTTGATCAGTTTTAAAAATTTTCCTATAATATCCATTATCTGGAGTTCAGCGCCTTTAAACTCCAATTAATCAATTTAGTTATCTGCCTGATTTTCCCAGTCCATTATATTTTTAACCAGGTTGTTGTGCAGGAGGTCAGATTGGTGGGCGGATGTCTTACCTTTTGATTTCGGTCAATAAATGTGTTTTAACAGGACAGATTCTAACCAAATTTCAAAGGAAGCTAAATTAAATAGGAAGAAAGCATGTTGTTGTTTACTTAGTCATTTTGGCCAAGGTTAAGGTCATTGTTGATTAAGAAGAAAATCACATGTGTTGTGATCACTGTTGAAAATTGTGGTTTCGCGTAGATATGCAGTGTTCATGGTTTTGCTTAGCTTTAAATTTATATGTCTAGTCAATGTTCAAATGTGCCATCCTGGTCTTCATTTTACAGGCTTACCACAATTTTGATTGTATTTTGAAAAAAAAAAAATGTTGTTTTTAAATTCGATCTATGTAATACACAGGTTAAACTCGCATCAGTCCCTCAAGTAAAAGTATAATACTATTTCCCCATATACATGTACATGTACATCTATAGACGCATGTGTATGCTTCTGCAGCAGATGTCAATTTAAAATGGTTTGACAAAAGGGGGGAAATTGTTCAAAATGAGAAATTTATCCTTTTGCCACAACATTTTAAGCTCTATTTTAAATTATTAAATTTTCTTTTACATATATTTTCCATACTTTTTTTCATAAATGTTTTCAAAATTGGCTGTTCTAGATTTGATGTGCTCACATTCTTTAATAGAGATGAGATTTAAGCATTAACATGACATTTAATTGATTTAAACCAGGGACTACTACCGGTAGTTAAAATGCACTCAGTTATAGATGTTCATACATGTACATGTCACAGCTCAATGCTGAAATTCTGCCTATACTTTTCTGTTAATATTCTAATTATACCCCCAGATACATAGTATATGTATATAGGAGTCACACTTGTCAGTAGGTTTGTCGGTTTGTCGGTCCGTTGGTCTGTGGATATTTCTTGACAACACTATTTCTCAGCAACCCTTGGTCAGAATTCAATATAACTTCACAAGAATGATTGATACCAAGCCTAAATGTGCATATTGTCGGCGTGTTGCACTGGAATTATTTTTAAATGAGTTATGGCCCCTTGAATTTCTCATACATATGTATTTTGTCAGGCACCAGCTGGGGGTATTCATCACCTTCAGTGATATTTCTAGTTCCATTTAATGTTTCGAGTTCTTGGACGAAATTACCATGTCAGTTAGTCTAGAGATATATAAATAAATGCTTTTGTACATCTCTGGTCTGGCAAAATAGAACTCTTTTTATTAGCTCGAAGTGCTCAAGGTGAGTTATTGTGATGGCCCTATGTCCAGCGTCCGTCGTGCGTCATCCGTCAACATTTTCTCCTCTGTAACTGGTGGGTCAACTGGGATGAATTTTCAAATAATTTTGAAGAAATGTTCCTTGGATGACCCTCTATCAGATTCCTTTAAGCCATGTTGATTGGTCGAAAATCATGGCCGCCAGGGGGGGGGGGGGGGGGGGGGGGCTATTTTGCCTTATATGGCTATAGTAAAAACTTAAAAAATCTTCTCCTCCAAAAGTGTCAGGCCGATTTTCAAATAATTTTGTAGAAATGTTCCTAGGGTGACCCTCTATCAGATTCCTTCAAGCCAAGTTGATTGGTTTGAAACTATGGCCGCCAGGGGGCGGGGCTTATATAGCTTAAGTGAAAACCAAAATCAGGTGAGCGATTCCAGGGCTATCATGGCCCTCTTGTTGTAAGAAAATATAGGTGTTTTGTATTCTGTTTATGTACATGTAGAGATATATTTACATGCAAATTGTATCAGTTGACATCTATGCCTTGTATGTGAAGTATAGAGTGATTATATTTCTTTACCAACGTGTCAATTGATTAGATTTATGCACATGCATTTTTTGCAAAATATAAATGAATTGATCACCATATTTAATTGTTATCCTGGTCGTGCATTCACCAACGATTCTAAATAGTATTCTAAATCCAGACCTCTAGATAAGGGGTATTTTTCATGTCCTTTTTGACACGCAAACCCTATGTCTCAGTGAGACGATTCTTTTGAGTACTCATAGCATAGGGTTTGGTTGAGTAACAAGACGAATATTGTGGGGAGTAGACCAGTTTACTCCTCCTTATCTAGTCCTCTGTTAATTTTAACCCTTTTCCTCATATAGACGCTTTCTGACGCCTCTGTAGGAGACGGCCTTTTGAAAACATAGTGACAAAAGAAGAAATTGCTCAAAACGAGCAATTTCTCATTTTGCCACAATGTTTTCCACTTTTAGTTATAGGTTAGCCATTCAATTATATAGATTTTCTACTTTTTGACAAAATATGTTCAAAGTCGTCTGCTGCAGAATTGTCGTATCAGGGAAAGGGTTAATTCTTAATTCACAAAGTGAAACAATTTCGATATGGTCCAGCCACTAATAAAATAAATAACTAAAGTCTTTGGAATATGCTTCAATTGTGAATTAGAATAATAATTAGAAAGATTGGTGAAAACGAGTCCTGGGGTATGATTTGTTTTATATCCCCATAGTGGCAGGGACGTAGATAAGAGGGATAAGTAAGTTGTATACTAAAATATCACCTGTCCCAACATCTGTAGCAAGTAAAACTCAAAAACTATTGAAGATATGAAAATAAATCTAAACATTCTTCTATTGCAGTACTTAACAATTTTTTGATATACTTCAAATTTTGATGATATTTTATTCTTATGAAAAATGTCAGTCTATTAATTTAATTTTTGGAATCTATTAATTTTTGGAACAAAATTAATATAATTCAGAAATCACAATATCTCTGTCTTTTAAACCAGTAGTCATTATTCAAAATACAAAGACATTCCAGTTGTTCATTGTATCTCTAACTTGAGTTGAAATTTTAAGTTTTCAGAAATATGTATGTTTGGTGTATGTGCCAAATGTGACTTCAAAATTGTATTTGCTACAAAATGTGATATTTTAATCAGATAACAGGTGCACAGGTGGAGTTGCTTATCCCTCTTATCTACGTCCCTGTAGTGGTTATCAATGTGGTTATGCACTTTGAGTTTGGTCCACATCTCTCTACTCAATTGCAATAAAAGGTGATGGGTAAACACGTTTTGGCACTACAAAGCTAAAGAACTGCCTGTCAACGTAATGGTTAAAGCATCCTCCTCAAGAGCAAACGACCATGGTTGGACTTCAAGTGGCGTCATACCAGAGACGCATACCACTCTGATTGGTTCCAAGATTCACCGAAATATACATTATACTGAAATTGAAAGGAATCGACTTATATTACGATGATTTTTATTGTGAACTAATCTATACAATTAAAAATACGCCTTTTTAAGCCTGTACAGTTGACGACATTTAGAAACCTAATTCAATAACAGTACTTTTATTATTTTATATTTTCAATATATATGCCTTTATGCTTTCAAACTCGTCAGCAGCAGATTTGCATCCTCGGTACCCAGGCTATTCATACAATATATAATAATCTGGTGCAAATTGGCTTTAAAAATCTCGTACTCATAACTAATTTATGAAGTGAAATGCAGCCGCTTGATTGGCCGCATGACACAAACCGCATGTGATACGAAAATTACAGTGTAGTTACGGAGGAAATCGTAGTGCATGCTTTACGAAGTTTCGCTAGCCAATTTGCCCAGGGTATTATATATGGTTTGAATAGCCTGGGTACCGAGGATGCAGATTTGTTGTCTGTGGGAAATGGTTAAATGGCAGATCATGTACTGTAGTGGAAATTTACGTAAACCCCACCCCCTAAAAACTAACAAACCCACCAAGGATCATAATAAAGATATCAAAACGTACCTCTTATATCTTAATAGTTGACCAGTGTTGTCTTTACCGAGCCGTCCCCATTCCTTGACGTACTTAATCCATGCGGGTAGAATCGATCTGAAAATGTTATCAGGCGTGCTTTCTTTCCACAATGGAAGAATATAAGTTTCTTTATCGGAATCTAAGCCTCGTTTTAATATTAATATGACTTTCTAAACAGAGTTCGAACTTAAGCTCAGCCAACATCATTTCCGACCTATTATAATTAAAGGCGACAATCGTCATTCGTCTTCTATCAATGGTCTTTGCGAAAAAACAGCCAGTTGCTTGGAAAGACCGTTGTGTGGAGAACTGGGGCGAAAAAGCCAGGAAACATATGTTTGTATATATAGTTTAGTTGAATCTACAGGTTAGCGTGTTTCTTCTCAAGGGTGTTTTGAGTCACTTTCCACAATGTTTCCGTCATATCACTGTGTCATAACAGAACAGAATATAAGCTTTATTTTTTATATATATGGTTCATCTTGAAAAGATTGACATTATACATGTGCATACGAAACATATCAGACGATGACAATTGGTTTAATGCCAAACCTCTGTCTGGGTGTCTGTGATATAGAAAAGAACAGAACAGAAGGGAACCGTTTATTCATAATATAATATACAAATGCATAGGGCATACACAAACTATATACCAGAGGATGTTATATTGATGTTAGGTGTACTAGCAGTCAGTGTCCTCTCTCTCCTCTCTCTCTCTCTCTCTCTCTCTCTCTCTCTTATGTGTGTGTGTATGTCTATCTGTCTATGTACTTTTATGTTTATCAGTCAAGGTATGTCTATCTGTATTTATGTCTTCATGTTTATGTATATATGTATCTCCGTCTATCTCTCCGTCTATCTGTTGGTGTAACTGTCATCTGCCTGTATGTATGTATGCATGTATATACTGTACATGTGTATGTCAATATGTATGTTTATCTGTCTATGCGTGTGTATGTCTATCTGTCTATGTATTTGTATGCCTATCATCATGCCTCTATCATTATGTATGTATATCACTATGTATGTATATCTGCATTTATTCATGTGTCTGTATCTGAATGTATGCCTATCTGAATTTTTGTCTATCTGAGTGAATGTCTGTCTAGTATTTATGTGTTTTGTATATAATTTATGTATATCCGTATATATGTTGCTGTAACTGTCAATCTGTCTGTATTTTCTGTATGCATGTATAACGTGTGTACGTCAATCTGTATGTGTTTTTGTCTTATGTATTTGTATGTCTATCTGTCTATGTATGTCAACATCATGTATGTTTTTCACTGTTTATGTCTGTCTGTATGTATTCATGTCTCTCTGAATGTATGTCTATCTGAGTCTGTCTGTCTATATGCGTGTGTGGGTCGGTGTGTGTATGTGTGTGTGCGTCCGCCTCGGGTGCGGAAGCTCGCGGATTCGATCCCCGTTCGGGTCATGGTAGTAATGGCTGCCCTCCTTGGCGCTCAGGTTTGCGGGGTTAGCATTACGTCTGACTGGCTGGTGTCAGAATAAATGCCAGTAGTACCGGTACTTACCCAGCAAACGCCGTGATATAACTGAAACATTGTTGCTGAAAGCGGCGTATAACACAATCAATCAAACATCTCTCTGCTCTCTGTCTCTGTCTCTCTCCCCTTTCCTCTCTCCTGTCCTCTCTCTCTCACTGTCTCTCTCTCTCTCTCTCTCTCTCTCTCTCTCAATCTCTCTGTCTCTCTCTCTCTGTCTCTCTCTCTCTCTCTCTCTCTCTCTCTCTCTCTCTCTCTCATCTCTCTCTCTCTCTCTCTCTGTGTTGGTGTAACTATCAATCAAACATCTCTCTGTCTCTGTCTCTCTCCCTGTCCCTCTCTGTATCTGTCTCTCTCTCTCTCTCTGTCTCTCTCTCTCTCTCTCTCTCAATCAAACATCTATCAATCAAACATCTCTCTGTCTCTGTCTCTCTCCCTGTCCCTCTCTGTCTCTGTCTCTGTCTCTCTCTGTCTCTCTCTGTCTGTCTCTCTGTCTCTCTGTCTCTCCCTCTCTCTCTCTTCTCTGTCTCTCTCTCTCTCTCTGTCTCTCTCTGTCTCTCTGTCTCTCTCTGTCTCTGTCTCTCTCTCTCTGTCTCTCTCTCTCTCTCTCTCTCTCTCTCTCTCTCTCTCTCTCTCTCTCTCTCTCTCTCTCTCTCTCTCTCTCTCTCTCTCTCTCTCTCTCT
>JASEVX010000012.1:29630513-29918997 GCA_031761405.1 Serripes groenlandicus
TCTCTCTCTCTCTCTCTCTCTCTCTCTCTCTCTCTCTCTCTCTCTCTCTCTCTCTGTTGGTGTAACTATCAATCTGCCTGTATGCATATATATATAGATATGTGTTTGTCAATCTGTATGTTTATCTGTCTATGTGTTTGTATGTCTAGCTCTGCGTCATTGACGCATTATCAATTCAAATGACCCCCAAAAAATAACATATGTGCGTCAAATGGACCAGTAGTACTGGTGTTGGTGTGACTATCAATCTGCCTGTATGCATATATATATATATATATATATATACATGTGTTTGTCAACCTGTATGTTTATCTGTCTATGTGTTTGCATGTCTATCTGTATGTATTCATGTCTCTCTTGTATTAATGTATGCTTATCTGAATTTATGTCTATCTGTATTACTTTGTTTCGGTAAACTAAACTGGTCTCTTAAGTCAAGGATTTAGTATGTGAACATTGTAAATCGTGCCCCGCTGGTATAGTGGAAGAGCGTCTGCCTCGGATGCGGAAGGCCGCGGATTCGATACCCGGTATACCAAAGACTTTATAAAAATGGTAGTAATGGCTGCCCTTCTTGGCAATCAGGGTTACAGCATTACGTCCGACTGGCTGGTGTCAGAATAAATGGACCAGTAGTACTGGTAACTTATCCAGCAAACGCCGTGATATAACTGAAACATTGCTAAAAGCGGCATAAAACACCAAACAATCAAACAACTCTCTCTCACCCTCTCTTTCTCTCTAACGATGTATATGTTAGGACAGACACGGTATTACTTTGTTCAGTTTTTAAAGTTTCCGAAATGTTTGAATGAAACATTACACATGACTTTTATCAATCATCGGAGAGAATGAATTAACGAGCTTGGATTTGAACTCACGACCCCTATGCTCAATGTACTGATAGCCCTCGTCGTTACCGACTGAACTATCGCGACTCGGCAGGTATATAAATAAAATAACATGCATTGCTTACATAGTTTATTTATATAAATATTTACAAAACATAAAAATCGCTCACAGAAAACGTACAAGTGGTACACTTAGTTGTCCTTAATTACTATCACTTTGAAGACATTGCGGGAAGGCAGCTGACATAACATCAACACTATAGGCATAATTATTGTCCGTATTAATTGTATCAAACACTTCGATGAAACTCTGCAGCGTACCCATACGAAATTCGTGTGTAAGAACAACACACAGTAAAGTCCGCAAAAGTTTGATCCATTGCTTTGAATTTGAATGTTATTAAACGATACAGTTTTAGCACGTCCATTTTTATCCAGTTTGAGATATAAACACGGTTTTCTTCCGGAGATCTCCTGAACGAGTCCATCACTTCCACGTTTCCATTATCATAGTCATAGATTTACAACCAATGAACTCCCGTTTTGGAATCGATGTACGCATAAACCATTAGCCATAGGGATGTACTTCCTATAGCGATACTTTGAGACCGACATTCCACTTTCGTAAAAGGATAAAGAGTATTTTACTTTTCCAAAATCTGTGAATGACCATAGATAACGACAGGATTTACTTTTGTTTTCTTTGCCAATATATAAATTATCTTCAATTTGAAGTTAAAAAGTCTGTACTGCTATCTTTTGCTAACAGAGCAAAATTTGTGGAACTTCTATACAGCTTCACTTTAACATCCACTTGATTAATGAGATAACGATCCATAGAGAACATATCGTGAAAAAAGGGCCCTGCAAATCCAGAGTTTTGGATTTTGCAATCAATGCCGCTCTCATATATGTAACTCCTGGTGAATCCACGTCATCCATCCGCCATACCTGCGTCTGTAGTTGACTTAACAATGCATCAACATAGTCTGTATGTACGCTCGATATGGATTGTAGTTACAAGTTAAACTGGTTTTGTTCTGAAGCGTAACTTCGCTTGTAGAACACAATGCTTGCACAAATAAGTTGGCAGGTCCCACTGGTTCTGTGGTTAATGCAGTCCCGTCTGTCTTCTCAACTTTTAATTTGACAAATATCAAGTGATCGTTTAGAACTATGCTTTCTCCGTTTATACTTACACTTTGCCGTTTTACACGTTTGTTCGATTTTCTTTTAGAGTTTCTGATCCTTTTGGTCCTCTTCGTTGGCGGTCTGTACTTGTCTGAAGCATATCCACAGTTGCACTTGGATTTATATCTTCTCTTTGTAATTCCGATTTAGCTTGAGCTATGGTTTGCTCTGCGGGCAAAACTTTTCTAACAGGATACTGTTTTTATCACTACTTTTTGAATGATCGAGAGATATCACCTGTCTACCACCACCTGATTGGTTTAAAGATGCATCTCCGGAGCTAATGCGATCGAAGAAGTCGACCCAGTGTTGCGCATTAGGTATATATAATTTCATGTTTTTACAAAAATGGGTAAAGCTTAAAATGAAGTGTTAAGTATGCTGTCCACTAAATTCTGACGCGTATATATTGTTCTCGTCTGTTATATAGATGTCAAATTCTCTGACTTCACTCTTTTTTTATCGTAACGTAAAATGGGTTATCAAAAATATAATTCCACTCAGCTTTTTTATTTTTTCCAAATCGCCTTAGTAGAGGTCGTTCTTCACCATATACAATACTTTCCTTACAAAGGTCTGAATATATGTAAATTGCATCCGTCCCTTCGATTTCACATTCTCTTTAGCACGAAATTGAACAAACGCCAACTTCCAAACTCCGGTTAAATATAAAGGTAGTTTTAAATGTATCTTAAACCTATAAGTCTGATTATCTGTGAAATAAGATTAACTTTCGTCACTTTTTATATAAATATAACGATCCATACGTATTTACGATGCGTTCTTTCTTGCGTCTTTGACATCGTCCGCGTCTATCCAGCTTTTATCCCTGCCACTCGACAAAGTATTGTAGCTTTTTGTTTCGCCGTCTCTTTCGTGTGATTCTCTGAATAAACCACAAGCTGTTTTCGTCTGTATCCACCTTTTGTAACTCTTTCGTATAAAACAATCCTTTAATACTCTCATTATTTAGGTATTTCAATTTAAACATGGATATACCTTGTTTCAACAATCTAGCCAACACTTTAAATACTTCTGTAGTAAACTGTTCTTGATAGGCCCTACGAAATCGCTGTTTAGTAAAACTAATGCGAACTAAATCACCCATTATATATATCTAAACACAGGTTTGGTTTTCACTAGAGGTTTCTTTTTTAGATACATATAAGCCCATACATCGACTTCGTTTTTCTAATCAATCTGGTTACGTGTTAATACGTGTTAATCCCTTCAAACTTCTATGCGATGTATTGTTATAGTTACTGGCGATCGCCTCTAGGGAATCGATGTAACGATATGAACAGTTTTGTCTCATCATCCTGTAAAGCGAAGTTTTAATTGTGCGTTGTACACGTTCAACGAAGTTTGCTTTGGCGGGATTTTGCGTTGTACAAAAGTAAATTCCTTCTTCTTTCATGAGGTTTTTAAACGAACGGTTAACAACATTTTGGTTTTTGCTAACGTAATATACTTTTCATCGCGTCTGAAGCAACTTTGTCTGTTTTGTTTATAAGCGGTCGTATCCATATACCTCTCGACAAGATGTCGATTGCAAATAAAAGAAAATGTATACCATCATTTTCATCCGCCAAATTGGCCATTGAAAGCAAATATATGTTCCATTGCTCGCTAATAGAAGTTACACGCACTTTCGAAATCTTGAAACGATAGCGAATTGCCTTTTGTAAAGCGTATGCTTCTTGATTGCCTAACCATTGTCGCACATACTCAATAGTAAACACATCTGGGTACTTCCGATTTAACGCATTTAATAATTGTTGTGGTGAGCTTAAGCTGCTGGATAGTTTTCTTTAAAGTAATACTTGTTTAATATGTTTCGTTTTTTCTCATCTTTCATCTTTCTTAATACTCCACGAACACTGAAATAAATACTAATTAAGGTATCATGCCTGTTTCAATTGAATTCGTTTTCGGATGAGTACAAATAATGTTAAAAGGGTATTAAAGGTCTGAATTAATAATATATTCTTATTAGCTTTTAAAGGGCTGTAATAAATGCATTACTTTACTCGCGTCAGTCTTCTCCCTTGTTTTATCGGAAACCACGCCTATCGAATGTGCCCCACTTTAACATTCCTGCTTTTTTAAAAGTCGATCACCACCCGTCTCGGAAGACACGGTTCAACGACGTCATATGATTCGTCGCTGAACCCAGGAAATGATACGTCATCGAGGATTGTGCTCCAGAGTTTTTACTCAAACCGCTCAAATCTTTACCGACTAAATGCTGTTTACCGAGTAAATGCTCATATCGTCAAAGGCTTCCCTTACCGACAAATCTGCTCCCCCATACCTACCGACAAACGCTTAGGTTTAAATTCGATTTTAAAAGACGAGATTTGTAGCAGAATTCAAAACTGTTTACGGCATTATTTAATAAAATAAACAAGCATACAATTGACAGTTGATCCTTTCGAGATTGAATCAAATACTGATGTTTCATGTTTGTATTAGGACATGTTTTCAAATCCTATAGTTTATTTTCCTGTTCTGGGATGTGGCAATGCTGCAACCGAAGGTTTATGTTTATAATAGCAGTTCTATATTGCATGTTTTACTCCATTTCTATCAATGGATGAACTGATGTGTTCCCTGATTATAATGTACTTAATCCAACACGCAAATAAAACAGGTTTTTATAGTTCCTTGTTGACGTTTTAAACAATGTGTAATATTACTGACTTAACCGCCTTTGTGATGTTCGTGAAAAGATTAAAATCTTTAAGATATAACCTTTGGATTGTTTTGTTTGAGTCTCAGGCCGGTTTTTATAGTATGTCAGTCATATCAAATAACATTTCTTTGCGATCTCTTTGTGATAGACACAAACTTTTATATGCAGTTTGTTTGGATGGTATTTTACACTATTTTCAACAATATTTCAGTATATTATGGCGTTTCATTGGAAGCTTACCAGTACTTGCCGTCTTATTTTCTCGTGATACCGACGAATCAGTTGTAATGATATCCACTCGACCCTAAGCGCCATGGGGAGAGGTCGGTAGTACCATTGTTAACGTTATTGGTATGACCTGCTGATAAGCTCCCGCTCAAATGGCGAACTGTTTTACTACTACACCACGTAGACTGTCCAATTTCAGATGGAATTTTATTATATACGTGGAATGTTTCTACACTTCGAAAATTTAAATGATGGTAGGCTGAGCAATTATTTGTTTCTTCTTCTTTTTGGATACAGAGA
This sequence comes from Serripes groenlandicus, assembly GCA_031761405.1. Taxonomy (NCBI): domain Eukaryota; kingdom Metazoa; phylum Mollusca; class Bivalvia; order Cardiida; family Cardiidae; genus Serripes; species Serripes groenlandicus. The sequence goes on from JASEVX010000012.1 coordinate 29,635,779, forward strand.
TGTTCTATTAAAACTTGCAATGTTTTAGAGAACATATCATGTTATGCTAAATTCGATGAAAATGTATGATTCGCATATTTATTTGTTATGAAGGATATTATCTTTGTTAACAATCTTCAGGGATCATACTTTGATATTTAAGTCTATAGTACGGGTCATGTCCTTAAATAGTTTGCATCAAAAGAGATGGGTTGAATGGCGCAATGTAATCAGTTTTAACACACACTTAACCATGAGGGTTGTTTTAAAGTCAGTTATTATGCATACGAACATGAGTGTTTTGTTTTTATAGCTACGTTGGGGTAGAACCAAACTTTTGAAATAATGTCATTTTTTACGTAAAAAACGTCCTTTTCTCGACAATGATAGTGTGTTTAATGAATTCGCCATGAAAATTACTATCTATTTGAAACTCTCTAAGATGTATTTAAATGTGCATCTTCATGACCAGACTCAAGTAAATATATACCCTCACGACAAAAATCATAATGTTTGTCTGATCTTTTAAATAAGCAGCAACGGTTTGTACTTAATTACGTATTATTTATACAACAATAATACAAGAAAGTAGATGTATAAGTTGATACACCATTATTTCCTATAGCTAATATTCTGTATTCTCTCCAATTATATAATGTAAAATTTGCAATTCAAAAACTAACTGGTTATTAGGCAATTTCTTTGCCCTTAAGTATCTGTTCTTTTGCGTATTATTTACATAGTATTATAGCAAATAAAAGCCGAAAAAGCATATAAGAACAGTTAAGCAATTATTTTCAAAAGAAATTAAATTTCCCTTTGCCACCTAAACCTAGGTTTTACGGCTTGAGTCGGCCCATGTTTGTTCAATCGCGCAATATATAGGTCTATGAGAAAAAGCAATGAGAAACGCATGACATACTTAGGTTTGATTGTGTCAAATGTTTAACAAAATTATCAAACATCATCTTTATGCATCATACTCAGCTATTTTAGGCAACAGTTTCATCATTTTTCACTCAGTTTGACTGTATCCGACGATCTTTGTAGACGACACAAAATTAACCTTTCGTTTGTTGACTCGGAAGCTCTTTAGAACTTTTATGTGCTCTTCAGGATCTGCATTTACAATATAGAATGAAAGCAAAAAATAACATATGAGGAAAGTTATACAATTATTTCAAAAGAAGATCAAATTGTCCTATACATGTACCATCCGAACATTTTACGTCTACCTTAAATTATTTTCTTTATCACCCCTCTGTTTTATTTTTTAAAGTGTTTATTTGTTTGTGTATTGCCTTTATTTGTCATTCTATGGATCTAGACAGAGGGAGTAACAGGTAAAGTGTCGTTTATGCATTTCTATACCTGAGCAATTGTTGTTTTAATTGTAACGATAGTTTTGTATTAATGCTTTCGTGTAAAATGTTTTAGCTTTTAACATTTTAAATGAATCTGAAATTGATTTTCATGAATTTACTTCCTTGTTTAAGATTAACTGTTTACTATTTATTTAAACATTATGTTACTAATGTTACTAATGTGTTTTGACATGCGTTTACATTTTAGAAAATAGGGTTTACTTTGTGATATTCTACCTCATAATTTATATCTTGTTTTGCATTTAAAACCCGTAAGAAAATCCAAACACGAAAGCTGGTATTTTCCTATGCATCTGATCTGTAATTCAGAATAAATACTACCGATAGGTAATCACAAGGTAAAAGATATGTCCATTACTTTTTAGTAAACTGGAATGAAATTTCAATATCTGCTTCTCTAAACTTAGAGGTTATTGTTTTGGTATTCCGATTTCATCATATTCACCCATACTGGAAGAAGGAGGCATGTGTTCACAATGTTATCTATAGAAATATGTTATGTGCTTTCGGCTATTCAAATCTTGATAAAAAACAACTACATTAGCCATCAATTATGAAGTTTATCATACTACAAACTTTAAAATAACAATACATGTACAGTGTTGTATATGTAATTACGAGGCAAAAAGATATTTCTCCTTTTGTCACAATTTTTTTAAAAGTCATATGCTGCAAATGTGTCATAATGGGTTTACAACTGGGAAAGGGGTTAAAATACCATAAATATATTGTTATTTCTAGTGTGCAAATCAAGTTTGTTACAAACAATAATTATGTTTACTTACGAGTATAAAGATTTATGTACCTCCTCTGTGATATAATGTAATTGTTAGAGTGTCCGCCTCCAAAGAGCCAGATCTAAGTTCAATCAAAGACTTTAAAAAATGCTATAAGTTGCTTCCCGTCTTGGTGCTCTGGATTGCTGGGGTAGCAGTATGATTGATGTGCTAGTTTCTGGAAATATTTACAAGCAGTGCTAAATATTTACCAAGGGAGATTCATATTCAAATATAGCTTAAAACGGTTGTTATGGCAGCCAGGAACATTTTAATTTACAAATAAGTGGTAACAGAACGTCACAATGAATAAAGGAGATTTGTATCCGACAATTTTTCTAATATGAGTATAGATGGAATTAATTTCTGGTAAACATTTATTAACTTTTGGGATAGTCAAATCATTCTCCGTGATCATCAGTCAGCCCCTTGAGAACAGCACTATCAGTGCTTTGACTTTAAGTTATTTACGAGTCATACCGACCTAAGCAAATAAGCTTAAATTCATCATCTGGTTAGCATATATATTAAACTTTAGAATATGTACAAGATTTAAATTCATGACAAAAATCATGACAGGTACAACAAGTGTTCGACTTTCCCATCATAAAGTATTTCCAATTAAATAGCTCCATAATTTTCGGAACTACGTTTGTGACGAGTCAAGCTATCATTTCCTATCATTTCTGTCGTTTTCCTTTAGGTAAATTTTCTGAACGCTTTACGTTATTATTTGTGTAATTACACGCAAATTATCACATATCAGATAACACTATGCATACAGATTGATAAACTGTACTTTTGGACAAATATTTTCAAAAGTCCTATGATTTTTCAAGATTTTGTGTCTATATAAGGAAAATGGGTTCAATTCTGTAGGATAAATGAATATTCCCCATATCATTATTTAACTATTTACCTGATATGCTGCTTTAAATCACTTGGTGACCGACAATTAGAGGTTAAAGCTAAATTTTGATAAAAGGATAAATAAATAATTTTCTTTGAAAAGTGTTTCATTTATTTTCTCCTATACTAAAACATGATTTTAAATTGTGTTCTCTTCAGAGGCATGACACGTAAACATTTTAACAAACTGACTATTGGGTTTGAAGAAACAGATTACATTGAAGTTACAAAAATTGCAATAACAATAACATGAATTTGTCTCTGAATTACCTGTTGCTTCTTATCCTTAACATTGAAGTAGCATATTAAGCATTGTATAACAGAACAATTTTCATAGACTATCAACTTTTTCCCACATGTATGTTGAGTTTAAATTGTTGACACCTATGCAGCAGACAACTTCTGAAAACTCTGGCAAAAGAACCACTTGCTCATGATGAGCAATTTTTCCTTTTGCCACAATGTTTTCAATTCTATTCATTAATTAAACTTTGACTTACGGAGATTTTCTTATTTTTACATCAACATTGTCAAAGTCATCTGCTGCAGGGTTGATGTTTGTTGGAAAGGTTTAAGTTTAGCCTTTTGTCTAATGTAAATAAATTGTGACTTATCTGAAAACATTGTTGGAATGGTGATATGCTCCAAAATGACATATGTAGTCCTATTCAACACTAGTTTCACTTTGAACCACTATCTCCATTGCTAGGTTTTAATTTGTAAAACATAATTCAGCATAAGGTTATTGGTTAATGAGTACAAGTGACAACAACTGAGTATGAATGCATATGAGTACATGTATACATTTTAATGTCATTTGAGAATATCGATAGGGAAGGATCCGATCAGACTGTGAACATGTGCGGCTTTCAAGAATCATCATTATTTATCAAGTGCCTTTTTACTGACTGTTATTGCTCAATTATAAAAACTTAAGAAAAGCTTACAGGGAGTAAATAAATTTAGTCATAGAAAGTTTTCACCAGAAGCCTGGATAATAATGTGATAAGTGTTTCGGTAATACAACTGTGATTATTTCCCATAACATAATGGTTTCATGTATAATTTGTAAATATTTTTATTTTTAGTTGCTTCTTTCAAAATAAATTCCTGCTGAGATTTTAACTCTTAACTCTTATTAAACCAGGTGATTTACGATTAAACTAAAGTGTTTGTTTTACATGTAGCAGCAGTTCCTGAAAACACTGTGTAATTTCATTAACAGTATGTAAAATAAAGCATAATAATTTATTTGATGCAATGTGTTAAGCTGGTATGTGAACGACCTAACGCGCAAAATAGCGGACCCAGTTTGTATTCAATTTTTAAGAACGTACGACCTAAAATCCTAACAGAAACTTGGACCTCAGAAAAAACGTTCAGAAATGTAGACATGTTTGATTATGAAAAAGAACATATATTTGGAAATAAGTCGAGAAACGTCACAAAGGGTCTACATAGTGGCGGTATTAGTATATATTTTTAAAAATCTATTAAGAAATGTGTTTATGTTATAGAAAAGAAACAAAATGGAATAGTCTGGGTCGAGTTAGATAAACAGCTATTTACTTTCAATCAGACTGTATATATCTGCTGCGCATACGTACCACCAAACAAGTCAAAAGTCATTAATAATGAGCATTTCGATTTATTCGATGAACTTGAATCTAATCTAGAAATATATGAAGAAAAGAGAAAATGTTTCTTCATAGGCGATTTTAATTCCCGTACAGCTAATATGTCCTATGTACTGGAAATAGATCCATATTTTGACATTGACAATCGACTGTCAAATTTTGTAAATACAAATCCACGTGCTTCTAAAGACAACGTGATCGATAGCTATAGAAAACGCTTGATTAATCTCTATTAATTTTCTTCGTTTGTTATAGGTACATGTAACAGGCGTCTGCATAACGACAGATGTATCGGCGATTGTACATACCATTCAATAAACGGGTTCGATTATTTACTGCTAAAAACACATGACTTTTGTTGTTTCTCCCGTTCTAATGTGATTCAACCAAATGAATATTCCGACCATTCTGGTTTAAAAATAAATATAGCCGGACGTCAGGTTTTGCAAAAAAATGAAAGTATAGAATATAACAGCGAATCGTTTATAAAATGGGACGACCCCAAACTAGATGAATTTTGATCTACCCTTCTCACATAAAATAGAGATTTAACTAGTTTGATAAAAGCGCTTAAAAGCGAAAATAGCTGCAATATTGATAATATCTCCAACCCATTTATTGATATGAAAAAGAACTGTTCACACGAAGTATTCGGAACCAAACGCTCAAACAAAATAGTTACAAATAAAGTTTATGATAAAAGGCCCTGTTTGAACAAAGCTTGTTATGAAGCAAGGGTTACTTTAAAAAAGGCTAGAAATGCATTTTTATGAAACAAAGATGATGTTACTCTTAGACACATCTATTAACATGCAAAAAGAATATACAACACAATTAAACGCACAGAAAAGAATAAATATAACATGAAACAACAATCAGAACTAGCAAAATTGAGTAAATCGAATCCTAGACAATTTTGGAATAAATATATTTAAAGCAACAATACATAAATCAACCGCAATTTTCGCAAAATATAGAAATAAACGATTTTTATGAACACTTTAATATTTTATATAGCATAAATAATGAACAACAACAACAACTTGATTAACAATAACAATAACGCAATAATAACGACTGACACACACTTTTCGATAATGAATTAGATCAAGAAATAACCATACACGAATGGGAGAAAGCTGTTTTTCCCTCAAAATAATAATAAAAGTAGCGGATTAGATACACTAATTGCGGAAGTTTATAAACATTCCTTTCAAGAAATGTAATTACTTCTTGACAATATCTTCCGGAACGGAGAATATCCAAGTTCCTGGTGTTCTTGTATAATAGTACCAGTATACAAGTGCGAAGATATTGAAGATGCGAACAACTATAGAGGAATAACTTTAATCAATAACATTTCAAAAATATATTCTCAAATATTACTGAATAGGCTTACAATATGGTCAGACAACCAGAATAAAATCATCAAAAAAGCTGTTTGGTTTTCAGATGGGTAAATCAACAATTGACTGTATATTCCTATTACAATCTATCATTTGGCATTCACTACATTTCCGTAAAAAAGTTATATTGTGCTTTTATAGATATTGAGAAATGCTTCGATAAATTGAACCGAGTTTTTATCTTACAGAAACTATTACAAGAAAACGTCAGCCCTGAAATTGTTTAATCTATCAAAAATATGTTGTATAATACTGTTAACTCAGAAACATCGTTTTTCTTTAACTCAAACAGCGCTGTAAAACAAGTCGATCCGAGCTCAACTTTTTTATTCCTTTACTTCGTAAATGACATAACTAATAACTTCAACGACGAAATCGATGGTTTATTCAAATTAACTGAGCTCAGTCTATACATACTCCTCTTTGCAGACGACGCGGTACTATTCGCGCATACATCCACAGCGATACCATCACTACTCAATGAGTTATCAGTGTATTGTGAAATGTGGGGTTTAAAAGTAAACACTATGAAAACAAATGTCATGATATTTGAAATATGAAGACATACAACTTACAACTTTACTTTAAACAATACTAGTTTAAATGTAGTTACATCTTTCAAATATCTGGGAATTAATCTCTTTAAAAACGGTAAAATAAACCGGACAAAAAGAGACTTGCACAACGTTCAAACTTTGCTCTTCGTAACCTTTCTATTATCTTGAGCAAACCTGACTTAGATATCAAAGAACAATGTAGACTAGTTGACAGCCTTGTCGGTGCTATACTCAATTATGGCTCAGAAATAATAGGCGATCACGAGTATAAAGATATTGAACAGGTACAATGTAAATTTCTCAGAAAAATCCTATGTTTGAGAAAGTCCATATATCTAGACGGCTTATATGGAGAAACAGTCAGACATCCAATGAAAAAACATCGAACATTGACTATGTTTAAATTCTGGATAAAAAATTAAAATTTAATAATCAAACTCTTATTAGAACAATGTATAACATGCTAAAACAGGACGCTAACGATAACAAAGCATACACACGGTAATAATTGGGCATATATGATCAAAGTATCACTAAATGAATTAGGACTACAGCAAATATTGTTGCATCAGCATGAATGGGATATCAAATTAAACACGATCAAACAAAGAAATTTAGACGTTTACAAACAGACATGGCTCTCTAATATAAATAACTCAAACAGATTAACCTTGTACAGTACATATAAACAGCATTTTGAGGTAGAACTATATTTACATACAATATACATTAATGAATATAAAATAGCATAAACAAAATTTAGACTTTCATCCCATGATCTCCAAATTGAAATAGGTAGACACGAGGGCATAGCAAGAAATGAAAGAATATAACAGAAATGAAAAATAGGTGTAATCGAAAACGAATACCACTTCCTGTTAGCATGCCCAAAATACTATAACCTTAGAAAACAATTACTTAAACCTTACTTTCGTCGATGGCCAACACTCCACAAATTAAAATCATTGCTTTCCACAACAAACTTTAATTATATATACCATACCATCATAATAAGTTATATGATTATTATTTGTTCAAAACAAACAAGTTTAGAAAAATACAGTTTTTGTCCGTTATCCAGATATATCCATTCTTTTTCATCAGTTTTGTTTATCACATTTACTGTTGGGATTCCTTAAAATGTTTTGTACATATGTTAGTTGTTATATCGTTTTGACTTAAAACGCTTTACCTTTCGTTTCGGTTAAGCGTTTCTTGTCAATTACCTTTAACCGGAGATTTAACTTAAGCCTTTAACTTATACGTCGGGGTAAATGTTTTTTATCAGTTATAAACAAATAAAAAAGCTAAGTGGCGTGTTTTGCACCAAAATATTACTCTTTTTCCCAGGTAATAAGAGCCTTATGCAGTTGTTAAACAAACATCTCCGTATATCTCCAAACCCACTATTGTACATAAATCATTTCTTATGCTTTAACTTTTCCCAATGTTTTCAAAACGTTTTAAAACTTATATTTATATTGATTTCAAAACTGACTGTTTACATTCCATATATTCCTACCGCAGCTTCCATGGAAAAGAATTTCTGATATTACACACACCCTTTTATTATGTTAAATGTTTATTGTCTAAAATAATGTAATATTTAATGCTTAATAAAGATATGTTATATGTTATAAATTTTTCCCAGTTTTTACCATTTCTAATGTATAGATTACACAATTTCACACAGAAAAATGGAATTCACATTATATTACACAGAACAAAAAAGAAGTTCATGATACCATTTTCCTACAGTGGAATCAAGAAGTTTATTTTCTATAAGGGATAACATAAAGTCTTTGTTAAGTTATGTTTTTGAAAATGTATGTGCTATTTGTTTGATTTGCATTTGATGCTGTTTCTGTGGTATTTAAAGGTGACAGAACACTTATGTGAGGTCCCTGGTTGACTTCTTACTGACAATAATTAAGAATTACCTTTCATGTTTGAGTATGAAGCCTTTTCTGTTGAAAATCAAACCAAGTTTTCTACATTTTTCAAACAAAATGTTTATATATATATTTCGAATAAAGAGAATTTTGAGTGTTTATTTAATATAAAAGAAATTTATCCTCTTTATCTGCATGTTTCAATGTTCAGCTTCTTTTTTTTCCCTTATTCTAGTTTGATATAATCATTGTACACTGCCCTTAATCGGTGACATTTTTATTTTGCATTTGCTCTTGCATTTAAGAGTTCTATGACATCATTTGCCTTAGGTATAAACATATTGCTGTCAATAGCTTTTGAATCTTCTGTGAATGTGGTTTCACTGGTTTGAATACATACATGCAGAGTATCTTAATAGCCTAGTGAAATTTTGTGTCCAATCTGATATTAGAGTTTGATCAATAATCAAATTTTCGATAAAAAAAAAAGACGAATCTGCTAGAAATACATGTGTTTTACTGTTGGACCACATTTGACATCTTTTTCAAACAATGGACTCATTTGAATGCATGAACGTGTTTTCCTCTCTGTCACGTCGGAGAATATATGGCTTAAGACATTTACTAGTTATACTCAAAAACCAGGGTGCACTGGTTCTGTTCACACTTTTATATTTTGACAAAGACTAGATCATAGACATAGCTGCTTCCCCTGTTAAACCTAGTCTCAATTTATCGCCGTTACATGTTGCATTGTAATATGATGCGAACAGTAAACATATAAAATCGCATTCCGAGGACAGAAACCTGGACTATGTTAAACCGTACAATGTAAACATGTAAATCGATGGCAAATAATTTTAATTAAAGGTAAATTGACTGCACCTTTGTGTGTTTGCTACATTTTCTGCAATGTATAGATCAAAGTCTTAAGGTCAATACAAATGAACAGTCAATGAAACGATGTTTTAGCTGTTTTCTTGAATGAAGGCAATTTTGACAGGAGTTCAAATGACAGATGACAGACGAAAACAATATACAGTATACGTGATGTGACGTAACGCGTTGTGAAGTAAGCATCGTGGAACGGTTCTCAACAGATAATACAACAAAATTAAGTAATGAAGTTGTATTTTTAAATGAATTATTAATAGAATAAATATTTTACCATAAAATGAAGCTATGTCGATACAAAAACAAAATTATATGTCTTTTTTAGATAAAATAATAACCGAAGCGCCTCCTCGCTGGTCTCGCACACTTGGCCAGTGTACGAACGATAACTTCCGTCGAAATGTTTATTATCATGTTCAAGTGTTTATTGCTTCTCTATATTGCTAAGGTATACAAACCCATGAAATAATAATGACAGGCACGAAAATAGTAACTCGTGCGCACGACTTAGTAAAATAAAAATAAAAACACACACATGTCACCTCTATGCCACCGTACATATCAGATTCTGTTTTGTCATTCCTTTATCGAGTTGGTATTGTCTTATTTAATTATTCACTCTAGAAGTATTTTTTGTTTTGTAATTTACTTTGTATCCAATGAAAACTCAGGGATATGGTGTTTGTGCTATAACTCTTTCCCTGAACCAGAAGTCTGGTGGTTATAAAGTACAGTTACCAGCTGCTTGAAACAAAATGGCCGAAAAACAGTAAAATTGTACTTAATTCTCTTTTTGTTATTTTTTATGATGTTTTCCTACGTGTAAACAATAGGCGAGCTTTCACACGTATACTTATTGATATTCTTCTTTACACCTTTTGATTGATTGTGTGCATGCATTCCAACAGTCGGGAAATATTGTTTTGTGTAATGCAGATGTCTGTCTTCCTCTTGTACTAAAGGTCCCGGGGTTGAATCAAGTGATGATTATATTCTGTTTTGGTTTTTTTTTAAACCAAAAGCAGGAACGTAGTATTCTTATCTACGTCCCTGACAAAAGGCACGAGTACTGATGGCTATGTTTTTTCAACTGCAGGAAATAGACATTAGCAGTGAAGAATATAAGCTGAAAGCTTGTTTCTCCATCAATGAAAACTAAATGTTAAAACAAAGCAGGACAATAATTATTCTTTAAATACAAATATGTAATTTTCTTTTCCAGAAATGACTCCGTTTTATGTAGCATGTCAACTGTTTGTGGAGTCAGCTGGGCCGGAAACTCTGCACCCTACTCCTAGCATTGATCAAAAGGACAAAATCGAGCTGCTACAGCTAGTCGTCAAGTCCACCAAGAGGGAATATTTTTTCTCTTCCAAAATAACTTATACTCCAACAAATGTTAAGGTTTGTACTTATTAGTTTCTCTAACTGCTTTTCATCACTATCATGTTGCATTAAAAGCTTGCCTAGTAGCAAGGCAGTACACGTATCCCCATACACAACAAATTAGTTTCCCATTGTCTATTAAATCTTTACCACCTGCTGATTCACTTTTACACATCTGGAGCAAGACAGCTTTTGAACAGCATGGAAAGAGGAGATAATACTTAATATGTTTTCATTTCTTTCATGATTATTGACGCCGTGTGGAAACGTGGTGTCAGTATTGAATAGGTTTCAATTTTGTACCATGTGGTTGCCTAATCGAATAGGGAGCAACCAACATACATATTCTAAAAAAAACCTCTGTAATATGTTTGAATAAACAACCTTTTATGAATCATAAATTGTATTAAATGATTTAAGAAACAACAAGATACAAAATACATATGTCTTCTATTGTTATTATAAAACTTTAGACACATTTAATTGGTATTTAATAACTTTTCTGCAACTTCCTATGCTACGCTTTTTTAATAGTTTTGTTAACGACCCGATTTGCAGACGGCTTTTAAAAACATTGTAGGAAAGGAAAATGATACGCAATCAAACAAAACATAGTACTCAAATTCCTCTTCCTATTATGAAAAAGTTGACATATCATACCTAGACTACTATACTGTGTCATGTTTTGATGATGGAAGTAAAGGCATAACTTTAAATAAGGTCTTTCATTTAGATTTGCTGGTGTTTTTAAATATACAATATAAGAATCTATTCAACAAATTATATGATCTCTAATGTAATCTTTATAAAAAAAAGTTCTATAATAAGAAAGGGGTTTAATCCAAATCCTAGGTGGTAATTGTCCCGTGGAGTGAATGTCTTATGGGCTATTATCCTACATGGTTTATATCCCATAAGGGCTATTATCCTACACTCTCTTGAAGCAGATGACTGTGAAAATTGTTAATCCGAAAAAGGGTTGAGTCTCAGAGTAAAAGGTATTCATCAATAACGTTGTAAAGGGAAGAGCTCTGCAATTCATGAATACCAATATAGGCCATGTGGTTTACTAGTGGTGTTGTGGTGATATGATTGCCCAGATTATACACCACTATCACAATTAACAGTAGCAATTAACACCAGCAGTTTGAAAAAACAAAGAGAGTACGGCACTTGAAGAATTTACATAATAACCCTTTGATGCAGATCTTATTCGATGCAAATAATGAATTTTACAGCTGACATCTTTTGAAAACATGAGAGGAATCCGCTGTGGTCGAGTGGTTAGCGTCGGGGATTTCGAAACCGGGTGTCCCGGGTTCGATCCCCAGTCGCGGCACCTCGGTCATGGTGGAGTGCCCTTTGGCGAGGCACATTGTCTAGCCTAGTACTGGTTTATTTACCCAGGGATCATGAATGAGTGAACTGTCGCCGTGATATAACTGAAAAAATGTTGAAAGCGGCGTAAAACCCCAATAAATAAATAAATAAATAAATTGAAAACATGAGAGAAAAACATGAAAGTTAAAGCTTATGACACTCACAAGTATTCAACTCCAAAATTGTACTTCCAATTTGTCAGATATGACTTATTTTTAATATGAAGTAGTTTTGAAGCGGATGACTAGGAGATGCATTTGAATGAAATGTTTTAATTATAATATGTCTAAGAGCAGATATTTAAATACTCTTCAGTCTTTGCAGCCCAACAAATTTGACCCTTGACATGCCACTGGCTAGAACAATATATCATACAGTAGTTGAAATTAGAATACAAATATTAGAATGTTTATGGTAATATATAAACAACCTTTCACACATCATGTAAATAACGTACAATACGACACCATTATGTCATGTTCAGTGTTCCTTAACATCCGATAATCATTGTAGATCTATTTTTTGAGTAAAACAATGCCTGACATATGATACTATATACAGTTTTAATGCGACAGGCCTCTTAGTCATGAACAGAATAAACTAAACAAACAGTCAATGAAAGACTGAGATTTACAGGACCTATTAGGTCCTTCTCTTGCATGGATAACTTATAAGTTTTTCCCCTTTTCGCAACTTTGAGGCAAGTTGTGGGTTATGATATATTGATCGACCTCAGAAAGTTTCATGCTAAATCTGGAGCAGGAACTTGTCAAAATTTCTTCGTGGCAGTTTGTCCTAGGGGACGTTCACAACCAATATAGTCAAACCCCATAAGGTCCATTTTTGTCATAGTAGTCAAAACCAATATGGTTAAAAAGAAACAGGGTAGTCAAAACCCATACGATAGAAAAGGCAGGGTAGTCAAAACCCATACGATAGAAAAAACAGGGTAGTCAACACCCATATGATTAAAAAACAACAACAGGGTAGTCAAAACCCATATGGTTGAAAATGCAGGGTATTCAAAACACATACGATTGCACATGCAGAGTAGACAAAACCGTTTTGATTGAAAATGCAGAGTAGACAAATCCCCACTGATTGGTATTAATTCAATCACAGACGAAAATTGAATTAAGTTCAAGTTCAAGTTCAAAATCATTTATTGGCATATAAACATATGTTTGTTGCAAAAATACATATATACATGTGGCGGCAATAAAGATAATTAGAAACATAAATATGGAGAAAATATGAAATATACAAACATATCACGGCAATAGATAAGCATACAGTTTGTGTTCATATTATGATTATCTAGTACAGGATGATCAACATATTTACAGAGTAAGTATTAAGAAGTATTTAGGATATCTCTTTTGCAGTTGGCAAGGTATACAAATTTACCTAGGTTAACTCTTTTTTTCTTTGATTGAGATTCCATCAAACCTTTAGATTTAAATGTATTAGGCCAAGTGTAGTAGTATTTAGGTAGGTATAACATCCTAAGGTCTCTATATAATGGACAGACTAATACAAAATGATATTCATTTTCAATAGTGTTACATTTACAAAAAGTACATTTCCTTTCATCTCTTTCTAAATTTCTATATCTGCCTACTTCAATTAACAGTTTGTGAGATGAACACCTGAATCTTGTTAAAGCTATTCTATGGTTTTTATTTTCAATAAATGTAAGATATTTTTCGTAAATGAAATATTGCTTGAATGATCTGTAGCAGTCTAATTTGATATAGGTGTCGAGGTCCGCAAACCAGCTTTGTAGATAACTATCATAAATTCGACTTATTACAATATTTAGGTTTACACCAGATGCGTCGGGTAAAACATTCAAATATGATAAACCCAAACTATTGACTAATTTTTGTAAGTTTAATTTCCACGCATTCGTGGCATTTCCGTGAGTGTCACTCATGTTATATATTTTAAATAAGAGAGAATCAGGGTGTTTACAAATCTTATACCAGTATTTAACAATGGATACGCTTCTTAGTACATGTAATGGAAACCTTCCAGTTTCACCGTACACTGTTGTGTTAGTGGTTTTCGGACTTACAGCTAATAATTGCTTTAAAAACTTTAAATGAACTCGTTCGATGTCAGGAGCCTTATGGAATCCCCATGTCTCTGAGGAATACATTAAAATAGGTAGAACCATAGAATCAAATAATTTCAATTTTTCAGGGATATTTAAAGGAACGTTCATAAACAAAGTATTTAAAGAGAACAATGCCTTCAACCCTTTTCCTGCCAGATCCTTTTGTGTAACACTAAATTTACCATTTGATGACGAAAATTGAATTAAGGTGATAATGAGTTAAGGTGATGATTGCTTTACAATTTTAATGTTTTTAATCTATCTGTTTGTCACAGTTACTGATTGTGTTAATCATAATTACCATGCTATTAGTAAGTACTATCTTAAGATGTCCTTTGTTTACTGCTTTCAATAATTGAAGATTTACATTAACTATTACTGCAATGTTTTTGTCTTTATTTGCAATTTTCCAAACTGTTACAATACTTTGTATATTATGTCTTCCAAAGGGAAGAAAGTAAGTAAAACACTTTATATGATTAAAACTCTTTAATAATCGAATTTTCGACCACAGATTAAATAAATACAACACATACATTTCTGTTGTATTTATTTAACCTTGATAAAGACCAAGTGGTCGAAAATTCGATTATTAAAGAGTGTTACAATACTGTTTGTATATTATGCAACCAAGTGTCATTTGGTTCATTATTTAAAAAAGAGTTCATCACTAGTGATACATGTAAAAGAAAACTTCTCTATGACTGGTATGCTTATACAAAGAGTTGTCAAAACAAAAGTTTTAAATATTGGGAATGCTCACATAGGTTCTCTGTTATCTCTAGATATGTACTGACCTCTGATTTGATGGTAACAGTTGACAAGGCTGTCAAAGAGCGCAGTTACCACCGTGATTCCTCTGCCACAGAAGGTATGAAGGTCACAGTAGAAATCAAGGCCTGTACTGGAGCAAATCGTGGGAACTAATATGCATTTTCAACCATGTGGGTTTTTGACTACTCTGCATTTTATATCATATGGGTTTTGACTACCCTGCATTTTCTATCGTATGGGTTTTGTCGACCCTGCATTTTCTATCGCATGAGTTTTGACTACCCTGTTTTTTTAACCTTATGGGTTTTGACTACTATGACACAAATAGTCCATATGGGTTTTGACATACACTCGTTTGTCCTCTATTCAAACGAATGTAGGAATATTTGGCCAACGGATGTTTTGGCCCGGATGTCCCGTCCTAGCACGTTTTGACCTAGGACTGTTTGGCCAGCAGCAGATTATGTACGGTAATAATTAAAATCGAATAAAAGGCATTTTTGCATTTTGTTTTGAGAAATTACTTCATAAGCACAATTCTGACACTAAATTCATTTGTTTAAACGGAAAAAGGGGTCAAACGGTTAACACTCCGGATATCACCTTATAGTTAACAACTATCAATGGACAGAAGCATGGGCAAATCTGTCCATGGAAAAAAAAGTGGACAAATCCATTGGCAAATCTTATTTTCTTCCATAGAATTCGGTTTCAATATTGCATGGACAATTTTTCCATGCAGGTTTTCTATGGTATCCATTGAAATTGTACAGCCACGGTCGGTGCTTGTCTGATTTAAAAATAATATTGTAGAAATGTTTCTGGAGTGACCATCTACATAATATGTTTAAACCTGAAGCGTTATGTTTATTTCCCCACATATACACGCTTTCTTTCTGACTATTAGGCGTGAATGATTATATTTCTGAGGTTGGATGGATGTCCGGATTCTGACGTTCGAAAGACATCGGGATTCTTACGTTAGATATACATCAGGATCTTATTATGACGTCTGAACGGTTTGTACAATCATCCAAAATCCAACGTTAATCTAACGTCGGGGTCTAACGTCTATATAACGTCAATCCAACGTCTTTTATTTACTAGGTATAACTTATAATGATTCCCGGAAACACATGATATATTTAAAATACTGTTGAAAGGCATGTTAACCCTTTCCCACCTACAATACATATACAGCAGAATACTTTGAAAACATATTGTCAACTATTTGAAAAATATACATAAATGAGAATTGGATTATTCTGTAAAATACAAAAGGTAAAAATGCTCAATACAAGCAATTTTGCCTTTTGCTACATCGTTTTCAGAAGACAGCTAATGATGATGCATTAAAATGCGTTTGCAAGTGCGACGTGGTTAACCGATACTACAACTGAAATCATTTCTTCAGATAACAGATGTATTAGCTCCTGCTAGTTTACCTTTTACACCAAATCGGGAAACAGAAACACTGTTAAACTATACAGAAATATCAGAGTTCTGGCTTAAAGCAAAGTTTGGAGCAAGTCTCTTTAAGGCAATTGGTAAGAATCATTTATAGTATTTTGTTATCGTTTATATTGTGTCTGTCTGAAGCAGAGAAGGTTGTCAGTTCAATCCCCTGCTCAATTATAAATCTTTGAATCAACAATCAACTTTAGACCCTTGAATTAATCAAGTAATCCTTTAACCCTTTTCAACATAGGAAAATCTATAGCTTATGACCTAAACATACTCTGGTGAATAATATGGGAACTGTTGTGTTGCCCGATTGGACTTCGGAAAGAATGTAGTTTAAGCTCTATACAAAATTTGTGTCTTACCACGACAAAGTTGCGAAAGCGAGACTAAGGTGTTGCTTTTCTTGCGGGGGCTGCGGCGTCAATCATTTGCGTTTAGCTCAGGGCTTTCATACTTGGATTATAGTTGCATCTTTTACTCATCGTCACATGTCATGCTGGAAATGCTAAGTGTGTCCTTTTGGGGGGGGGGGGGGGGGGGGGGGGGGGGGGGGGTAAAAAACATGATTTTGGTAGTTTTAAGTTGATTTTGAGAAGTGTGCATAAAATCATAAATTTGTTTTAGAACTATTTCAAGTATTGCACACACATCTGATATGTTAACTACTTATAATTTCAAACGGATTTTAGAGTCATATGTTTGGAATGTTTGTCTGCTGAGATTATTTTGTATGTTCAACTATGTCTTTTCGGAGAATATTAAAGCTATTCTACTCACCCTGGCGTCGGCGTTGGCGTCTCATCTTGGTTAACGTTTTACATGCAAGAACATATATTTCACCATAACTCAGTACTAACTAAATGTATTGCATGGAATCTTTCTACAATGCTTCCCAAAAAAACATGATTTTGGTAGTTTTAAGTTGATTTTGAGAAGTGTGCATAAAATCATAAATTTGTTTTAGAACTATTTCAAGTATTGCACACACATCTGATATGTTAACTACTTATAATTTCAAACGGATTTTAGATTCATATGTTTGGAATGTTTGTGTGCTGAGATTATTTTGTATGTTCAACTATGTCTTTTCGGAGAATATTAAAGCTATTCTACTCACCCTGGCGTCGGCGTTGGCGTCTCATCTTGATTAACGTTTTACATGCAAGAACATATATTTCACCATAACTCAGTACTAACTAAATGTATTGCATGGAATCTTTCTACAATGCTTCCCAACCTTTCTTCCTATGTAAACAATAAGTTTGATTTTTTTATCCTACATTTAATGCAAGGTATGGCCCTTTTTTGACTTAGAAAGTCAGGTTAATGTTTTGCGTGAAACTACATTAAGAGTCAAAATCTCAGTAACTACTTGATGCATTGCATTGAAACGATATACAACCATTTTCAATCATCACACTTATGTAGATTATCAAGTAAGTTAACTCTATCTTGCATCTAATGAAAATTATGACCCTTCCTTTACTGGTTAAAGTTTTGCGTGCAACTCCATTAAGAGTGTATATCTCAGTAACTACTTGATGCATTTCATTGAAACTTTATACAACCCTTTCCAACCATCACACCTATGTCAACAATCAAGTACGATAACACTATCAAGTATATAATGCAAAGTATGGCCCTTCTTTACTTTGAAACTATTGTTAAAGTTGTGTGCGCAACTTCGTTAATGCGGCGTTCACAGTGTCGATTATGGGTCCCGTTTGAGATCCGACAGCGCTACGACACGAACATTCGGATTACTTCCCTCAATGATCTGCAATGTCCTATCATTGTTTGAACGCCGTCGTATACATTTGTAACAGATTCCTATAGATCGGGAATGGTCTAGAGAGGTCGGCGAAGCACTCATGACAGTTTGGTGCGTCCCGTAACATTCGGGAAACTCAGCCGATTGATCTTGAGATATTTTTCATTGCCGTTTTTTGCTGATTGAGTCCAGATTGTGTCCCGATCTTTTCGAATGCGAACCGTCTTTGACAAAACCTTTCCGGAATAATCCCGTAATTAATACGAAATTCAGCAATTATACCCACGTCAGAGTCCCGACAATTAAAGAACACGATACGACGGAGTCTAGACAAAGCCGTTTGTAATGCGGTACAGCAGACTGTGCTAGGATTACGATCCGACAGTGTCCCGATCATCCGGAATATGGCGACAGTTGTAGGGTTGCAGATGCGTGGATTTTCAGACCCGGCTGTTCTGCTCACGTCTGGAGTATAACGTATGAATGTGTGTGTCATTCATTGACAGTACTTTGACAGTACTTTATCGGTCCACCATGAATGCTGCTCGTAGGCTGAGACTTCTGCAACAGGTTGCTCCCATAGCACTGGAAGAAGAAGAAGAAGAAGAAGAAGAAGAAGAAGAAGAAGAAGAAGAAGAAGAAGAAGAAGAAGAAGAAGAAGAAGAAGAAGAAGAAGAAGAAGAAGAAGAAGAAGAAGAATAAGAAGAAGAAGAAGAAGAAGACCTTATGTTTGAACTGGTAGAAATTGAAGATACTGTTTCAAGCCCTGGATCATCTATATGAGGCTGCCCATGGAACTGTACGATGTAGTCCTGGCTCCGATCACAACCAGCATCACAGAACAAGATACCTAGTTGAGGAGATAGCCTTTAATCCAGGACTGAAGTTTGCCTGTACCATGAGGCATCTGGCATCCGGTTTCAGTTAGAGCAGCATAGAGCAGGACTTTAGGGTTCCTAGTACCACAATGTCAATGTTTGTCCATGAAGTCTGCCAAGCAAGCATTGATGAGTACGCTGCAGAACTAATTGCGTGCGCCACTACCCCCGCGGAGTGGAAGGAAATCGCAAATGAATTTCTCCGTAGATGGAAGGAACCAGGTATAGTGTAGTAACTTAATCCTCATAAAGATGCAATTATATAATTTAAATGGTGACAATCTGCCAATTATTGACGGCAATGCTCCTTGTAGAACTGTTGCGGTTTGAGTTAGAAACCTTCGTCGCGTGATTCTTAATAGGACGGGACTATCATGTGAAACGGTTTTCTAATCAAGGACGGCAGGAACAATCCTGAATGTGTGACTGAGGCTTCAGAGTTTATCTCAGTAACTACTTGAAGAATTGTATTGAAACTTTATACAACATTTTCAACCGTCACACCTATGTAAAACATTACATTAAGAGTCCATATCTTAGTAACTACTTGATGCAGTGCATTGCAACTTTATACAAACCTTCCAAACCACTACACCTATGTACATAATCAAGTTACAGAACTATATCCTGCATATAGTGCAAAGTATCATCCTTTAAGGAATTCTAGTTAATGCAATTTGTATGCAACTACATTATAGTCCATATCTCAGTAACTAATGCCCCAGTCAGACACACACATTACGAATAGGCCGGATAGTTGCGTCTAAAATCCGCAGTCTTCCGCAGCAATTGTGGGCGTGGCCTATTTTCTTGATGAATTAACGGATACAGTTAACTATAGATACGAATAGATACGGCTGGTTAGGGATGTCAGCGGAAGTCAGCGGTTTGATACTTTCTCATTGAATTGACACGATGCGGATATATACGGATAGATACGGATTACTTACCTTCCTTTATCTTCTGCTACCTGTAGATGCGGATAGATGCGGTTAGATACCGTAATATATGGAATGTTGCGCATGCCTTGCGGAAAGAAGTGGTCACGTACACAATCGCCATTTGCATTTTGAACAAATAACATCAACAAATCATTGAAGTTGTGTGAAATCTATCTGGAAAATCATGCCTGCAAAGAAGCAGCAGAAGATGAAGCAGCTTCCAAAGAAGGCACACAATCCACCTCCCACATCTCACCAGGATGATAGTGATGGAGACACTTTGATGGAGCTAGAAGTGTCGTATCAATCACCTCGGGCATCACCAGCAAGAGGCAGGGGACTTGGCAGTGGCAGCAGGCTTGGGACAAGAGAGGCATCAGGCTTCAAGAAGAGGCAGCGTCAGTGTAAGTTTCTAATATTAAAATAAAAAAGGTCATATATGTTTATGTAAATACTGTTTTTGTGCTCAATGCTGTATTTTTCTCATGAATGCTGTATTGTTAATAAGTAAGTATGGATAAACAGTTCAATTTATTGGTAACACATTTATGTATGTGCAGATTAATTGTATGTCCAATTTTTAATGGTGCAAAATAACATTGTTTATCTTATTTTAACTTTATGTTAAAAGAAATCTTGTAATATAATGTGTTCATTACTAAAATGTATTAAGAAGAAGTTTGAATGTTTGTATAATTGTTGTATATTTAGCTAGTTATAAAGTTTGGTGTCTCTTTCTTATATTTGCAGACACAGAGACTGAGGAGATTGTAGAGCAGGAGCATGTCCAAGAGCCGGGGAAGAGGTTGTGCTGCTCGTTCTGGCGGTCGCCAAGTACACCATCATCTGTTCAGGCCGTCCTCAGTATATTGTTGAGTGTCACACACGCCAGCACCATGGTTCCCACGTTCTGCGGATCCTGTCGGAGGGTTGTGAGAAGGCAGTCGCCCAAGCGGTTGGCCAGTATGCCAAAGGCATTCTCCACACATCGTCTGGCACGAGATAGGCGATAGTTGCAGACCCGCTCGTTCTCTTCCAGATGCGTAGCAGCAAAGGGCTTCATCATCCACTCGTTGAGGGCAAATGCATTGTGCCCGATGATGAAATACGGCATCTGACGATCGTCGGCAGGCAAAGGTTCAGGTTCTGGGATGCCGATTGTATTGGAGATAACCGCGTTTCGCAGAGCGGACTCGTTCCACAGCTGAGCATCAGATGCTGACCCTGGGGCACAGACTTTGGCCCACATGAACCTGTAGTTTGCATCACCGAGGTCTAGGAGCACAATGAAGTGGTACCCGTTGTAGTTGTAGAACTGGGACCCTCCGTGGGCAGGACACCGGATGCGTATATGCTTGCCATGCAAGGCACCTAGCACGTGGTAAAATTTTCAACGGCTGCTGCAACCTCCTTCCTGCCCTCAGCTGTCGTCGGGTTGGTGACAAACTCTGCGCCGTATTCGTCCCAAATGGCCTGACAGACGTCCCGGACTATAAGTGAGAGCGTGTTGTGCGGCACATAGAACAGGTACATTATCGACTTGTAGCAGTCCCCAGTGGCCAGATGCCTGAGTGTGATGGCAACCTTCAGTCCAACCTCCTGCGAATCTCTGTACCATGTGCTTTTCTTACAAAGTCGCGGCGTGAGTCGTTCCACCACGTCTCGAAACATCTCGGCTGTGAGCTTGGGGAAGTTGCGGAACGCCACCAATACTCGTTCCTCAATAGCATCATGAGGTTGCAATACGCTCCCTGTTCCGGCCTGAGAGTTGTCCAACGGCGAACCCACCAACTCCTATCCCGACGGCGTGTCATCTATATGCGCAAGATATGTGCATAAATCATTGTGAGGTTCATGTTGTACTGGCTAAGTCTCATGTCCATGGCTGTGGAACTAGGAAGATCTAATATATATAGACCGAGAAACCTTCCCAAAATTCTATGTTCACGAGTCTTTTTGTTTTGCCAAAGTGGTAGAGATCGTCTAACGAGAAGTTAATGGAACGTAGGAGTCCGTAATAATCCGTATTTATCCTTATTAATTCGCAATTATTCGCATTCATCCGCACAAAAAGGTATCCGTCAATATTGGAACGCAAACTATCCGTATCGAAACGTTTTTGTAGGTAACAATACGCAGAACGAAACCTGTAATTAACCGGGGGTTACATAATTCTGATGGTGTTTAGTGGATTTTGATAATTGGAAAAACCTTCATTATTTTTTGTAAGAAAGATTTCAAATTTTGCACAAATAAATAAATATAATAATAATAAAAATAGTAATACAATAAATAAATAATTTTATAGAATTTAAATCTCTTTTATTTTGTACTTGTTAGACGCATATTTTGCACATATATTTTATCTTTGTATTTTACACTTGTATTGATAGTCAAAGTGAGGGACGGCGAGACATATAATTACGCAAAGCTCTTGTTTTATTGTTTTTGTTTATGAATGAGCTCTACTCTTTACTTCATTATAGCAATATACAGGAAATTCAATTGTAACCAGTTCTGATGGATTTTTTGTTAATGTTTACAGATAACATAGCACTAATCTCCAATTCAATATTTGGTTTGCAAAAAGAAGCTTAACATATTGCAGCATTTTTGCAAAAATAATAAATTGATTGTAAATATTGATAAAACAAAAACACTTGTTTTTGAAAGAGGAGGGATCCTTGATTCTCGAGAAAAATGGACATTAGATGGTCCTCGAATTAAAACTGTAAATAGATTTACCTATGTCAGCATTTATTTTAGAAACAGGTTGTCATTCTTAAAAACTAAAAACAGTCCTTTTACATATATATTTAATTCATTTAAAAATTTAGGATGTCTCCCATACAAACTATTCTATAAAGTATTTGATGCCAAAATCTTTTCGGTTTTGCTGGATGGTTCTAAAATAAAGGGATAAGAGACATTTAGCTGTATTGAAGAGTATTCAAACCCTTGCGTGTATCACCAAAATCATGTAATGATGCTATTTAAGGAGATTTAGTCACACTACCAATGTATATTTATTCTGAAAAACGCTGTATAAAATACTGTATATGTTTATTAAGTACGCCAAAACACAGATATATTCGGCTATTTTGTGAAAGGTTAGTGCATAACGAAAATATTACTGACAAAAAATTGGTTACAAATATTGGAAAAAGTTTGAATTCTAACGGTTTTGGATATACTCAATGACTGACTGATCAGTACATGCACACCTGAGTAGCAAAGTGTAATGTCAATAGTAAACTATTACATTATTATCACTTTAAAGGGACATTTTCAGTAGAACAATATGTCTTTAACATAGAAATAAAGAAATTTCATTCTACTTTAGCTTCTTTTCGCAGTAGTTGTCATTGTTAAATGATAAATGAAAGAAGATATAGAGATATTCCAAAAGACTCCGTATATGTTTGCATTGTGAAACTGCTATTGGGCATGAATACCATTGTATTATGATATGCCAATTGGGATTGTTCCCCGAACGCTTACTTGATTTTATCTCTACCTGATAACATTTGGGGATAAGGGGGCCTTTAAAGGGAACAATTAAAAGTTATAGATTTAATGAATGTGATATTATTTTTCATTTGATAACCATTATGATAAGTAACATGTACAAGATCAGATTTTCTTTTATAAAAAAATATGTATATTTTTTATATGCTTTCTTTAAACTTATTTATTTTTTATATCGATTGCCAAACAAGCTGTAAGCTTATATTAATCACGCTAGATGTCTGCTTCCTGGAGATATAATCAGTACTCGCGGCGTTTTGTGTGGAAAAGATCCCAAAGGCAGAACCCGCTCAGCACGGGATTCGAACCGGGACCTTTGGTACAAGAGGCCGACGCTATACATATGTACCACTGTCTTCCACTTTCATAGGCTTTACGAATCAAGTGTGCATTTAAACACTTCCAAATGTTAGACAATTGAAAAAAGGTATTCGGATAAAATCTGATAAAAACGTATTGTTGAAAAAAGGCCGATGCATGTTAAACGCAAAGGCTTCTTTCCCCCAACATTTTCAAGAGTTACTCGTACAGTATATAAAGGGTCAACATGTTAGGGTGTTTATCCTGTAGATTCGATTCTCGTCTGCATTTATAAGTGTTTCGCAGTCCTTAGGCTATACATTGTCAATTTCCAATTCAAGCAATAGAGTGACCCGGTGATCTAGTGGTTAAGATGCTAGACTGTCGATCCAGAGGTCTGGGGTTCTAATCCCGGTCCGGGTTCTGGATTTTTATGAGATGCTTTAAGTGTCTCCCACTCAACTAGAGGTCAAGCATTGGCCCTTTCTATATAAAAGATGCCTCACATATATGTATTGGTGCTATACACAGAGCACGTTAAAGAACCAATGTGTCTTTTCGGAAAAAGCTAGGGTATCGAACCCGGACTCCCTTGTATCAAACTCTGGCTCATTTCTGCACCTGTCAGAATAGGAATATAGAAGTGAAAAAGCTTATGCTCTATCAGAGCAATTGGTCTCTAAAATTACATTATATTATAGGTAAGGACCCATAATTGAATTTATGAAAAACAGTTAAAATATATTTAAACTACACAAACAACTAAATACATTAATACGATTTTTACCATCTTTACTTTGTAAGGTGTTAGTCAATGCATTTGCCATGGTTGAACATGAGATATTATTTCCACATTTTCATCATTGCCCTTAAAACCAGAATATTATGAACATTTTAATTTAATTATTTTAAAACTATTTAAATGTTAGAACATTATTCTTTAGTTTAAATGAAGAAAATTATTAAGACTGTTGAAATTTAATTAAATCTTTTGTATCAATATGAAAAGTTTAGAATAAAGTTTTCCAAAATCATCTACAAAATAAATCTATAATTTACCCTTTACAAGGCCCCCTAATCCCCTAATACATATTAAGTCGAGTAGGCGTTCGGGGAACACAGTGCACATTGTATTATGATTATTTCCTATAATTTGAAAGTTGAAGAATGAAGGCATGATTGCTCGTTATGAATAATTATTTTTCCTTTTGCCACCATGTTTTCAAAAGATGTCTGCTGCAAATTAACCAAATGTGTCTGCAAGTGGGCAAGGATTGAAAACATAGAAACAATAGGGAAATTTCGTTGGTTTAGTAATTGTTTTTAATCAACGGCAGCTTTGAAAATATGTCGGCTTTAATAGCATGAAATGTCGTCTGCATCAGGAAAATATTAATTATATTACAGGTCTTGATCTCGACGCAGATGTCATGGTTACAGTTAATATAAAATTTGGTAAAGTGATGAAGAAGAAATTCCTCATAACTGAACTCATAAAACAAATGAATGGAAGGTAAGCCGTTCATCACTGAGATATGTGTTTTAATCTTTTACTGCTTAGACCTTGTCACGGAAAACGTTTGAGTAGAATTTCTTGTATTAAAATGTTCCTTTCCTACAACGTTTTCATTTTTATAGAAAAAAAGGAATAACAGTATCTTAATTTTATTTAAACCCATTCCAACTTACAGAAACATTTAAACGCATATGCCACATATATCTTTAGACAACATTGTTGCAAAATGTGAAATTGCAATAATATTTTAAACTTTATTCTTTGATTATACTTTGATTTTCCGATTGTTTATGTTTCCATATTCTTCTGCTGCTAATTTATGTATGTGTTAAATTATGTATGGGTTAAATTATTATCTGAATATTATTTCAAATTTAAAAGAATGTGATAATTGGTCGTACACATTGTACTGATCAAAATCGAAATATTTGCACGATCTGAGGATTAGTTAAGGGTTAGTAAACAAGTATTTTCCAAACAATATCTACTTGACCATACCATACATAAGGTTTGAGTATTGAATAAGTATTTTGAAATATGAAATATTGTCCTCTAGGTGGTACATGTATACTGTCAATATATGGGTACGTTAAACTAAGCCTTGGTTTTCACTGTCAGAGGACTAGATACGGGGGAGTAAACTGGTTTTTTTCACAATAATTTCTCTCTCATTACTCAACCATACGCTATGTTGTAGGGTTAGAGAGTCAAAAAAGGATTTTAGAACATGCAACATGCCCCTTATACAGAGCTCTACATCCTGGTTACTCAACCAACCCTACCTATATCTTTAGTCTCATAAATATATTGTATGTACCTGCTGAAAATTGACTGAGTGAATAATAGAGTTGCTTGGCTGTCACAATTGGTTTCATTTCATTTTTAGCTCCATTGGTCGAAAACATGGCCGCCAGAGAGATGGGCTATTTTACTTGATATGGCTATATTGAAAACTTCTCGCCGAAAGTGTCCTGCCAATTTTCTAATAATTTTGTAAAAATGTACCTAGGGTGATCCGCTATCAGATTCCCTCAGACCATGTTGATTGCTCGAAAACAATGGCCGCCAGGAGCGGGGCTATTTTGCCTTTCATGGGTTTCAGGACGATTTTTAAATAGTATTTTACAAATGTTTCTTGGTTGACCCTCCATCAGATTTTGATTGGTTGAAAAACATGGCCGCAAGAGGGCAGGGCTATTTTGCCTTATATGTCTTTAGTGAAAACGTAAAAAATCTTCTCCTCCGAAAATGTTAGGTGGATTTTCAAAAAGATTTGTAGAAATGTTGATTGGTCAAAGTGATACTGGCCCTCTTGGGGCACTTGTCTTTAAAATATGCTTTCAGATATTTCAATGGTGTTTGGTTGATAGTTATAGTATGGCTATATACGGGTCAAGTTTTTTAGATGCAGTCTGAATATTTTAAAATGTAAAGATTTGAAGAATTCTTGATTCTCTCTCATTTTCTTTGTAATGCATACACTATTATGATGGATAATTGTATTTTAAAAATATGCAGGGCAATTATTTAATTGAGTCGTGTATGATAATTCTAAGATGAGTTTTTTGCACCTGATCTTTTAATCTTTTGTAGATTTACAGACGGTGTAATGCATTGTATGAATTGTATGATTTTGAAAAAATTATAGTTTTAAATAAAAGTTTATTATTTTTCAATAGATTATGAACATCTTTTTAAAAAAAGGTAAAGTGACATAAATGATATTTCCTTCATTCTTCTTCCAGAAACATAGACATGCAACATTACTGCATCAAACCAATACGAGACAGCCCAAAAGTACTTTGCCTAATAACAGGGGTTGCTTATTTGGATAAACGTGGTATACTTCAAATAAATAACAAAAAGGATGCCTGTGCTTCGATGCTAACAACAGTAAATAAGTTTATTTGATTTGTTTTATATCCACCTTGTTAGTGTTTATAGTGCATCTGCCTTGGTGAAGAATGTGGTGTGTTTAATCCCTGGCCAGGTCATACCAAAGACTGATAAAAATGGCTTTCCCGCCTTGGCGATCAGGATTTTTAATAAATAATTATGACTGCCTTATACAAAGCGTACTGGTAAGTTTCTAACGCACCAAGAACAAGCTGTGCTTTAACTGAAACAAACTGTTGAAAGGGGCCTAAAATACAATGTAATCAGAAACCTGAGCACGAAGGTGTGCTATTCTGATCACTCTAATCATTCTCCGTTGTCCGTCGTTTTTTCAAACGACATCTACCCCTAAACCGTTTGGCTAATTTTAATAAAACTTCATATGTATGTTTATTGGATGGTGCCTTTTCAAAATTGTTCAAAGAAATTATTTCCAATTTTTTTTTAAAAATCTCCTTTTTAAACTAATGGCCATATTTCAACATGATTTGGCACATATTTTCCTTGGGTGAAACTCTACCAAGATTGTTCAAATCATTCCAATGCGATGAACAACATGGCCGCCAGGGCGCAGAAATTGTTTTCCTTATATGTACATAGTGAACAAATCTGATTGTCCAAAAGTACTGCCCTAATTTGGAAATAATTAAGCACGAATGTTCCCTCAACATACTTTAATCAAATTATTCCGATCCGTTGAAAACATGGCCTCCAGGGAGCGGGGCTTGTTTCCTTAATATGTTTATATTGTGAAAACTTAAAAAATGATATTGTACAATAACACTGGGCCAATTAGTAAATACTTTGGCAAAAACATTCCTTTGATGTCCCTCTGCCAATTTATTCAAAATATTCTGATTCATTGAGAAACATGGCCACCTGGGGGAGAACTTGTTTTCACTATGTTATATAAAGTAACACTTAAAAAAGTATTCTTGTACAATCAAATAGGCCTACATTTGCAATGTTCAAATGATTACGATCCATTGATAAAAATGACCACAAGGGAGTGTTGTTTCCTGTCCTTGTATGCAGTTTAGATACTCAAGCCACAAACTTAACGTTGAACTTGGTCGTCATTTTAAAATTAACAAAGAGAAAATCGAATTTGTGTATATTGCTTTATGCAAAAATATGCCTTAGTGATCGAGGATGAATTTCATGCCTTTATTATTTACGAAAAGTTTAAGATTATAAGAGATTTGTATTTAAATACGTGTAAATAACCGAGGAGTTGCAACAATATGACTGAAATTTGTTGAAAGTGGCTTAAAACGTGATTCAAACAAATATACATGGAACATGATTTCAGTCTAGTGAGGCCGGAGTAAAGTGTGGCAAGAGCAGGGATTTTAAACTGGTATCTGGAACACCTGTGGCCTATTCTGTACACGAACTAAAAGTTGATTCTGACAGTGGTGGTATAACACTAGTCGATGGACAAGGTGAGTCCAATGTTTTCAATCCTTTCCCACATTCACCTAATCTGCAGCAGACGACTTTGGAGATACGGAAAATCTATATAAACGATAGTACATACTGCAATAATGCATAGCACTTACATTATTGTAGTTGAGGAGCAGTATTCAACTGCGGGACATATTGGAACATCAGGGTCGGGGTTAAGTCGAACTTTATTATAACTTACATTTCTTTTCTCAAGGAAGTGAATGACCTTCAGTTGAATAGAATTGACCAATTTCATTGTTTATGACCAATCCCCATTCTAAGCTAGGTTGACCAAACATAGAGCCAAATGTTCATCCGTTATTGATCATAAACAGTAATAAAAATGAGTCATATTGCCATCATGAGTATTAATATATGTTCAGGTATAGTGCTTTCATTAAGGACTACTTTCAGGATATGTAAAATTCCACATACTTATTTTAAGATTTTTTAGTCTGAATTTTTGAAGTTCTGTATTTATCCATTAAACCACAAAACAGACAGTTCGGAAATAACGTCCAATAAAATGTCATTTTACCTTTTCCCAGTTAATGGCAACATTGGACACATTTTCAAAAATCTATCTTTGAAACATTGAGCAAAGGGGTAAATTGCTGAAGTTTTCTCCTTTTCTCATCCTTATTATAAACATACTTTCACAGATATTAAGATGTAGTCCAATATGTTTAAAAAATAGACCAACCTTGAAATAACATATCAGAGAAATAGTAAAATTGTTTTTTAAATGTTTAACTTTATTTCGTATAAACACTGAACCATACAACTTGTCTATAACATGAAATTTATTATTATTATTCTCTGACAGTTTTTATTAAGAAAATGGCCAAGTATTCATGTTTAAAATTATATTAGGAGGTGCGCCCTTGTGTCAATGATGCATACAACTATGCAGAGCGCATGCAAAATGCTTGTAGGGAAACCACTGGTAAATTTAAAATTGTCAAAAACGAAATTAATTTTGTACGAAAGAATCGATTCGTGAACCATGCTCCTTCGCGGAGTTGTTGCTCTTTACACTCACTTTATAGGTAGAGTATCCATCCAAAGTTGTATTTCTATGAAATAACAGTTTGATCTTAGTTTGTGCTTTTCTTCATTTGTTTCTAGCTAAATAAACATCTTAAATCACACATAATTAATCATTTTAGGTTGTGTATATGTATTTTTGAGCATCTTTGGAGGTTTTCCAACTTGTGTCATTTTCTTTCCTATGTATCATAACATAGCGTAGAATGGTTTCGAAAAGAAATCAAGCAAAGTACAAATACATAATGATCCAAAAAAGAACTGCATTCGTAGGAACAATGCAAAAGCAATGTGTTCGTACATGTAAATAATGTAGTTTATGTTTAATTGAATGATTAACGTCGATGTGGTGAATGGAATGTATTGTTACGTATGAAAGAATTTCTTTGCAAAATATTAGCCAATCTGAGAACAGGCTGATATCACTCGCCATTGTTTCGATTCAAGAGTAGAAACATATGAAATCTACACAAATCAAACCACCTCTTTCAACCTTAAAAGAATGTTCAGTAATGGAGAATTACCATCAACAAGAGAAATAGACGATATTTAATACTGATGTGTAATGATACGTGAACATTAGCGTATGTTGCAAGTCTAATCGGGGGCGAGTATACAAATCTTAAACATCACTAAACAAACTGCAATACTTGGTTTATCAAACATAAACTTAAAATATTTGAAACATGAATTTCTTTTCAAATGTATCATAACTAAGTGTTTCTAAACAATCTCAACCGTAATATTTTCGAAGCATTTACATTTAGGTTATCTTAAAAACGATTTGTCCTCCAATATGAATTCTGAAAAGCTTTTAAAAATATAGTCGCCTGCTCCTGCCCGGTGACTATTGCTAACCTTTAACATTCTACAGCAGAAGACTTTTGAAAACATTGTGGCAACAGAAGAAATTGCTCAGTTGAGGCAATTTCACCTATTGCCAGAATGGTTTCAACTTGATTAAAAACTCTTACTTCCTTTTATATAGATTGTCCATATATGTTTTATATAATAGATGAGAAACGCAGTTTAATACAGAGTTAAAAACATTGTTGTAAAAGGAAAAGTTTCTCATCATGAGTGATTTCATCTGTCCTCACAATATTCAAAGGTCATCAGATAACCCTTTCTCATATAAACTATTGTGTCTAAAGGAAAATATGTCTCATTGTGAGTTGCGTCAAACGAAAAAGGGTCTAATTATATGAGATTTGTTATATGCATGTATGGAACAAGACATCATTACACCTATCATAATTCAAATATATCACTTTTAGATGAAACTGGGGGATTTGAAAGAGTTCGTCGTCCTGAAACTACGGGCATATTAGTTGGTAGGTATTACTCCAATGTTGTTGTAACCATTTATTCGACTTGTGACTTGACATGAAGGTGTTAACCATTTTCTACATAAAGAAGCATTATGATGCCTCTGTAGCAGATATATTTTCATAATCAAAGTACTGAAAGTACTCAAGGTAGAGTTGTGATCGGTTAAAAGGAGATGCAAAAGTGAATATATAAATATTTATCTAAATAATATTCCCACCATGACAGACAAGTAAAAATGCACCAGGCCAGAATGAAATATTTCTAAGATCTTAAATTCTTGTTGGTCTTGTGAAAATGGATTGATCCCAGCTACGATTATATCCTTCGGTTCAAATAGTACTTTTTAAATGATCAAAGTACACATTAGCTCTTTGGAAATCCCACCAGGAGTTTTCGTGACAGAACAGTGTCTTCTTATTAATTGACTGTACTGAACCAACTGATGCATTCACAGTATGCAATATATTATACGATTCATACATATTTACAGTGAAAACAGTAAACTTAGGAGTGTAATCTACCAAAAACAATTGTGTTTTGAATGATTTCCTGGTTGTTCATCTCCAGTATCATACTTTACTTTTAGTGTTTCTTAAACGAAATTAATTGCAAGGTTCTATTTTTACAGTAAAGTTGTATAAAAATGATCGGATTAATACAAAAAAAAATGTAAACCAAAACAATGTAATAATGTATAAGAGTTTGTCATCTCCAAAACAGAGGGTAAGCATGACCGTGAATCGATCGATCACCTGAGTGATAGCTATGTAGCATATGTGTTTCTGCAAATATCGGAGATAATTAAATCAAAAGCGTGAATTAAACTGCTTGGAGTGTACACTTCAAATGAAACTTATCAATAAAAGACATTTGTTATTATTTCAAATATTTGAACAGGTTTTTTTTAAGAGGACCACTAAGTAACATTCTTGAAAGTTTGACGGGAGATTTTGTTTAAAACTAAAAAAAATCATTTTAGCCCTATTCTGATGCAGCATGCAGCTATAATTTCCAACCAATCCATATGGCTCGAACAAATTAAGTAGAGGGTTTCTAATGGAATATTTCTGCTAAATAACAAATGTATCCTGAAATCAGACAAAAACTTGAATAGAAAAGTATCTAATTAATTTTGTTCGTTTTCAGATACCGTCTGGCTGCCATGTTGTTCAAAAAATAAATAAGGCTTAAGCAAATATTGTAGAGGATCACTCAAGGAATATTTGTATTAAACCATCTTGGAACTTGACAAGCTATTACAGAGAAAAAGAATTTTACAGATTGTATATGTTTGAACAAATTTGAAAGAGGTCCACCAATGGAATATTCCTGTGAAATTTTGTTAAAAATTTGCGAAGTGGATTAGGATCTGATATCATTTGAAGCTAAACGTTCCATTTACCCCTTGTCTTTCAACCAAATAAGATGACTTAAAAAAGTATGAAGAGGGTCACTGAGGGAACAAATTAGACCAGCACTATCATAATAGAGTTTCAATATGTCAGAGACTTGTACTTTTTTGTACTTTTTTTTATACTTTTTTTACTTTTGCTTTAGTTTACATTCGTAATTTTGTCAAGAATTTGCGATATTATTTTTGGGCGTACTGAATTTGTAGAAATGGTGTTCTCAGTCATTTACATCACGTGACTTCAAAACCGCATCTGAAACTATGGTAGCCTTGCTAACGCAATTCAACCAAAAATGTAACAAATCGAGAAATTATATTTGATAAGGAATTTCCCCTTTTGCAACAATATTTCAACTTTATCCATTGATTGTACATTATTTCAACGCATTTTTTTCATATTTTTGTGTCATCTGCTGTACATCTTTTGAATGTGGGAAAGGGTTGATTTTACTGCTCCTTGTATATTGACTCTTAAGCGACGGTCAAGCATTTGCGTTTAGCTCTTGGTTAAATGTTCTTTTTTTTTGCCTTTTCTCAATAAGTTCTTCAGTCAGGGCTTTCTTATTTGGATCATGGTTGCATCTTATCCCTTCTTCACATTACATGCTGAAGATGCTTAGCGGACTCTTATTTTTGGGGTTAAAATTATGAATTTTTGAGGTTTTTAGTGGATTTTGAGAATTGGGCATTTCATTTTCAATTTTGTGTAGAATTGCGTTTCCAAGGCTACCAAAGTTACAAGTGAGATTTTGAGGTCACGTGATGTAAATGACTGAGAACACCAATTTGATCACGAATGCAAACATACGCAAAAATAAAACAAAATTTCACTAATTCTAGGTAATGAAATAAAATTACAAGTTTCTGAATGTGTAAATATCATATTTAAGAGTAATAAAGGATAAGGATATCACTACGCCCATCCCCCTCCACACCTCTCTTCTCTTGTTTGTACCATCGCCTGAACAAACTATCGTTTGTAAATTGTTAAGTTTACTTCCATCAAAACTAAGTAACAGAAATAGTTGAGAATCATGTATTCCTTTTAACCCTTTCCAACATACAGAAGATTGCAGTAGACGACCTTTGAAAATATACCCACATATATTAGGATAATCCCTATTAAAGGAGGTATAACTATTAAATGGAGTTGAAAATATTGTTGCAAATGGAGAAGAAAAAATCGCACTTGCAGATGCATTCGCAGCAGACAACTTTTAAAAACATTGTGGCAAACGAAGACATTGCTCATTACAAAATCCCCTCTCAAACGATTGGACTGATATCATTCAAACTTCACGAAAATGTTATGTTAAAGCATTTCTTACAAACTGTTCAAAAATTTAATATCATAACAAATGTCCTTTATTGATAAGTTTTATTTTCAGTGTCCACTACTAACAGTTTCATTCACGCTCCTGACTCTAATTTCCTCCGATATTAGCAGTAACACATATGCTACACAGCTATCACTCAGGTGAATGATCCAGGGCCACGCTGGCCCTCTCTTTTCGAGAAGACTCTTTTGTACATTATTACATTGTTTTTGTTTGTTTAGGCCTTATCAAATTAATATGTTCATTTTTTTACAAATTCGCTGTCAACATAAAAGCTTTTAATCAATTTCGTTAAACAGACATACTTGAGATGAACATTAAAGCATTAAAAGATGGTATTAAAAGATTGAAAACTCTAAAAATATCAGTTGGTTCAGTACAGTCAATAAATAGAAAGACACTGTACATGCATTTTCCTGGTGTGATTTCCGTAGAGCTACTAAGTAATATGATAATAAAAAAAGTACTTTGTTGGCCGAATTATATATTCGGAGTTGGGGATCACTTATTCTTTACAAAACAAACAAGAATTGATGATTTTAAAAATATTTAATTCTGGCATTGTTGGTATTTTGTTTAGATAAATATTTTTAAATGCATTTCTGGATCTCCTATTAACCGATCACAATGATACCTTTAGTACTTTCCTTGTCATAATGAAAGCATAGTGTGCACACATATATAATATAATAAGTACATCAATATATCAAACGAGTTTTAGGATAATATGTTTGTATTTGTTTGTATTTTCAACTTCGACAATTTGAGCTCGTCTTATTTATCCAAGAAAAAAAGGCGGGCTATTGTAGTCACTTGATGATCGTCGTCATCTGCGTCGTTGTTGTCGGCGTGGGTTAAGTTTTGAGTTAAGGTCACTTACATTTATAAACTATCAAAGCTATAACATTTATGCTAAAGATGCTGAGTGCGACCTCTGGGTAAAATTCATGTTTGTTTATGGAATTTGTTGGATTTTGAGAATTGGAAATAGCCTCTTCATTTTTAGCTAATTTTTGCACGAAGTGCTCAATTTGAGTTATTGTGGTCGATTTTGTCCGGCGTCAGTCGAGCGTCGTCCATCGTTCATCAAAATATTCTCCTCTGTAACCAGTTGGTCAATTGAGATGAGACTTCTCAGAAAGCATCCTTTCAATGACCTCATTAGAATTCCTTCAATATGTTTGGATCTATGCAGAATTCTGGTTTACATGGCAACGAAACGAAAACAACCATTAAAATTGTTCTTCTCCCGTACTGGTTGGCCGATTTCCAAACAAAGTTGTAGAAATAGTCATTGGGTGACCCTCGATCAGATTCACAAACCATGTGGATTGGTCAAAAGACATGGCCGCTACATGAGGGGGCAATTTTGCATAATATGGCTATAGTTGAAACTTAAAAAAATCTTCTCCTCCGAAAGTATCTGGTCGATTTTCAAATAACCTCTATCAGATTCCTTCAAGCCACTTTGATTCGTCAAAAAACATGGCCATCAGGAGGCAGGGCTGTTTAGCCTTATATGCATTAAGTCAAAACTTTAAAAAAATCTTCTCCTCCGAAAGTTTCTGGCTGATTTTAAATTAATGTTGTAGAAATGTTTCTTGGGTGACCCTCTTTTAAATACCTTCGAGCCATAATTGTCAATGAACACTTGCGTTTAACTCAAGGTTAACGTTTCATGTTTTTTTCGTTTTCTCAATACCTCCAAATGCTTGAATCGTAGTTGCATCTTATGCCATGCTTCGTATTCAAAAACTGAAAATGCTGAGTGTGCTCTTATTTTTTGGTTTAAAAACATGAATTTTTATGTTTTTCAGTTATTTTGAGAATTGGACATAATTAACGGTATCTTATTCATTTTTGGTTAGAAATATTTTAAATTGTGCACAAATAATTATCATAATATTGTTAATGAATAATTTGATGTATTGGTTTCATATATTCTTTTTAATTTTCTAATTTCTTGGATTTTAGACTAATTAGATCGACTTCCATTTCTTTCATACATACTTTGTCTTTGTATTTTACACGTGTATTGATAGTAAAGCAGGGTGCGGCGAAACATAAAATTACACTTAATTCTTGTGATAGAGGTAATTTAATGGTAATACTCGCTCATAATCATCATTATTGATTGATTGACTTCTGGTGATTCTATGTATATATACGTCTGCTAAACTACCAATATAATGTGGGAGATGGAACAACAGTCCAATACACAAAAGAACTTGCCAATTATAAAATCAAGGATTATGAGACGAATATCATCACATCATGGAATATGAAATAAAACAAATAAGAAAAGCTCATATACAGAAATACTATCTAAGACACCCCAATAATATCCTCAAATTTAGCAAACTCTTTACCACACAAAGTGCATGTCTCGCGTGATCAAGTCATGTTGATAGCGTAGAAATACATTTTACTTTTAGCTCACCTGAGCTCTGCTCAAGGTGAGTTATTGTGATCGCCTTTTTTCCGGCGTCCGTTGTGTTTCGTGCGACGTGCGTCGTGCGTCAACTTCTTCTCCTCAGTAACCAGTGGGTCAATTGGGATGAAACTTTACAGAAAGCGTCCTCTCAATGACCTCACCAGAATCCCTTCAATTTTTTTGGATCCATGCAGAATTCTGGTTGTCATGGTAACGAAATGAAAAAAACTTCTTCTCCCAAACTGGTTGGCAGGTTTTCAAATAATTTTGTAGAAATGTTCCTTGGATGACTTTCTATCAGATTTCTTCAAGCCATTATGATTGGTCGAAAACATGGCCATCAGGGGGGGGGGGGGGGGGGGGGGGGGGCGGAGCTTTTTTGCCTTATATGGCTATAGTGAAAACTTAAACAATCCTCTCCTCCGAAAGCGTCAGGCCGATTTTCAAAAAAAATGTTGAAATGTTCCTAAGGTAACCCTCTATCAGATTCCTTCAAGCCAAGTTGATTGGTCGGAAACTATGGCCGCCAGTGAGGGGTGTGTGGGGCTTATATGGCTAAAGTGAAAAATAAATCAGGTGAGCGATCCAGGGCCATCATGGCCCTCTTGTTTAATCATGTTATTAATATATTTTAACAATAAATTTCTTACAATATCTTTCTTTTGTGTTCGTGACGTCGAATCAAATCCATTTCCCGGCTGATATGCAAACAAGTTACAGCATCTTTTTTTAGACAAGAACATTTTGGCGTTTCGAAAGGTACAACATGGGTATATTCTGGCAACAATCCATTTATTCTTTTAAAATATTCAATTTCATTGACATTATATACGATTTGCAACTACCAAGACGTCTCTTTGAAACCGATATGGTGTTCAGAAACTGAGAGCTGATATAGAAAGACAGATGTGAAGTAATTCAATGCCGATATTGTAAAAGCACTAGTTTAGATTCAAATCTCAATGAGTGTCTTCGGATTTCGCCTACTATAGCAAAGGGCTCTATCGAGCCCCTTGTTAAAAAATCGATCAAAGCTACTACTTTGAAACTTGGAAAATTGGTTTATCTTCCTTTCTTCACATTTATGCTAAAGATGCTAATTGCAACTTGTTTTTTAGCGTAAAAAACATGATTTTTAATGGAATTTGGTGGATTTCGAGAATTGGACATAGCTTCTACATTTTTAGCTCACCTGTTCACTAAGTGCTCAATGTGAGCTATTTTTATCACATTTTGTCCGGCGTCCGTCCTTCGACGTTTGTCGTGAATAATTACATTGTTTACACTCTACAGCCTACATCAACTCCATTTGATACTCACACTTTTATTGAATAAGAATTTCTGTACTTTTGCCCAGATGTTTTTAAATTTGTTTGCTGAAGAATGTATGTGGGAAATGGTTAAAGAAATTGTTATGTCTTCTTTAAACCTTCCCCTTTCAGAGATGCTTTTTGATTTGTCTGTACAAGATAGCTTCGGAAAATTGTGGGATTATAAGCAATTCCTCCTTTTTTCACCAATTCAGAAATTGTCCCACATATTTTAGTTTTTGTCTTCAGATATTTGTTTAAGCAGACAACTAAAATAACAAAACAGATTACCATTTTCCGCTTTTAGGTAAACCTGGGGGATTTGAAGAATGCATTTCCTACGACGATGTTGATGCTACAATCAATTGTTCTGCAGAAAACTGGGAACAGATTGGTAGGTATTACTCCAATGTTGTTGTAACCTTTATTACACAAGACTTGTGACTTGAAATGAAGATGTTAACCATTTAATTCACAAGAATTGTGACTTGACATGAAGGTGTTAACCCTATCTTCCACACGACTTGTGACTTGACATGAATGTGTTAACCATTTATTCCACACGACCAACTCTTGTGACTTGACATGAAGGTGTTAACCATTTATTCCACACGACTTGTGACTTGACATGAAGGTGTTAATCATTTATTCCACAATACTTGTGACTTGACATGAAGGTGTTGAAGGTATGCACTTGACCCTTTCCCATATGCATCATTTGATGAATGTGGGAAATGGTTAAAGAAACTGTAATGTCTCCTTTAAACCTTTCTGTTACAGAGATTCTTTTTGATTCGTGTGTATCAAATAGCTTCTGAAAGAAATGTGGAATTAGAAGCAATTCTTCTTTATTTCAACAATTCTTAAATTTCCACATACAACATATCTGCAGAAGACAAGTTATTAACACTTATGTCTCAAAATGCGTCTTCAAGGGGGAAAGGGTTAAGTCTGAATATATTCATATATTGATGAAAGTGCTGTGATAACATTCTGTGTAATGATATAAAATCTTTGCTTTAGACATAGATTTCCAGAAGCCCAAGAAGCTGTTTGGACCTTTGTTGGCACTACATGAAGAGATAAGAAGGGAGATAACTAATGATCTATTGAAAATTCTTGATTCACCATGTGACTTGCCAATCTTGGCTAATTTGGTAAGACAATACTCATCATTTAAACTCTTTACCACTTGTAGACAAACTTTTACACATCTGCTGCTGACGAGTTTTGAAAACATTGTTGCAAAATGAGAAATTGCTCAAACTGCTCAGTCAGAAATTACGTAAGCTGTCAATCCAGGGATTGTGAGTTTGAACCCCAGCTTGCTAAACATTCCTTTCTAAGTTTTGAAAATTTTAAAATGTGACAAGCGTCATTCATCTTCAATCAATGGACACAAAGTCTACTTTTAAAGCAGCCAGTTTCTTTGAACGACTGGTGTATTGTTTACTAGCTTAAGCAAGCCAGGACCAGGACACGCACTGGTAGGTGAACTGGCCACCGTGATTTTACTGAATAAATTGTTTAAAATGCAGATAAACTCTAATCAGTTAAAAATTGATTGGACACTCTTGTGTACACAGAGATCCGTCTCTGCATGACTTTTTTATGCACTGTTTGAAACTTTTAGAAAACTTCTTTCGACCAATGGACTTACTGATAGAGATAATATAGTACTGCATATTGTCACAGTTGATCTGTATCTTCTTTTACCACAAAAGGCTAAATATTGATTTTCCCAAAGTGCCGATTGCATCGATGGTGTATAGGTACAACACTTATGATTGGCTCACTTGTATCAGGATAACTGGACCTTATGTACTAGAAACTTACCAAGGAAAAGGCGTGATGTATAACTGAAAAAGTGTTGAAAGCAGCAAATAACACCAGACAATCAATCGATCAATCCTTGAGTGCCACTCATTTTAAATTAGCCATTCACGAGATCACATAGTGGAAGTTGAGTGCTACTACAGAGCCACATATTTATCTGGGGTGCCACTAATGTTATCAGCTCACCAAGTGGAAAGATAGCTGCTAGGATTGTCCATGATATTGGCCTGAATTTTTAAGCTTTTCAC
Organism: Serripes groenlandicus; assembly: GCA_031761405.1. Taxonomy (NCBI): domain Eukaryota; kingdom Metazoa; phylum Mollusca; class Bivalvia; order Cardiida; family Cardiidae; genus Serripes; species Serripes groenlandicus. The sequence goes on from JASEVX010000012.1 coordinate 29,675,571, forward strand.
ACAGAATATTTGTTTAAAGACGATTTAGGAAATAGCTCCTTTTGTCACAATCATTTTGAAGAAAGTGGGAAACGGTTACTACCAGCTATAATTTGTGTCCATATTTTACAGCTAGAGAAATGTGAAGCTAAGCAATGTAGTCCTGATGGAGAAGAGCTAATATTGCGTACACCAAAAGAAATAGTAGAAAGGTTGCTTGGTCGCGGAGGATTTGAGTTTGAGGTTAGTTATACATTCCTACTTAATCAATTCCCACATACATCAAAATTGCAGCGGATGACTTTGAAAACATGTAGGCAAGCAATATGTAAAAATCTCTAGAAATGGAAATTTAGTTATTGAACAGTTGAAAACATCATCACCAATTTCTATTGTTGTCACAATATTTGCAAAAGTAGCCTGCTGCATATGTGTCAAAATGCGTCTGTAAGTGGGAAAGTGTTAGGCAATGACGTCCTTATGAAAAAGTGCTTTAGTTACAAACACAAAAGTTGAAAAACAGTAGAAATGGTTCTAGATCATGGAGGATTTGAATAAAGAAAGTGTACGTTATACAAAAGCATTTGGAAAAGTGCTTGAGTTACATACACATAGAAATAGAAATCTTTAGAAATTGTGTTCGCATCTGCACTTAATAAATGTTCTGCACAATCTTCATGGACGCCACTTTGTTCGTTACTCGCATCTTAATATTCACCTACACTGGCGTTGTCATCTACCCAAAGCTTTCCTATGGCTACCTTATCTTCGGCTTCACTGTCTTTTATTACTTGTGGGATTGTGTTAAGAATTACTCCATGTTCTACTGGCGCGTTTTGAAAAGCATTGTCTCGGCATGTGAACACGTACACAGACTCAGTGGCAACATAATTCTGATAGTTGACAATGAGCGACATGTCAAAGGTGTCGAGGAGTCTATATTTGAGCATGTCATTGAAACTAATTGTCCACGTCGTAAGCAGATGTTCGTGTCTCTACTCAAACTATTCATCATTCTAGGTGTCATTGGGGGTTCCTTGGGTCTTCTTACAAAAACCGATAAGTTTCGGGAATTGCATGTCGTAATGCACGTGGGAACCGCGCTGTTTACGTGCGCATTACCAATGATCTTGAAATCAATGTGCAGAGGTCCGGTGAAAATCGTACAGAAACAAGCAGTTTGAATACGATATAAAACGGGCTGTAGCGGAGTTTCTTGAGCATGATTGCGCGGAAAATGAAACCGATTCTGATTAGGTGTTAATCACGATGCATTTCCGTCGAGAGGTATATACTATGTGTTTAGACTAACAGCCAGTTTAGCCAGTAGCCGGAAATCTTATTTCGATAGCATCAGGCGTCGAAATCGAGATATCTTAATAATTCAGTAATGGTCTATGAAATGGCTTTGTCTTTCAATCCTAACGAAACAGAATCAATGCTGTTTTCCCGAAAATTAGAAAAAAACATACCATCCATCCTTGTACTTAAACAACACCGAAATCTCACAGGTCAAAAAACATAAACACATTGGTCTAATATTTTCGAATGATGGTCGATGGAAACCCTACATTTGTCCCATATTGTACTTGACACACTTTTGAACAGATAAGACATATTCTTCGATCTCTAAAAATTTGTACTGTCACGGTCTTGTCTTGGAAGGATATATGTATCTTTCATTTGTCCCAATCTTTAGTATACTGATATCGTATGGGATAACTGCACAGAGCCATCAAAAGAAACTGTTTAATTTGAAGCTGCATGAATTATATCAGGAGCAGCTACATTTTGCAATACTGAATCTCTCCTAAATTATCTTAAATTCTAATCTCTGGTACACCGAAGGAGACAACATACATTATGTACAAATAATAACGCCAATGTTACTTTATTACACTCTAGGACCGATGTATATTCAATTTCCTTTCTTCCATGAGTTATAAGAGAATGGAATGTTCTCTCTCTCTAGATATTAGACAGGCACGATCACCAGGGAGTTTTAAATTCGTTCTTAATAGAAACAGGCAAATAAAACCATCTTACTATTCAAAAGGTTTAATTCTTCATACTCGTCTTAGACTTGGATGTAGTTTGTTTAATTATGATCTTCATCTTCTCTATGCTCTTGCGGATCAATTGAAATAATTGCTCACTATTCAATAGTGATAATGATAATTTCAATGTATCAAGTACAATCGCGTGCAAATTAAATCTGTCGAACCTGCAATGTCCAGCAACACTAAACAATCTATCTTTTGGAAACGAGCACCTTTCAGTCGACCAAAATGAGCAACTTATTAAAGACGATCTGTACTTAAAAATTGCATCAAAACGTTTTTAATAAGTAAATACACATTGATCTGACTTGCCCACCGATCTAGATCTGTTGTCTGTTGCATTATAACTTTGTTTGTCTCTATCTTATCATTTGGTTAATCTAGTAGAGTTTAAACCAAACTATTTGATTTAATTGTTTTAAAGATCTGGTTCTTTTCAGGGATTGAAGGCCTATCACATTATTCTCGATTCTTAGGACCATTCTCGAAATAGTATCAATACTATTATCAACATGATGTTAACAGGGTAATACAATTGTTTTGCATCGAGAAGAATTTATTTAAGTTTTAAGTAACTTGTTTTCTAATCTATGCTGATAAAGAAATTAATAGTTTGTATGATTAACTTTCAAATGGCTACGTAAAATTCATGTAAATAAAATTTTGTTTAAACTAAATCGCTAGTTATAAAGTTCCCAACTGCTGACACATTTTGACGCAATAATAGCAGACGACTTTTGAAAACATTGTTGCCAAAGGTAAAATTGCTTATGATAAGCAATTTCTCCTTTGGCCATAATGCTTTCCACTTTATCAAACAATTTAGCTATCTTTTATGGACATTTAAGGTGTTTGTTACAATTTTGTTCAAAGTCGTCTGCTGCAGATTATTTTTTCTTACAGACTAGTTGGATAGAAGATTACGGTCGCGGATGTATTTGGTAGGTTGTCATCTTAGATCTATACTCGTATATCACAGCCTTGTTAGATAATCATTTATATCATGATGTGTTCTGTATAAATTACTAGTACTGCTGGTACATTGTATGTTTTAAAACTAACTTATCAGGCATGATACTTCATCATAAAACCCTTGATAAATTTCAAAGCATTTGGTGTGAATCGACCGGAAATCGAACCATTGTCTCCCGCCCGCGAGACGAGAACTCTAAGCAAGGCAAATATGAAAACATTTTTGCAAACAAATCATTTGCTGCAGAGTCGTCAGACAGAGTCAGAAAGAGTCTACATTTGGAAAAGGGTTACAGGATAATCAGAATATGTTTGTTTGTAACATTGCTTGCTGGAGTCTTACAGTACATGTATGTTCACTTGTGTTGCTATGCAAATATCAGATGATAACACTTATTCACCTGAATTGTGAGATTATTCATGAATGCCTAGGCCTGCAGTTGTTTGAATTTAATGCGTTTAACACCGCTTTAAACAGCTTAGGTCATATCGCGACGGGAACGCTGATATTGGTCCCACACCTTATATTAACACCAAGATAAAAACATAATATATAAGGTATGTAACCATTACCACCACACCTACTCGAGTGCATCGACTCCAATCGTTCAGACCTATTTATACGACTATAACGGTTCAAGCACGGGTCCAACTGTAGCTGAGTGTCCCTAAGGCCAAGGGGTAAGTTTTTTGTGGAAATTCAGTGTCACATTTCTCACTGACATGTACACGTTGGTAGATATATTATAGACTCACACATGAGCCGTCCCACGAGAAAACCAACATTGTGGACTCTGTGTAAAGTATCGACCCGGATCGGCCTCAGCAAGCCGTGCAGGCTTATACGGGCAGACACCTTTAGCCTCCTGTAGATTTTCTGTTTCAGGATTAATTACTTTATACCTCTATCCACCTGAGACGGAATGTGTCGGCCCGGATTAGCTTGCGCGGACTTTTCAGGCTGATATGGGTCGAAATATTACGCCTATTCTATTATGTTGGTTTTCTCGTGGAACGGCTCACATGTTAATTGATATCTGCGTTACATTCTGGATCAAGTGAATATCTGCTGTGAGAATGTGCGTGCCATTATTTAATATACGAGAAAGAAATTCACGCATTCGGGTGTTGATCTACACGAAACCAAGTATTGTCTGTTTGCGACCGATGTAGATCCAAATCAAATATTGTACCAACAACGTTTTTGTGACACTCTACTTTTTGCAATAAACTCACAGACTGTTTCAATTGATTAAACATTGCATGGATAAGATTTCAACGTTAAAGCCGAATCTCGCAGTTTTCATCGACTTTTTACCCTTTCTCAAATACAACAAATCTGCAGCAGAAGACTTATATATATTTAGATAGGCACAAGTAAGGATACACTCTATAAATGAAAGTATATTAATGAAATAAAAATGAAAACATCGTGGAAAATGGGGAAAGTGCTCATTCTGAGCAGTTTCTCCTTTTGCAACAATGATTTCAAAATTCGTCTTCTGCATAGGCATCAGAAAGCGTCTATGGAAGGGGCTGAAGACAAAAACATGCGACAAAATTACAAAATCATCTCGGGTTTCTTTTCTTGGTGGTCTCGGCGAGGCAAAACGATATCCCTAATAGCTGATCCAAATGATGAATGTTTGTCGAAAGTCTTTTGAAATCCTCTGTGTTGATCAAGATCAATTTACACAGACAATCAGGCTTAGTTTGTTTAATTAGGGTTTTACGCCGTTTACAACATTATTTCAGTTAAACAACAGTTCACTTATTTATGATCCCTTTGATAACAAACTATTTTTATGCTAGGATATGTGCCTTGTCTAAGGCCACTTCACCATGACCGCTGAGAATTGGGATCTAACCCGGAACACCCAAATCCCCGACCCTAATCACTGGACCACGGCAAATTCCTTGGACGTTCAGGTAGATCTTATTCTACACTAAAAAACTTAATTTTGATTTTCGCATAGCACTGCTCATTTACTGTTCACGTACAATACATCCTTCTGGTGTCAAACACTTCGGTGGTGTAATGAAAACAGCGTCCGCTTCGAGTTCGGTAGGTCGGGGTTCGATCCCCGGCCGGGTCATACCAAATATGGTAGTAGTGGCTGACTTCCTTGTTGCTCTGGGTTGCGGGTTGAGCATAACGACTGACTGGCCGGTTTCAGGATAAAAGGACCATTAGAGCTGGTGACTCACCCATGAAACGCCGTGATATAACTTCAAAAAGTGTTGAATGCAGCGTAAAACACCAACTCATCGATCGTTGATCTTTGATCGTATATAACGGGACCGCCTCGGTGGTGTCATGGTAGAGCGTCCGCCTCGAGTGTGGGAGGTCGTGGCATCGGGTCATATCATGGATTTACCGATCCCAAAAGTCTAACTTGAACACTTTACACTAGCAATTTGTTAGTTAGCACTTTATATCCATATATTAAATGATAAAGGTGTAAAGCAAAACACTGTAAACACAGTATGATGGTCTATCGATATACTAAAAGTTGGCATACACATGCGCATCTGCTATCTGGATAGTTTCTACTTAGCACACCTCCTGGTTTACAATGGATTTTTACCGTGTCTGTTTTTAATGCAATTAACAGATATACATTTCATATCAAAATCACAATAACCTAACAATGATAATTATATTGAGAGTCCAATTTTACTTTCAAAGCAGAAATAAAATCCTGTGTTATCTACATTTTCTTCAGCGTGCAATGACTGAAATATTGTTAAAAGCGACTTAAAACATCATACACACGATTTAATCATTTCTTAGTGTTTCATAACGCATAGGTGAATAGTTTTAAATGCATCGTTTTTTAATTCATTTTAAATCCCAACATTTTGAAAGAGTTTATTGCAGCGGTGTTAAATGACAATTGCACCACTGATATCGGCAATTTATAAGACAAAAAATATTATATTTTTCTTACAAAAAAATTTATCTGCCCAGAGCGGGAATCGAACTCAAGTCTCCCGTTTCACGGCCGAACAAGCTAACCGCTACGTTACGCGGCCACTTCGATGGATTTCGTTTATAACATAATTATAAACCAATACACGAGTTAGCGAAATATTTAGTATTGAAACGTTTTATCTTGACAAAAAAAAAATGTCATTTAAATGATTTGTTTTATAACTGGGACTTGACTATCTTATTCCGTCTGCTGAGGTTGTTCGAGTTAATTTTGGTTGCGAATTTGATGTATTTACCTAGGAATCTAAAATGAAATACTCTAGTACTTAGATTCCAGATTAACGTTTCCGCTGATAATACATTTTATTCGAAAGGATTTTTTTGGAAATTGCGACGCCTAGGCTCACTTGCACATTTATCGTATATATGTTATATTTTGTCAACTGTTTATTTTATTATCATTTAAATAATTTGAATGTTTGAGTATATATGTTATCATTGGGACTCATTTATCTTAATTTGTTTTTGAGTCGGAATCGAAAAGTTGCCTTTACTCCATTCGATTTACAATATTTAGGAATTACCAATGAACTTTACGCGCGATCAAGTATGTTGAAAGCGTAGAAATACATTTTAATTATTAATCATGTGATTCATATGTTTTAACATGAAATTTCTTTCGAGTTATTCCTTTTGGGTTATTGATGTCGAATCAAATCAATTTTCGGCTTCATATGTCAACAAGTTACCGCATTTTGATTTTTAGACAGGAACTATTGGCGGTACAAGAAGACCAACATGGAAATTAGCTGGCAACAGTCATTTCATTTTTAACAAAATATTCCACAAATCATCCACTTTCATTGACATTATGTACGATCTGCAACCACCAATACATCTATATGAAGTCGAGATGGTGTTCAGAAACGGAGAGCCGATGTAGAAAGACAGATGTGAAGTAATTCCATGCCGATATCGTAAAACGCCTGTCTAGATTCCAGTCTCAAAATGATGCGTCGTTTCGAAAATTAGCTACATCATATGTATAAAATGTGTTTGTTTGTTATAGGGCCGTCACACCATAACGTTCTTGTAAGCGTTTTATGACGTTTGAGGACACGTTGGTAATCGTCCATGGTCGCTGGTATAGCGCCAGATTAGCGTTGTGTGAACGCTAGTGAACGCTGGTAATCGTCGGTGATCGTCGGTGATCGGTGGAGAACGATGGTCCGAAAACAAAGTTTTGAACATGCACACAAGTTCTCATGGAGACCAGCGTTCTTCAAAGTTTAATTTTAAGCGCTGGAAAACGCTGAAGAACGTTCATGGAACGTTTGACTAACGTTCGCCGAACGTTGCACGCGTACGGCTATCGTCACGCGTTACTCTAGCGTTATTTGTTTGTTATTAATCGTTTGCTTTACAGTGAACGACTCACTGGCGACCTCTCAACGAACACTGAACGGACCCCTACCGCTCGCAGCGTTTCCAGCGTTTTATACCCGTTTGACCATAAAACCCACACGCCAGCAAAACGCTATTCTCTCGTTATTCACACGTTAGTCACACGCTCAACACGCTCATCTAACGTTGACTCATCGTTCGTCGCGCGCCATTGACACATCAGCACACGCTCATAGTTTTCAAGCGTGTCTTACTTGGTCGCTGTTACACGCTCATCATGCGTTAGTCACACGCTAGTCATGCGCTAGTCACACGCTAGTCATGCGTTAGTCACACGTTAGTCACATGCCAGATGTGTCCACCTCACCCTAGAACGCTTGAAAATTGAACGATTAGGACGTTCAGAGAACGTTGACCACAACGTTATAGTGTGACGGACCCATTAGTGAAGTGTTTCACGTTGTTTCAGTTATATCTCGTCGTTTCTTGGATATGCTACAAGTATTTAACCTAACACAAGTGAGTAAGTTGTAGTGCTTACGCCACAATCCAAAGCGATAAATAGGGAAAGCCAGAACAACCATTTAAAAATATATCAAAAGATATTTTTTGACCAAATCGGTGATCGAACCCACAATCTTCCACACCCGAGGTGGACGCTCTAACACCCCTACCAGGCGGTCTTTGGTCTAAGAGCTTACAAATGTAAAAGCCTTTCCCACCTTTGACACTTCTGCAACAGACGAGTTTTGAAAACAATCTGACAAGTGGAGAATGTTATTTATAGAGAGGTTTCATATTTTTGAATAAATGTGTTCAAGGTCGTCTGTTACAGATAAGTCCTTTGTGGAAAAGCTTTAACTGATTATTTTTGCTTAACAATATGTTTCAATATGGTTAATTGATTGATTGTTTAGTGTTTTACGCAGCTTTCAAAAAGGAAATCAGTTATATCACGGCGTTTCCTTGGTAAGTTACGATTTATCCTGACACAAGCCAGTCAGTTGGAAAGCTAAACACCGAAACGCTGAGCACCAAGTAGGCCAGCCATTTCTATCCTCTTTGGTATGACCCGACCGGGCATGGAACATGCGACCTCCCGCAACCGAGGCAGACCCTCTACCACAACACCACCGAGACGGTGTTTCAACATGGACATATATCCTGATATATATGAGGATATGACTTTATCATGCGATTTATAGTAAACAGTTATAGTCAGCATTATTATCTGCATAACTTCAAACTGAAATATCAATGTAACTACAAACAGAGGAGCTCAACATCGGTATTGGTGTGCTAAAGTTTGACCAAAAGTAATATTTAAATAGTTTTCGTCCTTTTAAACCGTTTCCACTTTACAAGATATTTGCAGCTGACGACTTTGAAAACATTTACACAACATTATTGAAGTAAAGATTATAATTGAAATTCCTTATGAGCAATTTCACCTTTTGCCACGACGTCTTCAAATGTCGTCTGCTGAAGCTGCGTCAAAATGTGTCTACAACTGGGAAAGGGTTAAAAGTGTCCCTTAGAAAATCAATCATGAACATTTGGACCAAAGTATTTCGCAATACGTATATATACCAGCCAGCGAAGTTTATGTTTGGCTCCAAAACCATAATAGTTTAACCTGTGCTGAGAATTTGTGCTCAAGTTAACGACCAGTCAAAAGCAAATTATCAGGGAAATAACTAAATGTATTAATTGGAGTTTAATGTCATTTTCAGCAGTTCAATACAATATAACTATAAATAACTTTTTTGAAGAAAAAAACCACGACATGTCTTCCCCTTTTCACAGTTAAATGTATAGAGTCATTTTCTCACAGAGGTCAATCATCCTGTGAAGATTGAATAAGACTCTGGGTCTGAAACCAGTAGGGGTTACCTACTTAAGATTCCAATCATCTTGTTGCGTTTGAAGAATATGAGTCAAAGGGTTCTTGAGTTACTGATTAGAAACCGATTGCACATTTATAGCCGATGTTACTTTGACTTTTGACCTAATAGTAGAATTGGTCATCAACTCATGGAGTTATTATCTTCTCAAGTTAGAAGAGAACAGTAAACAGGTTAAAATATAATATAATTCAGACAAATTTAAGTTATGATACTACAACATTATATAAGATAAACAATTAAATAAAATTAAATCTTGAACTTTAAGCTCAAAACTTTTTAAAGTTTATAACACTAAAATATTATATTAGGTTAATAATTAAATGACATTAAAGTTTGAAATTTTAGCTCAATTAAATATTCAAATTTTAGCTCAAATTTGTTTTAAGTTCAGTTCATGACGACACTAAAATATTACATCCGGTAAATGATTATGTCCAATTAAATCTTGAACTTTCCCCTGAGAATTGTTTTAAGTTTTTAACACTAAAACATCAAGATGGTTAAATGATTAAATTGAATTAAGTCGTGAATTCTTAGCTCAGAATTTCTTTAAGCTGAAAACAATTATAAAATTTATCAGATAAGCAGAATGATAGTACTTTTTCTTCGTTAATTAGTATTTATGACTTAATATTTCTAAGTGAAACTTGGACCAATAGAAATCTAAAATTACACTGAACGGTATTAAGATGTTCCATTCAAGTAACGAACTACAGCATAAAAAGGCACGTAGGGATTTTACTGTATGTCAGAGACAAATTTTCACATGGAGTATAGCTAATCCGAAACAATAGAGACTGTATATAATGGTTTAAGCTGGGTTCAACTTTTTTTTGTATAAATGAAACCCCGAACAAAGGGATCAAATTGTACATGACGTTTCATCATCGATCAATGTCTTGTGTAGTAGTTTATACAACAGCATGTCACATGACTGTGATTCCGGTATAATGGTCAGTTTATACACGTTTTTTTTAACTGGAAATAGTTATTTTGAAAAAACATGTCAAATATAAAAGAAAATCAGTCTTTTGTAATAATTATGATTACCCCATGAATGATTGGTTTGATGATACACGAAAGCATGAAAAACATGCTTACGAAGAAGCTTTGCGAAACTATAATTTGGCTAAACATGATGAAAACAGGCGAAATGTTCTTACTTCAAAAAAGGACTATCATAACCGAAAGATGGCAAATGATCTTCAAAATTTAAACCTAGAGACGTTTGGAAATTATTTAGGCAAACAAAAAGGATTAAAATATTGCATCAGATATATAACTCTCAGAATATTATAACCATTTTAAAACTTCGTCTTCTTATATCAAAGTTCGAAAAGACTCTGAGTGTAAAGATTTTCTATCCGATTATGCCATATGGGAAATAATGAATGTATATACGAGAAATTAGATTCGCATTTTACACTAACGGAAATAAGACAAATGTCTTTACAAGTTAAGTAAAAGATAAATCACATTCGTTTGATAATTTTATTTATGAGTATTGTAAGGAAGGTATCGATTATCTAAATGAACTGCTTCAAACATTTTAAAACTATATTTTAGATAAGAAAACCTTCCCCAAATCGTTGTCAATGTACCTATACATAAGCAGGAAGATCATTCAGATCCCGGTAATTATAGAGAAATCACCCTTACAAGTTGTTTTTCTAAACTGTTTACATCACTGTTGATTGAAAGGCTTAAATTTATGATCCAATAAATATAATATTTTACTGGACGCGCTGTTCGGCTTTAAATCTGGTTAAAGCAAAGTCGATGCAATCTTCATACTAAATTAATTTATTCAAAAACAATTTTCTGACAACAAAAAGCTGAACTGTTGTTTTATTGACTTTCACAAATGGTTTGAATCTATTTATCGAAATGGTTTATGGTACAAGCTCATTAAAAACAATGTACATGAAAAGTTTTTTAGTATCATACGTTCTATGTACAATGATGTTAACATCTGTGTAAAACACATGAACTCATTACCAGATGTACTTGACTGTAACATGGGTTTATTGCAAGGTGAGACTATCTCACCAATTTTATTTTCACTTTTTGTTAATGACGCAGAATTGTTTTTAATAAAAAATACAGACACATGTTTGACTTAAGGTTAATTATTTTGACTCCTTTTTGCCGATGTCTCTGCCTTGATGCTGAGTCTGAGGCAGGATTTTTTGAAAAGTATTGTAATAAATGGAATCTTGCAGTCAATGTAGATAAAACTAAAATAGTTATATTTGAAAAAGGTAGAACATTTAATGTTGGTAGTACATATATATATTCTGGGATTAACATTGCGGTAGTGAATACTTTAAATAATTGAGGTATAATGTTCTCCAGTAACGGGTCATTTTATAATGCCATTAAGACTTCAACGAGTAAAGCTACGCAATTATTTGCGCTTACAAAACATAAGGAAATTCCTTTAAAATCATAATGGATCTTTTTTACTCTTTCGTTGCATCAATATTATACTACTCTTGCGAGGTTTGATGGTTTAACACTATTGATATTGTCGAAAGACTGCATAGAAAATTCCTTAGAAAAATATTGAATGTAAAAACATCAAATAGTAATTCAGCTATTTACGGAGAATTCGGAAGAGTTCCACTCTATATCAATATTAAAGTTAAAACAATTGTGTAATACGTAAAACAAATCACATAGAAAAAGTCAAATTGTATTTTTCAAACAGTTGTAAATGTATTAAATAGTTTAAATAAGAACTCAAACGTGTGGTCTAATAAGGTTAACGAATTTGTACAAAATACAGAATTTTATGACGTTTGGCTATTTCCAGACTCAGTTCATCTAAAACGTTTAGTACCTCTATGCCGTAATTGATAGATTGATAATCGTAACAGGTTGATTGATATGTGTATATAAGTGAATGGTTTTAAGACGTGAACATTAAATCCTAATTGTCTAATTACAGACACCTTAAATCTAGCTTTGAATGGTCAGATTATCTTACAAAAATGAAGATATCATCATATAGGAACGGCGTTTCTAAATTACTTCTATCTACTCATAAGTTATATATAGAAACCTATAGGTATGGATCTGTTCACTTCGCAGTTTACAAGAATTTGAAGACGAGTTTCATTTTAAGTTAGTTTGTTTATATATGTTTATATATATCTGTGTTCTATTCTATATATATTATTTATCTAAATATATGTAAATATGTATTATCTTTGTTTATGATATTTATCTAAATATATGTAAAAATGTATTATCCTAGTTGTGTTATTTATCTAAATATATGTATTTATTTATATTTATATCAACAGAGAGTATTAAAATCTTTATAGTTATCTACCTTTAATTTGTATGTCGATACTCATGTATCATGTATCGAAAACATATGTTGTATTCCTTGAATAAAGTTCTCTTATGTTCTGTCCTGTTATTAAATGAACATATCTTCTTATTCATGTCCCGACAAGGCCGTTAAGACCCAGTAAATCACATCAATATTACTTCGATGCTCAGGAGGAGCAATTCCCGCTGACGTAATCTTGAATCCCAGTTCCTGCAAGAGTTTCACGTGACTTGCTTCTGTATCCTTTGTAAAGTTTTCATCTGTTACAGTTTTGAGCTTGATGCCTTCTTGAAGCTGTAAAAATAGGATTGAAACTTAAATCAGATTGTTTGATTGATTGCTTGAGGTTTAACACAGATTTAAAAAAAAAATCAGTCATATCACGGCGGCCTCATGTGTTTCCTGGGAATCTCACACCAATACTCTACACAACATTCTTTCCAAGCTGTTTGCCGCTTTTTCACATAGACGGTTTGCCAATTGGTGGAAGACGAATGACGCTTGTCACAGTGACTGTTGTTAAACGTCTGGGAGAATGTTAGCCGAGCTGGGGTTTGAACTCACAACCCCCGGATTTGCAGTCAGCGTCGCTACCAATTGAGCTACCGTAGCTTGGAACTAAAATCAGAGATCAAAACCACCTATTCGTATTTTATATTGAGCCTTCCCTGTATATTGATGCTTTCTGATTCCTTTGCAACAGATAGCTTTTGAAAACAATTGTGACTAATGACAAAATTACTCATTTTGCCAAAATGTTTTCAACTCTATTCAATAATATACTTTTATTTAAAGAGATTGAGTATAAACTATATTACCACAGTCATTAATGGCGCAATTATTTCTTGTGAGCACTTAGTTATGAGGTGTAAAATAGCATCATCCAACTCCGACGCAGCATCGAAGAATTCAGCTAGGCATGGAAGGATGGAGTTGCCTGACGTGGGTGCTAGCGCTTTGTCATCCTGAAAAGAACGGATACAAATAAGCCAAATCTCGCTCATCCTCGTACACCCGAGGTTATTAAACTTTCCCAAATACAACAAATATACAGAAGATGACTTTGAAAAAGATCATGGAAAAACATGAAAAATCTCTATAAATGAAAGTATAATTACTAAAACAATTTGAAAATATCGCAGAAAAAGGTGAAATTTGTCATTTGGGGCAATTTCTCCATATGTCTCAATGTTTAACAAATGTCATCTGCTGTAGCTTCGTCAGATTGATTGATTGATTGATTGATTGGGGTTTAACGCCATTTTCAACATTTGTTCAGTCATATCACGGCAGCCAGTTCACCTACGCATTTTTGTCTTGGTTTTCTCACACTAATACTCCACACAACATACTTTCCAAGCAACTTGCTGCTTTTTCACATAGACTGTTAGCCTATTGGGGAAAGACGAATGACGCTTGTCAAAGTAAATTTTGTCAAACGTCGGAAAGAATGTTGGCCGAGCTGGGGTTCAAACTCACAACCCCTCGATTAACAGCCCACGTCGCTACCGACTGAGCTACCGGTGTTCGACAGCTTCGTCAAAATGCAAAAACAAGTGAGGAAGGACTTTACCTCGGCTTCGCTCCATACGTGAATGTCAGAAAATGAATCTCACGATATGTTATCTTATTGAACAACATCATCTCATGAACGCTTTTCCACATACTAACAGACGCTTTCTGACACCTCCGCAGCAAACAGGTTTTGTAACAAGAGGGCCAAGATGGCCCTATATCGATCACCTGAGATATAGTATAGCAGCAAATGCTACTGCTTATAAAGGGGAAAAATTAACAGAGAGTGGGAACAAAATGCAAATTAGACAGCTTATCAGTAAAGGACATTTGTAATAAAGCATTACATCTTTCAACTATTTCAACTTGGACCACCACAGGAACAGTTTTTTGAAATTTGGTTGCTATTTTTGCATTTGTTTAAGGGAAGATGTTGTTTGAAGCTCGAAGATCCTTTAACCCCTTTCCTGATGCCGCCTGGCAACTTTCATTTTCAACAAATCAATAAAGCTTGAACATATTATGTACAGTGTCAATAAAGGAAGATTTCTGCTAAACTATCTTGAAATCAGAATAAAACTTTAATAAGAATTAAGTTCTGTTATTTTTCCCCCTTTCGGATGTCTTCTGGCGGCCAGGTTGTTCAACCAATCAATATTGCTTGAACACATATTGTAGAATCTGTGTCACTCAAGGAACAATTCGACCAGATTATCTTGGAATCAGACAAGCTTGTTAATATAAGAAGAATTTTAAAGTTTTGGCATTTTGCTCCCTTTCTGATGCTGCAGCAACCAAAAGTTTTCTATATAATTTATATCCATAATCAAATTTGAAAGAGGACCCTCAAAAAAACCATTTCTTTTAATTTTGGCTGAAATTGGTCAAGTGGGTAAGGAGGAGATGTCTTTTGAAGCAAAATGTTAATTTTACCACTTTTCTGATGCCAATATTGCTTGATCGATTGACGACGGACGACGGACAACGGACAACGGACAGAGAGTGATCAGAATAGATCACCATGAGCCATTGTGACGAATGTACAATTTGCTCATAATGAGCAAATTTGCCTTTTGTCACAATGTTTTCATCTCTATTCAATAAATATTCTTTCATCATATTTTTCCTAGGTTGTGTTCAATGTCGCCTGCTACAGATAGATGTGTTGTTTGTTGGAAAGGGTTAAGGGATATGGTAGTAACACTTTTCGGACCACAATTCTAACTAGAAGATGTTTACAAAAACAAACATACACCATATGTCTCCCCATTAAACAGTCATAGGATTATCTGCTCCTAGTATTCAATCATCCGATGAAGTTTAAAGACTCTGGGTCAAAATATCGAGAAGTTCAGGGAAACCTTGATCTTTGACCCACAAACTATAAGGGGTTCACCTGATGTTTTTTATTTAAAATTACATGCGTTTAACACTTATAGAACTTTGAATATATAACTTCAGAACTGATATGAAAACATTGTGATTGAAGGAGCAATGTCTTCTTTTTGAAAATATCTAAAGACATTTTCTTCCGCAGGTGTATTAACGGTCATGTTTTTTAATGAACAACAGCCGGATTTACACTCACAATTAAATCAAGAACCTTTGATTAAAGCAAGAAAGTGTAGAATAACGCATGTATTGCTTTCCATACCTGGTTTTTGTAAGAAAGTAAAACCTTGATTGATAGACAATCATATAAACGGTGGGAAATTTATTAAGTGCAGATGCGAACACAATTTCTAAAGATTTCTATTTCTATGTGTATGTAACTCAAGCACTTTTCCAAATGCTTTTGTATAACGTACACTTTCTTTATTCAAATCCTCCATGATCTAGAACCATTTCTACTGTTTTTCAACTTTTGTGTTTGTAACTAAAGCACTTTTTCATAAGGACGTCATTGCCTAACACTTTCCCACTTACAGACGCATTTTGACACATATGCAGCAGGCTACTTTTGCAAATATTGTGACAACAATAGAAATTGGTGATGATGTTTTCAACTGTTCAATAACTAAATTTCCATTTCTAGAGATTTTTACATATTGCTTGCCTACATGTTTTCAAAGTCATCCGCTGCAATTTTGATGTATGTGGGAATTGATTAAGTAGGAATGTATAACTAACCTCAAACTCAAATCCTCCGCGACCAAGCAACCTTTCTACTATTTCTTTTGGTGTACGCAATATTAGCTCTTCTCCATCAGGACTACATTGCTCAGCTTCACATTTCTCTAGCTGTAAAATATGGACACAAATTATAGCTGGTAGTAACCGTTTCCCACTTTCTTCAAAATGATTGTGACAAAATGAGCTATTTCCTAAATCGTCTTTAAACAAATATTCTGTGTGAAAAGCTTAAAAATTCAGGCCAATATCATGGACAATCCTAGCAGCTATCTTTCCACTTGGTGAGCTGATAACATTAGTGGCACCCCAGATAAATATGTGGCTCTGTAGTAGCACTCAACTTCCACTATGTGATCTCGTGAATGGCTAATTTAAAATGAGTGGCACTCAAGGATTGATCGATTGATTGTCTGGTGTTATTTGCTGCTTTCAACACTTTTTCAGTTATACATCACGCCTTTTCCTTGGTAAGTTTCTAGTACATAAGGTCCAGTTATCCTGATACAAGTGAGCCAATCATAATTGTTGTACCTATACACCATCGATGCAATCGGCACTTTGGGAAAATCAATATTTAGCCTTTTGTGGTAAAAGAAGATACAGATCAACTGTGACAATATGCAGTACTATATTATCTCTATCAGTAAGTCCATTGGTCAAAAGAAGTTTTCTAAAAGTTTCAAACAGTGCATAAAAAAGTCATGCAGAGACGGATCTCTGTGTACACAAGAGTGTCCAATTAATTTTTAACTGATTAGAGTTTATCTGCATTTTAAACAATTTATTCAGTAAAATCACGGTGGCCAGTTCACCTACCAGTGCGTGTCCTGGTCCTGGCTTGCTTAAGCTAGTAAACAATACACCAGTCGTTCAAAGAAACTGGCTGCTTAAAAAGTAGACTTTGTGTCCATTGATTGAAGATGAATGACGCTTGTCACATTTTAAAATTTTCAAAACTTAGAAAGGAATGTTTAGCAAGCTGGGGTTCAAACTCACAATCCCTGGATTGACAGCTTACGTAATTTCTGACTGAGCAGTTTGAGCAATTTCTCATTTTGCAACAATGTTTTCAAAACTCGTCAGCAGCAGATGTGTAAACATTTGTCTACAAGTGGTAAAGAGTTTAAATGATGAGTATTGTCTTACCAAATTAGCCAAGATTGGCAAGTCACATGGTGAATCAAGAATTTTCAATAGATCATTAGTTATCTCCCTTCTTATCTCTTCATGTAGTGCCAACAAAGGTCCAAACAGCTTCTTGGGCTTCTGGAAATCTATGTCTAAAGCAAAGATTTTATATCATTACACAGAATGTTATCACAGCACTTTCATCAATATATGAATATATTCAGACTTAACCCTTTCCCCCTTGAAGACGCATTTTGAGACATAAGTGTTAATAACTTGTCTTCTGCAGATATGTTGTATGTGGAAATTTAAGAATTGTTGAAATAAAGAAGAATTGCTTCTAATTCCACATTTCTTTCAGAAGCTATTTGATACACACGAATCAAAAAGAATCTCTGTAACAGAAAGGTTTAAAGGAGACATTACAGTTTCTTTAACCATTTCCCACATTCATCAAATGATGCATATGGGAAAGGGTCAAGTGCATACCTTCAACACCTTCATGTCAAGTCACAAGTATTGTGGAATAAATGGTTAACACCTTCATGTCAAGTCACAATTATTGTGGAATATATGGTTAACACCTTCATGTCAAGTAACAAGTCTGGTGGAATAAATGGTTAACACCTTCATGTCAAGTCAAAAGTCGTGTGGAATAAATAGTTCATACCTTCATGTCAAGTAACAATTCTTGTGAAATAAATGGTTAACATCTTCATGTCAAGTCACAAGTATTGTGGAATAAATGGTGAACACCTTCATGTCAAGTCACAAGTCGTGTGGAATAAATGGTTAACACCTTCATGTCAAGTCACAATTAAAATGTACTATGTGGACCGAATGATATATACGGAGTTGGGGTCAAACCATTTATACAAGACCAACAAGAATTTAAGATCTTGGAAATATTTCATCCTAGCCTTATGCATTATGACTTGTCTGTCATGGTGGGGCTATTTCTTAGATACATATTGCTATATGCACTTCTGCAACTTCTTTCAACCGATCACAATTCTACCTTGAGTACTTTGAGTCCTTTGATTACCAAAAGTTGTCTACTACAGAGGCATCATAATGCGTCTTTATGTAGAAAATGATTAACACCTTCATGTCAAGTCACAAGTCTTGTGGAATAAATGGTAACAACAACATTGGAGTAATACCTACCCATCTGTTCATCGTCTTGAGAAGATTGTAACATCTGTTCCTCGTCGGAAGATTGTAACATCTGTTCATCGTCTTGAGAAGATTGTAACAATACAGGACCTGTCATATCTGTAATCGAACCTGAAACATATATATCCAAATCATGACAGGTGTAATGGTGTCTTGTTTCATACATTATATAACAAATCTCAATCTCATATTCACACAATCCTTGCAAATGTCGTCTTCGGCTTCAAGCATCATGATGTATCTGTATCAGGATAGGTTTGAATATTGCATATATATATAATATCTCATAGAGCAATATAGTAAACAGAGCATTGGTATCAGAACAAACCATAAATGCTGTGTTAAGACTTTGTTAAAACTTTATGCTATAACAACATTTATTCCTGTATTTCTTTATATATTGCTCTGATTATTCAGCGTGACAGGATGGGGCATGCATTATACCACTCCCTGACCTGCCAAGCAATCAGAGCAAGAAAAGCACACGATAACACTATTTTACATTTGTCTGTCTTTAAAGCAGGTTATTAGTTGGCGGTTGAAATAATGTTGATTAAAGTTTTTATGATGGTTTCTGCAAATTGGCTAAGTTTTCTTAGATGTAATTTTCTTTCCGAAGTGAAGAGTATGCTAAATCTGAGGACATTGCCCAGTGTGTCTTAGAAAGTATTTATGTATATGGGCTTTTATTATTTCTTTGAAATGTCATAATCCTTGATTTTATAATTGGCAAGTTATTTCGTGTATTGGAGTACTGTTCGATCTGCCGGATTATGTTGGTAGTTTAACAGACGTGTATATCCATAGAATCACCAGTTTTAACAAATTCAATCAATAATAATGATTATGAGCGATTAATATCATTAAATTATCTCTATTACCCTGCTTTAACTATCAATACAAATGTAAAATACAAAGAAATAATATGTTTGAACAAATTTAAGTCGATCTTAGTAATTAGAAAACTTAAAACAATATGTGTAGCAAATACATCAACCTATTTATTTAGTATATTAGCATATGTATTTGTGCAAAATTTAAAATATTTCTAACAAAAATGAATAAGATACCGGTTATTTATGTCCTATTCTCAAAATCAACAAAAATACATAAACAATTCATGTTCTAAAGCCAAACAATAAGAGCGCTCTAAGCATTTCGTTCTTTTCAATACGAAGGATTGTATAAGACACAACTACGATTCTATCTGAAAGCACTAGGAGTTATTTAAACAACGTAAAAAATGAAACGTTAACGTTGAGCTAAATTATAACTTAGTTAAAATATACCAGCATATCAAAATAAGAAAATATCATCAAATGACCTTTAAACCCATTTGTTTCCTTAAAGTAATTTAGAAAATAAAATATGTTTGCAAAATTTAAAATCATTCTAAAAAAAAATGTAGATGCTATGTCTAGATCTAAAAAACAGAACGCGATTGTTAACAAGAGCACCGCCTGTGGGTGATGAACGCTCGACTGACTTTATACTTCTAAGGTTTACTTAGTTTATATAAAAAAAGCATCAAGTTCGGAATGAATATTTAAGTATTGTAATAGCCTCAAAGTACTGCTATTTTTTAAGTATCAAAACAAGATTTACCATGTGGAATTAAATCCAAGTTCATATACATGATGAGGAAGAACTTTAAGTCGGAAAGTGGCTGTCATAATATGTCTAAATGATAAGCCAAGTCTTGTGTATGAAAAGCAAAATGCGATAAGCCAACTGGTGCCTGTTGACCAATTTATATTTGACAAATTTATGACTTTTATCTAGAAAAAAACGCTAGTTTCAAGTTTCTGCACAATGGGTGAACGTGATGGTGTACAAAATATGTTAAAGACATATTCAAATAATTATTGAACCAAACTGCATTTTGTCCAAATAGGTTTTTGGTCGGAGAAGTATCTCTTAAATACATCAGCATTAATGTTAGTTCTCTAATTGTGATGTGATATTATTTGAAGATAAACGTTAATTTGTTCTCTTCTTGGATACCATCTGGTATCTTTACGACTTTAAACCAATGAATACAACTTTAAACATGTCAACGGTCACTGAATGAACAGTTCCTTTTCATTATGTTCAAATCACACAAGCACTTTTATAAGATTGTAGTTTTAAAATGTTGTACTTTGTACTTTGTACTTTGTACTGAATGATATATTCGGAGTTGGAGTCAATCAATGTTCACAAGACCAACAAGGATTTATGATTTTGGAAATATTTCATTCTTGTCTGGTGCATCATTACTTGTCTGTCATTGTGGGAATATTTTTTAGATAAATATTTCTATCTCCTTTTAACCGATCACAATTCTAGCTTGAGTATTTTCAGTACTTTGATAATGAAAAAGTGTCTGCTACAGAGGTATCATGATGCATCTTTATTTTAAAAGTGGTTAACACCTTCATGTCAAGACACAAGTCTTGTGGAATAAATGGTAACAACAACATTGGAGTAATACCAACCCATCTGTTCCACGTTTCCTTCGTCAGAAGATGTTGACAAAAGAGGGACTTTCATATGTGTAATCGAATCTGAAACATATATATCCAAATCATGACAGGTGTAATGGTGTCTTGTTTCATACATTATATAACAAATCTCAATCTCATATTCACACAATCCTTGCAAATGTCGTCTTCGGCTTCAAGCAACATAATGTATCTGTATCGGGATAGGTTTGAATATTGCATATATATACTATTTCATAGAGCAATATAGTAAACAGAGCATTGGTATCAGAACAAACCATAAATTATTATATCTTTATTTCCTCCTATACAGAAGATTTCATTTATAATTTATAATACAAACAATACATATAAACACAATTTAATACAAAATTATACGAGCGAGAGAGAGAGAGAGAAAGAGAGAGAGAGAGAGAGAGAGAGAGAGAGAGAGAGAGAGAGAGAGAGAGAGAGAGAGGAGAGAGAGAGAGAGAGAGAGAGAGAGAGAGAAGAGAGAGGAGAGAGAGAGAGAGAGAGAGAGAGAGAAGAGACAGACAGAGAGAGAGAGAGAAGAAGAGACAGAATACAGAGAGAGAGAGAGAGACAGACAGACAGACAGACAGACAGACATACAGGCAGGCAGATATGAAGACTGAAATATGTACATCTTATTTAACTTTAAACAAAGTATTTACACTTGCACAAGGTATTTATAACATGTCCATATGGAATGTAAGAACAACGCAACATGCTTATAAAAGTTATCATAGTTGCCGTGTAACTCATTGTCTACGATCGGGTTCAAACCGAACAAGGCAGCAACAAAATCATTGCCTTCCAATGGCACTAATAAGTTGGAAACAGATCCACCAAACTTTAAAAGGGTTCTGTTCTGAAAGGAAATAGTACATGACCGTACACTGGTACAGTTTATCAAGATATGCTCAGTAAGGCTCGTTCTAAACATCGCTACATCCACAGCGTGTACACTGAGAACACTCAGTGTGAGCAGTGTACGCAATTAGCTGAGCGATGGAAAAGCAAACACGAAGCATATTCGGATTACGCTTAGCATAATCCCATACAGGACTGATTGCGAATCGTTTCTGTAATTGCCTATATAGAACAAACTGCGCGGTAGATGTTCTTTCATTCCATTTACCGATATAGTAATTTGATACTTTTGTATCAATACAATGTTTCCAAATAGTTTTGCTTGGGAATACACCATAATTAATGTAATCTTCTAAAACATTGTAAATGTTAAACTTGTTTAGAATATATGCAATATCAGAAACAAACCCGGTATCGGAATTACTATTTACGAAGGAAAGGAGCCGCAATAAAAAGAAACGTTTTGTTGCACAATCCCTCTCCAAACGGCAAAGTTGACCAAGAAAGGAGAGTTTTCTCTTCTCAATTTCAGCTTCAATAGGAAGAGCACAAATAAGACCAAGAACACTATCTGTTCTTGATCTTATTTGTAAACCCTGAATCTGCTTTAAACAAAGTCTATGCGACCTTTCCATTGTCAACATATCCCGATCAGAGAGCGATTGTAACAATTCACATCCGAATAGAGCTCTCGGGATAACAATCGACCTATAAATACTGTAACTGGTTAATGGATTTAACCCATTTATATATAACCCGTCTTTGATTAGACCGAAGAAAGCACTCCTTAATTTTCTATCAACTTGCTTGACAATGAGAGTAGAGTTAGTATACTCATTACATATTATACCTAAATGGTTATATTCCTCTCTCTCACAAATGGCATTATTACCAACTACCCAGGACCGATAATTGCGTTTGTATACACGCTTAGATTCATTGAACGTGACAACGGCACACTTGCCAGAATTGTATTGGTACCTCCAAAGGCAAGAATATTCATAACATATATTAATCATTTCCTGTAAGGCTTTGCTAGACAAAGATAGAATTGTCATGTCATCTGCAAATGACGGAGCACAGAAATGAGACCCTTCAATCTGGAAACCCAATTTACTGTTAACTAACTGGTCAAGTAGTGAGTTAATATAAACAAGATACAAAAATGGTGACCAGACGCCACCTTGCCTGGTTCCCTGTAAAACAGGGAACCAGTCAGAATAAAACCCATTATACATTACACAGCTATACATATCGGAATGCATTGCAATAACTATTTTTAAAAGCTTATAACTAACGCCAAGTTCATTTAGCTTGTAAAAGAGACCATTATGCCATACACGATCAAATGCTTGACGAGCGTCTAAAAAACACGCAAATAATTTACTGTCGTTTTCTTTGCAAAACTGTATACTTTCTTTCAGAATGAAGGATGTCATAGAACTTCCCATGTTGGACTGAAACCCACCCTGGAGAAAGTGTAACGGTTTATTAATTGACCTGTGTAAACATTGTAGCAGTACTTTTTCGTATAATTTTAAAATAGATGATGAAAGGGTTATGGCTCGATAGCTATTATGCTCATTTTTTGGTTTGCTAGCCCCTTTGAACAATGTTAAAATAGTACCACGTTTTAGTGCTGTGGGAACATAACTATTACAATACATTAAGTAAAAAAATACCGATAAGTAATGTTTTACCATTAATCCACCATGGATGAGGTGTTCGTTGCTTACTCGATCTATACCACACATTTTGCCACTTTTTAAAGTAGATAATGCCGATAACACTTCCTCTTGAGAAATGTGATCACCATCAACCACAATAGACTCTTCTTTTAAAAAGTTTGTACACGTTGTTACGGTCTCAAATTGCGTATTATCGTAAGTATTACATTCTGTATCTGAGTTAAGGGATGCAAAGTGTCGACCCCATTCATGGCAGATCAATTCTGGGTCCCGAATTACAACTTCGTCAAATTTAATCTCATTAGAAACATTTGAATTCACTTGTCTTCTTTTCCTATTAAACAATCTCCAAAATAATGGACTATCAACACCAGATGCACTATCAATATCACTATTAACCTTTTGTAAATATTTAAGGGAACTGTTTCTATGATATGCTCGAAAACATCTTTTAGCTTCCTTATATTCTCTATAACTTGAGAATTCACTGCCCCTTGGCCTGCCGGAGACAATCCAGGCCGTGCGTTTATTTCTCATACTCGCATGCGATTTTTTTTAGATCGGCCGACCAATATGGCTTTAGGTATGAACGATATGTTGAGTGAGGTAGATGAGCATTGGAAGCTGTGTTGATATCAGACGAAATACAATGGTATAGATTGTCTATAAAACAGTGTATATCGTTAACTGGTAACTGATCTACACCCTCTTTAAGACGAGCACTGACGTTAAAATCATAGTTACGAAGCTGTTCATCGGACACCCTGTGCCATTTGACTGACATATCAACACAGTGAGTAACGCAATCATGAGACATAAATTCAATGTAGAATACTATTGGACGGTGACAAGAAACATTAATACAATTATCGTCCAGGATTTTACAGGTTTTCACGTAGAGCGATAGCTCGTCCGAGACAATGCCATGATCTATCAATGACCTAGAGCTTTTGTCATAAGACACATAACTCGAGTCTGCTCCAGAACACAACTGTGAGGTTGTAATATTAAACAAATTGAAAAGAGTGATTAGTTCGCACAATGCAGTACCCCTCCTGTCAATTTGCTTAATAAATGTTTTGCCATTTATATGGGCATTAAAATCACCCATCAATACGACTCTTCCTGTCTGAGAATACATGCTAATCAAATCATGCAACATCTCCATATTCTCCCGATAATGTACAATACTATGGTTAGAGCATGGCAAATATACCTGTATGATATACAAGTAGGAGTCACGTGACATCCGCACCTGTATACCCATAATCCTGTCAGAGTCTATACACAGTGGTGTAACCATATGATCTAACCTTTTATTCCACATCAAGGCAATGCCACCTTTTCCAACTTTTCTGTTACTATAGATGTTGAGATCTGAATCGCATACGCCCACCCCATTAAAGTTTGGATGTATGCTATTCAGAAAATGTAATTCAGACGGATATAGCCAATGTTCGGAAATACCGCATATATCTATTGACTCAGAGTCAATAACATTACTGAGATAGTAGGCACTGGACATAAGGCCAGTGGCGTTCCACGAATAAAATTTTAAATCAAGCATCTGAAGAGTAAAGGTAGTCAACAAAAATAATGTACAACATACAAGGACAAACAACAGAGGATACATTATTATGAATATCCAAGACCAAGACCAACAAGAATTTAAGATCTTGGAAATATTTCATCCTAGCCTTATGCATTATGACTTGTCTGTCATGGTGGGGCTATTTCTTAGATAAATGTTGCTATATGCACTTCTGCAACTTCTTTCAACCGATCACAATTCTACCTTGAGTACTTTGAGTCCTTTGATTACCAAAAGTTGTCTACTACAGAGGCATCATAATGCGTCTTTATGTAGAAAATGATTAACACCTTCATGTCAAGTCACAAGTCTTGTGGAATAAATGGTAACAACAACATTGGAGTAATACCTACCCATCGGTTCATCGTCTGGACAAGATTTTAGCAAGTCAGGAAAATTCCTTAACAAAACAGGGACTTTCATATCTGAACCTGAAACATATATATCCAAATCATGACAGGTGTAATGGTGTCTTGTTTCATACATTATATAACAAATCTCAATCTCATATTCACACAATCCTTGCAAATGTCGTCTTCGGCTTCAAGCATCATGATGTATCTGTATCTGTATCAGGATAGGTTTGAATATTGCATATATATATAATATCTCATAGAGCAATATAGTAAACAGAGCATTGGTATCAGAACAAACCATAAATGCTGTGTTAAGACTTTGTTAAAACTTTATGCTATAACAACATTTATTCCTGTATTTCTTTATATATTGCTCTGATTATTCAGCGTGACAGGATGGGGCATGCATTATACCACTCCCTGACCTGCCAAGCAATCAGACCAAGAAAAGCACACGATAAAACTATTTTACATTTGTCTGTCTTTAAAGCAGGTTATTAGTTGGCGGTTGAATTAATGTTGATTAAAGTTTTTATGATGGTTTCTGCAAATTGGCTAAGTTTTCTTAGATGTAATTTTCTTTCCGAAGTGAAGAGTATGCTAAATCTGAGGACATTGCCCAGTGTGTCTTAGAAAGTATTTATGTATATGGGCTTTTCTTATTTCTTTGAAATGTCATAATCCTTGATTTTATAATTGGCAAGTTATTTCGTGTATTGGAGTACTGTTCGATCTGCCGGATTATGTTGGTAGTTTAACAGACGTGTATATCCATAGAATCACCAGTTTTAACAAATTCAATCAATAATAATGATTATGAGCGATTAATATCATTAAATTATCTCTATTACCCTGCTTTAACTATCAATACAAATGTAAAATACAAAGAAATAATATGTTTGAACAAATTTAAGTCGATCTTAGCAATTAGAAAACTTAAAACAATATGTGTAGCAAATACATCAAACTATTTATTTAGTATATTAGCATATGTATTTGTGCAAAATTTAAAATATTTCTAACAAAAATGAATAAGATACCGGTTATTTATGTCCTATTCTCAAAATCAACAAAAATACATAAACAATTCATGTTCTAAAGCCAAACAATAAGAGCGCTCTACGCATTTCGTTCTTTTCAATACGAAGGATTGTATAAGACACAACTACGATTCTATCTGAAAGCACTAGGAGTTATTTAAACAACGTAAAAAATGAAACGTTAACGTTGAGCTAAATTATAACTTAGTTAAAATATACCAGCATATCAAAATAAGAAAAAATAGTCAAATGACCTTTAAACCCATTTGTTTCCTTAAAGTAATTTAGAAAATAAAATATGTTTGCAAAATTTAAAATCATTCTAAAAAAAAATGTAGATGCTATGTCTAGATCTAAAAAGCAGAACGCGATTGTTAACAAGAGCACCGCCTGTGGGTGATGAACGCTCGACTGACTTTATACTTCTAAGGTTTACTTAGTTTATATAAAAAAAAGCATCAAGTTCGGAATGAATATTTAAGTATTGTAATAGCCTCAAAGTACTGCTATTTTTTAAGTATCAAAACAAGATTTACCATGTGGAATTAAATCCAAGTTCATATACATGATGAGGAAGATCTTTAAGTCGGAAAGTGGCTGTCATAATATGTCTAAATGATAAGCCAAGTCTTGTGTATGAAAAACAAAATGCGATAAGCCAACTGGTGCCTGTTGACCAATTTATATTTGACAAATTTATGACTTTTATCTAGAAAAAAACGCTAGTTTCAAGTTTCTGCACAATGGGTGAACGTGATGGTGTACAAAATATGTTAAAGACATATTCAAATAATTATTGAACCAGACTGCATTTTGTCCAAATAGGTTTTTGGTCGGAGAAGTATCTCTTAAATACATCAGCATTAATGTTAGTTCTCTAATTGTGATGTGATATTATTTGAAGATAAACGTTAATTTGTTCTCTTCTTGGATACCATCTGGTATCTTTACGACTTTAAACCAATGAATAAAACTTTAAACATGTCAACGGTCACTGAATGAACAGTTCCTTTTCATTATGTTCAAATCACACAAGCACTTTTATAAGATTGTAGTTTTAAAATGTTGTACTTTGTACTTTGTACTTTGTACTGAATGATATATTCGGAGTTGGAGTCAATCAATATTCACAAGACCAACAAGGATTTATGATTTTGGAAATATTTCATTCTTGTCCGGTGCATCATTACTTGTCTGTCATTGTGGGAATATTTTTTAGATAAATATTTCTATCTCCTTTTAACCGATCACAATTCTAGCTTGAGTATTTTCAGTACTTTGATAATGAAAAAGTGTCTGCTACAGAGGTATCATGATGCATCTTTATTTTAAAAGTGGTTAACACCTTCATGTCAAGACACAAGTCTTGTGGAATAAATGGTAACAACAACATTGAAGTAATGCCTACCAATAGCGGACAACGCACTACGGATGGTGTCTTTTTTCATACATGTTTATAACAAATCTCATATAGTTAAACCCTTTTTCGTTTGATGCTACTCATATTGAGACATAATGTCCTTTAGACACAAAAGTTTAAAAGTACATATGGGAAAGGGTTAACTGACATTTGAATATTGTGAGGAAAGATGAAATCACTCATGATGAGAAACTTCTCCGTTGACAACAACGTTTTCAACGTTACAAAACTGCGTTTCGTATCTGTAATATATCTAAAATATATATGAAAGTGAGGAAGAGTTTTTAATCAAGTTGGGACCATTGTGGCAAAAGGTTATATTGCTCCTTATGAGCAATTTCTTGTATCTTCACAATGGTCACAACACTCGTCTGCTGTAGACGTTAAAGGGTTAAAATCATCATACTTTCATATAGATTTATATATGTTAACCTTGCTGTTTCCAAAGTCGTCTTTTGCAGTTTGGTTGAATGTGGGAAAGGGTTAAATGAACTCACCTAATGCATTGACTTGTTCAGAATTAATATTTAATTCTTCTACACAATAGGCCAAAACTGTTTTAGCTGGCGGTTTAATATTTAAACCCTCTTCTCCTTCCAGTCCTAATTCGTTCGTGCTCGACTGAAATCATTTTCAATGTATATTTGTTTGAATGAAGTTGTACACCACTTTCAAACATTTCAGTCATAGTGTTGTAATTTGTGGGATATTGACATGCGGAACAATTAATATTTTTCCTGACCCCTGTTGATCATTGGAAATGCTTTTCCCACATTTCTGAGCCCAGTTGTTTAGTTCGAATCCAATTTCTTATTCCTGACACCAGAGTATCAGTGGAAACGCTTATCTTGCAATTCTGACTCAAGATGATCAGTGGACATGCTATTACCACAATCCGGACCCGAAATGACCAGTGGAAATACTATTACCACAATCCTGATCCGAAATGATCAATGGAAATGATATTACCGCAATGCTGACCCGAAATTATCATTTGAAATGATATTTCCGCAATCATGACCTAAAATGAGCAGTTGAAATTCTTTTCCCGCAATTTAGACCTCGTATGATCAGTGTAAATGCGTTTCCCAATCCTAACCACAGTTAATTAATGGAAATGCTATTCCTCCTGAACAAAGATTGCCAGCGGAAACACTTATTCACGCAATTCTGACCCGAAATGATCCGTGGAAATGCTTTTCCCGCAATCCTGACCTGAAATAATGAGTGAAATTATATTCCCCCCCCCCCCCATCCTTACCACAGATGATCAGTGGAAATGCTATTCTCGCAAGTTTGACCCGAAATGATCAGTTAAAATACTTTAACCTCTATTCCAACCCGAAATGACCAGTTGAAATGCTTTTACCGCAATTCCAACCCGTAATGATCAGTTGAAATGCTTTTACTGTAATTACAACCCGAAATGATCAGTTGAAATGCTTTTACCGTAATTCTGACCCGAAATGATCAGTTGAAAAGTTTTACCGCAATTATAACCCGAAATTATCAGTTGATTTCTATTATCCCAATCCTAACCACAGTTGATTAGTTGAAATGCTTTTACCTCAATTTTTACCCGAAATGAACAGTTGAAATGCTTTTACCGCAATTCTGACCCGAAAAGAAGAGTTGAAATGATTTTACGTCAATTCTGACCCGAAATGAACAGTTGAAATGCTTTTACCGCAATTCTGACCCAAAATGGTCAGTGAAATTATATTCCCCTAATCCTAACCACAGTTGATCAGTGTAAACGCGTTTCTCCTAATCATAACCAAAGCTAAACAGTGTTACCGGATGTGTCCGAGGTTTGATCCCTGTTCGCGGTAATCATGTTTAAATCTCATACGGTAAGGCATTTTCCAAACAAGAGTAGCATAATTGTCCGAAATCGCTCAACTGATTAAATAGAAATCACAGTTTTCAATGTTTTTACATTATGCACAACTAATAAACACTTTTATCATGCAATGAGCAAATTACGTGACGTATAACACTGGTATGATAAACCTTTTGTTTACATGTCCACTGGCATGATAAACTTTTATCTTTATCAGACTACTTATTTTTAGAAATGACGTTATCGCTGGAACTACTTTTTCTGAAATATAAATGAGCCGTTTCACCAGAAAACTATCGAACCGGATCAGCCTCAGCATGCCACGCAGGCTTACCCGGACAGACACGCTTCGCCTCCTGTGAATTTTCTGTTTAAGGAATCATTGCTCAATACCTCTATCCCCCTGAGACGGAATGTGTCGGACCGGATTAGCCTGCGCAGGCCGATCTGGATCGATACATTACGCATAATTCATAATGTTGGTTTTTATCGTGGAACGGCTCAATTATATTGATAGTATAGCAGTCAAAGCAATGAACAAATATGAAATAACAATCAGAAATAAAGTTATTATTGTTTTAATTACATTTCAACAAATTTTATCATGCAAATACAAATCGAAAAGAATATCGTTATATAAATCACAGGGAATCTGCATGTTCAGTCTTACTTGATGAACTGTTTTTCTTCGTTGAAAATGTAGCATACATAGACCTATTTATTCTCACGTGATCAGTTCATAGGTAACCTTGTTTAAATACAATCTGAAGCGACTAATGCCCTATACTGAGAAGCATATCTTTGCTTCCACAAGTAATTTTAATACACTTAAATGACTCCACGTTAATCGACAAATGTTTAATTTTTATCGTCAGTCTGTGTTTTACCACGAGAAAGGGTTTTCGAACAGCCTCATCTACCCAAGGATTCCTCTTTCATACAGCAGTTCCGACAGAAAATCATTTTGCGTTCGAGAAAATGTTTCTTCTAGTTAAATAACTTCATCATTTACGTACAGCTAGTGTTTAAATGATTATTCTTAAAACTAAAAGTTTCGTAACGTGTCTTCGACATGTCTACCCACAACAGTGATGGTATCCTTTTCCAAGAATGAATGTCTCCAATCTAAACGACGACTAAACCTGAGCATCACACTTGTCTTGAATATAGTCATCCGTATTTAAACTGTGAGTGTTACTTAAACTTCCTTAGCCTGAACTAACTTTATACATTGACTTTCAGATCCAACACAACTATTCATTTTCAAACACGGCGGTTGACATACATGTTGACCTATTGTGTGTACTGAAGCGACGACCAATCAGCAATACTTACACTTCTACTAAGAATATGTTCGAGTTAATATTGGCATTTTAAGGTATTACGTCACACCAGATATAATACACATTAAGTAGTAATAATCGAGAAATATGGAGTTGAAGTCGGAACTCTTTAACTTCCATATGTCGTGTGTAGACAATGTTATTCGGCGCGGATTTATGTACGCGCGTGACGTCATTCTATTTTAGGTGAGGTCATTCATGAATGGGCTTTTGTAATTTTGTATGTTATTTATTAGCTCGCCTATTCGAAAAAATAGGGGAGCTTATGTTATCACCCCGGCGTTGGCGTTGGCGTTGGCGTTGGCGTCCGCGTTGCCAGCTTGGTCAAACCTTTGCGTGCAAGACCTTTTCTCAGACACTGTGTATGCTGTTGCTTTGAAACTTCACACACTTATTCAGGATCATTAGGGGACCTTGTATGTCAAGTCCCATAACTCTGGAATGGATTGTGACTGAATTGTGCCCCTTTTTGGACTTAGAAATTTGGTCAAACCTTTGCGTGCAAGGCTTTTTCTCAGACACTGTGTATGCTGTTGCTTTTAAACTTCACACACTTATTCAGGGTCATTAGGGCACCTTGTATGTCAAGTCCCATAACTCTGGAATGTATTTTGACTGAATTGTGCCCCTTTTTCGACTTAGAATTTTGGTCAAACCTTTGCGTGCAAGGCCTTTTCTCAGACACTGTGTATGCTGTTGCTTTGAAACTTCACACACTTATTCAGGATCATTAGGGGACCTTGTATGTCAAGTCCCATAACTCTGGAATGGATTTTGACTGAATTGTGCCCCTTTTTGGACTTAGAAATTTGGTCAAATCTTTGCGTGCAAGGCCTTTTCCCAGACACTGTGTATGCTGTTGCTTTCAAACTTCACACACTTATTTAAGGTAATTAGGGGACCTTGTATGTCAAGTCCATAACTCTGGAATGGATTTTGACTGAATTGTGCCCCTTTTTCGACTTAGAATTTTGGTCAAACCTTTGCGTGCAAGGCCTTTTCTCAGACACTGTGTATGCTGTTGCTTTGAAACTTCACACACTTATTCAGGATCATTAGGGGACTTTGTATGTCAAGTCCCATAACTCTGGAATGGATTCTGACTGAATTGTGCCCCTTTTTGGACTTAGAAATTTGGTCAAACCTTTGCGTGCAAGGCCTTTTCTCAGACACTGTGTATGCTGTTGCTTTCAAACTTCACACACTTATTCAGGGTCATTAGGGGACTTTGTATGTCAAGTCCCATAACTCTGGAATGGATTTTGACTGAATTGTGCCCCTTTTTCGACTTAGAATTTTGGTCAAACCTTTGCGTGCAAGGCCTTTTCTCAGACACTGTGTATGCTGTTGCTTATCGTATATAAATAAATTTACAGATTTAAAAGGCCCAAAAGGACCTGTATGGACTTGGTTAATATTTGCATCCAAGTGTTGAAAAGGTGTTTTATCTTGCAATAGGTGATACTGTGTGACTTTACCTATAGCTATACCTGTTCTGAAGTAGGCCCTGATAGACAATGGCCCTAATAGGCGAGCTATATTGTCCTCCGACAACTCTTGTTAAAACTAGTTAAAATGAATGTAGATTTACCTGAAAACATAATTTTACATGCAAGATAAATAGAATATTACGTCCCTGACTTTCGACATGAACTTTATCAGACTCGGCTGTGAGAAAGGATAATTGTCTCGCCAAAGGCACGCCAATTAATAATTCTCCCAACCTCGTCAGATAAAGTTCATATCTTACTTCAGGGACATAATATTCACTATTTTCTCCTTACAGATATGCACCGAACACAAAAATAACAAATAGTTATATTCTAGTATAAGTATGCATTTTAAACGGAATGAAACAAGATTTCTTAAATAAATAACAGTGAAATAATACACTGCAAGTACAAGTTTGTGTCTGTAGTTTATTTATTGTTTGAACAGTGTAGAAAATACAGATACGTTTGAGGTGTGAAGAGATACTTGGTAAGTGCGAAAATTAGCGTTTTGAAAAGTGGTAACAAACCCCCACATCTAACACCGAACATTTACGGTGGTTCATTAGAACGATCTGTTATATACATGTCTAGCTTCTCACAACCTTATCTGACTTTCGTTTTCGACCAGATACAACATCGAACAAAATTGCCCTTTTGTAAACATCTGAAATGGATAATCTTAGGAAACTAGTAGCCGTAATAGCCACTTCTCATTATATAGAGTGAATTCTATTATTTTTGTATTGACTTATAGATCTTATATGTGCAGCCACCATTCTGTGTAGCAAATGTAAGGCTTGTACAGCAGTATAAGTATCATTTTAAATTAATATTTATTATCTTCATATTCACCTATTCCACGTTAGTCATAAACTATTGACTACGCTAAATGATTCCTTGTAAATATATTTATATTATACTCACTTTAATCATCATGTTATTCTACTGCATATACTCATGTGTTAAGTACTGGGTAAAGTTGTATTTCCATGTTAAACTCATGTGCATTATCCCATTCCCATTTATCTCACTATTCATTCTAATAGAAAACCAAGATTTTGTAATTATCCGAATTATTCATGATTTTTGTATCGTTTGGTGACTTATAGACCCATAGGGCCGGGTGCTCTTTGTAATTGTAAATGTATTTGTATATAAATCTGTTAATATGCACAAGTCACAATAATAAACAATTTACTTACTTACTTAATTACATAAGGCAGATGCACTACCAATACAACACCAAGACAGATATACAACAGATATACAACAAATCAAATAAACTCAATTACCGCCATTGTCATCGAAGCACTGGCAGCCTTTTTCCAATACCCGTGAATCAAACCAGTTTTCTCCAAATAAGCTACCTCCGTTATTATACAAAGTACACTTGTTTTGTCTTGTTGTATTTGTTTGATGAGTCCATGTGACATATCTATCTTACTGGAAAAATAATGAAGAAAATATCATACCGCTATATCGTTTAACAATTTTTAAGAACTTAAAGATATTTCTAAATTATTGACAAATAATAACATACAAATTCATAGCACAATCTGTAAATCTTCAAAAGATTAAAAGTTCAGGGGCAAAAACTCTTCATAGAATTATCCGAGAGGAATCAAATATCAAATTGACCTTCATCTTTTAAAAATACAATTATCCATCATAATATTGTATTCATTACACATAAATGAGCTGGAACAGCAATTTCTTTAAATGAGAGTTATCCAATTGTGACAGCCAGGCAAGATTATTATTTACACAGCAAATTTCAGCAGGTACATTAAATATATTTAGGTGACAAAATATAGAACGAGGCATTCGTTGAATAACCAGGGGGCATTTTGCATGTTCTAAACTTCTTATTTGACATTTTAACCCTACAACATAGGGTATTGTTGAGTAAAAAGAGGTATCATTGGGAAAATACCTGTTTACTCCCCCGTATTAATACCTCTGACAGTGCAAACCCAGGCTTAGCCCAAAGTGCTCATCTACTGACAGTATACATGAAGAACGTAGAGGAATTTATTTCATATTTTAAATTACTTATTCAATACTCAAAACCTATATGTAGTGAGATGACACGTTTCAGTTCCAACAACATAGGGTATAGTCAAGTAATAAGAGACATATAGCTTGGAAAATACCAGTTTCCTTACCCTTATCTAATTATCTGATGGTGTAAATATTTCGATTGTGATCCGTACAAAATGTACGACCTATTCTTACAATCAATTTGAAAAAATATTCAGATAATAATTTAACCGATTCTCACATACGCAATTATAAATCAGCAGCAGACGACTACGAAACATTTAGAACAACAACACATTCTCGGTATATGAAAGTATAATCACAGATTAAAGTTTAGAACAGTATTGCAGTCTTCCATGGCACCTGCATCCAAGGTCCTCTGCAGCAGTACAAAATTAAAACACATATCTGAGTAATGAACAGGCTTACATTCCTTTATTGAATAGGTCAGCTACTTTCACATTCTTCCTCAACACTTTACCAAAGTCTATATCAAATGCCATAGAGCCTTCAGCTTCAGCTTCAACCTTCAACCCTGTAACATAATTAATACCTTCCCTGATAGAGACTACTGTTCATGTTATTAGAATCGACAGCATTTCAAAAATTGCTGTGGAAAGAAAAATAGCTCAAACAAAGAAATGTCCCTATGTTTTCAATTCTTGCCAACTTGCAGACACATTTGGTGTATTTGTAGCAGACAACTTTTTGAAAACATGGTGGAAAAAGGATAACTTAATGCTCATGCCGAGCGATCATGCCTTAATTTGTCAACTTTCAAGTTGTATTTAAGGCGATATTTTAGGCCTCCTGCCCATACTACACATGTTGCAGTATTAATAAAGTGTAAATAAAGTGTGAAGTGATATAAATATTTACGTTTTATTGATATAGACACGAAATACCAAAACAAAATATAATATTATATCTACGAAAAGGTTAAGATTATGGCTAAAGTTAGACATATTCCTTTTCCCCTCTAGACGATTCCTGCAAACCAGATTATAACAATCTGGCGCTACTTGTCCATTTAGGAAAACTTATTCAAAAGAGTTAGGATATGTTTTTCTTTGTTTAAAAGTATTTTAGATTAACATAGCTAGAATTCGTATCAAAACAATATTTTGCGAGAACATTAGATTATGAATACTAGGTTTCTCGAAAATAAATTTGGCAAATACCTACATCGAAAATCATAATACAATTCTTTTGGGATATCTCTATATCTTCTTTCATCCATCATTAAACAATGGCAACTACTGCGAAATGAACCTAACGTAGAATGAAACGTCTTTATATCTATATTTAAGAATTATTGTTCTACTGAAAATGCCCCTTTAAAGTGATAATAATGTAATAATCACTGCTACAGATAAGTCGCGTACACGTGTATTTGCTTAAAAAAAGCATAACTAAACAAAACAGTCTTTTCAAAATGATGAGTACTCGAAAGCAAAGAAAATGTGAATAAAGCATTAGTTTATATTTATGTTGCTTAAATAATTTACATCAAATCAAACACGATCCGAATGGAATAAAAATATCTATGCCATACTGTGAACGAGACAAATGCTAATCTTAGATGTACACTGTGCGAACAGATTAAAGCACAGCTAAACTTAACAAGTGTCTGGATGAATGATGGATTCCCAAATATATAAATTTGTCAAAAGATAGAAGCGTTAACATATAACATTGAACTACTGTGAGAAGAGGGAAACTTTGCTCATTATGTCCCCCTTTGCCAGGATGATTTCCAGGTCTACTAAAAAGCAATATGAAAAAGGAATGATGGGGTAAAAATCATCCCTTAAATTAAAACAAAAAACTATTGCCTTTAAATATCGGGGGTAACTACCCAATTCACTTAAAACGTTATATTTAGCCCTGTTATAATTGTCTATTTATATGACACATAGCTACTCAGGTTCGCATGAACTGATCATTCAGTCTTTGAGTATACGCTTATTTTAAAGTCTAAGTATTACCAACTGACTGACTGGTCGTTAGAATTCAAACTTTTTTAAATATTTGTAACCCAATTTTTGTGACCAATATATTCGTAATGCATTAACCTTTCATAATATAGCCGAATACATATGTGTATTTGTGTACTCAACAAACGTATCTAGTATCAGAATAAATATACATTGATTGGTACATGCAGTTTACTTAAATCTCCTAAAATAGCAGCATTACATGCTTTAGGTGACACATTGAGAAAGCGTTTACACGCAAGGATTTGAATACTTTCAATACAGCTAAATGTTTATAATACCTTCAGAACCTTACAGTAAAACATAAGACATTTGGCATCAAATACTGTATAGAATGTTTTGTAAGGGAGATATCCAAAATTGCTATAGGAAACTGAATGTATATGTAAAAGGACTTTTGTTAGTTTTAAAGAATGACGGAAATAAGTCCTATGTCATCTGCAAATATTAACAAGAAAGTCCATCAGATCTTGGCACAATTGTATTCCCTGTATATTGCTTTAATGAAGTAAAGAGTGAGTTCATTCATAAACAAAGAGAAATAAAACAAGAGCTAAGCCTAATTATATGTCTCGCCGTCGCTTGCTTTGAATATCAAAACAAGTGTAAAATAAAGTCCAACATACAACAACAACAAAATCAAAAATCAAAATATGCCTTCAATCCATAGAGTTTTTTATTTATATTATTACTATAAATATTATATTCATTTATTTGTGCAAAATTTATAATATTTCTATTAAAAAGGTAAGAAGGTAAGTCCAATTCTTAAAATTCACTAAACACCATCAATAATCAGGTTGTACCCCCCCCCCCCCTCCCAAAAAAAAGGTCAAACTCAGTTTTTAATACGAAGGATACCATAAGATTCAACTACGATGCAAGTTTGAAAGCCCTAGCATTTGTAGCTATTGAGAAAAACCTGGAACTTTTACGTTTGTTAAATATGACTAGGTTTAGAAAATAAAATAACAAAATCCATTAACATTCATGTTTTCTACTCAAAAAAGAAGGTCACACTTAGCGTCTCTAGCAAACAATGTGAGTAAAGGCTTTAGACGTAACCGTGATCCAAGTGTGAAGGCCCTAAGACTAGAAGTCATTCAGAAAAAGTTAAAAAAAAATATTCATATGCAGGATCGAGTTCTCTAACTTGATTATTTACATAGGTGTGATGGTTTGGGAAGGTTGTATACAGTTGTAATGCAATGCATCAAGCAGTTACTATGATATGGACCCTTAATGTTGTTGCACGTAAAACTTTAACCAGAATGTCTAAGTAAAAAAAAAGTGATAATTTGCATTATATGCATGAAAGAGTTATCTTACATGATAATTTACATAGGTGTCATGTTTGGAATTGTTGTATAAAGTTTCAATACAATTGTTCCAGTACTAACTGAGATATGAACTCTTAACGTTGCATTTCCAGAATTCATTAAAAACAATAAGCAAAATAACAATTGTTTTCCTTTATGAACCTTTACGAGGTGATGCTTGATTTTAATTAGACTGTAGTATGAGAAAGCTTTCATATTTTAATTATTTAAATAAATAGTTTCTCCCTGCTTTGTAGGTACCGATTTAGGAATTGCAAGAAATAACGTGAAATACATGTGTTTATCAAGTGTTAAAGCAATATACAATTATGCTGTTTATGGGATAATGATGGTTTCAGGTATGTCACAGAAAACTAACATTATATCATCTCCTAAAAGTGAAGACCCTTATCATATTGCAATAGTACATACTGAGCAAGCAGGATCTCCATTATTATGAAATACGATAATGTTGTTTTTCTTGTGACATACCGGAAATCATCTAATAAACAGTACAGTATAATTAGTTTAGCACAAGATAAACATTTATTTGACCGCCTCGATGGTGTTGTGGTTGGGCGTCCATCTCGGTGCGGAAGGTGACAGGTTTGATCCTTGAACAGGTCATACCAACTTAAAAATGGTAGTAATTGTTGCCTTCCGTGGCGCTGAATGTTGCAGGGTTAGCATTACGACTGACTGGCTGATGTCAGGATAATGGGACCAGTGAACTGATAACTTACCCAGGAAACTCCGTGATATAACATAACAAATGTTGAAAGCGGCGTTTAACACAAACCAATACACATTTCCTTATTGTGTAACTTAAGATTACTTCAGGTATGTCACTAAAAACTGTTGAAATAAGATAATGTTATTTTTATGTGACTTATCAAACCATCTTTTTTTTCGATAAACAGCATTTGTGGTACTTTTAAATGCACTTTATAAACATACTTAGTGTGTATACATCATATATACCTCATTGAACTGAATGTGTTGTTATAACAGTTATGTACATGTTATCTCACCGGTATATGACACCCAACCTTTTAATAGGTATAATATAGTTTGTTTACGATTCAAACCATAATGAAGTATATGAACGGGTCCGTTTTTAAAATCGTGAAATTTTAGAGAAAAGTATAATGCGTGAGTGTGTGCTCTTATGTAATATATTTGTGGTTAATCCCAAACCCATTCAGCTTCTTATTTTTAGAAAAATCGATTTTACATGAAGTTCTTTCCTCTGGATAGAAATGCCACTTTAACGAAGTTGAACACACAACTTTAACCATAATTTCATAGTTAAAAGGGGCCATACTTTGCATTAAACACTGGATAAAATTATCGTACTTGATGGTTTACATAGGTGTGACAGTTGAAAAGGGTTGCATAACGTTTCGTTACAATGAAACTAGTAGTTACTGAGATGTCGACTCTTAATGTAGTTGCACGCAAAACTTTAACCAGAATTTCTAATAAAAACGGGGTATAACTTGTATGCAATTTAGGTAAGAGTTATTAAACTTGATTATTTACATATGTGTAATTGGTTAGAAGCTTTATAGAAAGTTTAAATGCAATACATATAGTAGGCACTGAGTTATGGTGAAATATATGAACTTGCATACAAAACCTTAACCAAGATGTGATGCAACGCCGACGCCAGGGCGAGTAAAATAAGTCTCATATTCTCCGATTAGTTGAACAAAATTCACAAATCCAATAAAAACTACAAAAAACATGTGTTTTACCCTAAAATAAGGACACACTAGGCATCTTCAGCATAAAATGTGAAGAAGTGTATCAGATGCACCTTTGATCCAAGTTTGAAAGCCCTGACACAAGAACTTATTGAGAACATGCAACCCAGGAAACTTAAACGTTGAGCTGAACACAAACAATTGATGCCGCCGCCTCACCAGAAGAGCAAGACCTTTGTCGAGCTTTCACAACTTCGTCGCGGCGAGACAAAACTAGGGCTTAAACTACATCCTTTCCTAAATCCAATCGACAACAATTCCCATAATATTCACCGGAGTATTTTTAGTTCATAAGCTATACTGATTTGTCAATATTGCGAAGGGTTAAAGTATTACTTTTATAGCATAACATGATAATAAACAATATGACGAGTGTTTTGAGCGAATTCTTGAAAGCTTTAAGGGTCTAAATGGAGTTGATTGTTGAGAAAATTATTTCTTATTGAATCGGGGATTGAACTTACAACCGTCTCTGCTTCAGGCTGACACAATATAAACGCTTACAACATACATGTACTAGAAATGTT
Organism: Serripes groenlandicus; assembly: GCA_031761405.1. NCBI lineage: Eukaryota > Metazoa > Mollusca > Bivalvia > Cardiida > Cardiidae > Serripes > Serripes groenlandicus. The sequence goes on from JASEVX010000012.1 coordinate 29,715,899, forward strand.
TCCTACCGAGTTCATCTTTGAGAGTCATTCCAAACTTTCCTTTACACGATATCTCTTTTTTTCTGTTATACTCATCTACCAGTGTTGTAACAGAAGGGTCTACCAATTCCAAGGATGAATCACCAGTTAATAAGTCTGTTATCTGAAGAAATAACTTCAGTAGTAGTTAACCATGTCGAATTTTCAAAAACATTTTAATGCCTCATCATTAGCTGTCTTCTGAAAACATTGTGTCAAAACTGGTATTTTCTTATAATGAGGAAACTATATTTTCAAAGTCTTCTGCTGCAGACGTAGTATAGATTGGAAAATGTTTACATGGCTTCCAACAATATTTAAATTATATCATGTATTTCCAGGAATAATTACACGTGCTATATAGTAAAGTGCATAATACGCCAATAAGTCACAAAATGCTTCAATTTACTTCTGACACCAATTGGCTAAAAAAGTATATGTGGGTGGATAACCAGTTTCCTAAGAGGAATGTTGTGTAGAGTACTCGTGCCCGCAGACGCATGTTTAGGTGAAATTGACCAACTGATATTATTCAAAACATTTAGAAATGGCTATAACCCTAAATTAACCACTAGAAGGGTTTTACATCAATTAAACAAAAAGATATTGTTATATCACTGCATGTCCTGGGTTAACTACCTGTATAACTGGTCAGTATATACGTGTACATCAGTCATTACATTTGTTATTTTAGAAAACATAGTTTTAAGGAGACAATGTAATTATATGTAATATAATATAATGCGTTCTACAAAATAAGAACCCATTACGGCATTTTTGATAAACCTGCTCATCTGCATAAAGAGTCATATATTGCAGCAGACTTCTATGAAATTACTTAGGCAATTATTTGGGAAATCTTCTTATAAGAAAGTATAATTATTGAATATAATTGAAAAAGCTGTCTGCTCCAGATGTGTCAAGTTGAATCCGTATTTGGGAAAGGTTTTTATAGATAATGTGAAACAAATTGTTTGAGTATGGGAACACTTATGCTGCCTCCTTACTGTGCTAGCTTTTATTGCCACATGATAGTGATGAAATACAGTTAGAGAGACGTATAAGTTCAAACCTTAATATCAGATGGTTTATACATTGATTTTGTCCAGAAGAAGTACTTCTTCTTGTTGGTCTTGACGACTACATTTAACGTATCAAGATGTTTCGTGTCAATAAGGCTACGCGCGGGTAGGAGAGTTTTCCCCCCCACTTCCTTCACAAAATCGTGACATGCTAGAGGAAACATAATCAGTTCTGGAAAAGAAAATTACATATTTGTATTTAAAGAATAGTTATTGTCCTGCTGAGTTTAAACATTTATTTTTCAATGATGGAAAAACAAGCTTTTAGCTTATATTCTTCACTGCTAATGTTTATTTCGTGCAGTTGAAAAACATGGCCATCAGTTATCATGCCTTTCGTCAGTGACGTAGTTAAGAGTTATAAGTAACTATGTTGTATATATACTTAAATACAAGAGAAAGTTGATGCAACGCATCAATGTCGCCGGAAATCCACACTGCCGTTATGCATAACACTTACATTATATTAGTTGAACAAATAGTTATCAACTGAGGGGCATATTGGAAAATCAGGGCTGGGGTCAAAAGAAAATGTATCATAACTTTCTTTTGTCAACGAAGTGAATGTCCTTCATTGAAATATAATTAAAGCCTTTCATTGTTTATGATCAATCTCCATTTTAAAGTAGGTTGACCATATACGCAGCCAACTAATTATTGATCATAAACAGGAAATGAGTAATCTTGCCAATCATTAGTCCACTCATGTTTTAAAATTATATAATGATGAGCGACCTTGTGTCAATGATGCATAACAATATGCAGATCGCAAGCACAATGCCTGTAGGGAATCTAATAACACATTTGAAATTGTCAAGGACGAATTAATTTTGTACGAAAGACCCAATTCGTTTCTTCTTTGCACAATGGTAATTTTTTACACTCTCTTTCAAAGAGTGTTCATTCAAAGTCATTTTTTATATTAAAACCAGTTTTATCTCAGTTTGTTATTTTCGTCATTTGTTTCGAACCAAATAAACAGTTTAAATCATCTATAATTAACTATATGTAAGTCATTGTGAAGAACGGCCCTCTGCAAAGGCGATTTATATACGCAGTCGGTATTCGGTAGTCACTTGATCAACATATTTAGCTTAGAAACAGTTCCTATTTTAGATATTCATGGACTAACATTATTAAATGACTTTTGCATAAATCAGGACATCTCTTTGAACATGAAAATAACATTCAGTAAGTTAAAATTGCTACTAAAAGGTGAATTCGACGGGATTTTTATCTCGATATTGACACATAACAGTCTGCAACAAGTCTAGCAGGGACCATTTTGTCTTCGTAAATCAGACAAAAATACATAAATGCGAGTCAAAAAAAAGAAACTGCAAATACTTGAAACATCGGATTATTTATTTCATTTAAGTTGTGTCATAACTAAGTGTTTTTAAACAGTCATACTTGTAATATGTTCAAGACATTTAAAATAAAACAGTTCTAATAATAACTCTCCTCCTATGTCATTTCCGAAAAGCTATTCAAAATTGAAGTCGCGGGCTTCTGCCAGGCGACTAATCACCCGTCCCAATAGTTTTAGCAAGCAAAACTAAAAATCTATAGAAGATATGACAATAACACATTTAATTTCTGGAAGTTAAACGTTTCTCTATTGCAATAGATAAAGCTATTCGATTACTTTACATGTTTTCATAATCTGTTATCTTTATGAATAATGACAGTCTATTACTTTTTGGAAAGTATTAGAATTGAAATATCTGAATACCTGTGTCTTTCAAACCAGTCATTTTTCAAATAACAACGAAGTTGCAGTTGTTTAATGTATCTGCTAGTTAATTTGTTAAGCTATATAATAATATCTATGTTTTGTGTATGTGTCAAATATGACTTCAAAGTTTTATTTGCTACAAAATGTGAACATTTTGACAATTATATTTCTCCATGTGATATTTTATGTGGACAATTATAAAGCATATCATATGGTATGTTTTTTAATTAGAGTATTTATTGGTTTTGAAACCAATTGGTTTGCCCTTGTTCAATTGCAGTTTGCATTGTTTTCTTCTCAATTAGACCAATCATCCACAGAAGGTTGAAGACTCTGGGTCAAAGGGTTCTTAAGATATTAGGCAACATTGGATATGACCCAAAAACAATAATTCATCTTCTCAATTAAGCCAATCATCCCACGAAGACAGGGTTATATTGAACTCCTGTACGTGAGCTGTACGCACAGACGACTTTGAGATAAAATAAACAAAGCAATAGAATATCGCTAAAGGCTCTAAATGAAAAAAATATTACTGACACAATGTTTACAAAAGTCATCAGCTTGAGAGGTGTCAGTCTTCTATATCTTCTATATTAGGTAAAAGGGTTAACAACTCCAGGCAACAATTATTGAGATTTACTTATAAAATGCACTGGTCCAAAAGTCCCAAATATTTTATTGGCTATATCATAAATAACATGTAAAATTATACTGGCTGTGACAAAAGTACGAACATCGAGATGTAAATGAAAGTGTAATTCAATGTTGTGAGAAATTGCTAATTCTGCACAATTTATCCTTATTTCACAATGTTTTCAACCTAAATATTTGTAGTCTGATCATGGTCTTTAACAGCATTATCTATAGTTGCAAGAACAATCTTAGAGTACAGTTTGAATACATGTAATGTACCGTAAAGCTTCGAACAATAATGAAAAATCTTGGCGAAAGAAAGTGGAAAAGTATGAGCGAGATGGAATGTCCAATGACGAGGCCAAGAAAAAGGCAGACTCAAAAATAGTAGCGGAAGATACAACACATCTCTTACGTATGTATAGCCAACTGCTTCTCCACACATTCCAATTAGAACACGGAGTCATTCACCAACGTGTCATGGAAGATGTACACGAACTCGTGTCCGAAGGAATGATACTAGAACAGGCCATACAGTCGGCCATTAAAAAACACCTTTATTTAATAGAAGGTATAGTGAAGTCTGAGAACGACGACGTTAGCGACGACGGTAGCGACGACAGTGATGGTGAAGAAATGCTATAAGGGGAGGAAAGTTACAGCTAATAGATAATGATAAAACTATCACTCGCTGTGTACTTTACTACCGCCGACGATGGACAGAGTAGAAATGTGGACACGACATTTTCAGCGGATGGCTGAAGGGAAACTGAAACCAAATCATAAAGGACAATACGTCGTGGAAAAAACTCAGATGGGTGGGGAGATGAAAGAACCTACCATTAACTTTGTGACGCCCATGGCTCACGCTGTGGAACAAGCCAAGTCAGAGGTAGCCAAGAAAAGAAAACATATCCGGATTGAAAAGGCGAAAAACGGGTATCGAATGCACGGACCACCGGGACTACGTGACTAAATTATCGGAAAGAAAATGCCGGGGGGAGCCCTAAATTAACCACGTTTACAACATAACGGAATGTGGACAGTTATTCATAGACGTCATGGATGGAGAATGAGACGAATTGACAATGATTTTCATACTGTAATGAATCGTGATTTGTAAATACTGTGTTCAATAAATAGTGTTAGTTATTTTGATTCTGCGAACTACAATACTTGATTATATAATAAAATTGTACAAACTGTATGCATGTCTTTGTTTTTCTTTTACCCATTGCGATGCTTATTTAAAGTACAATATCATGAAAACATTGATCGGTTATCGTTCAACTTCGAATATATCCATATCTCGATGAGAGCTTTCGAATGATATACAAATTGTAAATATCGGTTCAGAACTAAGGAAGATATGACCATTGTAATATAATATATCTATAGGTGCTACCTATTTACGAAAAAAACGCAAGATAATTATAAACAAAAATTAAAGAGCATACTTTGGCCATAAAAAAGGATTTATAAGTAATTGACTAGGCAATAATAATGTTAATGTCATGTTTCTTGCATTATCAAAACATATTTGGAATTCGTATTGCTGTTGTCTATTATTTGAACAGAAAATAATAAAGTAAACACTTTCAGAAAATCAAGTAATAAGATGATCCTTAATCGATCACCTGCATTATGGTAAAGAAGCAAATAGATCAGCCCTTTTCTGATGCCACCTGGCGACTGCCTTTTTCAACCAGTCAATATGACTGGAACAAATTATTTAAGGGGTCACATTTCTGCTAAACCCTTTCCCTATTAGAGACGGTTTCTGAGGCCTATGCAACAGACGATTTAGGAAAAGATTGTCGCCACAAGAACAATTGCTCCTTATGAGAAAGTTATCCTTTTGCCACAATGTTTGATAAATAATTATACTTTGAATGAGTGTGGCAATAGCTCATGTATAGGAATTTGGGGTCTTTCATGTTGATACCCTTTTTTTTGCGGTAAACGACGTCGCTCCATTGACGTTACGCCAAGATGAAGTGTAACGGAAATGACGTCACGTCCTTCTTTGGCTACGATACAGTCAAAATTTAGTTTCGGGCGTAGAAGGCTAATGCTGTCGGTTTTTTTACGAACGGGAAAACATATTTCTTACAGATTTCCATTTAGTTTTAACTTTTCGTACAAATGTTTATTCCCACATAACACAGCATTTTAATGATCTTAAATATCTAATTAAAAAAAAAATGATTAAAAAGACGACAATAATTTTCAGTCCGTGTTTTTCCGCTCACTTTATACATACCCAAAATACCGATTTTAAAAAAAATGATTAAAAAGACGACAATAATTTTCAATCCGTGTTTTTCTGCTCATTTTATACATACCCAAAATATCGATTTAAAAAAAAATGATTAAAAAGACGACAATAATTTTCAATCTGTGTTTTACGTCTGCCTTTTATACATATCCAAAATGGCGGCCCCCATGGATTTTTCCAGTTTCATTTCAGAAAGCTTCATGGGTTATTGAAAAAAAAAAAAAAAAAAAAAAAATACTCACACCTGTTAACTATAAGCGAAAAAACCCATTCATGTTTTTTTTTCGTATAATGACGTCACTTCCGGTTTACAGACATACCGAACTTTCGGTTTGACCTCCTCAATCGATAGAGTTTACGAAACCCTTTTCAACGAGTCCAAACACGACTACATTCGAACAAGAAATAAAGGAGTTATCGGCATTTACGCATTGAGAAGTCTTTTGACGCACTTTGAAACAAACACATATTTAAAACGACGATAATTAGAGAACTAATAGTCGTAGGACCATATTACATAACTCGAAAACGGCTGAACATTTTCTCTACAACCCCGGGTTTAAATGAAAGCGTTTAGTGTCCTCTATCATTTGATAACGTAAAGCAAAAATGTTAAAGCGTAAATAGTGATACAAATTAGTAAAAACTGATTTGACGCTTTTAATGGTCTCCTTTTCACTTTATATTTGAAATATGATCAAATTGGTAAAGTCGTGTATAACTTCACTGACACTTTTCAAGTGAAAATTCAAACATAATAATAACTTTCATCATGAAGGATAAACTTTTGAACATCAGTGCAAAGGGTTATTCTCATGCAAGTGAAAACGTGCAGGTGTTCTTCAGACACTGTGGCGCCGTTTGGTTTAATGCAGTCTATTCATCCATTGTCCACGTTTTTTTGACATTTCAATGCTCTATTGTTCTCACACCTGGTGAGTTTCTGATGAAATATCCGATAGCGATGGTGAAATACCGAGTCTAAAAATAGATCGGGACCTCTGTCATTTGAACTCTGGACTCTCTAGAGGTAAGACGTTAAATTTATTGCCATACATGTTTGACTGCGTGCCAACTATACTAAAGGGATATATTGTGTTGTATGGATGTTTCAGTTTCCCGAAACAATGTAGAAAAGGGTAGGTCGAATTTCTCCGCCAGCTCCAACACTTTCTAAATATAGATCTATGATGTCATTCTAAATATAGAACTATTAGAAATATCTATTTATAGTAAATGACGTATAATCTATTTATAGAAAATGACACATAATCTATTTATAAAAATATGGTGAAATACCGAGTCTAAGAATAGATCGAGACCTCTGTCATTTGAACTCTGGAACCTCTAGAGGTAAGACGTTACATTTATTGCCATACATGTTTGACTATGTGCCGCCTATACTAAAGGGATATATCGTGTTGCATGGATGTTTCAGTTTCCCGAAACAATGTAGCAAAGGTTAGGTCGAATTTCTTTGCCAGCTCCAACACTTTCTAAATATAGACCCATGATGTCATTCAAAATATAGAACTATTAGAAATATCTATTTATAGTAAATGACGTATATTCTATTTATAGAAAATGACACATAATCTATTTATAAAAATATGGTGAAATACGGAGTCTAAAAATAGATCGGGATCTCTGTCATTTGAACTCTGGACGTTCTAGAGGTAAGACGTTTAATTTATTGCCATACATGTTTAACTATGTGCCGACTATACTAAAGGGATATATCGTGTCGTATGGATTCCCATAAAACAATGTAGCAAAGGGTAGGTCAAATTTCTCCGCGAGCTCCAACACTTTCTAAATATAGACCCATGATGTCATTCTAAATATAGAACTATCATTCAAAATGGCCGCCACACAAGCGCAGTCATTGTATATAAATAACTACAAAATGGCGTCCTCACTCGTGTCAATCCTTATATGCAAATGAGATACTATAAATAGTAACTAGGTCAACAAAATGGCGTCCTCTCTCGTGTCCATCCTTATATGCAAATGAGATACTATAAATATTAACTAGGTCAACAAAATGGCCGCCGATTACGTCATCTTTGTTTGCAACCAAACCGGCCCCTATACTACTCCTGTACCTTTATCAAAAGCTTTTATAATTGAGTAATAACAATCGGAAAAGAGCACTTGATCCAGAGTGATTATTCTGAGTAGCTGCACATTTTCAAGGTCTGATCAGATCCTTCACTATCAATATTGTCAAACGACATATTTCATCTGTATACATAATCAGTTGTTGACACTTGTACTCAATAACCTGATCCTGTTCCATGTTTTACAAATTAATAACCAGCACAAAAGAGAGTGGTTCAAATTAAAAATAGTGTTGGATAGGAAAATATTGTTCATTTGGGAGCAATTACATCATTCCAAAAAGTTATTTACATCAGACAATATGCTAAGAAGTGGAAATATTGTTCGATAAAAAGATATTGTTCATTAGGGAGCAATTACACCATTCCGAGCAATTACACCATTCCAACAATGTATTCAGATTAGTCACTAGAATGTTGTGTAGAGTATTTGTTTCTAGAAAGCCAGGGGAAACCTGTTAGGTGAACTGAAATACCATTGAAAATAATGTTAAGCTCAAGTCAATCAATCAACCATGGTAAGGGTCAGTTTTAAATTATACGTATAACTAGATAACAAATAACTGGCATTTGCAAAAAGAAATCAGAACATTCTTCAAAGCCTTCTAGTGTTGTTTTCCATCAACATCCCTATAAATCGTAGAGTCTCAACTATGGTAACAAAAATGTCTAAGTAACGTCATATAGCCCGGTGCGTGATCGTACCGTGCAATGTTTTTCGGTGGAATGATTTTCAAAAAATAATAGTTGAATGTACGTGTATTCCGATTTAGTCACTGGTCCAAACAGTAATTATCATCAAGACATAATTATAATAGATACTATTGACATGCATATAGATTGAGCATACAAAACGTTGTGGAAAACTATATTATTTCCGTAATATTGATGATATGCGGCATTGAAATGCGCCACTGGTAATATAAATTTCCTGATACTGACCTTAATTTCTAAAATGCTTGGCATAATAAGAATATATTTATATAAATTTGGATCGTGTACCGGAACAAATAAATTTCATTTCAACACAACTATTATTTTTTCTCCGTCTACTGGGCAAATTAAAATCATGTTGAATATATTTGCTTTCTAAACAATTAAAGATTGTTTTACTTAGTTTAAAAATAAACCGCACTTACATTTTCTTTCGCCCTTTTCTACAGTTGTTTATTCTGAAGTGTTCCGGTCCCGGCTAAAAGTATTATGAACATCCTTGAATATGTCCTTTTCATAGTGTCTCAGTCACGTGATAGACATAAAACCGGTTTAAAATCGTCTCGCTTCAGGTACGATATTTTCTGATAGACTGATATCGTGTTACGTTATATTCATTTACCGACGCTTTTGAGAGAGAAAACCGAAGTAAGTTTATCACATACTCGCAGATGTAGTTTGCTGCAAATGCGTCAACTTGCTCCGTTTATGGAAAATGATTGAGAAGTCGGCCATTGTTAACACCCCCGTTCCAACATACAACAAATAAGCAGCCAACGACATATAAATCATCCACGTAAAATCTTGATATCTAAAAGTTGCTGGTTATGAGCATGGTCTCTGTTTGCCCTGTTTTAAAATGTAGACTACTGCAGAAAACAGACCATATTGAAAATATGAAAGCAAAACTATGGGATATATTTATAAATGTTCGTATGTACCATGCATAGTTAAACACATGCCTATATAGGTTAGCTCCCTAAGTGTTGCGAACGGACAAACACATGTGTAGTGATATGTTATTATTGTCTTGTCTTATGGACAGTCGAGAACGTGACGTACGAGCGGACAAAGGGTATGTGATATCTTTGTAATGCGTTATCTTATTTACAAACGAGTGCGTGAAGTACAAACTAACAAACATGGTGAAATTATTTCTTTGTGTTGCATTGCTTTATGTGCAGGCGAAAGCGTGACGGACGGACCGACACAGGTGAAACGATATCCTTTTCTTGCCGTGCCTTATGGACATACAAACGCGTGACATACGGACGGACAAAGTAAAGTTATATCTTATAATAGCCTTTTTCTTAATGACAAACGAGAGTGTAACGGACGGACTGACATAGTGGAGTGATATTTTATTCATGTTTGCCTCAATTCAGTTCATATGCGAACCGCAGCTTGTTCAATATGAAAATGGTATGAAGACGAGACACTAGATTGTGTGTAAATGCCATTGTATTTCATAGTGACTAGCTATACTGACGTTCTCGTGTTTTTTCTTTCAATCCAAACTTGCGAGTGCACGATAAACAACAGACGCAAAGATAATTAGTCACGTGGTACATTCAACCAATCGCGATTAACTAATGAGCATCGGGTCATAGGTCAGACGGATCATGTGGCCCCAATTAACGGGAAAGGATACATCCCATGACAAAGGAAGTAGTAATCGTGTACTAACATAAACCTTATTATTTACAATAATTGTTCTTGTTGCGTTGCCTTGTGTACGTAAGTGATATGCTGTTGCATTTGCAATATGGACGGGCGCGCGAGTGACTAACGGATAATCTAACACAGCCGAAGTGATATCTTATGTTTGTCCTACCTTATGCACAGACAAGAGCGTCACGGATGGGGAAGATGTGATGCCAAAGTGTTTTTCGGTATTTAAGACAAAACGAGACAGCTTTTTCTTATCTTAATCTTTCCAACATACAATACATCTTAAGCAGACACTTGTGAAAACATCTTAGCTAAAATATGAAAAATCACTGTTAATGAAAGTATATAATTTTAAAGTGCTGACAGCATTGTGGTAAAAGGAGATATTGCATATTATTAGCATTTCTTTCATTTTGTCACATTGTTTCCAAAAGTCATCTGCCGCAGAAGCGGTAAATTGCGTCTGTATATGTAATAAGTAAGAAGAGAAGTACGCACACGTTTTCCTAGAAACCAATGAATACCGTATAAATATAACAACTTGCTTCTAAGAAGAAATATCTAGGTCATTTCATATTTGTAATTCTCATGTTTCAGAAACGACTAGTTTTCTTTTCAACAAACCTACCTTGAATAAACGTGTTCTATGAAAACAACTACAGTTAAAAAGCATACTCATACAGGATACAAACGCCCAAAGAGCCATCCAAACGAAAACACATCGGTGGCTTAGACAAGTGTCGACGAACATTGCATATACAATCAGACAGTGATACAGGTTTAAGAGTCAACATTATTATAAAGTGCATATCATGCACAACACCGTAGAAAGACTGCCTCCTAACGAAAACACATCGATCCTCAACAAAGGTAGACGCACAGTTCGATCAGACAGTTCACGTTCGAAACAGACACTCGACGGACTTTACACTAAACTTCTAAGATGTTTCTAAGATTGATCCTGATTACCGAACATACCGAACGACACGGTGGTAATAATAATTTATAACGTATTTTCTCATGCATAGGTACGCGCAGTCTATTTCCATTTGAATATGAACCACGTCAGGCGACTTTAGGCTTAATGACAATCCGACGTGGAATCAATTCAGATTACATGGGCGTACAGCTAGTGGATCTAGACGTCTAGTTGTTTGTCAAAAGATACATTAATTAACTCCTTTACATAATCTGAAGCCTCTACAACAAACGATTTTTTAAAACAAAAGCAGAAATTATTCACTATTTGCCACAATGTTTTCAAATGTAATCTATAATTAAGCGGCGTTTTCCAATTTGTTCACCACATGATTTCAAAGTCGTCAGCTGCAGATTTGTTGTATGTGGGAAAGGTTTAATACACAACATGTTGGCCAAAATGTCACTGATGAGACTGTGCAGATGCATTAAGAGACCAACTCGCTAGACACGGCTCATTTGTGTTTTGTTCCGCGACAAAGTCGGTCATTTTAGATAGATTAAATCACATAGAGATTGGGTTACATTTGTTTACGTCCTTGGCAGGCGGATGTTCTTTTTATACCTTTTCCATTATACTATCGACGACTGACGTGTCAACAGCAGACGGGTACGGAAAAATGTCTGTAAATGAAATCAGTGTTACCTAGTTAAGTTGAAATATTGTTGCAAAAGGAGAAATTCCTCGTTTTGAGCAATTTCATTTTTTGTCACATAGTTTTCAATAGTCGTCTGCTGCAGAGGCGTTTGAAAGCGTACGTACGTGAAAAAGGGTTAAAGCTATGTTCTAGTAATGGACATTTTCTTAGAACGATGATATGTTTCACTCTCGCGTCCGTTTCCAGGGCATGATTATGATCTTTGTTTATCAAATATGTTTCAAAAGTCGTCAGCTTCAGATGCATGAACTACGTCTGCATTTAAGAAAGAAATAGCAATATAAGATAGAATAAATTACATAGAGACTGGGTTACCTGATGTATCCTTGACATACGGATGTTATTTACCCTTTCTCACACACAACAAATATGCAGCCGACGACTATGCAAAGATCTAGGCAAAAATATGAACACAAATACGATAGTTAAATTGTTGAATAGAGTTAAAACAATGTGACAAAGGGAGATATTGATAATCTAGAGCAATTTCTCCTATTGCCACAATGTTTTCAAAAATTGTCCGCTACAGATGCGTCAGAGAGCGTCTGTGTGTGGGGAAGGGTTAACCATTGCCTTTATATAGACGACAATTGACGTGTATACAGCAGGCGGTAATATAAAACTAGTGTGGGAAAAAACACGAGACATTGCTCTAGATGAACAGGTTCTCCTTAATCTAGGATGGTTTTCAAGTCTGTATACAAACAAGGGGGCCATGAGGCACTCGAATCGCTCACCTGATAATTGGCTATTTAAGACATAACTCTCTCAGCGCCAATGGCAATATCATCATGGCAAATTTTCTTACAAAATTTCAAGCTGCTCAAGTAAAAAATGAGATCTCTATAGTGTTAACTAGATTGTTCTACAATTTAGCCTAGTGACATAGCTGTTGACCTGACCTGACCCACATTCGAACTTACCCTAGATATCATCAAGACAAATATTCTGACAAGTCAAACAAGTGGCTTCCAGACTGTTATCAAGATTTCCCTTAAATTTGGCCTAGTGACCTAGTGGTGACATGACATGACCCATATTCGAACTTGGCCTAGATATCATCAGGACAAACCTTCTGATAAAGTTTCAACATGCTCAAGTTTAAAATGCGGCTTCAAGAGTGTTAACAAGAATTTCTTTAATTTGGCCTAGTAACCTAGTTTTTGACCTGAAATGACCCATATTCGAACTTGGCCTAGCTAATACTTAGACAAATATCCTGACAAAGTTTCAACATTCTCAATCCAAAAATGTGGCTTCCAAAATGTGTTAACAAGATTTTCCTTAAATTTTGACTTGTGACCTAGTTTTTGACCCAACATGACCCATATTCGAACATGACCTAGATATCATTATGTCAAATTTTCCGACATAGTTTCAACATGCTCAAAAATGTGGCTTTCAGAATGTTAACAAGATTTTCCTTAACTTAGGCCAAGTGACCTAGTTTTTGACCGGACATGACCCATATTCGAACTTAGCCTAGATATCATCAAGACAAACTTTCTGATAAAGTTTTAACATGCTCAACTTTAAAATGTAGCTTCAAGACTGTTAAAAATATTTTCCTTAAATTTGGCCTTGTGACCTAGTTTTTGACCCGAAATGACTCATATTCAAAATTGACCTAGATACAACTAAGTCAAATGTTCCAACATAGTTTCAACATGCTCAAGCCTAAAATGTGCCTAGTTTTTAACCGGACATTACCCATATTCAAACCTTTTCTAGATATCATCGGTACAAACATTCTGACAAAGTTTAAAAATGCTCAAGCTAAAAATGCAGAGTGTTAACAAGATTCTCCTTAAATTTGGCCTAGCGACCTAGTCTTCGATCCGAAAAAAATGCGGCTTCAAGAGTGTTAACAAGTGACCTAGTGACCTAGTTTTTGACCCGAAAATACCCATATTCGAACTTGGCCTAGATTTGATGGAGATATGTGTTCTGATAAACTTTCATGAAGATTAGATGCAAAATGTTGCCTTTAGAGTGTTAACAAGCAAATGTTGACGACGGACGACGAACGACGGACGAACTCGTGGGAGGGTACTTGTGGGGTTATTTCCTTCGATGTTTTACTTGTGGGGTGCACCCATATGTATGCTCATGTGCGAAGAACATTCATAGCAAAATTACTAATCTCAATATATATTTGTTTGTTTGTTAAGGTGTTTTACGCCACTTTCAACAATTATTCCTAATGCTTAGCTCACAACCCTGAGAGCCAAGGAGGGAAAGCCATCATTACCATTTATCAAGTATTTGGTATGACACGGCCGGGGATTTGACCGGCGCGTCCTGTACCTTAGGCATACATTGTACCATTACACCAAACATGTAACCTATTGTTGCGTAATCTGCCTTGCCAGAATGAAACTTGAGAATAATTAATGTGTTGTGTATCTGTCTGTTTGTCCATCTGTCAGTGGGTAGTGGTTAGAGCATTCACATCTGAAGCATTGGGTTTTGACAAAATAATATGAATACATGTATATCAGAAATTGTTTAAAGAGAGCAATTTGTCATTTTCTAATATGTTTTTCAACTGTCTATTTTAGCAAAACATATTATGTTCAAGTTCACAGCGTGTCGCTGCCTTCGTAATTCTCCGAAACCTTCATCCTGACCTTGATCCCTGAGTGCTTATGTTATGCTTCCCCATGCACAAGTCTATGCTGCACAGAGGATAGACAGGATTCAGTCCCTAAAGTTAACCCATTCCCACGTACACCAAATTTGCAGCAGACGACTTTGAACATATTTAGGCAAAAAATACGAAAATTCTCTATATAATTATGAAAGTACAAATAATTAAATAGTTGAAATACGAGTTTTGAACACATTGTTACAAAAGAAAAAAAAAATCAATTTGTTGTCAAGATGTTTTCATAGGTGTCTATTACAGATTTGTTGAGATGTGGGAAATAATAAAAGTTACTATTTAATCCATCTTTTCTAAACAACATTACATGTACTTGTATCAAGTTAACTCTTAAATGTCCCACCTATAGCTTTCTGACATCTAGCTCTGTAACAGACGACATTTGAAAACACTGTCACAATAGAATAAATTGCTCAAAACAGGTAATTTCTCCTTTCGCCACTTTGTATTCAACTCTGTTAGATACATGTAACTATACTTTCATTTATAGAAAGTTTCCATACTTTTGCGAAGATGTTTTCAAAGTTGTCTGCTGCAGATTTTCTGTTAGTGGGAAAAGGTTAACATTTTTCGTGCATTGTCCTTTCTTTTCCATATATGTATACAGGGGCATCGATTTTTTTACGACTGACAAGGTTATTCCCATTTAAATTCTGTTCAGAGCCTTCGTTAGATAATAATGATTTCTTCTCTAATTTACCCCTAGTTTTTTTTCACTCCCTACAATGTCACGGTTGTATTATTTACTTTCAAAGACACTGGTTATTTATAACCATAAAAGGCTAAACTTGAAATTGATAACAAAACAAATAATAAGCGTATACAAATCAGTGAAAAGGACGCTACTCTCTCACGCTACTCTCTCACGCTATGTGTCCTTTCCCAAAGGCTGGAACGCCCACTCATAAGACAAAAATATCTCTATAAATAAAAGTACAGTTATTGAATATATAATTTTGAAAATATCAAGGCAAAAGGATAAATTGCTTGTTATGAGCAATTTCTCTTTTTGCAACAATGTTTTCAAAAGTCAAAAGGACATGCAATCTTGAAACAGCCATTCGTCTTTACCAACAAATCATGCAAGTCCAGCTAATATTGGTTGCCAAAATGTTTAACCTTTTCCAAAATGCAGATGCATTTGAGAAATTTACATCACACAAAATGTGAAAAAACCCTTTGGCAAAAGAAGAAATTGCACATAGTGAACAATTTCTCATTATGCCACAATGTTTTCATTTCCATTGAATATTTGACGCTCATTTATAGCGATGTTCAACATGTTCCTCAGATGTTTTCAAAATCGTTTGCTGCAGATTTGTTGTATATAGGAAAGGGTTAATAATTATTGGGCAAAGGGTAGGAAAAAATTAACAAAACAGATATTTCAATTCAATTATTTTAAGTATTCACCAGTAATTTTCTACCAATTATTGTTTAGAACATGTTTGTTTGTTATCAAAAACAGCAATCTTTAAAAACACGTTGCTTTCTATAAAAATGTTAATCTTTGAGGGGGTCTTCTTTTGTCAGTCAAGCTGAAAACATTATATACATTATAGGAGAAATTGTCAGTCCATTTTGTAAAAAATGTTGTAACTAATGAATTACTGTAAATAAGGGAGAGTCGAGTCAGCTGTGAAAGGGCTCTAAATCTTGCATCTGTGAGAATCTAACACTCAAGACAGAGAGCTAGATATTAACCCTTTCCATCTTGACATCTAGACAAAAGTACGGAATATCTCTATAAATAAATGTATGATTTCTGAAAGAAGTTTTGAGCAATTTCTTCTTTTGCCACAATGTTTTTAAAAGTCGTCATCTGCTGCAGAGGTGTCAGAGTGTGTATATATGTGGGAAAAGGTTAAGAAGGAGTAAACAGGTATTTTTGAAAGAATATTATTATTTTGGCTTTACATACATAACCCTATGTCGTGGGTACGCAAAATAATTATGTTAGTGAGACGAGTTTTTTTTAAATACCCACAACATAGGGTTTGAGGGTCGTCAAAGGAGGTTGGAGATTGAAATACATTGTACAAGCGTTATCTAGAGCTCTGATACGATGGACTATACATTTCAAAGTTTCATTCGAGACCCCCTGTTCTGCTACATCAAGATGAGCAATTATAAGCTCACCAAAGTATAGTCTCTCAAAATGTCACCTCTGTGGAGCAAATAGCAACCTCTATAGAACCACATTCTCCATATTCTTACAAAACGCAAACAGTAAATATTTAAAAAAAGTTCAGGTTATTTTGGGGGAATAGAGTGGAAAACATTGCACGAAAAGAAGACATTTGGTCTCCATTAGCAATTTCTCCATTTCCCATAATGTTTTCCTAAATTGTCACCATTCAGATGACTCGAAAAGTGATTCTATTCGGAGAATGTTTAAATATCTTAAGAGAAACACGTCTTTAGAACGGCTGTAAATCTTTAACCTTTTCCCACATAAAAACGCTTTCTGACGCCTCTGCAGCAGATGACTTTTTCCCCTTTTGCCACAGTCCTCTCAACCCTTTTCAGTAATTATACCTACATTTATAGAGCTTTCCTTAGAAAAGTGATTCTATTCGGAGAATGTTTAAATCTCTTAAGAGCAACACCTCTTTAGAACGGTTGTACATCTTTAACCTTTTCCCACATAAAAAACCTTTCTGACGCCTCTGCAGCAAATGACAATTTCCCCTTTTGCCACAGTGTTCTCAAATCTTTTCAGTAATTATACCTACATTTATAGAGCTTTCCTTAGAATTTTCCTAGATACTTTCAAAGTTGTCTGCTGCAGATTTGTTGTATGTGGGAAAGGGTTAGCTTACCTCTGTACGGTGTTGATCTAGGGAGGGGGAACTGTATGTTTCTATGACACATATGAGGTGCTGCCCAGCTCTTTTACCTTGATGTGATACCAACATACAATACAATACAGAAGCAACAAGACCCCTTTTGCCATGATAGGGCTAAAACATAATGAACTTCACCTCAATAAAAAATGAATGCCTTTCATACTTAAATATAGATAATGCTATCTTCTTTAAATCTCCATTGTAGGGCACATAAACAAAATCATATTTATACTTAATGGCACAAGTTTTAACCATTTCCCACATATCTATCACTGTGGAAGACAGCGGTGCAGAGGTAGAGCGTCGGCCTCTCGTGTCAAATGTCCCTGGTTCGAGTCCTGTGATGAGCGGGTTCTGACTTTGGGATTTTTGCATACTGGTTAAGTCTCCAGGAAGCAGACATCGAGAGTGATTAATCTAAGCAAAAGGCTTGTTTTGCGATCGATATAAAATAAATAAGTTTAAACTAAACTATCATCGTAGTTATATTAGAGATTAGTCTGTAAGTTCTTATAGTAATAAGTATAACTCCCTATATCCTTAACCTTGCATTATACTGTCTTTCCCCGATATGCTGATTTAAATTCATTATCTTTGATTACTTTATGAAGCAAAATGTAATATTTGGAAATATTGGAGAATTATTTATATATAGTGTTGAAAACTTTGTAGAGAGATTGCTCCTTTTGTCAGCAATGTTTTTGTTGTTTTTTTCATTACATATACATATAGCCTAATAGCTATTGCGTAAGGAAAATAATTAAAATCCGGAACAAAATGTTAAACAGTATTGAAAAGGTATGCTTTGTAAGAGCAATACCCTCTTTGTCTACAATGTTTTTAATATTTGTCGTCATGATGTGCATTAGTCGGCCTGTTTGTTGAAGAAGTCTTCTGCACAAGCCTTTGCTCAAATTGATTGATTGCTTGTGTATCTAAGTTACTTTATGGCACTGTTTAGTGTTATGTGTATGCCTGCTTGCGCAAGTGGGTGGGGTAAGATATACCTCGAAGTATTCTCACAAATGTCTATAAATTGATACAAAGTTGGTAAAATCATTTTTATAGGTATATTTTATATTCAGTCTACATTTGTGTTAGATATATGTTAAAACTAAGGTACAATGTCCGCTTAAATTTGTTCCTTGCATAGATACTTAGAAACGATGCTGGTAACAGTTGTTGTTTTCAGAAACATATTTATAAACACATATGTGTTTATATATCTCTGGTGTATTCTACCTTTTGGGTTATTTGGGTTATCATATAAATAAGGGAAATATACCAATTTCCCCTCTGTAGATTTTTTACCAGTGATGTTATAGGTAACAAACTATTAAAAAACAATAATATCATTTCTGTTGCAATTAGTTTGATGTTGAGCCCATATTCCCCACTTACTAACTTGACTATGAGTGGTTAAAATCTTCAACTGTAGATCACTGATGTTGGTTCGAGCTTCATTTCAGGTTTTAAACTTAAATTCTGGTCTTTATTACATTTCTATCCATCAAAGATAAGGATATCTCGGTGAAAGAAAATTCATAATCGTTGATTTATTGTTATTACACACCAGTGTATTAAATTTGTATTAATAGCACAGCAACAATTAGACCTTGATACCAACAAGTTAAAGTTTTCATTATAATAAATGATCAGAAAAAAAAATTATCGCTTCAGTTTTTAAAATGGACAATCCGAAGACAAAACATTAATAAAAATAAAAATAAAATTTTTGCTCGCTCGCCCCTTATTTAAAAAAATAAAATCCAATGACCAAGACATCAAATTGGTGTGGCCTTAAAATACAATCTTTACTTTTAGACGTATTCTGACGCCTCTGCAGAAGACGACTTTTTATAACATTGTGGCAAAGGAGAAATGCTCATGATGGACAATTTCTTCTTTTGCAACTATTTTTTTCAATTATATTTAATTGGGAGGTTGTCGTTGGGTTTTTTACATTACATACAGTTTGCCAATAGGTGTTCACAGTCGTCTGCTGTTGATTAGTTGTAAGTGGGCAAAGGTTTAAATATTTTTAATTGTTAAATATTTGCACAAAACGTGCAAAGCATATCGCGAGATTTGTTTCAAGTAGGGTTTTTTAGGAATCTCGTGCTTGATTGCTGAGTTGTTCGAATTTAGAATGATGATGTTTTTTTCCATTTTATTCTGTTTTTACAAACGTTTGACACGCCTGAAACGGGTTAATGATAAATTATAGAGAATATTGTCGAAAAGAAACACCTTTTATACGTTTGGAGAAAACACTTTTGTAAATGGAGGAAATGTTCAAGACAAGTAATATCTCCTCTCTCCCGAATTTACAACTGTTTCCCAAACTTAAAAAGTCGTCTGCTGGAGAAACCGTTATAGTCAAATCAGTCCTATGTGATAAATATTGATTGATGGGGTTTAACGCCGTTTTCAACAATGTTCCCGTCATATAACGGCGGCCAGTTCACCTACTCATATGTTTTTTTGTTTTTTTTTCACACCAGTATCCCACACAAAATACTCACCAAGCAAATGGCTGCTTTCCACATAGACTGTTAGCCCATTGGTGAAAGACGAATGACACTTATCACAGTGACTTTTGTCAAACGTTGGAAAGAATGTTGGCCGAGCTGGGGTTCGAACTCAAAACCCTGTATTAACAACCCTCGTCGCTACCGACTGGGCTATCGGGGCTCGGCTATGTGATAAGTAAGACGAGAAGTACGTACATATATTGACATAGAAACCAATCAATAACGTATAAAAAGAACGACTTTAATTCATGTTTCGGAAACGACTATTTTTCTTTTCAATGAACCTACCTTAAACAAACGTTTTCTACGAAAAGAACAGTAAATACGAATAATGATACAGGTTAACTATGCCCCCAAGGACATCCCATCGAAAACATGTCGGTGCTTAACAAAGGCTTAGATACGTGTCGACGCACAATTACGATCAGACCGTTCATATTTCATTATTTGTCATTCTCATGTTTTTGAAACGCATATCTTTCTTTTCAATGAACCTACTTTAAACATCGTTTTCGACGATAACAACTACAGTTTTTGTAAGTGCATATAATGCGCAAATCCGTCAAAAGACTCAATTCTAACAAATACACGTCGATCCTCAACCAAGGTTCAGATCAGCCTGCGAAGACGCACAGTTCGATAAGACAGTTCACGTTCAAAACAGACAATGACGGACTTTACGCTAAATTTACGAGACGTTTCTAAGGTTTATCCTGATTACCAAACGACACAGTTATAAATAATAATTTATAACAGATTTCTTCGTGCCTAGGCACACGCAGTCGATTTCTTCTTCTACTTTAATATGAACCGCGTCAGACGACATGCGGCCTTTTTGACACTCCGACGTGGAATTATTCTTCCGATTAATATGAAGCCTCTTCAGCAAACGACTTTTGAAAACTTTTTGACAAAAGGAGAAATTGCTCACTACAGATTTATTGTATGTGGGAAAGGTTTAATGTCTATATCACATCTTGGCCAATATTTAATTAACTGGTGAGACTGTGCAGATGCATTAAGATCCATCCTCGCTAGACACGACGCATGTGTGTTTAGCCCCGTGAAAAGTCGGCAATAACAAATAGATTAAATTACACAGAAATTGGGATACATAATATGTTGATGACCTTGGCAGGCAGGTGCGGTTTGTCCCTTTCCATTATACTGTCCACAACATGAGTCTTCACCTTTACGCAGGTACATTAAGACCTCACATTGTGTATACACGAATTCACATGAGTCTTCACCTTTACGCAGGTACATTAATACCGCACATTGTGTCTACAAGGATTCACGTAAGTCTACACCTTTACGTAGGTACATTTAGACATCACATTGGGTATACAATAATTCACGTCAGTCTTCACCTTTACGCAGGTACATTATGACCTCACACTGTGTATACACGGATTCACATGAGTTTTCAACTTTACGCAGGTACATTCAGACCTCACATGGTGGATACACGGTTTCACCTGAGTCTACACATTTACGCTGGTACATTATGACCTCTCATTGTGGATACGCGGATTCACGAACGTGGCTCATACATAGGGGCTGTTACGTTGCAGGGATTGTGCATTCGAATCACAGCTCTACCAACATTCTTTCCGACGTTTGACAAAAGGCGCTGCGACAAGCGTCATTTGTCTGTCTTCCACCAATGGGCTAACAGAAAATTACATGAAACACATTGCATGTTATAGATGAAATGGGTGCCGTGATATGACTGAAATAGTGTTGAAAAAGATGTTAAACCCTAATCAATAAATCAAATAATCAAAGCAGGAGCGATAAATGGGTCCGTATTGTACGACACGTAGTGTGGGAAATCAATATCTTACGTAACCGAAGGTCGGGTAAGATATGGATTATCCCACGCTACGATTGTTACAATACGAAACCATTTAAATCGCCAATGCGTCGTATTTTGTTTTCTTTTATCATATGCATAATATCTATAAAGAGTGAACAAAGTAATAAATAAACATATTGAATTTGTTTTTTACGGAGATTACAATTTGTTTATTTTGAAATGAAGTGAAGAATGGCGGGTTAGTTTTTACTACACTATTTAGGCCACGCCTAATAGAATGTATTCTAATTTGTAGGCCCCGCCCAATAATATCATCGTTTTTATTTTAAATTTATGGTCGACGACAGTCAACAGTTAAAGGCGTATGCTACATTTATTTATCAAAGAAATTCCCGATCATAGAATTAAATGACATGACCCATTTCATCAAAGGCACAAATATAGGTATTTTTGCCGAAAAACTCAAACACACAGACCAAAAAAATGAAAACTACAGATCATATTAAAGTTAATATATAACTTTATATATAGAATTTAAAAAATATGAAAAGAGAACTTCTGAGAAAAATATGAAAACAAATATATTAAGCTGTTTTTCAAGGTCGAAATGGTGTTATTGTCTGTAAATATATTTCATGATTGGCAACCAGGTTAAATTACCAAATATTGAATGACGTAAAGCATATTTCAATGACGTCACATCATATTTCATTGACGTACTATTATTATATTTTGTGACCTATTTTTCACGTATACAAAATTGAAGTTTTTACTGCGCATGACCATCTGCATGTATAAGCAGGTATGTAATAAATAAAAACAATACGAAGCGGTCATGATTCGCAGGTCAATTTCTTTTCTGGAACAGACTACTCCCGAAGAAGAGAATTGAACATTCAACCCCCTAAAAAGAGAGTTAATATTCTTTTTCGTAAACAGTCTCCCCTTTAAAAAGGAATGAACATTCTTTTTTGTAAACATGTAAACAACTCCCCCTTAAAAAAGGGGAGTTAACGTCATATTTTAATGACAGTTTCCCTTTAAAAACAGGGGTAAACATTATATCGTTCAATGTTGATGCATCACTTGAGCTCTGTGAGGCGATAGGGGGGCATTGTCGAAACCCGCTATGGTATACTTAATTGGAGTTTTATGCAGCTTTCAACTGAATTCCAGTTATACCACGTCGATTCCTTTGTAAATGATCAGAACTATCAGAACTTTTATAGGGTCACCGATGCACCATTCGTTATGCTATCCCCATAACGCTGTGCGCGACGGTCAATATTGATTGATTGTAAATGTGATGTTTTACGCCGCTTCCAACAATGTTTCATTTATATCACGGCGTTGCCTGGCTAAGTTACCAGTAATACTGGTCCATTTATCCTGACACCAGTCAGTAGAGTCGTAATGCAAACCCCGCGATCCTCAGAGCCAAGTAGGACAGCCATTACTACCATTGTTAAAGTCCTTGGTATGACCTGGCCGAGAAACGAACCCACCACTCTCGCACCGAGGCGGACGCTCTAGAAATGCACCACCGAGGCAGTACACTGTCTTTATAATGAATCACGGAAATTATAGTAGTAATGCTGCACTTCTGTATCTACCTGGTTACGACTGATTAGAACGTTTACATTTGCCGTACTACCATCAAGGTCCCAAACGTTTGAATGATGAAGACATCAATTCGGAAGCGGAAGGTCCAAGGTTCAAATCCCAATTGCGACAGAAGAGTGCCGTTTGCTGAGCCGCGAGTTTGATATATAATAGTACCAAGGGTCTGTCTGCAAAGTGGGGAATTGATGCAATAAAGCTAAGAAAACGGATAAGTGAACAGGCCGCCGAGATATTAATGAAATACAGATGAAAATGATGTTAAACTTTAACCAATCAACCAATAAATAAAATCTATCAATCAATTAAAACAAGAAAGATGCAATTGATTAAATATTTGTTTTCCCCCATATTTGGCTACGCTGAAATCGTTTGCTTTCACGCTTTAATACTCTGCTCCTGTGGCTTGGGGTCACTCAATAAGATAGGCAGCTACTGTGTGACCCTTAATTGAACTATTACAGTCAACCATTGAGCTCCAGCAGGTGGTTAGTTAATATTTAATTCCTTATATATCTTTATCTCAGTGTATATAGAGGGTGTTGAACCAGTCCCAAAGCATTCACATTCAGTCAGCATTTAGTTAATTCTGTATTCATAATTTATGTTATGAAGTAGCCGTCGAATATTCAACCCACGCAATACATGTAGCCTGTACTTCTTTTTCTATACACATACGGGTGTCCACTTGTTAAAAGAGAGATTAAAAACCAATATTTAGAGGCATATGTTTGGTCATAATATGTCAAAGGTCAACATAAGATTAAGAAAGGAAAAACAATCGAATATCGATATGTCAGGACTAGACATTTGCCTATGATTTAAGATATGAAAGAAATTTAATTCTTAAAATAGTTACTATATTACAGTCGCGAAACAGGTAGATCATATTTGAGCTATTTTAACTGCCTGACTGTTCACAGATCAACTTTACAAAAGAGAAGAAAATCGGCTCTTTTATATCTGTCAGGGCCAGGAATGCGGAATTGAAATCTTACTATTAATAGATCCAGGCAACAGAAAAAAAAGGTACTTCGGCTAAAAAGAATACACTGTGTACATATATTTGTTAATAATTGTCAGGTTTTCCCGAAGACCAACATGTAGGTATTTGAGTCGTTTCAAATAGACCGCACGTTATCCCCTTTCCACATACAACACATCTTTAGCAGACGACTTTGAAAATAAATTTACTAAAATGTGAACACACTCTATAAATGAGAGCTATACTTTTAAATAGATGTGAAAACATTGTTACTAAAGGAGAACTTGCTCATTTTGAGCACTTTCTCCTATAGTAACAATGTTTTCAAAAGTCGTCTGCTGCAGTGGCGTCAACAAGCGTATGTATGAAGGAAAGGGTTAATCGTCGTATCAGATAAACTGTTGCTAAGTAATGCCTCCTGTTTAGGAAAGAAAATGCAGTTTTAGCAAGAAAAGAATCAACCTTTTACAAAAAACATTCAACGGGATGTTCAGAACAAAGGTTCCAACAAATGTATCAGTATATGTTTACCAAGCCAATCACGAGGGGAATACAATCTCGCATAGCCCACTGTGTAACAAATTACCCGTTCCCTCATAAGGACGCTTTCTGACGCCTCTGCAGTAGACGACGTTTGAAAACATTGTGGCAAAATGAGATTACGAGCAATTCCTCATTTAGCAACAGTGTTTTCAACTCAGTAACTACACTTTCATTTCTGGAGACTTCTCATAATTATTTTGAACAAGATGTTATCAAAATCGTCAGCTGCAAATGCTTTGTATGTGGGAGAGGGCTAATCGTGAGAAGGTTGTTTATATTGAGTTCTACAACAGGCACTTATACAGAGTGTTCCTTTTAATATTCTGAGAACTGTTTCTGTTGCAGTATGTAACATTCATTAGTACGTTCGGGGACAAATATAATAAACGGTCAAACTTAGCGTCAAACCTCAAGCTTTTAATTAAATTTCTATTTACATAACAGTTTGTTTAAGTTCGTTAATTGGTTATGATTTTCTTTTTCTTTTGCGTCACAGTAAAGAAGCAATGAACAGCGAGATTCAAAAACCAACCTTATGGCATCTTCAACTATGGTGGGTTCAGATCAGTCCACTCAGTCTAATTCTAGTCGGGAACAACACTGAAGTGTTCAAGTAACGTTTGAAATACATTATATATCTAACATGGATGCACAATCTGATCCTTATCCACCGATGTTCCAAAATATACTTAGTTTGGTGTTCCTAGCACACGGCTCAAATGCTAGCTAAATTAAGCCATTTTACACAATGGCAAAATGAAAACATTGTTGAATTTAAAAGAAAGAATAACAAAATCCATGTAACTACAAAGTTTGCGTCTAACACTAGTTAATATACCCTTTGCATAGTAAACTGTCGCATTATTTTAACTAACTATACTTTGAAATTGCCAACGACAGTTCAATGTGAAACTCGGTATTCTTCCTGCACATTGACCTGTCACTGTTTTGCTACCAATAGGTCAGTCAAATCTGAAATGCTGTATTAACATATGGAGGTTAAATGTGCAGAAGAGTAACAATGAGTTAGTAAAAAAACACGTCATAAACATTCTTAATGTTTAAATAAAACAATAGATAAGTGTTTTATTGTGATACATTATAATTTAGCCGCCCGCGAGAAAAACAACATTACCGTATCTGCGTAATGTATCGACCCACATCACCTTGTGCGGTCCGCGCAGCCTTATCCGGGCCGACACATGCCGTCTCAGGGGGATATAGGTATAGCGTAATGATTCCTGTAACAGAAAATCCACAGGAGGCGAAAAGTGTCTATCCGGGTAGGCCTGTGCGGCATGCTTAGGCCGATCCGGGTAGATACTTTACGCAGATTCCAAAATGTTGGTTTGCTCGCGGACGGCTTATATGTATATTATCTGGGTAATATTATATGACTAGGTCGGGCTTTATGCTGGTCTCTGAACATCGAGTTTATGGTCAGTATGTGTCAAACTAATTTTGCTTTTGTATCAGAAGATTATTAAAGACAACAAGCCCCGCTCCCTGGGATAATGTCAACATTCTTGTAAGAGAGTCCCCAAGTAACATTTCTGACAAATTATTTCCAAATCAGGCCAGTTCTTTTGCACATGTAGATTTTATTTCTGATTTTTTTACTATTTACAAAATAATAAATAAGCTCTACCATTTTTTGTAACGAATCGAAATAATTTGAAAAATCTTGTTAGAGGGTTACCAAAAAAACATTTATGCCAAAAAGTTTTCCAATCTGACCAGTACTTCTGGACAAGAAGATTAGTAAGTTATTGCGTTTCCCTTCTTTCTGATTCCACGACAACCAAAGTCTGCATCGCATTAAATGTGAAAATAATAAGTAAGGTCCTCAATGTAATTAGAATATACACCGACGGACTTTTGTTCAAATTCTAGCGAAGTTTGTGCACGTACTTTAGAAACGGTGTACTGAGATTGTATATACACTCAATAAGTGTACGGAATTGGTACATGCCATTCCTCAATAGTTTAAGATTAGACGTGAATTCGCAGTTACATGTATAATATGTCTGTCTTGTGAGAACATAGAGGGTAACTCATATCATACTACTTCAAATTGAACAATTAATATACAAACCCGTAACCAAATGGGTGTGTCTTTTGTCCTTCAAAGAAGATTGACCGTATCACATGTAGTAGCTTTAACATAACTGTTATTCGAACATTGACATGAGACATGTTTAATAGCTAAGTGCATTTCTGTTGCATAAGTTAATATATTCAAGAAATAAAGCTACATATACTACAAAGCAAACATAACACAAGATGAACATCTGCTTTAAACCAACTGGATACGACATACTGATGATATATTAGTATACGGTTAACACGATATTACCATTCTAGTTCACTCGAAAAGACAATACTGGTTAATACGTTATAAAAAAAATAAAATGATATGACAGTTCTGGTAAACAATTTGTGACCCTATTTCAGTTAAAAACCGAACACAATGTTGCATATCTATCAATTTCTGTCTAAGAAATATTTCTATGAAAAGTTTCAATCTTTTCGATACATGCACGGACCTTCTTTAAAGGCATGCTCACACCCCTAAAAACAACGTGTTTGTCGACATCGTTTAACAGAGAGTGAAATAATGCCTTAATCCCCATGACTTGTTTGTAGGTCTTTTCCTGAGTCATGACCTCATTTGTAGCTTTTTTAAGTTTTATTTTGTAACAACGGAGCACCTTTTCTGCATCGCATGATTCCTCCATATCTTTAACTACTTGGCGAAATCTGTACAAGTCAAATGCTGTAAAGACAAGACCTAAACCCAGACCAACCTTACTTATCGTCTTGGTAACCACGGCAATTGAGGCTTTCTTCACAGACTGTGACACTTTAGTCGTTTGACCGACGGTAGAAATCATTTCCTTGCCATTAGCAAGTACATGTTTCGTGGCAGTAACTGCTACTTGACCTGCATCATCAACGACAACAGAGGCCGCCATAACCGACTGTGACACTTTAGTCGTTTGATCGACGGTAGAAATAATTTCTTTGCCGTTAGCAAGTACATGTTTCGTGGCAGTAACGGCGACTTGACCTGCGTCATCAACGACCATAGAGGCCGCCATTACCGACTGTGACACTTTAGTCGTTTGACTGACGGTAGAAATAATTTCTTTGCCGTTAGCCAGTACATGTTTCGTGGCAGTAAATACGCTTTCCGATTTAGAAATAGCTTCACGAAGGAATAAGTCTTTTGCAGCATTTACAACTTCGCTCGCTTTCTGTCCTGTCTTTAGAATTGTTCTTACCTGATTTACATTTAATGTTATCCTGGTAATGTGCTCAATGTTTTTGACAACATGGTCTGATTGTTTGGCTACACCATACATATTAGAGCAGCATTTCAGGATACATTCTATCCCACCATATGACCTATCCTCATGCCTTATATTTTCAATGGTATTTAGCAAGCGACCAAAATTAGATGACAACTCAGTGAAAACATCTTGAAGCTCGTCTACGACTTCATTTAAAAGCTAGGAAACTGCGGTCATATCTTTAACTCGTTCGTTGTAGTTGTCAATCAACGGCTGTGCTTCCTCTAGTATCATGTTCAGTTTATTTGTCTTTATCTTTTCAGCATTTGACGACACACGACTGCCTCCTAAAGATATACAAATACCGGCTCCAGCTAAGAGTAATGAACCACCGAATGTGACCGGAGCGGCTACAGTACCAGCTATTCCCAAAAAACCTGGTCAAAAAGAACAATAGAGTTACGTCACACAAAATTAATTCAACGTTGCTCAAGTAAAACTAACATTAGAGTTAGTATTAAATATGTATATAAGAGAGGGGATACATATAAAACAATTAGTTCACGTTTATTATATATATTGACGCTAATGAATCCAAGTACATCACTTCTAAAATATTAGCACCATAGTGATCAAAAGCATTCATATATATCATTGATAAAATTAAACGAGCATAATTCAAAGAATCAATATGAAAACAGCAATTGACGATACTCATAACTTAATAAAAGCCGGGCGTACTGATAAATTCAGATATTTGCAAGTTAGTTGTTTGTTAAGAGAAAGAAAGAATACTCAAAATAACTGTGTATTACGCCGCCTTCAAGAAAGTTCAGCTATGTCACAGTGTTTCCTGGATTATTCACCGGTACTACTGATTCATTAAGCCTAACACCAGCAAGATAGTCGTGTTGTTATCCCATAATACTGAGGAGGGAAGGTCAAATCTACCATTTTTTAAGTCACGCATGCGAAGCTGACACTGACCACTTCCACACATAGAAGGTCTAGAGAAAGAAAACGCGACAATATATATCTTATGACATTATATTTTTAATTTGTTCGTCTCTAACATAACACAACATGTATGTAAAGGGATGTCATGTGTTCGATCTCCAAGTGTGTCATATATTCGGCTGAGAATGTTGGTAAATGCTTGTTTAGCCCTAATCAAAAGACACCGCTACTATGCAGTGGATTTGTGATAACTCAAATGTCGAAATCTTTTTCGCTGCATTTAATCAATCTTCGTTCATTGATTGACAGTTTCGTTATGAATTTATATTGACGAGTTATTTTGAAAAAGCCAGACAATGGTTAAATTATATCAAGGAAACATCACATTAGTAGTTTTTAATGCTCGTATGACAGATCTATTCCGAAATATTCTCATGTTCATGTGTTCGAATTATCAACTGCATGGTAGAACGCTGGAGTCTTCTGACCGATTATCCCAGAAGAAAGGTGGCACTTATTAAATGTAAACGCATACCTCCTACGGCTGATACTGCAGTACCACCTGCCTTCTCTCTATTACCTTCAGTATTAATTGTCGATATTGGTTTGATCAGTCCATCAAAAGTACGTTCCATTTCGCTGGAAGCTCTTCTCTAGTCATCAAATACCTTTGGCGTTCGAATTGATATACAATTAAACTGCAAACAAAGCAAGTGGAACATTTAGTTTATGCTTTATGCTTTATAATAATCTGACAAGCGCGTTTGCTGGAAAGATTGAAAGATGGCGAGATTTGTCATTTTACATTTTCATGTTTTGACAATGCAAGCAAAATCGAACAATACTATATATCTTTACTATGGCTGACAAACATGTTCATATTGTTTAACCAAATACGCCACGTCATCCAACAAAAAGTAATCGTCTCGAACTGACTCTTTATATTAAAATATTCATGAACAGGTGCATCATCGGTCGGTTCTGCTATCAAAATGGCTACTTTACAATTGAAAACTCTACTACCTCGCTATTGTTATGAGTTATCTCCCCTTGTCGATACCTTACGATTATGTAGGCGACAATTTGATTGACTGACATAAAGGTTAATCTAAGACGTCTTGTAATAAGCAGTCCTTATAATTATTAGAGCGTTGTCTACTGCAGCAAAGTTATGTACTTGTTGTTTTGTGACTGCAAGAAAGTGTATCAACGATTAATTTCATTATCATTATCCAAACGTTCACTGGATATAACCGCCCTTAAAATATTCCGTTGTAATTGTATAGCAATATCAATTTAATTACTGTTCAATCGGTCATTATATAACCGCCCTTTAAAGGTTCCACTGACATTGTATAACAATATCAATTGTATAACAATATCAATTGTATCACTATTTAACAGCCCCATTCCATGCTTTCCGTTGTGATTGTAAAACAAGATCACATATTTCATTAGTGCATCGGTAAATGGACATAACCACTTTTCAACTGTTTCGTTGATATTGTTTAACATGATGTATTATTATTTAATCAGTTATTAGATATAACCGCCCTTCAAAGATTCCATTGTGCTTGTTGAATAATATCAATTTTATTATTATTGAATCGGTCATTGCATACAACTGCCCTTCAAAGGTTACATTGTGATTGTGTAACAATATAGATTTTATTATTATTCAATTGGTGATAAGATATCACCGACCTTCAAAGGTTACATTGTGATTGTTTAACAAGATTACTTTGTGTTATTTTTGAGTCGGTCATATGATACAACTGTCATTCAAAGGTTCCGTTGTTATTGTATAACTGGATTAATTGTATGTTTAGTATTCAATTGGTCATTGGTTTAATTCGCCAATAAAGGGTTCCGTTATGATTGTATGACTGGATTAATTGTATCAATTCAGTTCAAACGTTTATTTATTCCAAGACTCAAACTGAGGCATATAAATAGAACACTATCGTGTACAACATAATGAAATGCATATTCTATCATCCGTACAGCTCTTCAAAGGTTCCATTGTGATTGTATAACTAGATGAATTGAACGAGTACGGTTCAGTCGGCTGTTGGTTAACACGGCCTTTCAAAGGGTATGTCGTAAATGTATGTTCACTAAATCCTAATCAGACTGAATTCAAAGTCCCGAAAGTCGGTTTACGCGTGACGTTAGCCAGTAGTTGTTTACCACTAGAAGAAACATAAAATATTGTATGTTTACTTACTTGTTCATATACATGCAGTGGGTAGGCATCTTCGTCTACAAAAAATAAATAAACCGGTTAAGTACGAACTATGCTATGGCGGACACTTCAAGAAAACTGGTCGATATACCCAGCGAAAAGAGGAGAACACAAGATTTGTATGAAGAGCTAATCATAATGTATTATTAAGTATTCAAGAATGTACATATGGACTAGTATCATAATAAGTAAGAAATAACTAACATATCTAATAACCATTTCCGGATTATGTCGTAATAACTCGAAAAAAGGCGTAATAATGCGCATTAACGCGAAACATTGCATAAAAGAGCGAAGCATACGCATAGCTATGCGAAAGAAATGCGCATTAATGCAAAGGAAGTCTGTAGTAACGCAAGTAAAGGCGGTATTATGCAAAAGAAAAGCTTACTAACAAGAAAGAAAAAGCAGATAGATCCGAACGAAATGCGTATTTACGCAGGCAAAATGCGTTATAACTCGGAAGAAAGAAAGGCATATTAACGCGAAAGAATGGCATAGTGATGCAATAGAAAGGCATAGTGACGTAAAAGAAAAGCATAGTATTGCGAAAATATGTAATAACGCCTTTTAGCGTATATATGTTACAGTGACATGATCCGATTTCGAACTTCGTGACCTACGATATGTAATAACGCCTTTTAGCGTATATATGTTACAGTGAATATGTATAATCAGGGAATATGTATAATCCCTGACATGATCCGATTTCGAACTTCGTGACCTACGATATGTAATAACGCCTTTTAGCGTATATATGTTACAGTGAATATGTATAATCAGGGAATATGTATAATCCCTGAAAATATCAGGGATTATGTATAATGTCTGATTCACTCAGGGAATATACATAATCCCTGAAAAAAGAAGGTATTATATACATATTCCCTGGGTTGATGTCCAGATATTTAGACATATTCCCTGAAATTAATTATGTCTTTATTTTCTGGATTTACGAATCATTTTAAAGTAATTTCTGCAGTAAAACAAACACAATTCCGTATTTATTAGCGTTAAGACGCGTTTGATTCGCGTTACTCTGAATCTTTATTGCGTAATTTAACCCTTTATTGGCTTTACTACGCATTTAATCCGCGTTAATACGCCTTTGCATAGTGTTTCTTCCAGATGTTTAGATAGTATTAGACTCCATATTACCAAATGTCGAACATGACCGAAAGTTGGTGGCAATAAATTATCTAATATACATAAGATTAGAATTTGAAAATTACCAAAATAATGACTAGAAATATGAATCAAGAATCCAGAGTTTCATTATTAACCCATTTAAAGAGTTGCTAACACAAAGGTGGGTTACATAATCTGCCGTAACATTGATATGCGTACAGGCAGAGCAAACAAATCACCCGTGCGATGATTATCATGACTATCAGTGCATGCGCCGGAAAGCGAAGAAAGGCATAGGTGTTAGATAAACTAACATCTACAGGATATAGCGAATTTGCAAATCAAAGTATAAACATGGCATGTATCAAACATAAATGCATAAAACAATAAATATAAAATAAAATAAAAAGATAAGTAAATGATGTTGAACAGAAAATAGAGAAGGGTGGGGGATGGGGTTGATGGTGGAAAGTTGTCCCGGCAACGAAACCCGTGTTGATTTATAATTTTACGAGATGGCGACTGATGACGCGCTCGATTTCTTAGGCTTCGTCTCAAACTACCTATTGACTTGTAAAAAAGGGGCAAACTCAAGCTAACTCATTCGTTCCCTAATATCAAAAATAATTCCAGGTTCGACTCAAATCGTTTTAACTGCGTTAAATTTCATTTGAATCTCCCCTTCTATCTTAAACCTTCTGTTTATCCCACAATCGCTATCTAATACTGCGGGTCTACATTTCTGGATCAGTTTATTTGTGTTGCAACTGCAGGGCAAAAAGATAAAGACACTTTGATTTGTTGAAAATGTCATTTATTATTAATGACGTAAGCAATATGAAACGTACCAAAATAATGACTAGAAATAATAATAAATAACGTAAGCAATATGAAAATTACCAAAATGATGACTAGAAATATAAATCAAGAATCCAGAGTTTCATAATTAACCCATGTAAAGAGTTGCTAACACATAGGTGGGTTACATAATCCGCCTCAAACAATAACATTGCGTACCCACCCGAACTCGATTTCCTAGGGGTCGTCTCAAACTACCTATTGACTTGTAAGAAAGGGGCAAACTCAAACTAACTTATTCGTTCCCTAATATCAAAAATAATTTCAGGTTAGACTCAAATAATTTCATTTATGTATCAGAAGCGCTTGAAATGGAGATGCGCTATCGGTTTTAAGCGCTGGGCATTGAATGTCTAGTTAGAAGTCTCGGAACAGTTTGCGATATCGTGATATAAAGGGAGGTGACCAATTCATATCCTACAGTACACCATTTATTACGCCCCTTTGGCCGCAATAAATAACATTCACATGTTTCAAATGAATAGAACGTCGTCATAGAGCTTAAGCTAGGCTGGCGAGAATCAAATTAAGTTATTATATTGTAGTTGATTTTCAAATCTTGAGACTAAGTGATTGGTCTAATTTAGAAGTGGATGCAAAAAGTAGTTCCGTGACCTGGCCATGTGATCAATTGCATTTATCGGCAAATAAATGCAATAGCTATTAGTCACGTGGTAAGATTTAAAATTCTAAATCAATCAACATAGGCGATACCTTTTTTCTTTTGAACCAATTGCAATTTTCCCGTTAAGTTATGACTAAGTCGACATCTCACACCTGATTGACCCCCAATTAATTATTTTCATGTATTTATAATGCAAGCAAAATCTAAACACATTAACTACATTTATTTACGGAAGACGTAAGACTTATTATTAAATTTCGATAATGGTTGCATTATAAAAAGCATAATTTACAGCCTAAAATATAGAATATTGTTTGTTTAACCCTTTTTAATAGTAATCAACCACTGGTAGACACATTCGGACGCATCTGCAGCACCTTTAAAAGCATTATGGCAAACTGGGAAATTGCTTTTAACGATGTCACAATGTTTTCAACTAATTCATTAATTAGTATATTCATTTATAAAGATTTTCTATATCTTTGCCTATATCTTGGAAAGGGTTAATACTTTTTAAAACATAATATCTAAATGATGTTGTTACGTTATCAATAGGTTGTGGTTTTACCAATAAGCTGATTAAGTAACCCTTTCCAAAACGCATACACACTTTGATGCAATTGTGGCAGACGACTTTTGAACAAATTATTGCAAAATGAGATCTTACTTATAAAAAGCAATTTCTCGTTTTGCTTCTCTTAAACTATTAAGTTATATGCATTGATTTATAGACAACTTTCTTATTTTGCCTAAATGATTTTTCAGGTTATATTTATATTTGAAATGGATAACTAACCGCTATGCATTGCAAACAATGAAAAGGGTGGATAATTGGCTGTTTCCTTTGTATTGCATCTTGATCTATATCTCGATTGCATTTGTACATTTGTTAATCAGATTTACTCCATGGTATTTAATAGTAATATGATAGAAAGTACTCGATATATTTGTACAAATTTATATATTTATCAAATTATGTTTAGCAATACGTAAGCTTATTTATGTTACATTGAAATAGGCATTACAACGAAAATGTTTTCTATACGGTATTCCAATAAAAAAGTACCAGATTGAGAAATTTACCTCTGAGAATGCTGATTTCCACTTAGAATCGGGCTCGCCATGGTACACGATTGTTAATTCTATAAAAACAAAGACAAACATGTTTGTCATATAAAGTATCCCATTAATAATACACTTAGGCAAATCCACACTCATTTTATTTATGGGTTTCCAACATCACGCGACGAATAATTGATTGATTGATTGAGGTTTAACGCCGTTTTAAACAATTTCTCAGTCATATCACGGCAGCTCACGCGACGAAACAATATCCAATTATGTCTCTGTCCTTAGGTACATATATGATAGGACGGAGATTGCTACTGGACGAGCACTCGAAAATATCCAATCAATGTCTAGTAATTGTAGTTAAAAGTGTGACAAATGGGCGTTTTTATCTATGTAGAATTTGCAAAAGTAATGTTCAAATTTCAAATTGTTTAATACATAGAATCAATCCAATGATTTACATGAAAATAATACAGAAAATATTCATTATTGATGGCGAAATATGCATATAATAGATAAATTCGTGACAACGGAGGACGACGGATCAATAAAGAGGTAATGTTCAGACAGTTTAGATCAATAGCTAAACATGTTTTATAATATATTTGTGTAAATCATATTAAGTAATACATGTATGTATATATCAATTACTAAATAAATATCTAATTAGTAAATACATATTTAATTTAAACAAACACGTACATATTTAGTCAAAATATATCACAATAGAATGTTTGTAAGCGCAATTGAATAGAAACCCGTTGGAATAATACTTCATCGAAACGAAAAAGAAAATATTCGCCAAGGTATCAACTATATATAAGCATAATGATAGGAGTCGAGTTCTGTTCCAAATTCAATGTATATAGTTTTCAACAATAAATATCTTAACCGTTTCAAAATGTCATCATCTTCGATTGAAATAGAGATATTAATGTGTACATATTCGGGCGATTATAAACATATTCTGCGATAAAGTGTTTTCGAAGATCTTTAAATACTGGACAGACTAAAATAGCATGGTATTCATCGCCCTTTTCATTGCATCAATTAAAAATTCTGATGATTGAATGAATACTTTTTCATCCTCAAACCTCGATTGGTAGATGATGAGTTCTGGTAATTAATGACATTTAGTCAATGCTTACATTTGTAGTTAGAGTAGCGATGCATAGATTTTAAGAAGTTTCTGGTTTAAGACAAGAATATAATGATGATTTACCTTTTTATGTATTGCGACTTTGTAGGAATATATCGTTAGATTTTTATTTCAATGCTTAAGTAAGCCATTTAGAATTTGGAAATGTTTGTCCGTCCGATATACCGTACAAACAATGAGTATTACGATTTTAATCTGTTTTGATTTTAATCTATGATTATTGCGGACTTTATATAGATACATGTATACTTTAGATTATAGTGTATTTGTACTATTATTACTCTTCCATAAGTTATAACCCTTTGACCAGAATAGAACAATATTACTTTGAATATCAATATGTATTGGGAATTGTCAAGTTTCTCCATAAACCAAACAAGTGGGTGTTGATTTTTTTCATTTTCAAATTGGATTGATAAATTTTGAATGTACTATTTCTATGTTTTCTAAATTTTGATATCCCCTAGTTACACTTTCGTATTGTTACTTTATGGGTAATACTTAGTTGTCAGTATTTCGTCGTAATGAGTACATAGCTTCATTAGCTTGTTCTGTTTTCTTTTGAACGTGATTTATCAAAAAATAAAACTTTTGTCTTTTGTTTACAATATTTGCTTATTGCTTATTGTTTGATAAATATTTTAACTATTTTGTCGCTGATAGCCGTCGGCATATAGTAGAACTAATAGCCTTAACAATGTGTTAAGGTTATCATATTCTTGTAACTCTACCCCTTAAATATCTAAAGATGAAGTATTTAATAACTTCAATATGAAAATGTTATCTACAGTAAAATGTTTTTTCCTAAACCTGCTTGGCATGGATATATAACATCGTTTTTATCTGAATACATGTTAAGTCTTTTATTTTAAATACTCATGAAAACCTTTCCAAAACATCAGCCGATAATCATCGGGAGATTTAGAGTTTCCTCTGTGTTTATATATAGATTTGAATTGGCTTATAGGTCAAATTACGCCAAATACATCCGTGGCCATGCTGATCTACAGCCAAAAAGTCATACAAAACTGATTTGCATAGACATTAGTGTACTGAATCACTAAAATGCATCAATTTAAGTATTTTGACCTTGTTTGAAAGTGAAA
The DNA here is from genome assembly GCA_031761405.1 of Serripes groenlandicus. NCBI lineage: Eukaryota > Metazoa > Mollusca > Bivalvia > Cardiida > Cardiidae > Serripes > Serripes groenlandicus. The sequence continues at coordinate 29,753,250 of JASEVX010000012.1, forward strand.
ATAGAGAATGTGAAAAACCAGTTTCGTCTCAGGCCGATTTCGTCCAAAGTGACATAACCATTTCGTCAGATAAACTCTTTCTTGCATAAAAATGACTCTCCCAATTATAGGTTTTGTCGATATACCGTTCCTTAGTCGGTTAACCAAACATGTTCTACCTGTTTTCCATTCATAAAACAGGTAGGTTTCGTTCCGTTTGATAGGCATAGCTTAAACTGTTCATGTTGTGTTTACTATGGAACACAAGAAGGATGTATAGGCAACAACATAAAACCCATTTTATCAAAAATGCTAAACACGCACCAAATAGGATTTTTAAAAGACCGATATATTGGCGAAATACGAGACTAATTTACGATTAACTGCAATACACAAAAGAAACGGGTATTCAAGGAATTCTGCTAATTGGTTTTGAAAAGGCGTCTGATTCTTTAGCATGGTCCTTTGTAAATAAACATTGAAACAATTTAATTTTGGTCAATCAATACGAAAATGGTTTATTATATTTGATATGGAACGGTATATACATATAAATTTGCAGACGACACAAATATCGTTGTTGGTGGATCTAGTCATTCTTTAAATGAATAAATGAAAAAGAGATTTGAAAGGAAACAATATAGTTCAGATACGATTAAGACCAGATGTAAATTAACATGGACTCAAAACTATTCCACAATGATGGGAGTTACTTTTCATGTAGATTTAGATAAAATGATGTTTGAACTACATGTGTATATCCCGAAAATAACAAAAAATGAACAAAAACTTGGAATAGTAGCAGTAATCAAAAGTTACTTTTTTTTTCAAAACCAAATCACTTACTGCTTTCTTTACCTAATCCAACAGAGGAAATGATAAATAGAACACAGACGATTATTTTCACTTTTATTTGGGTCAAAAGATAAAGCGATCAGTTATAGTTAAATATTACATGTACATATACGATGGATTACATATGTCACATATTCTAAAACCATTATATACGCCCTTCATTCCGCCATAACTTAAATGTTTTCTAAAAGAAAATAGAGGCTAAAAGATATGTACAAACATTTGATTAACAGTACAGATATAGCAAGCTGTATAAATAAGTGGAATCAAATATTAAATCACAATGAAACATACGAAGAATGGAAGCATAAATTAAGTTGCCTTTTATAGTAAAATAAGATACACCAATATCAACTAAGACTAAATCACTGGATACTATGAACAAATGCATAATTATGTTGATAGTCCATTATCTTCTTTTTAGCTCACCTGTGCCAGAAGTGCTCAAGGTGAGCTATTGTGATCTCATTTTGTCCGGCGTCCTTCCGTGCGTCGTCAACACTTTCCTTGTTAACACTCTACAGGCTTCCAATTTGCATCCTAGTTTCATGAAAGTTTATAAGAACATTCATTGGTCAGAATGTTTATCGTAATGATATCTAGGCCAAGTTCAAATATGAGTGATGCCAGGTCATAAACAAGGTCACTAGGCAAAATTGAAGGAACATCTGGTTAATACTCTGCAGGCCGCATTTTTTGCTTCAGCAGATTGACACTTTATCAGAATGTTTGTTTAGATGATATGTAGGTCAACGTCGAGTCAGAAAATAGATCGATAGGTCAAATTGAAGGAAAATAATGTAAACACTCTAGATGCCGCAATTTTTGCATCAGCACTTCGAAAGTTTGTCAGAATGTATGTCCTTATGATATTATGGACAAGTTTGAATACGGGTCATATTTGATGAAAATCTTGTTAACACTATGGATGCCTCATTTTTAATGTGGGAAAGGGTTAGGAGTGAAACGAATGGTTACTTTATCAGTTATGTTCGTCCTGATATGTAGGTCTAGTTTAAATATGGGACATGTTGGGTCAAAAACTAGGTCACTAGGGCAACTTGATGAAAAGTCTTGTAAACAGCATTGAGTCTGCGTTTTTAACTTGATCTTGTTGAACTTTTAGAAGAATGTTTGTCCCGATGATATGTAGGCTAAGTTCGAATATGAGTCATGCCAGGTCAAAAAAAAAAGGTCACTAGTTCAAATTGAAGAAAGAATTGTAAACACTGTGGAAGCCGCATTTTTTTTGTTTCAGCGGCTTAACATTTGGTCAGAATGTTTGTCTTAATGATATCTAAGTCAAGTTCGAATATGGGTTAAAAATATTGGGTTAACAACTAGGTCTCAAGTTAAGTAACGTTCATCGCGGTTAGTGCCTGGATGGGTGACCCGAGATGGCTTAACGCCGGTAAACGTTACAAATGGTGACAGAGGTATGAGTTTGGGTTGATATCACCATCACCACTATCCCCGGACACTGGTGGTTCCCAGTGATGTAACATATACTCCGCTCTGATGTACTGCATGTGTTCTGTTGTTTGACTTCGGGTCGAAGTCAACAGAAAGCGGGATAAATGTAACGGGAACGGGGTATAGGTATAACTATCACTTCTACAGCCTTGTTGTGGAAGCCGGCTTTAATAGCGACGTTAGTATAGTGGTTGAGCTTTTCTTAAAGTTAAGCAACGTTCTTTGCGGTTAGTGCCTGGATGGATGGTCCGCGATGGTTTAACTCCGGTACACATTATATATTTATACATATTAAGAGTTTTGTCCATAAGCACTGGCTAAATTTTAAAATGATATTGCACAAATGTTCCTTTGGTGGCCCTCTTTCAAGATTTTTCAAATTATTACGATCTTTTTAAAAATCATTTCCCCCAGGGGGCGGAGCTCGTTTTCCTAATATGTATTTATATATAGTAAAGCATATTCTTGTCCAAAATTATTGGCATGATTTATAAAAAGAAAATCACAATAAATGTTCCTTGGGTGACCCTCTACCCAAAAATGTTAAAACCATTAGGATCGATTGATAAATATGACCACAAGGGGGTGTTGATTGCATGTATATAAAGTGAAACTTTAAGAATCTTCTTGTACAAACATATATTTGATTTTAAAATAACTTGGCACAAATGTTCCTTGAGTGACCCTCTACCGAGACAGTTGAAATTATAACATTCAATTAATAAATATGACCACAAGGGAGCATTGCTTGTTTCTTTGTATGAATATTGTAAGAACATTTAAAACTGTGATTTATATTAAAACAGGTGAGCGATTTAGTACCATCATGGTCATCTTGTTTAATTATATATCACGTTATTTTAAGGATAATTTTATTATCATCATTAAATCGATGTATCAGTGGAGAAGCCATAACAGCATTCGTATTAGAACCTCCGGTTCGCGCTCCAAAGACTGACATAACGGAGAAGACGCATCACTGAAAGGAATGATCTCGCCTTTGAAGCCCCTGATAAATGGCTACTCGCAACATAATAACTGATGTAGGAAATAACAGGAAATTCATAATTTGCAATTTAGGCTTCACAAATGTATGGATTCAATTTAATTGCGTTGACCAAGTAACGTATTTGAAGACCCTTGTTTGTTTGTAATCCCGAAATATAAAGTGACTGATGCAGGAAGTAATACATAAATTATTTGCAGCTTTGTCTTACAAGTCTAGAGATTCAATTTGATGACGTAGACCAGGACCTGATTTCTGAAGCCCAGTGTTTGTTGGTACTCACGACATATATAGTGACTGATACAGGAAATAATGGGGAGATTGTTTGCAGTTTTGTTCTTACAAACTAATAATACAGTTTGATGTAGTAGAACAAAATATCAGCTTTGAAGCCTCTTATGTATTTGTTCTAACCTAATTTAAAGTGACTGGTGAAGGAAATAATGGAGAAATAATTTGTAGTTTTGTTCTTACAAGTCTAGGGATTCATTATGATGACGTAGGCCAGATTTCATCTTTGAATCAGTTTATTTGTGGAACACACGACATATATAGTGACTAGTGCCGGAAATAATGGAGAGTCATTTGTCATTTGTTAATACAAGTCAAAGGATTTTGATGAGGTAGACCATTATGCCGTTTTGGGTGACCCTTATTTGTTGGTGCTCACAAGTCTGAAAAGACTAATGATTCAATTTGATGACGTAGACCAAGGTTTCGTCTTGAAGCCTCTTATGTGTTTGTTATCCCGGCATATAAAGTGCATGGTGCAGGAAATTATAGAGAAATCATTTGCATTTTTTTTTCTTTCGAATCTAAAGATTTATTTTGATATCTTAGACCAAGGTCTCATCTTTGAAGAGCCTTTTTTGCTTGTTTTCACCTCACATAAAGTGACTGGTGAATGAAAGAATGATCTCGTCTTTGAATCAGTTTATTTGTGGGAACTCACGACATATAAAGTGACTGCTGCCGGAAATAATGGAGAGGCATATGTAGTCTTGTTCATACAAGTCTAATGATTTATTTTGATGACGTATACAAATATGTCGTTTTAGGTCTCGTCTTGAAGCTCCTTATGTGTTTGTAATCACGGCATATAAAGTGCATGGTGCAGGACATGATGGACAAATCATCTGCATATTTCAAGGCCAAAGAATCTTGTTTATGTCATACACTAAGGTCTCGTCTTTGAAGCTCCTTATTTGTTTGTTTTCACGGCATTTAAAGTGACTGGCGCCGGAAGTAATGGAGAAATAATTTGGAGTTTAGATCTTATAAATCTTAGGATTCATTTTCATGATGTAGACCAATATCTCATCATGAAATAAATCTTTGTTTGTGTACTCACTACATATATAGTGACTGGTGCAGGGAATAATGGACAATGATTGTGCAGTTAAACCTTTTCACAGTAAACATTTTTTTTTACAGCAGATGACTTTGAAGACATTTAGGCAAAATAATTGTAAGTTTTATTAAATGAAAATAAAACTATTGAATCAAGTTGAAAACATTGTGGCAAAATGGGAAATCGCATCCTTTTTTCTCATTATAATTGTGAATGTCGTGTGCTTCAGATTCGTAAAAAAGAAGTCATTTAAATCTGACGACTACACACTCGTTAGGTATCAAACGAGGAGATTATCCATATACATGAAAGAGATGGAGTAGTTGTTATGGCTGAGTGTTCCGATTGTAGGATAACACTTTTAATAGCTGGATCGATCATTGGTTATGTCGTGCGCAGAAATACTAGGGTCAATTCGTGACGAACTTTTATGGATTAAAGTCAGAATCAATACAGACACAACAACGTATTCTGGTCTGATCGCAATGCAATTTGAATAGTAGCATTGAAATTGTAAACATTAACCCTTTCCCTCATACGACAATTCTGCAGCAGACGATTTTGAACATATGTTGTCAAAAAATAGAAAATCGTTATAATTGAATGGATAACCTAATACTAAAAGTGGAAAACATTGTGGCAAAAGGAGAAATTGCTCGTTTTGAGCAATTTCTTCTTTTGTCGCTATGTTTTCAAAAGGCCGTCTGCTGCAGAGTCGTCAGAAAGCGTCTATATGAGAGAAAGGGTTAATCCTTATCCCGCTGAAACTCTACTGCAGATATCATCAACCTGATGGTTGACAAGTTGTAACATTTAAATAAACGAGTCTTTGATATTGATATTGATAAACTATAGCGAACACGGTTAGCCAAGATTAAAGGGCATCGATATACAGGCTGATTTAAGTGTACGTTAATCTCAATTGACCTTTAAAGTCGTGCATCGCATTAAGTACTATAATGCACAACTATTCTTTAGAGTCGTGTTAAGCATGACAAGGGTTGTGAATCACAGGAATTAAGACATTTGGACCGACATTGCTTGTGCTAATGAACGCTGCTCAAGGAAAACTACCCTTAGCCTTATTATTTAACTTGTGGAAAATGAGCTTTCCGCGTTTCATCTTATTTTCATTATCATTTTTAATTAATATGCAGGTGTTTATTTAGGAATATAAAAAAAAACCGACTTAAATCAGCGAGTCAGCTTCAATGTATGTATAGTTTGAAACAGTTTAGGCTAAAATGATAACTGTCGGAACCGATTAGGGTTATCGACCAATTGGTTGTAGGTGCGCTAAACGGCTAGGTTCCCAATTCTACGAAATAATTTATGTGACTAATTGACGAATTTTCAGATCCAGATCAGACTTCGCTGATAGTCATATAAAACACAAATAATGCCATACGGTAGGTTTCCTTTGGAACGCCGCCAATATACGTACATACATTTAAAATTGAACGTCTCACAAAGATTTAGATCTAGATTAGCACTAACAAATTACGAACTATAACCCATACACTATCTAAAAACAGTATTGATTGATTAGGGTTTAACGCCGGTTTCAACGTTTTTTCAGTCATATCACAGCGGCCAGTTCACCTACTGATATATTTCCTGGTTTTAAAACCTCGAAAAACATTAACCGCGACCAAATACATGTAACTGGTATCCACTCTTGCATTCGTGTTCGAATTACTAGGGAATCCGCCGGTTAAGGTCTGGGATTTTGAACCACAGTCGCTAGGTTTCTTAGCCTAGTACTGGTTCGTTTATCGAGGGATCATGCATCAGTGAACAAGAACCGTGGTAACACGCACAATATATATTACAGATTGACTATGCATAATTAGGATTACACTTGTGCATTCTTCTTGTCCTTTTGTTATGAAACTAGTGAGGCTACAATTCCAGTTCTTTATCAGAAGATACATTTAAGTCTGTTAAACAAAGCTGATGATGGTAATTACTATGATCAGACTGTACAGGTGCACAGGCTCGACTGAACGCTTCACTTTGCGCAGATACATTTAGACTCAAAATCGGTAGACAAGGTTCAATTAACGACATACCATTTATTAGTCGCCGGGCAGAAGTCCGCGACTTATATTTTTAATAGGTTTTCGGAAATGACATGGGAGGACGAGTTATTATTAGACTAAAACAAATTTAAATGTCTTGAACATATTACAATTGCATTTGGTTAAAAACACTAAGTTATGACACATCTAAAATGAAATAAATATTCCGATGTTTTAAATATTTGCAGTTTCTTTATTTTGACTCGCATTTATGTTTTTGTTTGTTTTATTAACGAAAACAAAACAGTCCCTATTAGACTTGCAGCAGACTGTTATGTGTTAATATCGAGATAAAAATCACGTCGAATTCTCCTTTTAATAGCAATTTTAACTTACTGAATGTTATGTTCATGTTCAAGGAGATGTCTTGATTTTTCAAGAATACATTTTATAATATTTATCTTTGTATATCTAAAATATGAACTGTGTCTAACCTAAAGCTGTTAATCACATGACTCGTGAATACCAGCTGCGTAGATCAATCTCCTTTGCAGAGAGCCGTTCTTTACACATACTTACAAATAGTGAATTAAAGGGGATTTTAAAAATGTTCATTTGGTTTGAAACAAATGAAGACAAGAACAAACTGAGATAAACTGGTTTTAATAGAAACATGACTTTGAACGAAAGAGGGAGAGAGAGAGAGAGAGAGAGAGAGAGAGAGAGAGAGAGAGAGAGAGAGAGAGAGAGAGAGAGAGAGAGAGAGAGAGAGAGAGAGAGAGAGAGAGAGAGAGAGAGAGAGAGAGAGAGAGAGAGAGAGAGAGAGAGAGAGAGAGAGAGAGAGAGAGAGAGAGAGAGAGAGAGAGAGAGAGAGAGAGAGAGAGAGAGAGAGAGAGAGAGAGGAGAGTATATACTCTATAAAGAGAGTGTAAAGAACGACAACTCTGCGAAGAAGTTTTATGGGTCACGAATCGGATCTTTCGTACAAAATTATTACGTCCTTGATAATTTTAAATGTGTCATTAGATTCCTACACGCATATTGCTTCCGATCTGCATATTGTTATGCATCATTGACACAAGGGCGCTCTTCATAATATAATTTTAAAACATGAGTATTTTGTTGTTTTAATTATAAAAAAGGAAGGAAAGAATTGCAATAAATTAACATGTTGTAGGGTTCAGTTTATGTTCGAAATTAAGTTTAAAATTATACAACAATTTCAATGAAATTTAACTGTTTAGCTGATATTATATTACGAGGGTGGTCAAATTTATAAATACCGGACTACATTTTAACATTTGTCAAAGTATGATATAAATAGGATGCCAAGCTAATATCATTTAGAGAAAAAGAGAAAACTCATGTCTTCAGCGATTTAACTCTTTTCTCATTGTTTTAAAAGTAGATTGCTGCAAAGGTGTCCAATGTTGACTTTAACAGGAAAAAGGTAAAATGACGTGCTATTGCATGCACATCTTAAATTGTCTGTTTTGTGGTTTTATTGATAAATAATAACATTTCAATATTCTGACAAAGATCTTGAAAAGTGTATGTGGAGTCTTATAATTATTTCTTAATGAAAACACTGTATACATACTAATACTAATGATTGGCATGTCTACACATATCTATTACTGTTTATGATCAATAATTAGTTGGCCGTGTGTATGATCAACCTACCTTGGAATGGAGATTGATCATAAACAATGAAAGGCTTCAATTATATTTCAATGAAGGGCATTCACTTCGTTGAAACAAAATACAAGTTGTGATACATTTTCACTTGACACCACCGCTGATATTCCAATATGCCCTAAGTTGATAACTGTTTATTCAACTACTATAATGTTAGTGTTATGCATAACTGCAGTATGGATTTCCGGTAACATTGAAGCCTTCATTGTTTATGATCAATCTCCATTCCAAGCTAGGTTGACCATGTAGATTTTTTTTTCTGTGAAAGGGTTAAACTGCAAAAACATTATCATTATCATTATCATATCGATTATTCCCTGCACCAGTCACTATATATGTAGTGAGTACCCACAAATAAAATTTCTTCAATGACGAGATATTGGTCTTTATTATGAAAATGAATTCTAAGATTTGTAAGAACTAAACTTCAAATTATTTCTCAGTTACTTCCGGCGCCAGTCACTTTAAATGCCGTGAAAACAAACAAATAAGGCGCTTCAAAGACGAGACCTTGGTGTATGACATCAAAATGAATTCTAAGCCTTGAAATCTGCAGATGATTTCTCCATAATTTCTTGCAACATGCACTTTATATGCCGTGATAACAAACAAATAAAAGGCTTCAAGACGAGACATTGGTCTACGTCGAAAATTGAATCATTAGACTTTTAAGACTTGTAAACACCAACAAATAAGGGTCACCAAAAACGACATTGGTCTATGTAATCAAAATCCTTAGACTTGTATTAACAAAACTACAAATGACTCTCCATTATTTCTGGCGCCAGCCACTATATATGTGGTGAGTTCCCACAAATAAACTGATTCAAAGACGAGATCTGGTCTACGTCATCAAAATGAATCCCTAGACTTGTAAGAAGAAAACTACAAATTATGTCTCAATTATTTTATTCACCTGTCACGTTATGTGAGGTGAAAACGAGCAAATAAGGCTCTTCAAAGATGAGACCTTCAAAATGAATATTTAATAAAAAACACAAATCTGCAAATGATTTCTCCTTAATTTCCTGCACCATGCACTTTATATGCCGGGATAACAAACAAATAAATGGCTTCAAGACGAGACCTTGGTCTAGGTCATCAACTTAAACACCAAAAACGACATATTGGTCTACGTCATTAAAATCCTTAGACTTGTATTAACAAAACTACAAATGACTTTCCATTATGTTCGGCACTAGTCACTATATATGTCGTGAGTTCCCACAAATAAACTGATTAAATAATGAGATCTGGTCTACGTCATCAGAATGAATCCCTAGACTTGTAAGAACAAAACTACAAATTATTTATCCATTATTTCCTTCACCAGTCACTTTAAATGAGGTCAGAACAAATAAATAAAGGGCTTCAAAGATGACACTTTAGTCTCCGAAATGAAACTGTAACATTAGACTTGAAAGAACAAAACTGCAAACGATGTCTTCATTATTTCCTGTATAAGTCACTATATATGTCGTGAGTACCAACAAACACTGGGCTTCAGAAATCAGGTCCTGGTCTACGTTATCAAATTAAATATTTAGACTTGTAAGAACAAAGCTTGGTCAACGCAACTAAATTGATTTCATACATTGTTAAAGCCTTAATTGCAAATTTTGTATTTCCTGTTATTTCCTACATCAGTCATTATGTTGCGAGTAACAATTTATCAGGGGCTTCAAATGCGAGACCATTCCTATCAGTGATGCGCCTTCTCCGTTGTGTCAAGTCTTTGGAGCGCGAACCGAGGGTTCTAATACGAATGGTGTTATGGCTTCCCCACTGATGCATGGATTTAAGGATAAATAATAACGGTGGTAGCCGTAATCTATACTTGAAACATCGTGATATATAACTAAACAAGATGAACATGATGGTACTATAAATTGAATGTAATAATTTCAACTGTCTTGGTAGAGGGTCACTCAAAGAAAATGTGTGCCAAATTATTTTAAAGTCAAAAATATGTTTGTACAAGAATATTTTTAAAGTTTCACTATATATATATGCAATCAACGCCCTGTGGTCATATTTATCAATCGATTCTTATAGTTTCAACATTTAGGGTTGAACAATCTTGAAAGAGGGTCACCAAAGGAACATGTGTGCACGTTACAAATGGTGAACCGGCGTTAAGCCATCTCGGGTCACCTATCCAGGCACTAACCACGATGAATGTTGATTAACTTTAAAACAAGAAGGCCATGATACCTGAATTATGCTATGTAATTTCAAATGCAATACACATTAGGACAATTACTCTGACAAAGTTTCAACATGCTCAAGTTCAAAATGCTATCTCCAGAGTGCTAACAAGATTTTTCTTCATTTTGACCTAGTGACCTAGTTTTTAACCCAATATCTTTAACCCATATTCGAACTTGGCTTAGATATCATTAGGACGAACATTCTGACCAAATTTGAAGCAGCTGAAACAAAAAAAATGCGGCTTCTATAGTGTTAACATTTTGACCTAGTGACCTACTTTTTGACCTGACATGACCCTTATTCGAACTTAGCCTACTTATTATCGAGACAAACATTCTTCTAAAATTTCAACAAGTTAAAAACGCAGTCTCCAGGCTGTTTACAGGTTTTACTTCAATTCGGCCTAGTGACCTAGTTTGTGACCCAGCATGACACATATTTATACTTGACCTAGATATCTTTAAGACAAACATTCTGACTAAGTGTTAAGTTCATGACCCCTATTCAAATGTGGCCTACATATCATAAAGACAAAAATTCTGATCAAGTTTCAACATGCTCAAGTTAAAAATACAGCCTCCAAAGTTTCTACAAGATATTCCTTCAAGTTGTCCTAGTGACCTAGTTTCAGACCAAATATCACCCATATTCGATATTGACCTATATATCATTCAGACAACACTTTAAGCTGCTGAAGCGAAAAAATGCGGCATCCAGAGTTTTAACAATATTTTACTTCAATTTGGCCTAGTGACCTAGTTTTTGCTGTTGAACCAAAATATGCGGCTTCATCCGTGTAAACAATATTTTGCTTCAATTTGACCTAGTGGCCCAAGTTTTGAACAGACATTATCAAATATCAAACTAGGCTTACATATCATCCTGACAAACATTCTGATAAAAGTTGCATCATGCTCAAGTTTAAAATGCACCCTCCAGAGTGTTAACACGATTGCCCTTCAATTTGGCCTAGTGACATAGTTTTTGGCCCAATATGACTGATATCGAAACTTGACCTAGATTTCATTAAGACAAATATTAAGACAAATTACTAATTGCGGAAGTAAATATTGCAACCTCTAGAGTGTTAATAAGATTTTCCTTCAATTTGACCTAGTGACCTGTGTTTAGAACTATTTAGATCAAATAAAGAAAGCGTATATGCTAACAACTTGAAATTATATTTCATTCGAATAATGACAGGTTTAAAATACCTACATTGTAGGTAATGCTATTTTTGAATTCTTACTATTTTGTACATACAATCAATGGAAGGCATTTAATAAAAAGGATCAAAGATTAGCAAAACGTGTGATGTATTCACACAGTTTTACTTATTGCATTAAAATAATTATTAAATATCCGAAAATATCTTCAATTAAATTCTTGTTGTATTTGCTTGCTACTCATTTTGGCGTAGGTAATGTATAAGGACACACATGGTTATATTTGTTACATGTACTTTGCTCTCTTATCTGATATACATGTACATCCCCAGATAAAGTTATCTATTTGTGTATACAGCCTTGTATTATTAAAATAGGGTATAATAAATTCAAATCATGTTATCAAAATAATGTCACGGGAATAGGATGTTATCTAGCCTAAAAAGTGTTTATGATTTGATAACGTCCCATTTAAGTTACGTATTTTTATACTAAACCAATATCAAGTTGATTGTACTTGTCAAGTTGAGAGTAACTGTAAGAAAGAAAGTAAGAAAGAGAGAGGCACGCATATGTTTTCTTCGCGTCCTGTAAGTAGAAACCCCCCTTTTTTTACAGCTAGACTATATATCAATAAATAGAAGGTATCATGATCTTATTGACATATATATATCAACCCCAAATCCCACCTCTGTCACCATTTGTAACGTGTACCGGCTTTAAGCCATCTCGGGTCACCCATCCAAGCACTAACCGCAATGAACGTTGGTTAACTTTAAGAAATTCTCAACCACTCTTCCAACGTCGCTATAAAAGCTGGCTTCCACAGCAAGGCTGAAGAAGTGATATTAATACCTATACCCCGTTCCCGTTACATTTCTCCCGCTTTAAACTCTTGACTTCGACAATACATGAGATCGGTATTGATCGATTCCTTCATAAAAAGAGACGAGAATAAAAGTTCCAATTCTTTGTTAGATAGGTTTTCCGCAATATTTTTAATTAATTTTATTCTATTTTTTTTTTAAAAATTACCGCCGTAAACTATTTGGTTGTGATTTCTGTTTCTGCAATAAAATATACAGATGTATGTTTGAGACCCTTCACAACAACATACTCGCCAACGTAACTCTAGCACACTCTAGAACCGATTTATATTCATTTTCGTTTCTTCCATCAATTATTGTCGCCGCGTGGAAGCGCGGTGTCAGTATTGAATACGTGTTAATAAATACCATGGGGTTGCGTAATCGAATAGGGAGCAACCAGCAGTATTATTGTAAAGAAAAGCATTGTAACATGTTTGTTCTGATATTGTAAACTTTAGACACGTTTTATTTTGTATTTAATAACTTTTCCTCAACTTCTTAGGCTACGCTTTTGTAATTGTTTGCTTTACGGCACTTGACGACCCGATTCATCAAAGCTCAGAACAAGGTTTCGGGGGATATTTTGCCTATTTATAGAGTGTTGTTGTATTTCTAAACTTTTAAAACGTTCCTCCCCATACAGTTTGTTTATTCGGACCATTTTATTCTTGCTATATGTTGACTATACATGTGAACTTTTTCTTTTAATTTCATAAATGCTCAACTGTCATCATAAATATATCTAAACTTGTTATAATTACTGTATGTTTTGTTTATATACTCCCAGTTTTTGTTATCATACTTCTGCTAAACTGGAAGGAGAACATAATTCCTTCTCTCCTTCCAAATCTTGTATCACAATTAACTTATAACTAGAGGCATTACAACTTAAGTTGATATCTTTTAATATTTCAGCAACTATGTTTTTTTATCTAATCAATCTAGTAAGAACAGATTTAAAACCGTTTATTGGTATAAATTAAGAAACTTCAGGTCGTATGACACATTATAGTTGCAGTCAATATTAAGCAAACTGTAAACCAAATGGTTTCAGGACTAAATTTGTCATTTCACGACAAAAGTTCACATGCTGAAAGCACTTACATCGTAGCATGTAAAACGTCTAATTCCTACTTCAAAATTGACATTGATAACCTTTTATTGTAGACTATGGTAGCCAGCTGAGCAATTGTAGGAATATATTGGCATTCTTGTTTAAATTAAAGGGAGGTATGGCTTCTTGTTCAAAATATTTACATCCTGTCTATTTGCACAGGTTTTTTAATTGTTCTAAACTGCATCTGCTTCTTTTAAGTCATTGGTCTCGTAAGAGAATGGAATGTTCTCTCTCTCTAGATACTAGACAGGCACGACCACCAGGGAGTTTTAAATCCATTCTTAATGGAAACAGGCAAAACAAAACATCTTACTATTCGAAAGGTTTTCGCCGCGCCCAATTTCTTCATATTCCCCTTAGACTTGGATGTAGTTCGTTTAATTATGATCTTCATAGACATTCTTTAGTTGAATCTTCTCTATGATCTTGCGGATCAACTGAAACAATTGCTAACTACCCTTTTCAATGTATCAAGTACAATCGCGTGCAAATTAAATTTCTGTCGAACCTTCCATGTCCAGCAACACTAAACAATCTATTTTTCGGAAATGAGCACTTTTAGTTGACCAAAATTAGCACATTATCAAAGACGTTCTTTACTTTATAATAGCATCAATGCGTTTTTAATAAGTAAAGATACATTGACTTGACTTGTCCACCGATCTTGATCCGCTGTCTGTTGCATTAAAACTGTTTTTTCTCTATCTTATTATTTGGTTAATCTAGTTAAAACCAAACTATTTGATTTACTTGTTTTAAAGATCTGCTTCTGTCCGGTAATTTCCCTACAATATTTATATTATTACTCAATCAAATACTATGTTGTGGGTACTCAAACGAATCGGCTCACTAAGACGATTATTCTGAGTAAACACAACATAGGGTTTGAATGTCAAATAAGGATTTGAAAAACACCCCTTATCTAGAGCTCTGCATCTATATTCGTATATATCGCAACCTTGTTAGATAGCCGACGGTTATTTGTTTGAAATGTATTTAACGCCGTTTTAAACTTTTACAGTTGTATCACGGTGTGTTCTGTATAAAATACTAGTACTGCTGGTACAATGTATGTTTTAAAACCAGATTATCAGTCGTGATACTTCATCAAAAAACCCTTGGCGCGAATGAGGAAAGCCGCAACGATCATTTTCAAAGCCTTTGGTGTGAATCGAATGGAAATTGAAACATGGTCTCCCGCCCACGAGACGAGATCCTTAACAAATGCACTATAACGAAAGTTTGAGATCAATAAAGAAAGCGAACCTGTTTATCATTTGTTTCGTGGAAACAGAGTAATGTCGCCTGTCAACTTAGTGTTTGATCATAGATAGAAACATAAATGATTTTTATTCGTATATCATCCCGTTCCTATATACAACAAATCTGCAGCAGACGACTTTTTAAACATCTAGTTAAAATACCGAAGCTATCTAGAAATGAAAAAGAAATAAAGAGATAAAAGGAAAACATTGTTGCAAAATATAATTTGCTGCCTACTCGAGAGCATTGAGTCCAATCGTTCTGACTTACTGTTCAAGCAAGTGTGAGACTGTGGCTACCATTCTTAGTGTGTGTCCCCAAGCCACAGGGGCAAACCTCTCTCTTTCTCTCTTTCTCTCTCTCTCTCTCTCTCTCTCTCTCTCTTCTTCCTTTCTCTCTATCTCTCTCTCTCTCGTTCTCGCTCGTTTGCTCTCTCTCCCCCTCTCTCTCTCTCTCTATGTGTCGCTCTCTCTCTATGTCTCTCTCTCTCTGTCTCTGTCTCTCTCTGTGTGTCTCTCTCTCTGTGTCTCTGTGTGTCTCTCTCTCTCTCTGTGTCTCTGTGTGTGTCTCTCTCTCTCTCTCTCTCTCTCTCTCTCTCTCTCTCTCTCTCTCTCTCTCTCTCTCTCTCTCTCTCTCTCTCTCTCTCTCTCTCTCTCTCTCTCTATCTCTCTCTCACACACACCATTTTACCTTTATTTTTTTGAGAAAAATTATAAACTCCGTAGGTAAAAATAGTTCTTCAATCGGTTAATGTTCCCCGTCTAAACCTTTAAGTTAAGGTAATCTTTAAGTTTTATATTCTTGATTGTATTGACCGAGGTGTGCATTTCAAATAACCTGGTGTTCATTCCTAATCGTTGTGTAAAATATTTGTTATTATGCTATACGTTCATGTTTTCCTTATTTGAATACGCATGTCATTTATTACACGGTGTATATTTTCATAACAAAACACACATATAAGTTGTCATCTGTGTAAAGCGTCAAATGTCGTCTAGCATCTGTATCAGGTAAATGTTTAACTAAATTATATATAATATATGTGCAACTGATATGACCAGTGTCGTCTTATTAAAGTAAAACGTGTAATGTATCGAACATTGGAAGTATAATACCAATGGAGTGTTGAAACCATATCTCCTTTTCTCCCACTGTTCAATTGATAAGGCGACAGAAGTCTTCTGCTTCGGGTGAAGGTATTTAAGCCAATATTGTAATTTTATATTATATATTTTACAGTGATATTATCAAATAAGGATCAAATTAGAAAATTCTCTTTGCAGTTATACTGTGTCTCAACATTGGTGATTTACTTTATTTGGAGAACAATTCTTATTTATTTACTAGCTAGAGATAAGTTTGGAAGAGTCAATAGTCAGTTATAGGAATATCAAGATAACAATGTAAAAATGCCGACCAATAGCTATTCAAAGTATATATGATAAGTGAAGCCTGCGATGAGACTGCGAATGCACATGTTTGTCTGAGCAGTCGTTGTTTGCATTACAATATCCATTTTAGTCTTATACAGTTATATATGAATATATTTATTTAAGCATCAAAGTGCGATAAAGACAGATGAACGTTTTCTCACATGCAGACGCATTTTGACGATATTCTAATAGAAGACTTTTAAAAACCTTCTTGCGAAATTGAGAAATTGCTCGTTATTAGCAATTTCCTCTTCAATTCTTTTAACTCAATTGTACTTTTATTTTAAATATATTTCCTACAATGTTCACAATGTTTTCAATTTCAGTCCTTTGCTGCAGAATCTTATTATGTGGGGAATGATGCAATTTAGTTTGCAGACATCAAACCAATCAAAACTCGACTTTCGAGGATGTATACAATTGTTTGACACGGTTGCAGACGTAAGTCGACTTTTCGAAAAGCATGCTAGGATTTGGATAGGGGTAAAAAAAAACTATCCCAAAAACATTCTGCTGCGGAGAAATTAGAAATAATCTCTATTGGGAAATATGTTAAAACAACGTTAAACCAGAAGTGTCTACCTTTTGATAAATGTCGCTTTTACTTGCATTATCAAAGTATGGAAATATAACAACTGGGGGGACCGATAAGGCGTGAACTGACAAAATAATAATAATATAGAAACATTAAAGGATACAAATGTATTTAGATTATAACAATCTACATTGTTTACAAATGTGTTTGCATTTTCAAGACTGACTCTTCCGTTCATGCCGGAGCGTTTTGACCTAACATAAATAAGCATAATACATTTGAAAACATTTAAGCAAAAATAGACCTCGCTTATAATAAGCAATTTTCACCTTTTTGCAATAATGATTTCAACACTATTCGATACTTATACTGATATTAATAGACGGTTTCATTTTGTTTGTAAAGATGTTTATAAAGTTTATTACATATTTGGTGTATGTGGGAAAGGGTTGAGATGGGTACCCACAAGTCATCTTTCGTTGGTCATTATAGATGAGTCATCCAATAGTCACACAATGTTATATCAACTCGTCTAAATGGATTACAGTACGATACAATTACATACTTATGAAGGAGAATTTATTTATTTATTTATTGGGGTTTTACGCCGCTTTCAACAATATTTCAGTTATATCACGACGACAGTTCACTTATTCATGATCCCTGGGTAAACAAACCAGTACTAGGCTAGAAAATGTGCCTTGCCCAAGGGCACTCCACCATGACCGTAATGCCGCGACTGGGGATCGATCCCGGGACACCCGGTTTCGAAATCCCCGACGCTAACCACTTGACCACAGCGGATTCTATGAAGGAGAAACAACACTAGTTGAAAGGTTGTTTCGCAATCGATGAAAACAATATAAGTTAAAACTAAATACCATTTTCATGCAAAGTTGTGTATTCTATTGAAATACAATGTGATAAATTTAATATTTCAATCAAGCAATGCATTTTTAAATTGACAGGTTGAATGTTGCCCTTTTCAGAAGACAATTGACGCCTCAGCAGCACGTGGGATTTGAAGATATTGTGGGAAAAGGAGGAATCGTCTAAAAGTAAATGTCTTCGTTTAGCACGAAATCACGACCTATGATGAAACATATATGTAA
Organism: Serripes groenlandicus; assembly: GCA_031761405.1. Classification (NCBI taxonomy): domain Eukaryota; kingdom Metazoa; phylum Mollusca; class Bivalvia; order Cardiida; family Cardiidae; genus Serripes; species Serripes groenlandicus. The sequence goes on from JASEVX010000012.1 coordinate 29,771,339, forward strand.
ATTATATTTCCATGCAACAATGCTATTTCCATAGCAAGTGACTGCAAGATGTAAGAGCGGGTACTCTGTTAATGATTCCACTTGTCGAATTTCAGACACATATACGGATAGGCTCATGGTCTGTAAGTTCTGATGTTATGGGCAATGCTTCTGCCACACACTGGACATATTGACAAGTTGTCTGCACAAGTCGTACATAATCTGTGATGCTGGCAAGGGAGAAACAGGGTGTTGATGTCGGCTGTTTTACAGTTCATACAGAAAAGCTGTAGTCGTAAGTGTTCGTGTTCTTCTAGGACATCTAAAAATAAAATGCACACATATCATTACAGTAGAACACTCCTTAAAGGCTCAGCGATTATTCATAGGGGGATGCCTTTTATTAACAATGATTTTCGTTCGATATCTTATGACATCATATGGAAACGACCGAATGCAATACTACTGTTTTAAAATAACATAAAGTTAAAGTCATGAAAGCTAAATCGGAAGTATACGGACAGAATCGTAAGCTCAATTAAGATCCGTGATTTCCGTTCGATTTCTAACGACATATGGAAACGACCGAATGCAAACATACTTTTTTACAATAACATAAAGTTAAAGTCATGGACGTTCAGTCGGAAGTATTCGCACAGAATTAAGAACTGTGACATCGCTAATAAAATGACCCTATCATTGAGTAACGAACATGTTTCCAGTTATTTGATGCGGTTACAAATAGTTATCATTGAAGTAAGATAATAAAATAAAGTGGAAGTATAAAATCAAGCGGCACATACAAACAAGGGAAATAACAATGTAATTATCGCACAATATATTCAACCGTCCAATTCGAGAAGTTTAATTCATTCGATTGATCTCATCTTTTTCACATTGAATTAGACAATAGTTTATAGCTTGCATAATTCCTCAAATGTCAAATCTTTATAATTATAATGTTTGAAATTTGGAAACTGTATATTGTCAGAACAGTTCCATAATCGGTAATTTCCGTATTTCGGTATTTGTTTTCAGTTTCTCAAACATGCGCTCCCCACAATATTGTTTATAGCAATCTGGTTATATTTTTACTTCCCCACAACATTATTCACGAAATCTGGTTCAAAAACTATAAAACTAAACTCTGTGCTCAGAACATGTTCTCAAGTATCTGATTGGTCAAAAACAATTTCGTTCTCCAAATTGGTCCATCAGAAGTCTTATTTGAAGCATGGAGTTAATTTCTGATCACAGAGAACGTTTCAATAGTTTTATAGGTTCGTGCCCTGGATGTATTTCACTTAATTTTTCATGTGTGTATAACTTACTATTGATAGAAACATTAACGTGTGTAGAGCTCTGAGAAAGTATGAACCAAATCGTGATTGAACTCGTGGCACCATTGTGACCAATTATAAGAACTTTGACCAGTATCCAATGATATGCTTGGCTCGGCGACATCATGTTCATAGGAAAGGCCATCATCGAGCCATGTTACGAAAACCCTGACCTGCGGGTTTTTTAAAAACAAATGGCAGTTTGGATACATTTGCATACCAAACCATTTCACGTGAAGGGGAAAATAATAACCATTTTCAAAATCGCGTTGTCCTAAAGATCGGGTTTCATTGCATATTAGCGATGCTATTAGAAGACTAACATTGTGACCTTTGTTGGAAACTATCTATTTACATATCCATACTATGTGATCCGAATATTCCAGAGGCTTTGTGAACGCGTTATTGTTGTTTAGCGAACAGCATAGACCCATATGAATCTGCGCAGATGCGCTTAATGATATGGATCTATGCTAGACTCCAATGACCACCACTGTTTTTCTTTCGTGGAACACTACTCAATTATAGTGTGTATCCTGCATACATTGACGCTGTGGAATGTTTACCTTTTGATTTGCGTGTTTGCGTTTCAGCGACTTGACTTCGATTTTGTTCGATTTCGTCAATAGTTGTATCAACTGTTATTTCTTTCCTATCTGAAATAAATATTTAAAAGTACCCAGTTAGTGAAAAGATAAACATGCATGTATCTTTCACAAAAAATAATAAAATTAATTAGAGACGAGCCCACTGTTTTGTGTGAATCAAAAGATATATGATGTAGCAGATCTTTCAGGATGAGTTTTATTTTTAATTTACTAAGTGGAAGGCATCAATAGCAGTATAAATGATATACCACTTAAAGTGTCAGAGCTGACAGTATAAACTTACACTTATATGTTACTAAGAAAGTATACGAAAACTGATGCAGGTAATTAAATAGCGGACATAACATAACAAATGATATCTTACTTCAACTAACTATATTTTAGATGGCATAGCAAACGAAGTAGTATTAATGTTATCTTACTTTTACAAAGTGCCTGTAAAGCAGATTGTATCTGTTTTTATCTTGATTTTATTAGAAGATGACATAGCAGACTTAGTACTATAAACATTATCTTACTTTTACTAAGTGCCTGTACAGAAGGTTCTATCTCTTCATGTTTGTAACCCATTTCAGACAATGTTTCTATCACTGCACAGTGCTCTGTGTTTGCTGCCTTGCTTTGCACCTCACTTATATGTAGATTACGAATTTCTCTGGAAATATTGTGTGGATTGGACGCAGCGGGAATGACGATGGCCTTGGGCTGAAATAGTCAATGTTTAACATTATTACAAGACTGTTCACAGAAACACATTACGTCATCTGGTAATATGTCTATAATTGAAATCTTGAGAGACAGATGACGACATTCTGTTCCCTCTGTGTTAACCTAGGCCAGCCACAACTTTCATGAAAGTTGAATGACAAGAAAAGGGATAGCATTGGACCTGATGTTAAACCAAATAATTAATCACAATGCAATATTAGTACAATAACCAATCAAGTTACGCAAAATATATCCGTGGCCTTGCTGCCTTGTTAAACTAAATAATTAATCCCAAAGCAATACCAGTACAATAACCAGTCAAGTTACGCCAAATATATCCGTGGCCTTGCTGACCATGCTTTATATTTCCTAAAACCATTGTTTGCCTAGGAACGAGTTTATACCTTCACCAGAATGCATTGGATATAATACAATGACTATGAATTAATTGTAAATATGTATAGGACTCAATGGAACTGTTTGATTTTATCATTTTGCATGTAAGAAGAGTAGGTAAACAGCCAGTTTCGTCCCGATTTGGTTTACAATGACGGTAATCATCTTTGCGGAGTGAATCTTTCTTGCACAATACATGAGCCCTATTTTCTTAGGATTATTGTAAAGCTTTGAGGTAACTCTATTCGAATGACATAGGATGTTTTACCTATAAAACGTTTAGACAGTATGATCATTGAGGGTTAGAACTGGTTGATTTACATGGACAAAAAGAAGGAATTTAATTGGTGTAACGTGACCTATATATCGTAATTCCTCACACCACATATCGTGTACCATCGGGATTAATAAGTCATAATAATATAGAGGGACGTTCATTAATTCAAATATTGGTTGTAAGAACCACATCGTTTAAAGTCATATCAAGCTAAAACACTTCTAATGAACTCGGTGAATTCCGTATGAAGTAGTAAGCAATCGGTATTGTTCGTGGGCTTGACAGTCATTTCCGTCAGAAATGACCGACAAGTCAAAGTGTAATGCTAAACCCTTCCGCCAGTCTTTATACTGTAATAGATACCGACGTCATATGGAAATTTCAAAGCTCATTGAGTTAAGCAGACGGTTACTTTTGGGTATAATGTAATTAAAAGTTGTACTCGTTAGTTTTGTGACAAACAGGCAAAGATTAAAAGATTGCTTAAATGTTTCACTCACAGTTCGCGATGCAGCAACAAAATCAGTTGTTTTTTCTCGATACGAATAACAACACACGATATCAACTGTAACACAAATAACTGAATCTGTACTTATTGTTCTATTATAACACTTGCCTGACTATGATGAGAAGTTGCCAATGCGATGTAATCTTCCCCTTTAGTCTCTATGAGGAATTTACAGTGTGGAAAGTTGATACAGTGTTCTATGCAAGGGTCGTCAGTAGGATCCCACCGTTGTAAACCTCCGTCACAGGAAAAACATCGTACAACGTCACGAGTACCTGAAATATGGAATAACATACATAAACTGTCCCTATCTCACTTCAAAAATACATAAAGGTCGCTGCAGGACCAAACACTCACTGTCCCGTGTCTTTAACAAGCCTAGTCAGATTAACATTTGCATCAGCCTACAACATCGTTATATATCAACAAGGGAGATAACCAATACTAATTAACGAGATATTTAATCGGTGATTAGTGTTTCGTTTTTACATGTATAGTTACCATACCGTTGGTTGTATTATACGATTTTCATTGGACAGACAAACGACCATCTACGTATGAATATTTAGTGTCAATTCGTGACGACCTTATATGCGGTGGGCTCGGATCAAATATATGCACAGGGAAATTTAGGTCTCATTTTAAATATTATTATTGATACGTTATATAAATGACATGCGTCATCTGGCTATGAAACTGGTTCATAAACGCTTTTTATAGGTTGTATTTCGATATTTGCAAAGCTAGATGGGTAATGTTGGAAAAGAAACTGAAAACATATGCTTTCTTATTGAATACTTTGATATTTTGCCTTCTTTCTTCCGTTTGAAAAAAGGATGTAGTGTCCGTCGATAGTGTATACTTCGATATAATGTCGTTTGATATTATATTAAGATCTATTTCACGTGCCGCTAAGAACGAAACTATTTCCATAAAGTAACGTTACGAAGCGCTCACATCTAACCTTTGATGAGTTTAAAGACCAGCTAACAAAGTTTACATCATTTGTAGATGACACGAAGTGAAACATTAATAGGCATATTAAAATAAATCAGGCATATTTATAGAGTTTGCTGTGTGTAAATACATACGTATTTCCGACGTAATAATGTTACGTTTAGATCAATAACATTGCTCGATTGTAGATTCGTTCTACATTTGACATATGCTATAGGCCTACACTGGGTTTGATTTTCGTTAAAAATCTATATAAGTGTATCTCAATTACACATAACCAAACTAATAAAGAGGGCTTTAATATCTGCTATAATTATTAAGCAAATGAGTGTTTTAAAGGTAGGGCTTCTGATTATTGTTGTCATTCTCCGATGAGAAGTTTTTCAACGCAAAATAGATGATGTGCGTTCGCTTTACTGATAAATTGGGCATCGTAACAAAGAACACATATATCCAAGCGTAAATACCAGAATAATATTATACACGAGTTTTTAATGAAATCCACTGTTAGAAAGCTTTACACAGCATTTTGACGACGATACATTTTCGAGTCGAAACCAAATGGGGAACAAAAACGGTAGTTCTTAATTCATATTGTCCAGAAACCATCAGAAAGGGCAATAATTGCGCGATAAATCGTAAATGTTAATTTATCAAAACAATTCAAAAACTTTTTTAATTTTTTTTAAACGCTCGAAGTGTTTAAAACAAACAAAACGACACATTTTAAATGGGTTATGGTTATTGCATGATTATGGGAAATTATTGGGTTGGAACTCGTTCCTTCTGCGGAGTTCTGCTCTCGAAACTCAGCCGAAGGAATTCGCCCTACACAATACTTTCCCATACAGAAGACATAAAAATAAACATTTCTGCACGTTCTCAATGTCAAAGCTTATCTTCCTTAATGTTTTCTTTTGGTATGTTAACAGGCATACGCTACTGATTATCTACGTTCTAAAATCAAACGACTCGCGTCAAGAGATTGGGAGTTTAAGGTGGAATCATACCTTTGAAATAACGTCGTTTTTGACGTCAAAACGTACGTTTTTGCGACAATGACAGTGTTGTTAAAGAAATCACCATTACTTCCTCATTTCAATTTGGATTCGGATAAAATGAACTTAAAACTGAAGGGAATACAATAACCTGTATGATAATATCAAGTATATACATCTGTCATGACAATTAACGTTACATAAAGCGACTTAAAGTAGAAATATTCGCTAGAATATTTTAACAGTTATTTGATTATTTCTAATTTAATCAAAATTCGCCCAAGAGATTTTTTATAACATAGAACACCTATTCATCTACCATTTGCTAAACTTTCAAGCAAATCTATCGTGTCGATTTTTAATAAATCACAATGGCGTTAAGCCTCTTGTGTGCGTCGTAACGTTCACTGCGGAATTAAAAATTGAGACGCATCCAGGGTAATTAAAATGAATACTTATTTTTTCCTTATAATTATCAATTTCATTCTTAATTTAAGCTAGCCCTAAATAAATAATGGTAGGTAGTATATATGTGTTTCTATTTAAAGAATTAAAGTAATTACGGTCGTAAATAATTTAGCATAAAAACCAACAAAATAATATTTGGATTTGTCATATCAGAGACATATGTTTATATGTCTCAGTGTTTATATGTCTCTGGTCATATGTATAAACTGCCTCGTTAACTTTCCTGTTCAACTGTTGTTCTATATATGAAATATAATTATCACAAATATTATATGTCACCCTTGTTTTTTTGTATCGTATTTGAGATAACAATATACAAATGTTGATCTCAATATGCAATTTTGAGAATTTCGAAGTCTATACCTGTCATGCAAAGCTTTCATTAAATTGTAATTTGTGTTTACACTGCTGCGCAGTAATGTGTGATTAAAGGAATGACCATTACTATCTCATCTTATATTAACATCGATTTGAAGCGAATAATATAAACTCCGTCATGATATATAGTTCACAATTTTTCCTTAAATAATTTTAAAGCAAAACTTGGTTTATTTAACGAACTCGCTGACTAATAATACAGTTATTACCTTACGTCTAATTTACTAACAAAAAAAGGCCATAGATATTTCTTTTAAAAGAAATCATTATAATTCAGAACACCATTATTTCTCCAATTTACTCCAATTTGTTGGAAATATATCGGGCGGACTTTTAGTAAAACGCTATGCCGTAATACTGTTGACCTGCGCCGGTACGCGCATTGTGGAACTGGAAATGAAACACAGCCACACATCCCTTCTTCTATCTTTCTTTTTTTACTCCATATGTCCCCGTTATTTTAAAACTACCTGTACTTCGGTTTGTCTTGAGAATTGTTTTTTACCCTAAACCCAAATTCCATGGGTTGATTTTAAGTAAATCACAATGCCATAACACCGTAGAAGATCACACCTTTGGTCACATGTTCGTAACTAATTACTTGTGTTGTCGACACACTTCCAATGATAAAACAAAATGTTTCATTACCCGACTATAAATTGTCTACAATTTCTAGAAACCTGTGCAATGACATCGAAGGCTCACTACATAGTGCAGACAACGATGTGATAGCACTCCACGGGATATGTATGTAGACAATAATAGTGGGTTATTTACCAAAACTATACAGGAAAATATTGTCAATAAACACCTGTTTTCAAACAGCTCTAGGTTGAATTGAACTGCGGAACTGTGTGAATACAATCAAGTAAAAACTTTCATAACATCTTGTACATAAGGTTTTCCAAAGGGAAGAAAGTCAAATAGTTATTCTCGATGTTTTATCATATAAAGTGTTTCCTTAAATAACTAAAGCATAATCACAGATAGAATAGATAGAAAGCTTTGCATGCTGTTCAGTTATAATCTTTGAAGTTCTGAAACTTGCTTTTTGCCTGATTAAGAGAAACGCATTCTGTATTTACTGTTATCTGAAAATACATCACAAAATGCCTAGAGTGACAAATATGAAAGTAATAATAAAATATATTAACAATTTCTTCCATGATAATTCTGACGAATAAATTTGAAATAACCGAATTACTGTTAAAATATTTTAGCGAAAGTTTCATTTTTACTCCCCTTATGTTACGTTAATTGTCTTTGCAGTTGTATGGAAATTACATCACTTCGTAGGTAATTTTATTTTCTTTGGTCTGGTGTTGACTCTTTCCAAATACCACTTTAAACAAGAAAGCCATGCTGATTTCTTTAACAACACTGTCATTGTGGCAAAAAACGTACGTTTTGACGTCAAAACGACGTTATTTCAAAGGTATGATTCCACCTTAAGCCCTTTCCCACATATGACAAATCTGCAGCGGACGACTTTGAAAATGTATACTAAAACATATGGTAAATCTCTATAATTGTAGGTATAATTACTGAAAAAGTTGAAAACGTTGTGGCAAAAGGAGAAAGTGCTCATTTTCAGCAAGTTCTACTTTTGTCATGATGTTTTCAAAAGCCGTCTGCTGCAAATGCGTCAACATGCGTCTATAGGTAAGAAAGGGTATCTGCGTACAATGAAGTCTAGGGCCAGCCTGTGAATTCGCACAGTCTCATCAGTCTCTACTCTCCGTCTGCATGTTATTTGGTCCTAGATTCGTCTTTTGACTGAAACACTAGATTTGGCCCCATTAGTTAAACGTTATATTACCAGCTTTATTTCATCCCGTAACAGAGTTGTACAGAACCAGAAAAGCTAAACGCGATTCAAATATAAACAATGATGCATTGGATGGTTTATTATAAAACATGTTATATCATAAATGACGTCGCCGGAAGTGTAATAAAGCCATTGAATAAATTGCGTATTCAACTAGTGTAATAACAATGCTACGTAACCTGACGTCATAACGTAACGTTTAGCGTTGTAAATACGCGCGCTTTATAGCGACGTTTATATGGATATAGCGCTGTAAATTATTAAATTAGTATTTATGATATAAAAAGAACATTACATTCGTGGTCATTCAATACGAAATGTATTAAACTCGTTTTCTAAAAGTGATAAAAACTGGCCAAGGCTCGATCTTATCAATTTCAGAAAACTCGTTTAATAAATTCCCTTTTGAATGACTACTCATGTAATATCCTCTATTTATTTATTGTGACAATTTAACCCAAGTTGTAATGTCGATTTCTTAGCTTTGATTTGGGATTGAATCAAGCCTTAATTGAAAAGTATGCCTACCGACTTTCATTGGTCTCAGTATATTCATTATCAATTGTTTTTGTAGTTTGTAGCATTGTATGTACCAACGCGGACATAATACACAATGTTTCGGAAAATAGTTGCCTTAGAACGTATCTAATAGATACAATGAACATACAATATAAGCATTTACCTGTGTAAAAAAGTCCTGCTGCAGAAAGTTTCTGTGGAGTCTGTACCAGATTGGTCGGCCAACCGCTGTATGACGAAAGACGGACGGAATACGAAATGTAATCCGGATGTCGGTGTGTTGGAACTACTTTTGGTGGGGTTGGTGTGAAGGTTTGCGGTGTAGAATATCCTTTAAAGTAATAACATTTGTTAAATTGGTTGCCATAAAGGACGAACCTAGCTTCAATAGTGTATGACCAGTGAATACCAAGATCAACTTGCTCACTGTAAGAAACGTTATTATCAGGATGAAAGTATATATATCAAAACATGCACTAGCAGCAATAAATAAAATAAAAAAATAAGGCGTTTATACAAAATCATTTAGTGTCATAAAGTTTTTTGTTTGTTTTCTCTTACTAGGGTATTTCGTTTTCAAAATAGCTAGGCCTCGTCCTCTATGTCTCCCCAAACTGACAGTGCAAACAAAAGGTCAGCATGGTCTACAGAGAGTATCATATATCGGTTAAATATCCATGGCGCCGTATGTCGGACAAAACATAGTAACAGTTTGGTGACTAATCAAACTTACAACAGCTACGAAGAAACAATGCAAAAGATGTACGGTATTTTTTTTATCAGGAAGATATACACATTTTCCTAATTGAATAAAGAAGCCAGGACCTAAAAAAGTAAATTGAGGTTATAACCGCCCCCCCCCCCCCCCACCCCACTATTGACCCGATTCCGACCTTTGTACACATTGTATGTACATTGTATGTATACTGTATGTTGTTAAGAACCCACATGATCGCTCACCTATGCACTATGAATTGTAATGTTGTCAGGTAAGCGAAAAAAAGAGGTCCAATGTCAAGTATAGCTCCATTTGACACCAGGCAAAATAACCTAACCAATGTCGTGCGTCTTTTGTCAAATTAATAGGACTAGGACATAAGGATACTGAAAGGTCTGTTTCAGATAAGAAGAGTTGAAAGTTTTTATCAGTTCTACTGGTCCAGTTATCCTAACCCAAACTGCTAACCCCAAAAACCCGAGCGCCAAGGAGAGCAGACATCACTACCATTGTTTTTATAGGTATTTGATATGACCCGGCCGGGGATCGAACCCGTGACCTCCCACACCCGAGGCGGACGCTTTACCTCTACACCACCGAGGCGGTTATGCTAGGTGGTCTCTTATCGATGTACATGCACACATGTATGTTCCAGTGTTTTGCATTCTTTATGGTATTGATATTGTGTTTAAAAAATTCAAATATTGTTTTCAGTATAAAATCTGTCATATCTTATTTGCAAACATACGGATAAATAAAGCTTTATAATATACGAGTACAGGTATTGATTAATGTTGAAAACATTATGACAAAATAGGAAACACAAAAGCTAATATGGCTTTGTACACATATGTTAGAGGATCAGTTCATCAGTGTTCGGGACAGACAGACCTTCTTTTTTGATTTGTTCAATTGACAAACGTAATCCGAATACCTGACTATCGGATGTGGTTGTTCAGTAACATTACAATGGGTCCAATTGATTTGATAAGAAACATTCTCTACGGAATTACGGGATATGTGTACGACTAAATACCTAACAAAGTTGACTGTAGAGAGACGAAATATTGATAAGGATATTCGCTGCTGAGGCAGTTATTTAATAGGATTTATTGAGGGTACGAATATCAGAAAGTTCGAAAGTATTTGGTACGAATCTTATTTTAGGTCACCAGTAACGTTGCTTTGTTATAAATCCGCCATTATCCATGTGAAAAACGTTCCTTTAGACAACATGGTTCGCGAATAAGAAACTAGGCCCAAAGAGGTAAAAGTTGATGAATAATTTAATTGCATTCAATTATTATCTTCTGCAATGAAGTTTGTATATGTAATATTGTCTTTTCATTTTCGACGTACATGTAAATGCGACCAATATAAAATACATGACCAGTTTGAACGTTGGGTTTGACTTTTCTTTGCGCCTTTGCGTTAATGCCCATGCGATAACAAAAGTAAAACGGAGGAATTTGTCTTACCTGTTGTTTCCCCAGTTACAGTATGGATTTCCGTATTATTCACAGTAGTGTTTCCTTGTGCGTATGTGGTTCCAGTTGCAATACTTTTCTGTTAAAATTAAAAGGCAGAGTACCATGAACACCATGGACCGATATCAATATACAGGGGTCGTGATTGCGAATTACGGCCCGCCATTGTAATTCACGTTATTTGTATTCCACAAATGAACGGTCTATGTATGAACGTAGCCTGTTGCTAGTGAACAATGGTGTGTGAAGATCTGGTGAGAGAGAGCCGAGAAACACATGGTTATGTGAATTGACAACTCGATGTTAATGAAAAACTTTTGACAACGGCGTTTATCAATAACTCAGCTTAAATGTATTACCTTTATCTCGCTAAGTCTGGTTGGTCAAAGAAGCTGTATTAAGAATCCACACTTTTCTCCCGAATACCGCACGTGTTCTAGTTAAGGATCGATACTCTGGATGAAGTCTTTTAATCCAAGACTGCAGTAATAGCAGCGAACAAGATCTGCCTCTTCTGAATTAAAAGAATCGTAGTAAAACAGAGTTGAGAAATGAAATCGAGAATAGTAAGCACGTTTGTCTTTATGATCTGGATCTTTGCCTACATTGTTCGTACTAAATAAACAGTTTACAGTGCGTGAAGTAGGGTCAACATGTGTTGTGTAAAGGTAACTTCTAATACCGACACCAGCGCGTCGTAAAGATATATCTGTGTCTATAAGTACTGATGCGGGAAGCGAGCAAATACAACCGTTTTCAAAAAAGTGTAACATTCGACTGGGGGTCGAACCATGGTTGTCCACCTTGCTAGGCGGACGCGAATTCGGCAGTCACTTTGTATATTTTTCTTAGCTATTGTGACAGAGTGAGGCACGTCAACCACATCAATAAATATAAATATAATGCTGTAATATTCTTGAAAAAACATTTAGATGGTGAATGTACTCAGGAATAATTTCTCCATTTGCCACGATGTTTTAAAACAAATCGTCTGCTGCAGATGCGTCAAAATGCGTCTGCAAGTCGGAAAGCGTTACCCGCTGTACGGAAGGTTTAAAATAGTACATAGTGACTTTCAAATCGCAATGTGCAAAACAGACCGTTAGTTTAAACTTATTTATTTTACATCGATTGCGAAACAAGCTTTAAGCTTATATTAATCAAGCTCGATGTCTGCTTCCTTGATACTTAGTCAGTGCTCACGCCGTTTGTGTGTAAGAATCCCAAAGGAAGAACCCGCTCATCACGGTATTCGAACATGGAACCTTGGGAACAAGAGGTCGACGCTCTTCCTCTGTACCAGTGTCTTCCACAGACCGTTATAGCGAGTACACAGGAATGGTGATACAAATACTATATGTGGCAAAATCATTATGGTGCAATCAGGGTACAATTCCATCAGCTTACTTAGCGCTAAGTAATACTTAAATACTTAAAATCACATTTTATCATTTTTTAAAACATGAATGGTGGAATGAATTTAATTATATGGCTAAGTTGACATAAATATTTACCGTGCTGACTTACAATTAGTTTAACCAAGCGAATTTTTAGCTATTTTTATTAGGGAAACAAGAATTATGAAATATACGTTTCAGTATTTAATTATTACTTAACGATAAATAAAGTTGATGGAATTGTACAACAAGTAGCCTAACAGGAAAGATCACGATAATATGACATGACCTCGTGGATCATGTAAGTGGATGTTGTTGTCTTCCTAGTTTGACAGAAAGTCATCTCAAGCTTTTTATAATTCTGAAGATCCTTTTAAATTTTTCAAACGGGCAGACGCATTTTTACCCATCTGCAGCAGACGAGTTTTGAAAACAATGTGTCAAAAGGAAAAAAAAAACTATGTAAGGAATATCTCCACATTTGCCACAATGTTTTCACCATTCAACAGCGACATGGCTACAACCTGCCCATCTCTATGCAAAGTCACTCCCATCAAAATCCCTTTAAATGATAAAACAGGGCCGCGACGTTACGGGAATGTAAGAAAAGTGATTACAATAATTTAAGTACAGGGATCTTATACAAAAGGTGAAATAAATTAAAGAAACATAATTAATATTTCTTTCGTTTTTGTTATAATATTGAAATATTTATTCAAGAGTTTGTTAAAATTTACTTTCCTGTAAGGTTACGCTCCGTTTAAAAAACAGAATCAATACCTGTGTAAAATCAAAGAGCCAATGGCACTGTAGTGGCGATCGTATGGAAAATCCTGCAAAGTAACAAGCAGTATATCGGTGTAGGGCTTGCGATGACTCTGGTGCGGGTAAATTTGAGAATGTATCAACCCTGCATCTTTTGACAGTAGAATAATGTTAGTTTGCCAGAATGTTGTCTTGGTGATTTTTTAGTTACGTTCTGAAATTGGTCAGGATGTGTTCAAAATTAGGCCATTCCAAAGTTAAGAAAAATCTAGTTGGTATTCGATAGACTACCGTTTTAGCTCATTAGAATGGCTATTTGTAAACTAAATTATTCGGGAAATCACATGTTCATCACCAGGTCGCTAGGCCATATTAAGATAAAATATTTTTTACACTTTAGAAATGACTAAATTATCAAGAAAAGAGAGAAAACAGTATCCATTAGTTTGGTGTTTGTTTCAATGATGTCCGATATTAAACAGGTCTGTTCAATTTAGTCCCTTCACATTGCATGATTAAGGGTTGTCAGAGACATATAAACACAGTGTATTTATATGTTTCTGAGGTTGTTAAACTGCTTCGAATAATGTGAGTGCAAAAACAAACACAAAACATGCTCAAAAAGCACAATTTCACTATTTGCCAAACTGTTCAATTTATAAAAATATAGGCATATATTATAATGCTCGATCTCCAAACTAAATTAGGCTACACTTTCAGCATTGATTGCTAATTGACTCTAGAACGTGCAGACGTGTATACATAACGTGTGTACACACTGACATTGTGTGTCCTTTAAACCTTTGTAAACCAGTCTTATCATCTAGATGCTTTCATATATTTAAACAACTACACAATAAAGCGTTTATAATATTGAGATAATCATGCAGTCTCGCGAGCTATTTATAGAACCTTTTGGAATTTCCAGATTTGAGTATCATCAGAGTTACCGGTATGTGCAAGGCAGATAGAACGCGCAATGATATTTATTATCTGCCCGATCATGATGATGATAATATTTACATATTTTAACTCTATGTAGATAATGTCTTGATAAAACTCAAATATTAGTAACAATCCGGTACCAAAGTAGCACTGACATAATTATTATTAATCACGTCTCTGCATCAATGATGGAACTATAACGGATGTGAGTAAATTAGTTTGCAGTAAGGAAAAAAAATATCAACCGATTGTTCAAAACCGACTATGTAAATATTTTTCGTTGTTGTTGTTTCTGTTAGCATTGTGGCGATTGTCAAACCAATCGCCACAAAAAGACGTAATTTGCAAGTTTCGTAGGATCTTGAATACGTGAAAACGACCACCTTGCATAGGAAAACAGTCGTTGGCTTCTATCACTGTAGTCTGGATGCTTGACTTGTGGGGTTTTCAAATATCGACTATTCATGTATGAGCTGAAACGATAAATGTATTACACAATTAATGATGAGAACAAAGGCAACAATACATTTATCAATGAATTAGTATGCCTCATTATTCTACCACATGAAAGACTTTGGTTTCAAGACATATGAAAAACTTTATTACAACTGTGTGGTTCCGATTCTTGAATACGGGTCATCTACCTGGGTGTTTAAAACTTATAAATGTTTAGATAACATACATAACAGAAGCATGATATACTATCTTGGAGTACACAGATTCGCACCTGTGACCGCACTGAAAGGGAACACTGGGTGGCTGCCGTGTGTTTATAGACAATCGTTGTCTATAATACGATTCTGGAATAGACTTATCATGACCGAAGAAAATAGGCTTATCAAAACTGTATTCAATATAGTTTATAATGTTTGTAAAAATAATTGGTGTAGTGAGTTGAAAAGCATCTTGTGCAGAATCGGCTTAATGGATTATTATAACAACAAACTTGTAATTAACATGAACCTAGCTGAATTAAAAATCAAACAGTACTATGGGTCGGGGGTCAGCAAGTGTTCAGCAATCACCAAAGCAGAGAACTTATAAGCTGTTTAAAGATAGTTTTACAACAGAATATTACATTAAACTGAACTTACGTAAAAACCGAGCGCTCTCCTTTAGCTCATCTAAGATTCGGGATTTTGCCTTTGAGAATTGAGACAGGCCGATACATTGGCGAACAAATCAATGATCGCTTATGTTTATTTTGTGATAGCTCATAAATAGATTGCGGTTACACGCAACTTTTATACAAGAATAAGATCTTACATATTCGGTGAACTATTTAATACAGAGGCATTCATATGGAACAATGTTCGTCATGCAAAAAACAGGGGAGACAATGTACCACTGTTTAAGCCGTACTAATTGTTGACTAATTTGATTGTTATCTGCTCTTGTTATCATTTTGATAATTGGCGGAAATTACCGGACATTTGTGTAACATTCGGTATGTATACATCGATAGTGCTGCCGAAGGGCAGTAGAGAGATACACAGGGTACTTCAACATGGGATTATAGGGTAATAAAACTAGGGTGTTATGATATCGATTTTTTTAAATCAATTTACCAATAAATAATCGAGCCGGTTTTTTCATCATTATCAATTTCATAATACATGTACATTGTTAAAAACATGGAGCCCTTTCTGTTTTATTATTCATAACGAAATAATAGTGTCAATATTGTATATATAATTATTCGTTCCTCCATGAGTGTGTTACCTCCTTGCAATAGAGAGCATCAATTAACAAATTAGATCCATCAGTTATGGTTTTATTTTGTTAAAAAAAAGAGTCGAAAACAATGCAAAAAGAGTTCAAATGTCTCGTAGCAAGCAATCTCAATTATTCTAACACTGTTTTCAAATATGTGTGAACTCGTGCGTTTTAGTCCATTTGTAAATATGGCTGAGCCTAATAGAAGTAACCTCCCGTTCTAGAAAATATGAAACATAATTCGGAAAATCTAGACTTATATAAATGAAATTAAATGCCGTAAAAATATCGTTTAAAACTAGGTATAGATCTATATGATGGTAATCGGACAAAAAGAAACAGGATAATAAGCAACGGCCAAAAAGTAACAGTTTTTGCCCGGGTAACAGGTAACAGGACAAAAGGCAACAGTTCTGATATTTTCATTTCAGGTTTAAATAATTTTCTAATATATGCCAGAAAATATAATTGCGTACACAGGAGAAATGGCTCATTATAAGGAATTTCTCCTTTTCCAATAATGTTTTCTTCAACCTTTTTTTAACATCTGACAGGAGACTAGCAACAGTTCTAATATTTGTAATAATTGTTGACAGAATATATCATTACGTAAAAGGGAGAAATTGCTAATTATTCCCACACTGTTTTCCTTTCGCTTTTTCAAACATCTTCACACAGATATGCATAATACGTAAAATAACATTGCAAAGTGAAACAAAAATTGAGTTACATATATTTTTTGTAGATTTGTAAATAGTTTAATCCGACTCAATTTTTTTGAACAATGCTTTAGGGTATAAAACACACAAAAATGTATCAAAATTAAAGAAAATCATTACAATATGAAGAAGGTGATAGTTTGTGTCTTTTTCATATTTGTAGACTTAAACCTATTGATTTGTATTGTATTTTGGAAAATGTGTTGCTTTTTATCCTGTTTCTTGTTGTCCGTTGCTTTTTGTCCTGTTACTTTTTTATCCTGTTTCTTTTTATCCTACAATCCTATATGATAAATATATATTCTGAGTATATTTGTTTAGAACAAAAACACAACCTTATTATTTGAGTGGGGATAATGCCTATTAAAGTTTAGTTAATACAAGTCTACTTTTTTTCTGTGCAATGGATCAGTTCAATGATTTTTTCTTTTTTACGCAATTTTGTAGAAACTCCTAGTTTTTTATTATGAGCTTGAGCTCAGCGATGCTTAATTCGTTGAGGCTTTTCTTAGAACTGTCCTGATTATCCTGTACTCCGCGGTAATCGACTTCTGCCTGTTTAAGTTCATCCTGAATTTTCTGTTTTTACCAGTTGTTTTGGTAATTATCACCTTTAAGACATCATCCGGATTAATGTCAATTATCGCATTATATACATAACGTTGATTAGCGCCAATCAACGTCCCTTTGATGAAATTAGTTATACGAATTAAACCAATTTTAAACATATCAAATTGAACAGTTTGCCAAACAAACTTTGATAGAATTCTTAAACTTACAATGAGTAATGACAAATTATTAAACAACGTTAAATGCAATTTTAAGTATATCAAATTGAACAGTTTGACAAACAAACTTTGATAGAATTCTTACATTTACAATGAGTTATGACAAATTATTAAACAACGTTAAATGCAATTTTAAGCATATCAAATTGAACAATTTGACAAACAAACTTTGATAGAATTCTTACATTTACAATGAGTTATGACAAATTATTAAACGTTTAAAATTTCATTCATAAATTTGGACAAGTCATACAATATGCATGGATATCGACCACCTTAAGGTTTTATTTAACAATTGAATAGTTATAAAAATTATCCATTTTATTTTAGATAGGATAGATAATATTAACAAATGTTGACATTTATCCGTTCTGATACAATCGCATTTTTTCCCCTAAAATACGTAACTGGGGCTAATATCCGTCCGCTTGTGTCCATATTTACATTTTATTGCATCGAATTTAGGTAAAAGGCATTACATGCTGATATATATGTAAGATAACGCAATATACACAGTCTGCACAGCGGGGGTAATAAATAGATATATTCCCCATCATAAATCGTCCGGCAATGGTCGGTAATCATCGGAAGCTTTCGCTAGTAATCACGGAAACGTAAATGTTACCCTAAAACGTTAGTAGTACTTGTAGAAAATGTTAAAAAGGACCAAAATTTCATTACTTTATTTTAATAAAATATATGTCAAATAAAAGGTAAATGAATTTACTACATTATGCCGTAAGTGCCCTGTTATTTTTTTATTTCTAAAAAAGATATGTACTGAAGAACGTGTAAAGATTAGCGGAAAAATACCGTTTTCTTAACGGTTTATATGTAATAAACAGGGAAATTAGGGTGACTGTATTCAAAGTTAAAAAGGACCAAAATATTATTAATATAAAACAAATAAAAAAATATATTTATATTCAGGAGATATTTGTCATGAAAACTTGATAAGTGCCTTTTTAAATTTTTGCAAAATAAAATTGTTATTGAGTAAAAACTAAAAAGTTGCTCTATAATCCCATGTAATTTAAGTTATCGATTTTTATACTCGCTGATTCTCATAGTTGGATATGTGTGCAATTATCGCTTAGTAATAAATTGTGTTTTTTAATCATAAATCATGTGCTAAAATTAGCAAAATGTATAGTTAAAGCTTATGTTGTAAGACGGAGAGCATTATATCCGCAGAATTGATCGTTGTTTCTTTTCGACATACAGGCAACTTTTTGACTCGATTATGGTAGGCATATTTTCAAACCATTATTACGGCGCGCAAGCTAACCCAGCACATAGACGTAACGTCAAATTCGATTTATATCATAAATAACGTCGCCGGGAGTGTAATAAAGCCATTGAATAAATTGCGTATTCAACTAGTGTAATAACAATGTTACGTAACGTCATAATGAAAAGCATTGAAAATGACCGCGCTATATAGCGACTTTATATATATTTTGCGCTAATAATCGTCGAATTGGAATTTATGATATAAATAGAATATAACATTCGTGGTCATTCAATACAAAATGTTATTAAACTCGTTTTCTAAAATTGCTAAAAACTCGCCAAGGTTCGTTTTTATCAATTTTAGAACACTCGTTTAATAAAATCTCGTATTGAATGACCACTCAATCTGTCAAATTTAAGTTCCGTTGCACAAATCTAGTTAACTGCATATATCATTTAGGGATGGGAACGAATATTCGAAAAAACGGACGAATAGTCGAATACTGTTTTCGAATAAGAATATTCGTTTTCAGTGTACTATTTTTTATTATTATTGCTATTTTCTAAAAAAAAAAAGACCATACTTTATTAGTAAAATTCTGACATAAGTCGCGAGTTGGAGCTAATCATAATTAAGGGTGAAATGATTATGAGTGTGTATATGTCGTTTGTTGTGTTTTTACAACGTCAAAACATAAGTAACAATAATAAAATAAATATTGGTCACGCGCACGTTTACCACAGTTTTAATCGTGTGTAACCAGACATCACCTTGACGACCAGTTTGTTCGATATTTTTGAATCAACAAACATGTATAAACGGTGACAGTCTGCAGTTCCGTAAAACCGTCCAAGCCTAACCAAAACATAGTTGATGTTTACAGCAAAGACAGCTGTTGCAACAATTGAATAAATAATATTTAACATCGCATTACGTCTCAAAAGTATGCACCTTCCCTCTAAAAAATTACCTCTTCAAAATTGAAGTCACATTAGCGAACAACTTGAATATTCCGCCATTTTGTTTTCTTCCAACACGCGGTTGAATTGACTAGGCAAAATCTACCGTGTTCCGTTAGGGCCATCGTTGTTTCGCGGTCGACAGTACGATAACGCGATGCGAAAGTGCGAAAACGCGATGCGAAACTGCGAAAACGCGATGCGAAACTGTGAGACCACGATGCGAGGAGGTGATATTAATATCGTACTTTCGCATCGCACTTTCGTACTATCGCATCGCGTTATCGTACTATCGACCTAGGGTCGACAGTATGATAGTACTATCGACCCTAGGTCGATATTAATATCGTACTTTCGCATCGCGTTATCGTACTATCGACCATAGGTCGATAGTACGATAACGCGATGCGATAGTACGAAAGTGCGATGCGAAAGTACGATATTAATATCGACCTAGTGTCGATAGTACGATAACTGAAATAGTTAACCCACCTAGTCTGTAAGAAAAGAACAAATCTGCAGCAGACGACTTTGAAAACAGTGTGACAACAATCTGGAAATGTCCATAAAAAATAGCTAATTTGTTTGATAAAGTTGAACAAATTGTGGACAAAGGAAAAATTGCTTAACATGAGCAATTTCACCTGTGGCCACAATGTTTTCAAAATGTGTCTGCTGTTATTGGGTCAAAATGTGTCAGCAGGTGGGAAAGGGTTAACTTTAAAACTAGCAATTTAAATTGTATTAACATGAATTTTACGTAGCCATTGACAAGTTAATAATACAAACTATTGATTTATTTATCAGCATAGATTAGAAAACAAGTTACTTAAAACTTAAATAAATTCTTCTCGATGCAAACACATTGTATTACCCTGTTAACATCATGTTGATAATATTATTGATACTATTTCGAGAATGGTCCTAAGAATCAAGAATAATGTGATAGGCCTTCATTCCCCGAAAAGAAGCAGATCTGTAAAACAATTAAATAATATAGATTGGTTTGAACTCTACTAGATTAATTAAATGAAAAGATAGAGAATAAAAGTCATAATGCAAGAGACAGTGGATCTAGATCGGTGGGCAAGTCAGGTCAAAATATCTTTACTTATTAAAAACGCTTTGATGCTATTTTAAAGTTAAGAAATTCTTTGATAAGTTGCTAATTTTGGTCGACTGAAAGGTGCTCGTCTCCAAAAGATAGATTGTTTAGTGTTGCTGGACATGGCAGGTTCGATATAAACTTAATTCGATTGCGATTGTACTTGAAACATCGAAACAGGTAGTGAGAAATTGTTTCAGTTGATCCGCAAGAACATAGAGAAGATTAAACTAAAGAACGTCGATGGAGATCATAATTAAACGAACTACATCCAAATCTAAGACGAGTATGAAGAATTTGGGCGCGGTGAAAACCTTTTGAATAGTAAGATGGTTTTATTTGCCTGTTTCTATTAAAAATGAATTTAAAACTCCATGGTGATCGTGCCTGCCTAGTATCTACAGAGAGAGCATTCCATTCTCTTATAAATCATGGAAGAAAATAAAATGAATATACATCGGTTCTAGAGTGTAATAAAGCAATATTGGCGTTATTACTAAAGGAATAGCGAGTTTGTTAGGAATACAATTTGACAATAAAGTGGGTGTTAATTTGTTAGACATTTTGTACATAATTCATTTTGTCTCCTTCGGTGTACCAGAGATTCGAATTTAAAATCATTTAGGAGAGATTCAGTATTGAAAAAATTTAATTGCTCCTGAAACAATTCCTGCAGCTTCAAATTAAACAGCTTCTTTTGATACCTTTGTGCAGTTATCCCAAACGACATCAGTATATTAAAGATTGGGACAAATTAAGGATACATATAGCCTTCCAAGACAAGACCGTGACAGTACAAATCTTTAGCGATCGAAGAATGTCTTATATGTTCAAAATTTTGTCAAGTTACTGTATTGGAAAAATGTAGGGTTTCAATCGACCATCATCCGAAAATGTTAGACCAAGGTGTTTATGTTTTTTGACCTGTGATATTTCGGTGTTATTTAAGTACAAGGATGGATGGTATGTTTTTTCTAATTTTCGGGAAAACAGCATTAGTAGTATAGGCGTCGGTTTAGGTGTAAACAAAGATGACGTAATCGGCGACCATTGTGTTGACCTAGTTACTATTTATAGTATCACATTTGCATATAAGGATTGACACGAGAGAGGACGCCATTTTGTTGACCTAGTTACTATTTATAGTATCACATTTGCATATAAGGATTGACACGAGAGAGGACGCCATTGTGTTGACCTAGTTATTTATATACAATGACTGAGCATGTGTGGCGTCCATTTTGGGAATCCATACGACACGATATATTCCTTTAGTATAGTCGGTACATAGTCAAACATGTATGGCAATACATTTAACGTCTTACCTCTAGAGCGTCCAGAGTTCAAATGACAGAGGTCCCGATCCATTTTTAGACTCGTTATTTCACCATATTTGTATAAATAGATTATGTGTCATTTTCTATAAATAGATTATATGTCATTTACTATAAATAGATATTTCTAATAGTTCTATATTTAGAATGACATCATGGGCCTATATTTAGAAAGTGTTGGAGCTGGCGGAGAAATTCGACCTACCCTGTGCTACATTGTTTCGGGAAACTGAAAGATCCATACGACACTATATATCCCTTTTCGTATAGTCGAGCCGAAGCACGCAGTCAAACATTAGATTCTAGCGGATATGTTGTTGGAACCCTCGTAAATAATGGCGGGGAAATTCGACCTAACCTTTGCTACATTGTTTCGGGAAACTGAAACATCCATACAACACGATATATCACGCAGTCAAACATGTATGGCAATAAATTTAACGTCTTACATCTAGAACGTCCTGAGTTCAAATGACAGAGGTCCCGATCTATTTTTAGACTCGGTATTTCACCATCGCTATCGGATATTTCATCAGAAACTCACCAGGTGTGAGAACAATAGAGCATTGAAATGTCAAAGAAAACGTGGACAATGGATGAATAGACTGCTTTAAACCAAACGGCGACACAGTGTCTGAAGAACACCTGCACGTTTTAACTTGCCTGAGAATAACCCTTTACACTGCTGTTCAAAAGTTTATCCTTCATGATGAAAGTTATTATTATGTTTGAATTTGCACTTGAAAAGTGTCAGTGAAGTTAAACACGACTTTACCAATTTGATCATATTTCAAATAAAGAGGGAAAAGGAGCCCATTAAAAGCGTCAAATCAGTTTTTGCTAATTTGTGTCACTATTTACGCTTTAACTTATTCTCTTTATGCTACCAAATGATAGAGGTCACCAAAAGCTTTCATTTAAACCAAAGTTTGTCGCTATAATTGTTTACCGTTTTCGAGTTATGTAATATGCGAGATTTTTAAACCCCCAAAATGAACTTGCCCCGATCCTCAAGTTTGATATACCAAGAAAACTATAAGGGACACCCCTGTGGAGTACATAAAGAGTGATTCCAGCCTCGAGTCTGATAACAGTCTAGACATGCCCGTTTGCGACGATTGCGGTATCGTGTTTGGTGATGTTCATTCTTTACAAAATCATGTCAAACGATGGTGTAATAAGCGTTCTGCCACGGAGGATCACGCGGAAACGCCTCCATTAACACGGTGGATATCCTATGACCAGAGCGAAGAAGATGTAAAAGATAAAGACAGCGAAGAACACAACGTGTTTGGAGTCATGTACCGTAAAGCTTCGAACAATGATGAAAAATCTTGGCGAAAAAAAGTGGAAAAGTATGAGCGAGATGGAATGTCCAATGACGAGGCCAAGAAAAAGGCAGACTCAAAAATAGTAGCGGAAGATACAACACATGTCTTACGTATGTATAGCCAACTGCTTCTCCACACATTCCAATTAGAACACGGAGTCATTCACCAACGTGTCATGGAAGATGTACACGAACTCGTGTCCGAGGGAATGATACTAGAACAGGCCATACAGTCGGCCATTAAGAAACACCGTTATTTAATAGAAGGTATAGTGAAGTCTGAGAACGACGACGTTAGCGACGACGGTAGCGACGACAGTGATGGTGAAGAAATGCTATAAGGGGAGGAAAGTTACAGCTAATAGATAAAGATAAAACTATCACTCGCTGTGTACTTTACTACCGTCGACGATGGACAAAGTAGAAATGTGGACACGACATTTTCAGCGGATGGCTGAAGGGAAACTGAAACCTAATCATAAAGGACAATACGTCGTGAAAAAAATTCAGATGGGTGGGGAGATGAAAGAACCTACCATTAACTTTGTGACGCCCATGGCTCACGCTGTCGAACAAGCCAAGTCAGAGGTAGCCAGGAAAAGAAAACATATCCAGATTGAAAATGCGAAAAACGGGTATCGAATGCACGGACCACCGGGACCACGTGACTAAATTATCGGAAAGAAAATGCCGGGGGAGCCCTAAATTAAACACGTTTACAACATAACGGAACGGTGGACAGTTATTCATAGACGTCATGGATGGAGAATGAGACGAATTGACAATGATTTTCATACTGTAATGAATCGTGATTTGTAAATAATGTGTTCAATAAATAGTGTTAGTTATTTTGAACTACAGTACTTGTTTATATAATAAAATTGTAGAAATTGTATTCATGTCTTTGTTTTTCTTTTACCCATTGCGCTGCTTATTTAAAGTACAATGTCATGAAAACATTGATCGGTTATCTTTCAAATTCGAATATATCCGTATCTCGATGAGAGCTTTCGAATGATATACAAATTGTAAACATCGGTTCAGAACTAAGGAAGATATGACCATTGTAATATATAATGACGTACTTTCCGGCTTACAGACAGACCAAACTTCCGCTTTGACCTCCTCAATCGATAGAGTTTACGAAACCCTTTTCAACGAGTCAAAACACGACTACATTCGGACAAGAAATAAAGGACTTATCGGCATTTACGCATTGAGGAGACTTTTGACGCACTTTGAAACAAACACATATTTAAAACGACGATAACTAGAGAACTAATATTCGTAGGACCATGCGAGATCTTTCCAATGGTATATCAAACTTGAGGATCGGGGCAAGTTCATTTTGGGGGTTTAAAAATCTCTCATATTACATAACTCGAAAACGGTAAACAATTATAGCGACAAACTTTGGTTTAAATGAAAGCTTTTGGTGACCTCTATCATTTGGTAGCATAAAGAGAAAAAGTTAAAGTGTAAATAGTGATACAAATTAGCAAAAACTGATTTGACGCTTTTAATGGGCTCCTTTTCCCTCTATATTTGAAATATGATCAAATTGGTAAAGTCGTGTATAACTTCACTGACACTTTTCAAGTGCAAATTCAAACATAATAACTTTCATCATGAAGGATAAACTTTTGAACAGCAGTGTAAAGGGTTATTCTCAGGCAAGTTAAAACGTGCAGGTGTTCTTCAGACACTGTGGCGCCGTTTGGTTTAAAGCAGTCTATTCATCCATTGTCCACGTTTTCTTCGACATTTCAATGCTCTATTGTTCTCACACCTGGTGAGTTTCTGATGAAATATCCGATAGCGATGGTGAAATACCGAGTCTAAAAATAGATCGGGACCTCTGTCATTTGAACTCAGGACGTTCTAGAGGGAAGACGTTAAATTTATTGCCATACAATTTTGACTTCGTGCCGACTATACGACATACTAAAGGGATATATCGTGTTGTATGGATGTTTCAGTTTCCCGAAACAATGTAGCAAAGGTTAGGTCGAATTTCCCCGCCATTATTTTCGAGGGTTCCAACAACATATCCGCTAGAATCTAATGTTTGACTGCGTGCTTCGGCTCGACTATACGAAAAGGGATATATAGTGTCGTATGGATCTTTCAGTTTCCCGAAACAATGTAGCAAAGGGTAGGTCGAATTTCTCCGCCAGCTCCAACACTTTCTAAATATAGACCCATGATGTCATTCTAAATATAGAACTATTAGAAATATCTATTTATAGTATATGACATATAATCTATTTATAGAAAATGACACATAATCTATTCATAAAAATATGGTGAAATACCGAGTCTAAAAATATATCGGGATCTCTGTCATTTGAACTCTTGACGTTCTAGAGGTAAGACGTTTAATTTATTGCCATACATGTTTGACTATGTGCCGACTATACTAAAGGGATATATCGTGTCGTATTGATGTTTCAGTTTCCCGAAACAATGTAGCAAAGGGTAGGTTGAATTTCTCCGCCAGCTCCAACACTTTCTAAATATAGACCCATGATGTCATTCTAAATATAGAACTATTAGAAATATCTATTTATAGTAAATGACATATAATCTATTTATAGAACATGACACATAATCTATTTATAAAATATGGTGAAATACCGAGTCTAAAAATAGATCGGGACCTCTGTCATTTGAACTCTGGACGCTCTAGAGGTAAGACGTTAAATTTATTGCCATACATGTTTGACTATGTACCGACTATACTGAAGGAATATATCGTGTCGTATGGATTCCCAAAATGGACGCCACACATGCTCAGTCATTGTATATAAATAACTAGGTCAACACAATGGCGTCCTCTCTCGTGTCAATCCTTATATGCAAATGTGATACTATAAATAGTAACTAGGTCAACACAATGGCGTCCTCTCTCGTGTCAATCCTTATATGCAAATGTGATACTATAAATAGTAACTAGGTTTACAAAATGGCGTCCTCTCTCGTGTCAATCCTTATATGCAAATGTGATACTATAAATAGTAACTAGGTCAACAAAATGGCCGCCGATTACGTCACCTTTGTTTACACCTAAACCGACGCCTATACTACTTGCATTGATTCTGTTTCGTTAGGATTGAAAGACAATAGCCATTTCATAGACCATTACTGAATTATTAAGATATCTCGATTTCGACGCCTGATGCGATCAAAATAAGATTTCCGGCTACTGGCTAAACTGGCTGTTAGTCTAAACACATAGTATATACCTCTCGACGGAAATGCATCGTGACTAACACCTAATCAGAATCAGTTTCATTTTCCCCGGAATCACGCTCAAGAAACTCTGCTACAGTCCGTTTTATATCGTATTCAAACTGCTTGTTTCTGTACGATTTCTCCGGACCTCTGCACATTGATTTCAAGATCATTGGTAATGCGCACGTAAAAAGCGACATGCAATTCCTGAAACTTATCGGTTTTGTAAGAAGAACCAAGGAACCCCCAATGACACCTAGAATGATGAAGAGTTTGAGTAGAGACACGAACATCTGCTTACGACATGGACAATTAGTTTCAATGATATGCTCAAATATGGACTCCTCGACACCTTTGACATGTCGCTCATTGTCAACTATCAGAATGATGTTGCCACTGAGTCTCTGTATGTGTTCACATGCAGAGACAATGCTTTTCAAAACGCGCCAGTAGAACATGGAGTAATTCTTTACACAATCCCACAAGAAATACAATACAGTGAAGCCGAAGATAAGGTAGCCATAGGAAAGCTTTGGGTAAATGACAACGCCAGTGTAGGTGAATATTAAGATGCGAGTAACGAACAAAGTGGCGTCCATGAAGATTGTGCAGAACATGTACAAAAATAATAATGCAGCAATGACAAGTATAACCGATGCAATAACGGCAATCATTTTATGGCATACACGCATTGATCGGAATCGCAGGCCAAATATATTGAAGAAACTGAAAGCTCGAATAATTGTGATGGCAAAGGAAACAATTGGCAACCCATTGATACCAACACAGACAAATACTTCAACAAAGCATGTTAGAAGATAGATAGGGAGCAATATATAGTGGCATCTTGAAGTAGCAAAATCCATCCACATATTGATCTGAATTGACCCAACTTTCTTCCAGAATTTCACATTTACCAACATATAAAACTCACCAAGATACGTATTGTATAATTTGTGAAAACCATTCGGCCGTATGACACGAACGGATCCTAGTCTCTCAACAGTGTTCAAGTCGAACATTAATGTAGATTTGACCTCCGAAGCTTTTGATCTTTCTTGCAAACCTCGAGCGAGAAATTCCGATAAAGACGAGGGTAAAGTGATAGCGATGCAGGAAATGAAAACGTAAACACCAAGCGAAATGTACGGCCCGCCAAAGAGCGGCATGACATTCTCTTTACTTTCATTGAACCCCGCTGCCATAGATCGAAATCCTAAAGGAACGCCGATCTTAATACTTGTTAAGACAAATCCGTGCAGATAATAACTGTCGAATAGTATTTGTAATAGGATTAACCCAAGGGTTAGAAATGGTAGGAAGAATCGAATAACTCTGGATGATTGCGAGAATTTCTGAAAGCAGCACTTTTCAATAGGGTATAACAATGTGCTGCATAATGTCACTGGAAAATGGTCATCTAGGAAGATGGTTCTTTCTT
The DNA here is from genome assembly GCA_031761405.1 of Serripes groenlandicus. Taxonomy (NCBI): domain Eukaryota; kingdom Metazoa; phylum Mollusca; class Bivalvia; order Cardiida; family Cardiidae; genus Serripes; species Serripes groenlandicus. The sequence continues at coordinate 29,799,475 of JASEVX010000012.1, forward strand.
GTGGTTCGTCATTGGCAGCAAAGCTCCGTAGGCTTAATGTCTGTTCTCTTTTATGATATCTGCATGACAAATTTGACGCAACGTTCATCAGCAAAAGAGGAACAAATGCAAACAAAATCACTGCCACAACTGTTGGCCAAATCCACCATAAGCTGTCAAACTCGCGGTTTCCACCACTGCAAGAAATGACTCTCTTTAATTTCGTAACATTAAAATAGTAAGAACACCACTTATATTTGATGGCTTCGACTGGACACACCATGTGCTTACAGAGAACATAGAAAAATTCAGGGTTCAGAAACATTCGTCGTTTGTAGCAGAAGAAGCTTGGTCCATATTTCTCCCCTAATTCATTACTTATGTTCATCAATGCTAAGGTTTCACTTATTGATGTATCGCTTTCAGGTTTCCCAACGATTAAGTTATTACACTTCCCTTTCGCTTGGTAAAGAGGTACATCGTACGGGCCCCTAATGAAGGGAGTTAAAAGACCCATCGACCATATCTCAAACTCGATAGGCCAATTAAGAAACTCCAAAGCGCCTGTTTTGCCGAAGAACGTCCACACCCAGGTAGTACCACCAACTTCATCTTTTTTTTCCTCAATCTTAAAGTCACCAGCTGGAACAATGTGCATATAAACCAAGTTAAGTTCATAGTAAAAAACGTTATGCCGAAATGTGCTGATGCTGGTGTTGTACGGAAGAAGTTTACACGGTGCATCGGGCTCTTTCCTTGTTGTTTTACGTAGTCGATTCATTCTTGAGTTCTCTGATAAGTCCGTATGTACTATATTAATATTGGATTCGGATACATATGTTTTTCTTGACTGTTCTTTCTTGTTAGAATTGTATCTATCTTGGTTGCCATCTCCATATTCAATAACACTTCCCTCCCCTTCTTCTTCCACAGTTGATCGAGTTTTTCGACTGTTTTCGAACTTGTCCCGCCTACGTTCGTGCGCTCCATTTGTCTGGACCTCTTCAACATCTGGTATTATATTTTCGTAATCGTTAAAGACGCCCTGGTTGACACCACGCTTCCAAAACCGGTGATCTCCCTTTAAAACGGATACGGGTTTTTTATTTCCTTGGAGTAAGCGAACGTGAGGAATGTGTCTTAAATGGTGTGGGATAACTAAGCAGCCTAATGGCAAAACAATAAAAAGTAAAACACAATAATTGACGGCTGAAATGCGAAGGTTAACATGTCACAAAGGAAAACGAGTTTTAAAAATTTGTTATAATTGAGGGCTGAAATTTGAAGGTTTACATGTCACATAAGAAAAGGAGTTAAAATGTTATAATTAAGGGCTGAAATTTGTAGGTTTACATGTCACATAGGAAAACGAATTAATGTTTTATAATTGAAGGCATTTAAAGATCTTATTCTACCCTCGTCAAGGTAGGTCTTACCTGGAGCACGACCTTTTGTGAAACATGTGCACATGTACCAACTTACTAAAAAACATCCGTCATTGAGATGATCTACCAACTAGTCCGTAACAAAAACCTTATTGAATTGGATAGTTTATACTGGACCGTGTTTTTACCGGATATCACATTTTAGGTGAGACGGTTTGTCTGTTTTAAGACATGTATGTGAAGGTTTACATGCCAAATAGGAACACGGGATAATGTTTTATAACTGAAGGCTGAAATGTGAAATTTGAAGGTTACATGTCACATAGAGAAGCACGTTAAAGTGTTATAATTGAGGGTTGACATATGAAATGTGAAGGTTTACATGTAAGAAAGGAGAACGAGTTAATTTGTTATAATTGAGGGCTGAACTATGAAGGTTTACATGGCACATAGGAAAGCAAGGTAAAGTGTTAAATTGAGGGCGTAAATATAAAGGTTAACATGTCACAAAGGTAAACGAGTGAATTGTTATAAGTGAGGGGTAAAATGTGAAGGTTAACATGTTACATAGGAAAACGAATTAAAGTGTAAGATTTAAGGGCTGAAATATGAAGGTTTACATATCACATAGGAGAACGAGTTAAAGTGTTATTAATGAGGACTGAAATGTGGATGTTTACATGTCAGGTAGGAATAAGAGTTTGAGTGCTCTTATTGAAGGCTGAAATGTGAAGTCTAACATGTTACATAGGAAAATTAAAGTGTTAGAATTGAGGGCTGAAATATGAGTTTTGAATACTAACATGTCACAAAGGAGAACGAGTTTACTTGTTATATATTGAAGGCTGAAATGTGAAGGTACATGTCACATAGGAGAACGGGTTAAAGCGTTAGAATTGAGGGCTAAAATTTATGAAAATATGAAATTTGAATCTTTACATGTTACATATAAAAACGATTTAAAGTGTTATATTTTAGGGCTGACATGTGACGGTTTACATATCACATAGGAACACGAGTTATAGTGTTCTTATTGAAGGCTGAAATGTGAAGGTGTACATGTCATGCAAGAACAAGAGTTAGAGTGTACTTATTGAACGCAAATGTGAAGGTTAACATGTTACATAGGAAAACAAATTAAAGTGCTAGATTTTAGGACTGAAATTTGAAGGTTATCATGTCACATAAGAGAACGGGTTAAAGCGTTAGAATTGAGGGCTAACATTTAAAGGTTAACATGTCACCTTGGAAAGCAAGTTAAAGTGTTTTAATTAAGGGATGAAATATGAAATTTGAAGGTTTACATGATGTCACAAAGGAGAACGAGTTAATTTGTTATAATTGAGGGCTGAAATTTGAAGGTTTACATGTCACATAGTAAAGCAAGTTAAAGTGTTATATAAAGGTGAACATGTCACAAAGGAAAACAAGTTTATTTATTATAATTGAGGGCTGAAATTTGAAGGTTTACATGTCACATAGGAAAGCAAGTGAAAGTGTTACAACTGAGGGCAGACATATAAAGGTTCAAATATCACATAGGAAAACGATTTAAAGTGTTATATGTTAGGGCTGAAATGTTAAGGTTTACATATCACATAGGAACACGAGACAGAGTGTTCTTATTGACGGCTGAAAAGTGACGGTTTACGTGTCACATAGGAAAACAAGTTAAAGTGTTATTACTGAGGACTGAAATGTGAAGGTTTACATGTCACGTAGGCACAAGGGTTGGAGTGTAGGTATTGAAGGTTTACATGCCACAAAGAAGAACAAGTTAAAGTGTCAGAACAATTGAGGGCTAAATTTTGAAAGCGGAGCTCAATAGTTGCATTGACTCAAATCATTCAGGCACATTTAGCCGGCTCTTATGGTTCAAGCAAGACTGTGTCCCCCAGCCAAAGGGGCCAAATAAACTGGTCACCTTTGACTTATTTGTAGCGATTGCATAAGAAGGCATGGAAACGTATCCTCTTTGAGATGATATTATTCGGGATCTAATTAACATTGAGAATATAAATTGATTCCAATACCCCCTCACCCAACTCCGCTCCAATAAACGACATAGCTTACATGATTTTAATAGGATTCGAACCGATTCAATGTCCGTCTCAGTAATTAATCGTATATGCTTTTGTTTTATTTGGTATTTTACGCCTGGGTAAACATACCAATTCTTGTCTAGGGCAGAAATGAGAAAGTTTACATGCCAAATAGGAAAACGAATTAAAGTGTTATAACTGAGGGCTGAAATGTGAAGGTTAACATGTCACACAGGAAAGCAAGGTAAAGCGTTATAATTTAGGGCTGAAATGTGAAGGTAAACATGTCACACAGGAAAGCAAGTTAAAGGATTATAAATGAGGGCTGAAATGTGAAGGTTTACATGTCATACAGGAAAGCAAGTTAAAGTGTTATAACTGAGAGCTGAAATGTGAAGGTTTACGTGTCACACAGGAAAGCAAGTTAAAGTGTTATAATTGAGGGCTGAAATGTGAAGGTTTAAGTGTCACACAGGAAAGCAAGTTAAAGAGTTATAATTGAGGGCTGAAATGTGAAGGTTTACATGTCACACAGGAAAGCAAGTTAAAGCGTTATAATTGAGGGCTGAAATGTGAAGGTTAACATGTCACACAGGAAAACAAGTTAAAGTGTTATAATTGAGGGCTGAGATGTGAAGGATTACGTGTAACACAGGAAAGCAAGTTAAAGTGTTATAAATGAGGGCTGAAATGTGACATTTATATTGAAATAAAGTATATAAGAGGTTTTGTTTTGTTTGTTTGATTGTGATGTTACGCTGCTTTTAACAGTAAATGTAATATTGCAGCGGACAGGAAAGATAATATTGGTTTCACACCTATATATTTTATCTCAATGTAAATATAAGGTATGACACCAATACCACCACCCCTGGCGGAGCTCAATAGTTGCATTGACTCAAATTGTTCAGGCACATTTAGCCGGCTCTTATGGTTGAAGCAAGACTGTGGCTGCAAAAGGGGCCAAATAAAATGGCCACCTTTGACTTGTTTGTAGCGATTGCATAAGAAGGCATGGAAACATATCCTCTTGGAGATGATATTATTCGTGATCTAATTAACATTGAGAATATAAATTGATTACAATACCCCCTCACCCAACTCCGCTCCAATAAACGACATAGCTTACATGATTTGAATAGGATTCGAACCGATGCACTGTCAAGTTCAGTAATTAATAGTTTATGCTTTTGTTTTATTTGGTATTTTACGCCTGGGTAAACATACCAGTACTAGGCTATGGCTGAAATTTGAAGGTTAACATGCCATATAGGTAAACGAATTAAAGTGGTGTGAATTGAGGGCTGAATTTTGAAGATATACATGCCACATAGGAAAACGAGTTTAAAATGTAATAATTTAGGGAAGAAACATATGGAGCTATACATGCTACATAGTAGTCCAAGAGACAGCAGGGTTTTATTTAACCGAGAAGGTCCTAAAGGTCTGTGGGTATTTTTGGATACCCTAGTATGTGTAGTTCATTGAATGAGGAGTCTTAGTTGCCATCTCTATTCCGATTCTTTTTTATTTCGATGTTTCCGATGGTACCTTGAAAGTTTACCGATTACAAACATTGGGGGTAGGGGAAACCAAAATGGGTGTAGCTCGGTCAATATTAAACACAAAGTAACAAATTATAGCTTATATGAAAGGTAAACAACCCTTCTATCTAATAAATTCAAATATGCGATGTTTGAATCTTTAATAAGGTCACATGAGGTCAGAAGGTCAATTTGTTTGGCCGTTGCTTAAAATCTAGCATATTTTTACATCAAACTTCTCTCTAATTTTCATATGTGGTTTATAAAGATTATTATTGCATGATTGTGTGCTTACATGAATATAGAAGATTAAAAACTTAGACTTAGCAAGTGGTTATTAGATAACATGCATACTGGCTTGTTTCCGTTATATTGCAGTTTTCTTAATTTGTTCAATGTTTCCACTATCTGGGGTACGGGTAATGTAATGGCATGTTACTTTGTTAGTTTTTATGGTAGCTGAATAGTTTTAGTCTCAAATTGAAGGTATTAGTAAGGAGCATCTAGCAAATTACTTAAACCTTTAATTATAAGTTGAGTAATTAGATCGTCAGAGGTCAAATGTCACAGAAACTCAACCGTCGCCATCAATCGGTGAACAAATCCACGAGATGTTGTTTCGAATCATATCTGGTTGCAGTAAAGTATCTATCATTGGAAGTATAAAGTATTAAATAACGAACTGCCTTATTCATTGAATTAACGAGGTCAACATTTGTGAAACTTGGCGAATACTTCATAGGCATATGATGAAAACGTTAGTCTGCATACGTCCAAGTCATTTTATAGCTCGAGGTGGAAGTCATTTTGGGGTATGTTTGAGACTAATCCTCATAGTCTGAATCAGCAGAATCCGAGTCGGACGAGGCAATTAGTAGTTCATCATCTTCCTCTACATGTTGGGTGAAGGTTTCTGTGTCTAAAGCTTGTGAGATATCGTATAGTATTTGTGCACTCTTGAACCATTGAAGTGCAAGATGACCTTCTCTCGTTTCCCATCCATGGTCTGTCGGATTCAGATCAGGCAAATATGTTTATGGTAGCTTGATAGTTTAAGTCTCAAATTGAAGGTATTAGTGAGAATCATCTAGCAAGTCACTTAAACTTTTAATTAATTGAGTAATGAGATCGTCAGAGGTCAAAGGTCACACAAACTCACCCGATTCGTAAGCTAGGATAGCTCTCGTGCACATATATCTTTAAAAGCCCTGAATAGTGTCATAATTTATCTTATTAATTACATGATACTGTTGGCATTTGCTACCAAAATATTGTGGAGGAGACTGCATATTGTAATGTAGACCGTGTAACCATGTCCGCTGCAATATCGGTAGAGAAAATCTCAAGAAAGTTCCAGAAACGAATGTTTGAGGCAATTGATGATGAAGCCAGCATTGATCCGTACAGACCCCCCAAAAAAGCTGAAGATTGGTGGCGTCGATTATGACGTAAAGTCAGCACTAAGAGACATGATATGGACACTTCTATGTCATCGTTACAGTGACACTCCCATGTGGGCAGGGTAGAACTTGTACGTGACGACTGATGACCTACCAAAGCAAAACATCGGCTACATGGAGAATCTATGCCTGCCACCCACAAGGTTGGATGTTGTAGTGGAGACACTTCGTATCTCTCAAAAAGTAGCTAAGGAGTGCAATAAGAAATATGCAATTGTGCATTATGACTTGGCAGTCGCAAAGCCAGCAATGCAGATTCAATACGAAGAATCACCACAATTTGACAATGTCTTCATCTGTTTTGGTCCTTTCCATATAGAGCTATCGTTTTTCGGTGCGATTGGCAATATTATGTCCGAGTCTGGTGGTCCCCACATACTTGAAGACACGGGTGTTCTGACTGGAGGGTCTGTAAATGGTTTCATCTCTGGCAAACACTATAATAGTTGTAAGCGCCTCCACCTATTGCTTGCACTCGCACTTTGCTTGTTACACATTGCTCGCTTTCTTCAGGAGCAAGGTCCCATTCCGGATGCCCTGTTGCAGTCAGTAAGTGAGTTACATGACAATCCCATGCCAAGTGTTATAGAAGCTATTGAGCAGAGAGTTGATCATGAAGACTTTCTTAGAAGTTACGATGACTACTGCGAGAAGACCAGATCAGGTACACATGGGAGCACAGCTAATGTATGTGGAACTAATCGAACTGTACTTAGTTTTTAGTAGGTCATATAGAACGAATGAAGTTGACTTCTTCATACATACGCTTGAAAGAATGTGTCCAGTATTCTTTGCTACCAATAGACCCAACTATGCCAGGTGGATGACACGATATCACTTAAACCTTCTCAACATGGACAGCACCAATCCAGGCATACGAGAAGATTTCCAGAATGGAGCACTCTCAGTTAGATGTAATAATAAATGTTTCCCAAGAACCCCAGTCGATCTTACGCTCGAACAAACCGTAAACGCTGATGCGGCGTCCCGTCTCACTGGAATTACAGTGTTCAACCAGTCAGTATATGCAAGGAAACGATGGATGATCACAAGGACAGTACGAAGTTCAATAGTTGGTCACTTGTTTCAAAAGTTGGACTGGCAAAAGAAGAGGATGTACAAAAGGACACAAGACGGAGCCGTGTAGAAAGAGACAACTTAGATCTTCAGAAGTTGATAGCTGATGTTAACGAGACCATGAATCCTTTCGATGAAGATGTAGCCGATACGAAGTTGTACTGCATTTCCACAGGCCAAGTGATGTCTGAAGATATCAAGGATGGTGTGTTGACTCGTTTATCTCAAGGAGAATCACGCTACAACGCTTTCAAAGATGAATGTTTGGCAGACCCTACCCGCTTCGAGAAGCCGATATCAAAGCTGAAATGCAAGACGTTCGCTTCTGCCATGATTAAAACAATGCTGAAGGCCAAGGACAAGAAGATTATCGAGCTTAAAGGAACGAGGGACCTTTTTGATAGACTAGTGATTCTGGCAACTACAAGTAAAGTGGACTTAGAGAAGGTGTTTCAATACCCTCTCACACCTGTACCGTTGACACTGGCACATATTGACGGTTCAATGAACAAGACAGTCAAGACGAAACTGATGCACAATTTAGAAGATCGTTACACTGAAACCAGACCACCTCCACCTGTTCATGTTTACATGCAGGATGACAAGTAGTGAAATACATTTCGTCTGCGATACCTATCCTACGGGCTCCATCAAGGATATTGAAAGGGCATGTCGGGCTAAAGTATCCGACTTGAGAGTAACCGGTGCCAATCAGAGAAGACCAAAATATTTCAGCAAACTACTACGGTCAAGTGTATTCAAGACGTCCTTCATTGAATTCTTTTCTGAAGAGTGGAAAAGAGACACATATGCGGAAATACTGTGTAACAAAACTGTTATCATGGGATTAGAAAAGGTCTGCTATTGCTTCCGTGTTAGCGAAAATGGTTCCATAATCAGATATCGTGTTGAGGGGCTGGATGGTAACCAGGAGTAGGCAGATACGAGGCTTGCTTGCACCTTGCATACGTGGCAGAACATGCTCACTTGCCAGATGTTGTCATCCGCTGCAATGACACAGACGTTCTAGTCATACTTCTCTATCATCTGGGGACAGGCAACATCAAGGCAAACGTGTGGATGGATGCAGGTGTTGATGGCAATAACACTAGGCGTTATGTGGATGTTACCGGTTTATCACAGGAACTTGGTCCTGATATGTGCTCTGCCCTCCCTGGCATACACTCTTGCACCGTGTGTGACTACACGGTGGCGTTCCTACGGAAAGGAAAAACTGAAATTGATGGAGAAGTCTTACATTGCACTATTTGCAGAACTAGGAGACTCAACTGTAACAAACATTTCAGGTTTCGAAGCATTTGTCTGTGATTTATACGGGAAACCAAAGACCAATAGTATTTCAGCAGTACGTTTTGCTATTTTTCGTGACAAGTACGCACCAACAAATACGGCCAGTCCACTTGATAAGCTGAGAGGTGCCGATTCCAGTATACTGCCGCCTTCACGTCCAGTGCTTGTAGAGAATGTCAGAAGAACCAACTACGTATCGTACATGTGGAAGAAGGCAACGGACCATGGATGGGAAACGAGAGAAGGTCATCTTGCACTCCAATGGTTCAAGGGCGCACAAATACCAGACGATATCTCACAAGCATTAGACACAGAAACCTTCACCCAACATGTAGAGGAAGATGATGAACTACTAATTGCCTCATCCGACTCGGATTCTGCTGATTCAGACTATGAGGATTAGTCTCAAACATACCCCAAAATGACTTCCACCTCGAGCTATAAAATGACTTGGACGTATGCAGACTAACGTTTTCATCATATGCCTATGAAGTATTCGCCAAGTTTCACAAATGTTGACCTCGTTAATTCAATGAATAAGGCAGTTCGTTATTTAATACTTTATACTTCCAATGATAGATACTTTACTGCAACCAGATATGATTCGAAACAACATCTCGTGGATTTGTTCACCGATTGATGGCGACGGTTGAGTTTCTGTGACATTTGACCTCTGACGATCTAATTACTCAACTTATAATTAAAGGTTTAAGTAATTTGCTAGATGCTCCTTACTAATACCTTCAATTTGAGACTAAAACTATTCAGCTACCATAAAAACTAACAAAGTAACATGCCATTACATTACCCGTACCCCAGATAGTGGAAACATTGAACAAATTAAGAAAACTGCAATATAACGGAAACAAGCCAGTATGCATGTTATCTAATAACCACTTGCTAAGTCTAAGTTTTTAATCTTCTATATTCATGTAAGCACACAATCATGCAATAATAATCTTTATAAACCACATATGAAAATTAGAGAGAAGTTTGATGTAAAAATATGCTAGATTTTAAGCAACGGCCAAACAAATTGACCTTCTGACCTCTTGTGACCTTATTAAAGATTCAAACATCGCATATTTGAATTTATTAGATAGAAGGGTTGTTTACCTTTCATATAAGCTATAATTTGTTACTTTGTGTTTAATATTGACCGAGCTACACCCATTCTGGTTTCCCCTACCCCCAATGTTTGTAATCGGTAAACTTTCAAGGTACCATCGGAAACATCGAAATAAAAAAGAATCGGAATAGAGATGGCAACTAAGACTCCTCATTCAATGAACTACACATACTAGGGTATCCAAAAATACCCACAGACCTTTAGGACCTTCTCGGTTAAATAAAACCCTGCTGTCTCTTGGACTACTATGTAGCATGTATAGCTCCATATGTTTCTTCCCTAAATTATTACATTTTAAACTCGTTTTCTTATGTGGCATGTATATCTTCAAAATTCAGCCCTCAATTCACACCACTTTAATTCGTTTACCTATATGGCATGTTAACCTTCAAATTTCAGCCATAGCCTAGTACTGGTATGTTTACCCAGGCGTAAAATACCAAATAAAACAAAAGCATAAACTATTAATTACTGAACTTGACAGTGCATCGGTTCGAATCCTATTCAAATCATGTAAGCTATGTCGTTTATTGGAGCGGAGTTGGGTGAGGGGGTATTGTAATCAATTTATATTCTCAATGTTAATTAGATCACGAATAATATCATCTCCAAGAGGATATGTTTCCATGCCTTCTTATGCAATCGCTACAAACAAGTCAAAGGTGGCCATTTTATTTGGCCCCTTTTGCAGCCACAGTCTTGCTTCAACCATAAGAGCCGGCTAAATGTGCCTGAACAATTTGAGTCAATGCAACTATTGAGCTCCGCCAGGGGTGGTGGTATTGGTGTCATACCTTATATTTACATTGAGATAAAATATATAGGTGTGAAACCAATATTATCTTTCCTGTCCGCTGCAATATTACATTTACTGTTAAAAGCAGCGTAACATCACAATCAAACAAACAAAACAAAACCTCTTATATACTTTATTTCAATATAAATGTCACATTTCAGCCCTCATTTATAACACTTTAACTTGCTTTCCTGTGTTACACGTAATCCTTCACATCTCAGCCCTCAATTATAACACTTTAACTTGTTTTCCTGTGTGACATGTTAACCTTCACATTTCAGCCCTCAATTATAACGCTTTAACTTGCTTTCCTGTGTGACATGTAAACCTTCACATTTCAGCCCTCAATTATAACACTTTAACTTGCTTTCCTGTGTGACACTTAAACCTTCACATTTCAGCCCTCAATTATAACACTTTAACTTGCTTTCCTGTGTGACACGTAAACCTTCACATTTCAGCTCTCAGTTATAACACTTTAACTTGCTTTTCCTGTATGACATGTAAACCTTCACATTTCAAATAGTGCCAATTAAATAGAAAATAGCTTTCACGTAACCGTCAGACCAGCATCATGACGGATTATGATCTGGCTCAATGAAAACACTGAAAACACTATGCATAAAGCCAAATATTGTCATAAGTCCCATGTATAAGATCATGATTTTTCAAGATTATGTGTCTATATATGGGAAATGGGTTCAATTTTGTAGGATGAATAAAAATTCCCCATATCATTCTTAACTATTTACCTGATATGCTGCTTTAAATCACTCCAGGAACAAAAATTAGAGGTTAAAGCTAAATTTTGATCAAAGGATAAACAAAATCCTTTCCTTGAAAAGTGTTTTGTTCAGTTTTTCCTATTCTAAAAAATGATTTTAAATTGTATTCGCTTGCTCTTAGAGCCTGAGGCATGGAACGTTGTCTGTATCAGATAAATTGTTTACTGTAAATGTGTGCACATGTCTACAACCTGACAATTGGGTTTGACGAAACAGATTACATTGAAAATACAGAACAGGCAATAACAGTAACTTGAAGTTGTCTTTGAATTACTTGTTTCTTATTGTTTAATATTGAAGTAGCATTAAGCATTGTAAACCAGAAACATTTTCATAGACTATCAACCTTTTTCAACTTGTGTATATATATGTTGAGTTAAATTTGTTGACGCGTATGCAGCAGACACATTCTTAAAACTGTGGCAAAAGGACCACTTGCTCATGATAAGCAATTTCTCCTTTTGCCACAATGTTTTCAATTCTATTCCTTAATTTAACTTTGGCTTATAGAGATTTTTTTTTCACATCAAAATTGTCAAATTCATCTTCTGCTGGTTTTGAGATAGGTTGGAAAGGGTTAAGTTTAGCCTCTTGTTTGATGTAAATAACTTTTGGCTAATCTGAATACATTGTTGGAATGGTGTAATTGCTCCAAAATAACCTATATTGTCCTATCCAACATTATTTTCTCTTTGAACCACTATCTCCTTCTGGTTTTTAATTTGTTAAACATAAATCAGCATCAGGTTAATGATTAATGAGTACACCTGTCAACAACCGATTATGTATTAATATGAAATATGTCGTTTGACAATATGAATAGTGAAGGATCTTATCGGACTGTGAACATGTACGGCTTTCAAGAGTCAGCATTGTTGATCAAGTGCCTTTTTACTGATTGTTATTGCTTAATTATGAAAGCTTTTGAAAAGCTAACAGGGAGTTAATAACTTTAGTCATTAAACTTTTTCGCTAGAAGCCTGGATAATTATGTGATAAGTGTTTTGTTAAGACAATTCTGATGATTTCCCACAACTTAATGTATAATTTGTTATTTTTTTTAATTTTAGTTGCTTCTTTCAAAACATATTCCTGCTGAAGTTTTAACTCAGAACTCTTGTTAGACCAGGTGTTTTACCATTAAACTACAGTGTTTGTTTTTACCTTTAGCAGAAGTTCATGAAAAACTGTGTAATTCCATTACTAGTATGTAAAATAAAGCATAAGACACCAGTTGATACAATGTATACCCGTTTTTACCAGTTCTAATGTATAGATTTCACACAGAAAAATAGAATTCACATTATATTACACAAAACAAAAGAAAACGTTCATGATTCCATTTTCCAACAGTTTATTTTCTATAAGGGACAACATAAAGTGTTTGTTAAGTTATGCTTTTTAACATGTACGTACGATTTGTTGTATTTGCTTTTTGTGCTGTTTCTGTGGTATTTCAGTGATATCACTTATGTGAGGGTAATGGGTTACTCATTACTGACATTCATTATAAATTACCTTTGAGGTTTTATTATATAGCATCTTCAGAACACGTTTTCTATGTTTTTCCAAAAAATGATTTTATATATTCATTCGGATAAAAAGTGTTTTGAATTTTAATTGAATTTAAAAAGAGATTAATCCTCCTGATCTGCAGGTTTTAATGTTCAGTTTCTTTTTACTTTATTTTAGTTTAATAAGTTATTGTGCATTTCCCTGTTTCGTAGACGGACGTAAATCGTTGACCTTTTGAGTTTGTATTTGCTCTTCCATTTGAAGAATTATCTGGCATCATTGGTTGTTGTGGTCTGAATTATGAACATATTGCTCTCAATAGCATTTGGATAGTTTGTAAAAGTAGTTTGAATACATGCATGCGTAGTATTTTAAATAACCTAGTGAAAACAATGTTGAAATTCTTAGTACCAATTTTGTCCCATCTGATATTAGAGTAAGCCTATGATCAATAAACAAATTTTGGACAAAAAAAGGTGAATCTGTTAGAAATTCAGCGTGTTGAAAGAAACCTTCATGTGTCTTTACTGATGGTACTCATGAGACATCATTTCTTTTAAACAATGGACTCATCTTATGGCATGAAATGGTTTTCCTCTCTGTCAGGTTGTAGGTTATATGGCTTAAGACAGACTATGTCCTGTGAATAATTGGTTTGATATTTAACAGTTTGAAGTTTTTATTACATTATTTTCTGGTATTTTCGAATGTAAAACATTGCTCATATTTTTGGTGCATTTACTATTCATGCCTTAAATCCAGGGTGCACTGATTCTGGTCACACTTTTATATTTTGACTAAGATCAGTTCATAGACATAGCAGCTTTCGCTGGTAACCCGTACAATGTAAACTACTGTTTTTAAATTGAAGGCAAATAATTTGAATAATGGTAAATTGGCTGTAATTTTGTGTATTGGCTTCAATAACTGCAATATATAGATCTAAGTCAATAAAACTATGAATATATCAAAGTCAATAAAACTGGACAGTCGAGGATACGATGTTTTCTTTTCTTGAATGTGATTATTTTTTGACATGACTGCTACATATACCAGCTACAGATGAAAACTGATACATGGATGTATTATTGGTTCAGGTTTATGCATTTTGTCATCTTGAAATATGGCAAAGAAAATAGTCCACTTGCACTTAATAAAGTACTTCCTACGAACGAATTCCATACATTTGTAACGAGTCAAATTATACTTTTCTACCATTTCTGTCGTTTTCCCGTTTGGTATGTATTCATCCTTAGCGTTACAATAATACAATGACGTCACCATTATAGAAACGCGCAATGCGTTAAACAGTATAGAAATTTGAATTAGTTTATATTGTGTATTTACAATCATTTGCATGATAGAGAGAAAATCCCGCCATTGTTAAAACTATATTGTTATTGAGGTCTAACTGCACCAAAATGTATACAAGTCAAAGTATAACAAAAGTAATCGTCATTTAAAGCATTCCTCTACTTCAGATTTAAAATCGATATTACCAGCTGACAGTTTGTATCTTTATAACGTTTCGTTTCATGACTAGACACATAGTTCTAAAATGTGTGTTATTTCTTACAAGTTCTTGCAATGAAGTTCCAGTTGGAATAAAGTATTTTACTTTTTAACTTTTAAAGTTAGTTATCATTTCTTTTTTTCTACTGTCAACATAAATGAAACATTTGACATATTAATTTCAAAATCAATTTTAACAAAAACTACAAAATAATACTGAACATAACTTTAAAGAGAACCATTGGGTTCAAAAGTTACATGGGGATTATTATGCCTTAGACACTGTAACCTTCCTTAATGACTACAATATAGATCTTATCGCTGTGGAGCCTTTCTGTTTGATCGTACATGATAACGGTGTTGCGCTGATCCTGGCGTTCTGGAGAGTTTGGCTGATTTTCAGGCACGTTGACAACAGGTGTAGCGTTTGTTTCAAGAACATATGGTGCTACCAGCACCTCTGATGATTGCTCCGATAAGGGCGATAACGAAGGGTTCCCTTTTATGATTTGATCCGTATGACGCCTCCAGGTTGATCCTGGACTAACATTCACTTTGTACGATATGGGACCAGTTTGAGACCTGATTGTTCCAGTGACCCACTTATCACTATGACTTCGGTAATCGCGAACACTCACATTTTCAACTTCACTGAATTTACGCACTGACCGATTGCTACATGCGAACATTTTCTCCTACTGTCTATGAACCTTTCGCTCCAGGTTTGGTTTTAGGAGACTGAGACGCGTTTGGACAATAGATAATAGACAATATTTTAATGACGTAAACTACATGTTTTTTAGTCAAACAACACATCATATTAATATATACATTACAAACAAACATATAATTAAATAAAATAAACATGAAATATACACAAAAACGAATGTTTATCATTCAAAATAGAAGGACAAAAAATAGGATTTCCTCAATACTACTAATAATTTATAGAAGATTAGCACTTCAATTATGGCGCTGGACCTCCTTTGTGTAAAGGGAGTATAAGGCATAATCTTATCTTACAGTATCAATGTGTTACAGAAAATTAATAATTAAACTACTCTTCCGCGTAAAGGCTTCCTTGATATATTTTGCAAGGTGTAACAGTTTTTGCTTATTATTGCTGTTTAGTAAATTATTAAATGTGTACATGTTTGGACGAATGGACAAATATCGTTTAAAATGAATAGTTCTAATATCTGAATAAAACGGACACACTAGAAGAAAATGGAATTCGTCTTTATTACAGAAAACACATACACGCTCATGTCTTTCTAACCTCTCATTTCCATATCTACCCGTTTCAATTCCTAGAGAATTTAGAAATATAGATTTTCCATATACAAGGTAAAATATTTAAATAGATAGATAGATAGATAGATAGATAGATATATAGATATTTCTTTATTTCCTCCATAAATGAAGAGTAAATACATACATACATAATACGACAAATAAAAGAAATAACAGTAAACAGTCCACATATTAGTTATTTACAGGTTGCTATAAGAGACATACAAGTAACATCGAACATACGCAATTTAAGCATGTGTGTATATGCGTCTTGGAGGGATTTGTTTGGTGGTTGTGGATGCAATAATGGAAAAGGATCATGATGAGGGTGCAGGTTAATCATTTAATGCACGCATGCTATGCGACTATATCTGTATGTAATGTTTTCTGGTTCAAAATGAATGATCCAGTATAATTAAATATTGTACCAAGATAATTAAAAACATTCACAATTTCTATGTATGCGTTATCATATGTCCACCAGTCATTAACCCTTAAACCACCTCTTTTTCTAAAAACAATGAGTTTTGTTTTGTCAATATTGACCTCTAATCCCCATTTATTACAGTATTCATACACATTATTTAAACTAGTTAATCTACTGGATCAGCACTCAAAACAGCCATATCGTCTGCAAATAGTAAAAGTTAAATGGTAATATTGTTACGAGCCCGTGGTTAACTCCAATAACTCCTCTGAGGGTAGCTCCACGGTCTAGAGTTGAACATCCCCAAAGGTAAAACGGATGGCAAGTTTAGGGATCTTTCCTTAACTGAATAGGGATGGACTCCAGTGAAATGATAGTACTTAACCAAAATCTTAGATAGGAATAAGAGATTAAATTGATTAATAATTTATTAATGCATATAATGTTAACTTAAAATGAAAGATGATCAGGATGATAATAAAATATATAGAAAATAAAACAATAATAGGACAAAAGCTGCCAAGGTATTTCTAAAATAATTCTACAAATAACAATCAGTTGACTAATCTTGTAACTAATAGTTTTGAGCTAAAGTTGAAGATATCTATTTTCATTTAAATCTTAATATAAAATACTTAAAATTATCCTTATGCAACTAATGCCCGTGAGTTTTCGATTCTTTTGAGTGAAATGTAAAAATGGAAATGAAGAAAAATAGAAACTAAGTAAAATTAAGGAAAAATTAGTAAAATCAACCCTAATTAACATAAGATTACAAAAATCTGAGTTCTCGAATGCGCCCAGGGCAAGACGTATGTAGTTGCCAGCTGCCCACAGCATATATGGGAATCCCACAACGTCCCACAACGTCCCGCTTTTAAGACGATGCGGGATGCACACAAACGTTTGGCTGATCGCATACGCGAGCCCCTCCCACTATTGTAAATAAGGTCAATTTTGTTTTCGATGTGTGGAGGCAAACTAAGTTATTTCCTCATACATTCTTTGGAACATAAAGGGTCCGTCAAACTTCTAAAAACATTAACAATATCATTTAAAACATGATTAATACAATCACGAGATGATGTAGCAATAGTTGTTGTAATTTTATTCAATGTAGGCAATTTACAAATTAACTGTCTTCGAAAATCATTAGTTAGGTCATTATTCCATTTATAATGAGAAAATCGTGTCTCAATCGGCGTGTTACGATTGACAATACACGCGAGCGAAAACGATAAAGGGGCGTGGTCAGACCATTTATTAAAATCACCCACATCAAAATCACGAAAGCAGTCAAAATCAGAATCTCTTAACAAAATATAATCAATAACACTATTGGATTTACATATGTATATGAACCACATTTATCTTTACCAAGTCTGCCATTTGTAATACGCATTGATGTAGATTTGCAAAGATCGAGTTACTTAACACCTTGGGAATTGCAAGTTTCATTAAAAGAAGATCGATCGAGTGGAACATCTGGCTCATAGTCATTTTCTTCAATAGAACATATATTGTTATCACAAACTATAAAATCGGATCGGATGCCTACTCTAGCATTGAAATCACCACGAACATAAACTGTTCCTAAACAGCTAAAATGGTTAATATATTCCGGTAGTATTTCAAATAAGTCAACATTGTGTACATTATGTGCAGGCGAGTTCTCACACCATATGTAAACACATGACAATTAAACATCATTCTGTACACGGATAAAGTCTCTCTTCAAATGTAACCATATAGTAGTATCATGCTTATTTATCACAATGTTCATTCCTTGTCTTATACTGTTTTTAAACAACGATGCTCACGCTATTTCGGCGTGCATTCGTATGTTTAAATTTCCTATATAAGTTCGAAGACGTATATCCACTTAGATCCACTTCTGAACTGCTGTTACACAAAGATTCAAGCAATTTGACAATACCGTAAGCACATAAATAATTGACGAATCAACATTTCTCTTTTTCCTTTAGGTAGACCGTTACAAACAGAACACTTAGCTTCCCTTCTTCAGAATCTCACGATGTTTCCACACTGTCCTTTGCAAGTTTATCCACGCTTTTTCCCTGATTGAATTGCTGCCTTCATTCATTTAAGGCACGAGTTCCTTCCTTTTCTGAGCGATCTCACGCGGAAATTGTTCAAACATGTAATAATTCGTGCTGGCTAAGGTTCATCCTGGGCGATCTTTTGCTTTTCCAACATAAAAGTTCGCAGTTTTGATTCAGTTCGTTCAGGCCGTTCGTTTACTTTTTCAAAAATATTCCCAAGTTATTGCGCATACTTTGCGACTGAATATAAGTAAGGTCTTCCTTCAGCTGTATGTTAGCGGTTTCTAGTTTTATGAGCTTATCACAGGTTTGACCCAAAGAGAAATCCAATTTCTCGGATTTTTGTGTATTTGATGGCGTCTCATTTGTAGTCGCGTGTGGTGTAGACCTGTACACCAGCACAAAGTTACTCAGTCTTTGCTGAATTGTTCACCCTTCTTACGCGATGCTTTCATAGATTATTTGAATGTATACACTAGTCTTTCAGCTAGTCAATTTGTACGTGGATGATAAGATGCTGATCTAATATGCCTTATACCATTCACTAGCATGAAATTGTTAAATTCATCAGATGTAAATTGTGGACCATTGTCTGTAACTAAACATTCAGGAAGACCATTTCGCGCAAACACGTCACGCATAACTTCAATTGTTTTGCTCGCAGGTGTTTGGTCGACATTTAAATAATCCCTGGCCATTTAGAATGTGCGTCCACCATTAACAAAAACATTAATTGAGCCCTCAAATGGTCATGCAAAACCTGCATGTACACGTTGCCATGGGCACTGTGGCCATTTCTACACTTGGGTTGCTCGTGTGCATCAAACACCCTTGACACTGTTTAGCTAGTGATTCAATGTCTGCATCTATCCCGGGCCACCAGACAAAACTTCGATTGATTGCCTTCATTTTAACTATGTCTATATGACCTTCGTGAATTTCATCTAGAACACGATTTTGAAGTTTCACTGGGATTATTACACGTATTCCGCATAAAACACAACTTGATGTGCACTTAGTTCAAGTTTTCTGGTATCAAATGGTTTTAAATTTACTTCAACTTCACTGTTAATCCAACCGTTCATAACATTGTCATATATCCTAGACAAAACTGGATCGCTTGCGGTTGCATGGCGCACTTCCTTACATGTAACGGGTAGATTTTCAAACTGTTCCGTCATGAATACATGTGTTCCGTCAACTTCAGTGTCATCGTTTTCAGTATTTGGTAATGGCAGTCGTAATAGACCGTCAGCGTTACTATGACTTTTCGTTCCCTTAAACGGATAAATACAGTGCATAGCGTTGTAACCTAGCAGTTGATGTAGCTGGTATCCTTTTCTGAGGATTGAATATCGAAAACAAGAGGCTGATGGTCTGTAACTAGCAATAATTCACGTCCACAGAGGTATGTATAAAACCGTGAACCCCCACACACTACTTAATGCCTCTTTGTCTATTTGGGAATAACTTCTTTCAGCTGTGGTTAAATGTCTTGACGCATAAGCATTGGGTCTTTCATCACCATTTGGAAACCGGTGTGACAGCACAGCCCCTAGACAATATGGTAATGAGTCATATGACACGAGTACAGGTAATTTTGTGTCATAGTGAGTCAGTATTTGGTCAGAAATCATTTGTTTCACTTCATCCAGTGCTTTCTGGCAGTTTATAGTCCATTTTTATGGAACATCCTTCTCTTAGAGATGATGGAGTGGTCTAAACACAGTCGCCAAATTATGCAAAAAACCTAGCATAGTAGTTAACTAGTCCAAGAAATGTACGGAGTTGACTCGCATTCTCTGGAGGAGCCGCATTAGCAACCGCATTAACTTTTCCACAGTTTTATGTATGCCCTGTTTGTCTATTTCATGGCCACAAAAAGTTATATTGTCCATGAAGAATGCACATTTGGTCCCATTAAACCTTAGACCGTACATGTCCATGCATTCCAGCCCTTGATCTTTATTAGCCAAATGTTCTTCATTGTTCTTTCCTGTGATGATCATGTCATATAGAATACACTTTACACAATCTTGTCCTTGTAATACTTGCTCCATCGTGCGCTGCTATATTGCAGACGCAAACGAAATATCGAAAACTAAACTGTTGTAGCGAAATAAACCCTTGTGGGTGTATATCGTAAAAAAATCCCTGTTTTCTTTTCTGACTTTCATCTGAAGGTATGCATTTTTAAGATCAAGCTTTGTAAACCTTTCACCTCCTGCTAATGAAGCAAAAAATATCTTCAACTTTAGGAAGAGGATATTGGTCTGTATCCAACACTTCGTTAATGGTGACCTTAACATCACCGCATATTCTCACTGAGCCAATCTTTGTAATCGGAACAATGGGCATTGCCCAATCACTTGTTTCTACTTTTGTCTAAAACCATTTTCAATAAGTCTATCCAACTCTTGTTCCACTTTTGGCTTAATGGCATATGACACTGACCTAGCCTTACACAATTTTGGGTTTGAATCTGGCTTAACTTTAATTTGGGATTGAAATCCATTCACCGTTCCAAACTCGTCTTTATTTTTTTTTCATATTTCTTCTGCAAACTATCTACGGTCATGTTGGTAGAGCTCTAATGTAGGCTTTTGATCCTAAACCAATCCAATTTCAGTTTACTAAGCCAGTCCCTACCAAACAATAGTGGTCCTTCTGCATCCACTTCATGTAAGTATAGCATTTTAATATGTCCATTCAGTTCTACTTTAACTTTCAATATGCCCCAAGGTATAATAGTCTCTCCTAATTATGTTTTCAGTATTAAACTCGACTCTTCCAAAGCACATTTACTAAATTGAGTAAATTCTGATTTGTACAAACTGACCGAAATGATACTAACAGCTGACCCTGTGTCGAGCTCCATTTTCACTTCTTTATTTTCAACCTTTGGTGTAACCCAAATTAGATTAGCTCGCACACTGTTTACATAAACATCTTCTGCTTCCAATTTTCCTAGAAGTAGGCATTCCTCATCGGATGAAGAGTCACCGAAAGCTTTAACTATCTCATACATGTACATGTTTTTCTTCTGTTTAATGTTATTATGCCAATGTTTGGCATTTGTGTCTGACATGCAAGCACGTTTAATGTGTCCCTGTTTCTTACAATTATAGCAAATCTCTTTTGTGTACCTACATTCATCAGGTGTGTGATTCGTTCCTTTATACCGGAAACAGGCTTTATCATATTTCTGTGTCGTATGTTGATTTACAGATATCTTGTGAACCGATTGATGTTTCCTAAGTTCTACAGCATCTTTCGCAGCTGTTTTCATAGCAACAGCTATTCCAATGCACTGTTATACTTCAGACCTTTTTATGTCAACAGCTTTCTTTGGATATGTTCATTACGCAGACCACAGACAAGTCTGTCCTTAAGCGCGTCACTCAAATATGTGAATCCACAATATTAACTCAGCTTCCTTATAGCTGCATTGTAATCACGGATCGATTCATCCTCCTTTTTTTTTCGTTTATGAAATCTAAAATACTGCAATTTGCATTGGGGTAGGATCGAAATGTCCCTTCATAATTATCGCTAACTCATCATATGTTTTAGTTCTGGTACAACGGGTGACGTTAAATCTCTCAAAACACTGTAAGTACAACCCCCAACCACACTCAGCAACACCGGCATTTGTTCTCATACTTTGTCTCATTAGCGAGGAAAGACTGCTATAGGCGTTCTTGATATGAACTCCACAACTCCACTGATTCATCAAAATCACTTATTCGGCCTACTTTCCCAGCCATAATTTACACTGCCCATCAAATGAAACACTGAAATTCACAACAACGACAGCCTTCGTAAACGTTATAAGCAATTAACAGTGATAATCATCAGGTAATTTACCATATGCGTAGGTCCGTAATCATCTCGTCGCCAATATATGTTGTGTATTTTTATTGAGGTCAAACTACACAAAAAATATACAAGGTCAAAGTACAACAAAAGTAACCACCATTTATAACAGTTTACATCCGGTTAGTTGAAAAATATTTGAACACATTTTAAAATTAGAAAACGAGTGTAATTACACGCAAATTATCACATATCAGATTCTTTGTTCTCATTCCTTTATCGAGTAGGTATTGCTTTATTTACTTATTGCCTCTAGAAGTATATTTTGATTTGTAATTTACTTTGCATCCAATGAAAACTTAGGATTATTGTGTCTGCGCCATAAATCTTTCCTGGAACCGGAAGTATGATGGTATACAGTACATTATACTTGAATACAAGTATATTTTTGATCTCTTATTATGTATTCGTACGTGTATAGGTCCCAATACACCAAAAAAAGTCCTTCTTTGTTTACATGTAAATCAATCAGCTTCAACCCTCGTTTGTCACATTTTCTAAGCGTTTCCCATGTAGAACACCATATATCATTGAAAAGAGATACTTCTTACCTTTAAAATAATACATAGAAAATGTGGGGTCATGTATTATGCAAGAAAGAACTCGCTCTGTGAAGATGGGGACCGTCCTTTTTACCACAATCCAGCTAGGCTGAAAATGGGTTTCCACATACTCTACTTTCACTTTCACACAAGGTCAACATACCTAAAATGATCAAATCAAACAGTTCCAGTTCATCCTCTACATATTTACAAAGAATTTACACCCATTGTCACATATCCAATGCAGTCTGGGCCAGATGTACAACCATTTCTAGGCAAACAAAGTTTTGTTTACGCACTACTGCACCGTAATTTGACCTTTAGGACAAAATTGTTGACTCCAAGGAGGAGTTTCTTGCCATTATTTTCAAAGTGTTATCTATATTGAGAGCAAAAAAGCCAAAGTTAGGACAGTAAGGCAATTATTTTCAAAGAAATTTCAATTTTCCTATACCGGCCGAAACCTCTGTTTTGCGGCTTGAGAAACGTGTTACATATTAAGTTTAAACTGTGTCCATTGTTTATAGACATGAACAAACTTCATATTTATGCAACACTAACAGAGAAGTCAAAATAACTTGAAGAATACAATTTTTAGGGAGAAAAATGTAAAATTTGCTAAGATATTTTTCCATCAAAATCCTGTTCTAAATGCTTTTTGATGTTTTTCAATAAACTTTTTGTTAAGAAACAAGCATTTATATATTTCAAACAATTTAATACCAATACTGGCCAGCCAGGTGCATAATTAAGGTTTGTTGACACCTTTACCGGTGACTGCATTGATGAGTGAAATTTAACACTGCTTATTGCACACATTTGTGGCATGTATATGTCATAAATATTTACTCATTAAGGGACTAGCTGGGGTTGAAGACGGTTGTATTAGGAAGTAGGTTCCAATAAAATAACTTCCTAACACATTTGTATTATATTAGCTGTGTTTTGTTGCTTTTGTATTGTAATTGACGGGGAAATTGAGTTAAAGATGGCCCGTAAAAGGCAGTGCAAGTCAATTGGCTTTCAGAAAGGTGTGCCAGGTTTAGGTAGGGGTCAACAACATGGTTTTAGTATAGAAAAAGTACAAACAAAGTATGTTAAACAAATAGACATTTGGGTATATTCACCTTTCTTGATGTTGATGGTTCGGAAACAAATGTACGTCCCTTGCGGCCATCTGGGAAAGTGGCTGGTATTATCGATGAGTTTCGTGTTGCCCGCAACAATACATATCATCCCAACTCATACACAAATAAACTGTACTGTCCAGCTAAAGTGCAACTGATGTTTAACTCTGAAATAAAGATACATGCACAGTTGAGCATAAATTGTAATGGTATTCTGGTTTTTGACAGTGCTAATTTCCTAAAGTGGGGTCTAGTCTGGCCCGAACGGCTTAAATGTGCAAAATGTACATATATTGGTATATACTATAATTTATATGATTAAGTTGAAATTGGGGTTCACATAGCAAGTAAATCATGTGTAAGGGCATCACAGTTGCGAAACAAAGGAGAAAGTTTCCTGCCCTAATCATGCAGGCTATTGCTCGGCAAACATAACGGGCGAAACACCGATTGGGCAGGAAAACCAATGGAATGAAAAGGCTGCGCGTCAAATATCTCAGGATCTAAAAATAACACATTTTACTGGTGACGGTGACGTAGGTCATAAAGGTGTAAATAAATGTCAGGAGAACACTGTTATTAGCTTAAAAGACTTGAGACATCTTGCTAATTATATGAAGAGACAGGTTTATACAGCTCCATTCACTAAGACAATGTTTCCATGTAACAAATCAAACTTGAAAAATAGGTTTGCACTCTCAGTAAAAGCAAGGTGTTTGGGTGAGCTGAGATCTGCACCTATGTATTACAATGGGGATATGTGTAAGATAACAGTAAAAATGCCAACAATCATTGAAACAATCGTCTTATGTTTTAAAGGTTACTGCGGTTCTACATGTGCTAAGCAAAGTTGTGTTTGTACCGGTAATTAGTCTCAAGTAAAATACTTCCTGCCACAAAACGTGAGACTTAGAATATCGAAACTTGATGCAGAAATACTGACAAGGTGCATTAATTTGTTCTTAGATACTGTGAACTTGGGGAAAAACTAGGTTTTTAACATCGAGCCAAAAATGTGAGGCCGTAAACAGGTCCTATCAAGCAGTGCTGCCTAAAGCGAACACATTCGCGCGTAATTTTGTTTGCCAAAATATAATTTACACGACAATGTACACTACAGGAAGGGAATGACTGACCCAAAGTTGAATACTCAGGGCTTAGCTCATCTCAGTGACCATAGTTATATATAAGTAATGCACTGATTGATTGATTGACTGTATTAATTCACTGATAGGATATTGTGTGTGTGAAAATATTGAACAAACATTTACCAACCAACCCCACATTTTCCACATTTTACAGCTATATTTGTAGTATATGACTGTTTAATAACCATATTTGGTCATATTTATTTATCAACAGGGCGAAAGATATTGCCATACATAAGAAAACTTCAGCTTTGTTTACCTTTCATCTAGGTCAGGATGACACGGTCAGGGTGGAAATTTGGAAATGTGGAAATTTAACACTGATGCCCACATGAGCCCCCTGTCCACTCCAGGCAACCAGTTTCTACATATACTATGCATTTTGAGTGTAGTCGGTCTCGTACTGTATTCCAGAAAGTGTCAATTATTACAGACGATACAAAAGTGACCTTTCAAAGTTTTGTTTACGCACTACTGTACTACAGGGTAATTTGACATATAGGCGTGCTTTGCTCGTGCTTTAACACGACATATGTTAATAGGCATAGCCTAGGTTGTGTGAAAGCAAGAATTATTAATTAAGCAGTGTCAGTCTCCAAACAAGAAACAAGTTAATAGTTCTAGAAAGTTACAACAAGGAATTTGAAAAACAATTATTGAAAAAGAAAAAACTTATCATGTTACATTAAGTTCATTTAGTACACATCTGTCTAATATTTTATGAGGTCAGAGGTGTAACAGACTGTACGATTTCCAGGGATGTTAATGGAAAACAACACTAGAAGGCTTTGAAGAATGTTCTGATTTCTTTTTACAAATTCCAGTCATTTGTAAACTAGTAATAAATATAATTGGAAACTTACTCTTACCATGGTTGATTGATTGTTTTGACCTTAACATAATTTCCAATGGTAATCAGTTCACCTAACATGTTTCCTCTGGCTTTCTAGAAAGAAATACTCTACACAACAGTATTCCAAGGGAACTGTCTACCTTTGTACATAGACTTTGTAGCCCATAGGTGAAAGGCGCTAGTAACAATTACCTTTTCAATCAATGGAAAGATTGAATGGACTCATGGATTTGTGACAACTTATCAATTCCTCTCTTATAATTTATATGGCAATATGACAGATATTGCTGACTATTCAAGGACAAGGTATAATGCCAAGACAATTTAAATAGTGCCAGTTTAATTAATCAAAGCCCTCAAAGTGCTGCCTGCAAGGGGTCTAACTGCAGATCACGGAATACATTAGAACAAGGATTTATCTATCTTCTTTATTATCACATACACTTCGCAAGAAGACCTTGTTATGTCCGTTAATTAAATAATGTTTGAGTTGAATGCACAATGTTGTATACTTAGAAAGGGGGTCTATCGCAAGAACTGTTATTTGACTGGTGGTATTTCACTGAAGTCGTTGCATAGTTTATACATTTATTGATGCATTAATCACAATGCATGCTATATCAAAATCAAAAGAACGCTGCATAACAATGAAAACTATATTGTAATTCCAATAGAAAAATCAAAGTAAAAAAAAAATGTATCTACATTTTCTGGTTACTAAAATCATACAATGGTGGCATATTATGTTTACCTTTTTGGAAATGATTTATATAATACTTTTAGAATTACCATGATTTATTTTATAAACAAAAGAATATTTACACTGTGCTATAAAAGAACAATAATGAATGTTCCGTGCCTGGAGATTATTTGAAAGTAAACTACGTTAATACAAAATAATCAGAATGTTAGGGCCAGTCTTGCATGGCTTTATGCAGTCATAGCTGCCTCAAACCAACTGAACGTGTAATGTTTCCATAATATAGGTGAACAAATACATGCCGTGCTTTTTATTCTTTCAAATTCTCAATAAGTGTGAATATCCAATGAGCAGGGTGTAGAAGTTGAAGATACTTATAGATCGGTCGGTTGTAATTTTTACTCTGTAGTGTTTTTCACGATGCTTCATTTTTTCGATACTTATACCGTCCTATTGATTTTGCACCGCGATCCGAATGAGTTTTTAAAATTATAAACATAAGGGCTGTTCTGTCTCTCCATATAGAGCTCGGGATAACAGAAAGATAACGGACTGTAGATGATTGATCAAATGTTTATTAACATCATGCCGTAAAAACTGAAAATAAAGAAATACAAATCTTTACTGTTTACTCATGGGGAGTGATGTGTTCATTTCAATGACTTTTGAAAGCAACGACTACATTTTCTTATGAGTCTACATCATCCAAACTAATTAATTCCAGTGAATGGAAGCATTAACAATTAAAATCTAACTCGAATATGCATCAGAATCCAAGATTAAGCGCCGACTGCTTTCTCCACAATGTTTACGAAGCAAAGGCTTTCCACACATAAATGCCAATAACGCTGCAAACATATTAATACTAAAGGTCAATATCTCAGTGCATTTTATCTATGAATAAGCATTAACTTGTGAAAATAACCTTTAACATGTGTCAGATGCTTGCAATGAAAGGTTACAAAGAAAACGGCTGCGGGCGAGAAATCTTGGGTGCGAATTGCCAATTTCACTTATAAAACCAAACTTTGCAATGAATCTGCAGATTTACGACTATAATTATACAGCGGTTTGATTAGGAAAACGATTTAAAAGGTAAACTTACGCCTTGGAGCTCTTTGAGACTTTAAATTATGAAATTTGTTTCTTTGCCATTGTCTCTTGTAGATAACACGCGGTCTAATCTTTGGTAAGGACTAAATAATTGGAAGATTTTCCGGAACGGCCGGCTGGGACTAAATGTCGTCGCTAATTATTAGCGGCGGCAGTACAAGGGCTGTGTTATGTATATATGTACAACATTAAATGAATGAACAACTGTATAGCTTAGTAGAATATTAAATACTGCAAAGATTAACATGAAATGTATGGGTTATATAGAAATATGTTACACTAAGAGGCGTGGTCTTTGAGTGGATACACTTTCATTCATGATTTCATTTGAAAAATAGACGAATCTGCTATTAATTCACGTATTTTACTGTTGGCCCACATTTGACATCGTTTCTGTCAAACAATGGACTCATTTGGAGGCATGAACGTGTTTCCCCCTCTGTCAGGTTGGAGGATATATGGCTTAAGACATTTACTAGTTATACCCAAACACCAGGATGCACTGATTCTGGTCATACTTTAATATTTTGACAAAGAGTAGGTCATAGACAAAACTGCTTTCCCTGTTAAACCTAGTCTCAATATATCGCCGTTACATATTGAATTGAATTACATATGCGAACAGTAAAAATATAAAACGCATTCCGAGTACAGAAACCTGGACTATGTTAAACCGTACAATGTAAACTAGTAAATTGAAGGCAAATCATTTGAATTAAAGGTAAATTGTTACTTTGTGTGTTTGCTACATTTTCTGCAATGTATAGATCAAAGTATTAAGGTCAATACAACTGAACAGTCAAGGAAACGATGTTTTAGCTGTTTTCTTGAATTAGGGCAATTTTGACAGGACGGATTCGGCTTCAACTGACAGATGACAGACGTAAACAAAACACGTGAGGTGACGTAACGCGATGTGCAAAAGCATCGTGGAGTGGTTTTCAACATAATTATACGTCTTTTTCAGTTAATAAGATATCTGAAGCACCTCCTCGCTGGTCTTGAGCACTTGGCCAGTGTAACAAACGATAACTTCCGTTGAAATGTTTACTATCATTTTCAAGTGTGTATTGTTTCTCTTTATTACAAAGATATAAAACCCATGAGATAATAATGACAGGCACAACAGAATAGTCGACATGCCCTTCATTAAGTACTTCCAATAAACGAAATCCATTATTTTCGGAATTACATTTGTGACGAGTCACGCAATCCTTTCCCACCATTTCTCTTGTTTTCCATTTGGTATTCATTCATCACTTTCGTTACAATAATACAATGACGTCACATTTTGATTTGTTTACATCCGGTTAGTTGTTAAAACATTATTTTAAAAACAGAAAACGAGTTTAATTACACGCAAATTATCACATATCAGATTCCTTGTTTTCAATCCTTTATCGAGTAGGTATTGTCTTATTTAAATTATTTAAAACACAGTAAAATTGTACTGAATTCTCGTTTTGTTATCTTTTATGATGTAACCTATAGGCGTGCTTAGCTCGAGCCTTGGTCTCGAGCTTTCAGACGTATACATATTGATATTCTTTTCACATTTTGATTGATTGTTCGCATGCATTCCAGAAGTCGGGAACTATTGTTTTGTGTAATGCAGAGTTCTGTCTCCCTCTTGTACCAAAGGTCCCGGGTTTGAATCAAGTGATGAGTGAATTCTGTATCGGTTTTTTAACACAAAATTAGGAACGTAGTTGTCTTATCTACGGCACGAGTACTGATGGCCATGTTTTTCAACTGCAGGAAATATAAATTAGCAGTGAAGAATATAAGCTAAAAGCTTGTTTCTCCATCAATGAAGACTAAATATTTAAACTAAGCAGGACAATAATTATTCTTTAAATAAAAATATGTAATTTTCCTTTCCAGAACTGACTATGTTTGTTGCAGCATGTAACAGGTTTGCGAAGACAGTTGGTCCGGACACTCTGCACCCTACTCCTAGCATTGATACGAAGGACAAGATCGAGCTGCTACAGCTAGTCGTCAAATCCACAAGGAAATATTGGTTCTCTTCCAAAATAACTTATACTCCATCTGCTTTTCAGGTTTGTACTTATAAGTCTCTTTAACTGCTTTTCTTCACTATCATGTTGCCCAGTAGCAAGACAGTATAAGTATCCCCATACACAACAAATTAGTTTTCCATTTTCTATTAAACCTTTCCCACTTGCTGATTCATTTTGACACATCTGGAGCAGACAGCTTTTGAAAACAACATGGCAAATGGAGATTAATATGTTTTCAATAATATTCATTCTTATTGACGCCGCATGGTAACGCGGCATCAGTATTGAATAGGTTTCAATTTTGTACGACGGGGTTGCGTCATCGAATAAGGAGCAACCACATTATTTTTGTAAAGACAAAATCTGAAATATGTTTTAAAACACCATTATAAATCAATAAATTGTAGTAATTGATTTAAGAAACAACAAGATACAAAATACATATGTCTTCTACCGTTGTAAGAAAACTTTAGACACATTTAATGGGTAGTTAATAACTTTTCCTCCAACTTCCAAGGCTATGTTTTTTTAATAGTTTGGTTTACGGCCCTGACGACCATATTCATCAAAGCTCTGACAAAATTATGTTGTTTTTCTAAACTTTAAACGTTCCCCATACAGTTTGTTCATCCAGACCATTATAGTCTTGCTATTTGTTGACTATACATGTCATATTTTTTTTTAATTTCATAAATGCTTCATTTTGATAATAAATATCTTTAGACTTGCTGAAATTACTTTGCATTTTTTGTTTATATACTCCCGTTTTGTTATCATACCTCTGCTAACCTGGAAGGAGAATAGACTTCCACTTCTCCTTCTAAAGCTTGTGTCACACTTAACTTATAACTAGAGGCTTTAAACCTTAAGTTAATATCTGTTAATATGTCAGCACCAATGTTTTTTTTCATCTAATTGATCTAGTTAGAGCCGATTTAAAACCGTTAAGTGGTAAAAATTAAGAAACTTCAGCTTGTATGACACATTACAGTTGTAGTCAATATTAAGCAAACTGTAAACCAAATGGTTCAGGACTAAACTTGTCATTTCACTACTAAACTTCACATGCTGAATATTACATAGATCTTAGCATATACAACGTCTAATTCCTACGTCAAAATTGAACCTTTCTGCTCTTGATAACCTTTTAGTATAGACTATGGTAGCCAGGTGAGCAATATATGCACATATTGGCCTTCTTTTTTAAAATAAAGGGACATTTGGCGTTATTGTTCAAAGTATTTAGATCCTGTCTGTTTGCACAGTTTATTTCAATGTACTGAACTGCATCTGCTTCCTTTAAGTCATGCTTCAAAATCATGCGCTACGTCTTTGATGCCTTGCACCAAAATTCGTTTTGTACTTTCTTTGAATTTTCCAAATGTTTTTCTAGATGTTTTCATAAAAGTCTACCGCAATATATAACTGTTGATGCATATTCGTAGGTTGATTGAAATGCCGTAATGTTGTTTTTTTCTAAGAGACCTTATATTATATCACATGTTTTCTCATAAAAAAATGCAATGACTAATGTGTATAAACTGACCAGTTACACGGGTAAATTACCCAGGAGATGCAGTGATATAACAAGAAAACTGTTGAAAGTGATGTAAAACACTTCTATTGGTTGATTTTGATTTATAGCCATTTCTAAATGTTTTGAATATTATCTAGATGGTCATTTCTGCGGGCACGAGTACTCCACGGCATATTCCTCTAAGGAAATTGGTTACCCACCCACATACATCTTTTTAGCCAATTGGTGGAATAGGAGTGATGCTTGTCACAAGGATTTTCAACTTCAATGTATGGAAATTGAATAGCGGATTTATAACATATGAAGATATATATGGTCCTTCACATTCACCATGTCTTATCGAAATGGGAAATATGTTGTGACTTATTGGCGTATTATGCACTATACAATATAGCACTTGTAGTTATTCCCGGAAACACATGATATATAATTGAAATACTGTTGTAAGCCATGTTAACCCTTTCTCTACTACAATACATCTGCAGCAGATGACTTTGAAAATATATTGGCAAACATTTGAAAAATATCCATAAACGAGAATTAGATTATTAAGTAGAATTGAAAACATTGTGAACTTACTTGCTCATTATAAGCAATTTTGCATTTTGCTACAATATTTCAGAAGATGGCTAATGATGATGCATTAAAATGCTTTTGCAAGTAGGAAATGGTTAACCGCTACTTCAACTACAATAATTTCTTCAGATAAAAGATGTATTAGCTGATGATATACCCTTAATATCAGAAATGCAAAAAGATACAGAACTGTCAACTAATTATAACAGTAGAACAGAGATCTTTCTTAATGGAAAGTTTGGAGCAGGGATTCATAAGAAACTCATTGGTAAGAATCATTACTAGTCTGTGGTAAGTGTTTTATACTGTGTCGGCCTGAAGCAGAGACCGATGAAAGTTCAATTCACAGCTCAATTAGAAATCTGTCTTTTAACATTCAACTACATTTAGACCCTTGCATTATTCAAGAACTTGCTCAGAACCCTCTCGTCATATGGTTTACGATCATGTGGTGCTATACAAGTAATCCTTTAACCTTTTCAACATAAACAAATCAATAGCTTATTACCTAAAAATACCCTGGTGAATAATATGGGAACTGTTGTCTTGCCCGACGAAAGCGAGTCTAAAGTGTTGCTATTCTGGCGGGGGCGGCGACGGCGTCAATCATTTATTTGCGTTTAGCTCAACGTTAAAGTTTCGCTGTTTTACGTTTTCTCAATAAGTACTTGTGCCAGGGCTTTCAAGTTTGGACCATAGTTGCATCTTATATCCTTCTTTACATTTTATGCTAAAAACGCTAAGTGTGTCCTTATTTTTGGAGTAAAAAACATGATTTTGGTAGTTTTAAGTGGATTTCGAGCATTGGGCATACATCCTCAGTTTTTGTTAGAATGATTTCAAATGTTGCACACACATCTAATATATAAAGTTCTTCATTATTTCAAACGGGTTTTAGGGTCATATGTTTGGAAATGTATTTTCAACTTTGTCATGTTTAGTTCGACTTTTCGGAGAATATGAGAGCTATGAATTCTACTCACCCTGGCAACGGCATTGGCGTCACATCTTGGTTAAGGTTTTGTATGCAAGTACATATATTTCTCGATAACTCAGTACCTACAAGATGTATTGCATTGAGACTTTCTACAATGCTTCCCAACTTTTACACCTTTGTAAATAATTAAGTTTGATACATTCAATGTAAGTTATGGCCCTTTTTTACTTAGACATTCTGGTTAAAGTGTTGCGTGCAGCTACATTAAGAGTAAACATCTCAGTAACTACTTGATGCATTGCATTGATTCGTTCGATAACCCTTTTCAACCATCACACTTATGTAAATTGTCAAGTAAAATAACTCTATCACGCATTTAATGTAAATTATGGCCCTTTTTTAACTTAGAAATTCTGGTTCAAGATTTGCGTGCAAATGCATTAAGGACCATATCTAAGTAACTAATTGGTGCATTGCATTGAAACTTTATACAACCCTTTCCAACCATCACACCTATGTAAACAATCAAGCACGATAACTCTATCCAGTTTATTATGCAAAGTATGACCCCTTTTCCTTTGAAATTATAATTAAGGTTTTGTGTTCAACTTCGTTAAGAGTTCATATCTCAGTAACTACTTGAATAATGGTATTGAAACTCTATACAACATTTCAAACCGTCACACCTATGCAAATTATCATGTAAGATGACTCTATCGTGCATATAATGCAAATTATGGCCCATTTCTTTACTTAGAAAGGCTGGTAAAAGTATAACGTGGCAACTACATTTAGAGTCCATATCTTAGTAACCAACTACTTCATGCATTGCATTTAATTTTTATACAACCCTTCCCAAGCATCACATCTATGTAAATAATCAATTAGTCGAACTTTATCCAGCATTTAATGCAAATTATGCCCCTATCTTACTTAGCAATTCTGGTTAAAGTTGTGAGTGCAACTACATTAATAGTAATCTCAGTAACTACTTGAAGTATTGTATTGAAACATGATAGAACCCTTCCCAACCATCACACCTATATACACAATCAAGTGAGATAACCTTATCCTGCATATAATGCAAATTAGGGCCATTTTTTTACATAAAATATCTGGTTAAAGATTTGTGTGCAACTACATTAAGAGACCATAAATTCGTTATTTGTTGATGCATTGCATTGAAACCCTTCCCAACTATCATACCTATGTAAATAATCAAGTTAGGTAACTCTATCCTGTATATTGTCACCATTTAAGAAATGTTGGTTAATGTTTTGCACGCAACTACATTAGAGTCAATACATATCTCAGTAGCTAATAAGCGGTGGTATAGTCGAGCGCGCTGTCTTACGGACAGCTCTTGTTTTTTTCCACGGCAACGTTTTGAAAAGCTGTCGGTTTTAATAACATGAAAAGTCGTCTGTATCAGGGAAGGTTTTAATTATGTTACAGCGTTTAAGATTGCAACAGGTGTCAGGATTTCAGTTACATGTAATATAGACTTTGGTAAAGTGATGAAGAAGGCAGTTAACAGACCTCACCTAACTGCTCAAATTAATAGAAGGTAAGGCTATATCACTGAGATATGTGTTTTAATCTTTTACTGCGGCGGAAGACCTTGGATGCAGCTGCCGCGGAAGACTTTCGAAAAAGTAGAAATGTCTTGTTTCAAAATGTTCTTCTTTTCCTACAACGTTTGCATCTTTATCGAAAAAAGAAATTGCAAACATGTTTTAACCCTCTCCCGCATAAAACACATCTACAGCAAGACTTTTAAATTACCTCAGCAAAAACATGGACAATCTCTATAAATGAAGGTATAATAACTTAAAATAGTTTAAAACATTGTGGCAAATGGGGAAATTGCTCGTCTGCAGCAAATGCGTCAGAAAACGTCTATATTAGGGACAGGGTGAAACTTTATTCTTTGATTATTCTTTTATTTAACGAGATTTCTTTGTATTATATATGTTTTCATAGTCGTCTGCTGCTGATTTACGTATGTGTATGTGAGAATCGGTTAAATTATTATCTGAATATTATTTCAAATTTCAAAGAATGTGAGAATAGGTCGTACAACTTGAACTGATCACAATCGAAATATTTGCACCAACTGATGATTAGATAAGGGTTAGTAAACTAGCCTTTTTTAGATATGAAAAATTGTCCCTTAGGTGTTACATGTATACTGTCAATAGATGGGTACTTTAAGCTAAGCCTTGGTTGTCACTGTCAGAGGACTAGATACGGGGGTAAAGTGGTCGTTTCCCAATAATATCTCTCTTATTACTCAACCATACCCTATGCTGTAGGGTAAGAGTGTCAAATAAGGATGTTAGAACATGCAAAATCCCCTTTATACAGAGCTTTGCATCCTGATTACTCAACGAACGCCTACCTCTATCTTTTGTCTCCTAAAGATATTTTATGTACTTGCTGAAAATGAACTTGGCTGTAACAATTGGTTTCAATTTCTTTTTAGGTCCACTAGCTGAAAGCCAGTCGAGCTTATGTCATGGCGAACTGTCTGTCCTGCGTCAACTCTTTGCTTCAAACGACTTCTCCTCCCTAACGACTTGGACAATTTAGATGAAACATCATAGGAAGCATCCTTCCGATGTCTTCTTCTTAATTCCTTCAAAATGTTTGGATCCATGCAAAATTATGGTTTCCGAAAGAAGACACTTGAAAAGTCTTCTTCTCCTAATTCAAATAATTGTGTAGAAATGTTCCTTTGATGACTCTTTATCAGATTTCTTCAAACCATGTTGATTGGTCGAAAAACATGGCCACCAGGGGACGGGGCGGGGCTATTATGCCTTATATGGCTATAGTGAAAACGTAAAAAATCTTCTCTTTCGAAAGTGTGAAGCCTATTTTCAAATATTTTTTCAGAAATGTTCCTTGGGTGATTCGTTATTAGATTCCTTCAATCTATTATATGTTGATTTGTCGAAATATACGGCCGCCAGAGGGAGGGGCCAATTTGCCTTATATCGCTATATTGAAATTTAAAAAATCTTCTTCTCCGAAAGTGTCCGGCCGATTGTCTAAAGACTTTGTAGAAATTTTCCTAGGGTGTTCCTCTATCAGATTCCTTCAACCCATGTTGATTGCTTGAAAACTATGGCCGCCAGGGGGTGGGGCAATTTGCCTTATATGGGTGTCAGGCCAATTTTCAAATAATGTTGTAGAAATGTTCCTAGGATGACCCTCTATCAAATTCCTTGAAGCCAAGTTGATTGGTTGAAAAAACGTTTCCGCCAGGGGGCAGGGCTTTTTTGCCTTATATGGCTATAGTGAAAACGTAAACAATCTTCTCTTCCGAAAGTGTGAGGCAGATTTTTTAATTATTTTGTAGAAATGTTCCTTGGGTGACCCTCTATTAGGTTAATTCAAGCCATGTTGATTGGTTGAAAAACATGGCCGCAAGAGGGAGGGGTTAATTTGCCT
Organism: Serripes groenlandicus; assembly: GCA_031761405.1. NCBI lineage: Eukaryota > Metazoa > Mollusca > Bivalvia > Cardiida > Cardiidae > Serripes > Serripes groenlandicus. The sequence goes on from JASEVX010000012.1 coordinate 29,835,682, forward strand.
TATATGGCTTTATATTGAAAACTTAAAAAAAGTTTCTCCTCTGCAATTTTCCAGCCGATTTGGAAATAATTTTGTAGAAATGTTTCTAGTGCAAACGACGGCGAGCACAGCAGATTCGGCCCCAGCGCGCATGTTCCCGGGCCAGCTGAAGGGAAACTTTAACAAAATTCTCCTCCCAAACTATCTGGCAGATTTTCAAATTATTTTGAAGAAATGTTCCTTTGGGTGATACTCTACGAGATTCATTCAAGCCATGGTGAGTGTTCAAAGCGATACTGGCCCTCTTAGGCCTCTTGTCTTTGGAATATGCTTGCATATATTTCAATGGTATTTGGTCGATAGTTATAGTATGGCTATATACGGGTCAAATTTTAACTTAGATTCAGTCTGAATATTTTGAATACGTTAAGAGTTGAAGAATGCTTGATTCCCTCTCATTTTCTTTGTAATGCATGCAATATTATGATGGATAATTGTAATTTAAAAAGATGCAGGTAAGTTTTATAATTGATTCGTCTTGGATAATTCTATGATGAGTTTTTGCCCCTGATCTTTTTATCTTTTGTAGATTTACAGATTGTGTAAAGCATTTGTATGATTGTGTCGAATTTATAGTTTAAAAAAGATGTTATTATTTGTCAATAGATTATACACATCTTTTAAAAAAATGGAAAAATGACATATATGATATTTCCTTTATTATTTTTCCAGAAACATACAAATGTACCATCCCTTCATCAAGCCAATACAAGACAGCCCAAAAGTACTTTGCCTAATAACAGCGGTTGCTTATTTGGAAGAAATGTGTATACTCCAAGAAAAAAAGGATGCCAGTGCTTCGATGCCAACAATTGTAAATGAGTTTATTTGATTTGTTTTAAATCCGCCTTGTGGGTTTGATCCCTGGCCAGGTCATACTAAAGACTGGTAGAAATGGCTTTCCCTCCTTGGATATCACGATTGTTAATAAATAAGTATGACTGCCTCGATAGTGGTAGGATAAATGGACAAAGCATACTGGTAAGTTCCTAATGCACCAAGCAAGAACAAGCTGTGCTATAACTGATTTTTTTTTTTGAAAGGGGCCTAAAATACGATGTAAACATAATTTGTTTCATTAGTTGTTTAGCTCGACTTAGCACGAAGGTATGCTATTCGATCACTCTCCGATCGATTACTCCGTCCGTCGTCCGTAAACATTTCCTTCAAACGACATCTTTCTTTTAAACCGTTTGACTAATTTTGATAAAACTGCATAGGGATGTGCATTGGTCCGTGACTTTTCAAAATTGTTCAACACAATTAATTCCATGCAGAACTTTGGTTGCCAAAAATATAAAAAAATCGCCTTGTCAAACTAATGGAAAATATTTCAAAATAATTTGGCACAGATGTTTCTTGGATGAACCTCTACCAAGATTGTTCGAATCATTCCGATCCGCTGATCTGGCCGCGGAACTGTTCATATATGTGTATATTGAACAAATCTGCTTGTCCAAAATTACTGGCCCGATTTGGAAAAAAATAGCACAAATGTTCCTTGGAGAACCCTTAACCTTTTTTCAAATTATTCCGCTCCGTTGAAAAAACATGGCCTCCAGCGGGTGTGGCTTGTTTTCCCAATATGTTTATATGCACGGGCATTTACGTGACAAATGTTATTCCTGATACTATTTGCAGACGATGTAGCAAACTTTGGGGAGCTGTCAATTTACAAAACCAATAAAATACCATAGATAAATTATGTACAGAAACAGATATGGTAGTTAACCCTAAAAAGTCTGAAATAATTGTTTTTAGAAACGAAGGTCCATTAAGAGAGTGTGAACGTTGGGTTAATAGGGATGAACACATAACAGTAACTGCAACTTATAAATATATAGTTTACTATTTACACCGAAGTTATCCTGGCATTCAGCAACAACAAAACTTGCAGCACAGGCCCGTAAATCTCTTTATCAAATCAAGCAATTTGAAAAAGCTGTTGGTAAATTGTGTCTTACAGAATTCTTTAACATTTTCGACTCTATGTTTATTCCCGTATTTACATATGAGATGTGTGACTATGAATCTAAAACATGTGTAGAACAAATCCAGACTAAATTCTGTAAAACTGTTCTTGGTATTAATTCATCTGTAAATGACGCAATGGCATTGTGTGAATGTGGGAGATTTCCTCTAGATATAAACTACAACATTAAATTTATTAAATATTTGGTAAGACTAATTCATATTGATCCTAACAGATATCCAAAACAGTGCTGTTTAATGCTAAAGTCGTATGCTGATATTGGTAGAATTAAATGGGTTACAAAAGTTAGAGAATTTCTATTTATGTATAGCTTTGATTTATTGTGGCTTTCTGAAGATATAGGTAATGAAACGTATTTCATAAAGCAAGTTAAACAAAGATTAAAAGACTGTTCATTTCAAAGGTGGCATAGTGATACAAATACTTCTTCAAGGTGTGATTTGTACAACTTTTTTTAAACATTATTGAATGAAGAAAGGTATTTAAATTTAGACATTAAACCTTACTATAAACGTTTTCTGTCGCGTTTAAGATGCTCAAGCCACAAACTTAACGTTGAACTTGGTCGTCATTTTAATATTAAAAAAGACAAAATTGAATTTGTGTATATTGCTTTATGCAAAAAGATGCCTTAGTGATCGAGGATAAATTTCAAGCCTTTTTGATTTGTGAAAAGTTTAAGATTATAAGACATTTGTACCTAAATACGTGGTTTAATACTTTACCGAGCTTACAGAAAATCGAGTAGTAAAAATATAGCCCTTTATGTTTCAAAGCTTTTTGAAGAAATGTGATTGTGGGCCGGATGCCTAATTACACAAACTATTGTATGTTATTGTTAACCATTATTAGGCTAGGGAAAATGACTTACACCATGAGATTTAAACATGATTACCGCGAGCAGGAATCAAACCTCTGAGACGCATACGGTTACACTGATCAACTGTGGTTAGGATTTGGGGAATAGAATTTCACTGCTAATTTCGGGTCAGAATTGCGATAAAAGCAATTCAACGGATCATTTCGGGTCAGAATTGCGGTTAAAGCATTTCAACTGATCATTTCGGATCAGAATTGCGTGAATTAGTGTTTCAACAGATCATTTGTGGTAAGATTGGTGGCATATAATTTCACTGATAATTTCGGGTCAGGATTTGAGGAAAAGCTTTTCCACTGATCATTTCGGGTCAGAATTGCGAAAATTAGTGTTTCCGTTGACAATCGTTGGTCAGTATTAGGGGAATAGCATTTACACTGATTAACTGTGATTAGGATAGGGAAAAAACCATTTACACTGATCATTCAATGTCCGAATTGCGAGAATAGCATTGCCATTGATCATTTTGGGTAAGGATTGCGGTAATAGCATTTCCACTGATCATTTCGTGTCAGGATTGCGGTTATAGCATTACCAATGACCATCTTGTGTCAGAAGTGCGAGATTAGCGTTTCCACTGACCATCTGGGGTCAGGAATAGGGAAAAAGAATTTGAACTGATCAACTCAGAAATATGGGAAAAGCATTTCCAATGATCAACGGGTGTCATGAAAAACTTAATTGTGCCACATGTAAATAACCAACGAATTGCAACAATATGACTGAAATTTGTTGAAAGTGGCGTAAAATGTGATTCAAATATATGGAACATGATTTCAGTTAAGCGCGAGCATATCCGCAGATGCCGGAGTAAAGTATGGCAATAGCGAATACTTGAAACTGGAATCTGGAACACCTGTAGCATATTCTGTACATGAACTCAAAGTTGAATCTGACAGTGGTGGTATCGAACTAGTCAATGAACAAGGTGAGTCCATTGTTTTCAATCCTTTCCCACATTCAGCTTATCTGCATCAAACGACTTTGGAAACAGCTAGGCCAAGAAATATATGTAAACGATAGTACAAGAGAAAGTTGATGCAATGCATCAATGCCGTCGGAAATTCATACTGCAAAAACAGTTATCAACTACGGGGGGGGGGAGGGGGTGGGGATGTGGCGCTGGGCTATTTTGCCTTATATGGTGTTTCAAATAATTGTGTAGAAATGTTCCTTAAGTGACCCACTATCAGATTCCTTCAAGCCATGTTGATTGGTCGAAAAACATGGCCGCTAGTGGGCAGGGCAATTTTGCCTGATATGGCTATAGTGAAAACCTAAAAAATCTTCTCCTCCGAAAGTTTCAGGCCGATTTTCAAATAATTTTGTAGAAATGTTCCTTGGATGACCCTCTATCTGATTCCTTCAAGCCATGTTGATTCGTGAACCATTCTGCTTCGCGGAGTTGACGTTCTTTACACTTGACACTTGTTCCGAGCCAAATAAACATCTTAAATTACATAAAATTAACCATTTCAGGGTGTGTATAAGGGTTTTTGAGCATCTTTGGAGGTTTTCCAATGTGTTTCATTTTCTTTCCTATGTTTCATAACATAGCTTTGAATGATTTCGAAAATAAATTAATCAAAGTACAAAAAAAAAAAGGTTCCTAAAATAAACTGCATTTGTGAGAACAATGCAACAGATATGTGTTCGTACATGTAAATAATATAGTTTATGTTTAATTGAATGACTAATGTCGTTGTGGTGAATCAAAAGTCTTGTTACGTATAAGAGGATTTCTTTGCAAAATAATTAGCCAATCAGAGAGCAGGCTGATATTACTCGTCATTTTTTAGAAACGGTGTACACATTTTACTATTTAAGACATAAATGCGGTAACAGTATATGAAATATACACAACTCAAGACATCTCTTCTGAACCTCAAACAAATGTTCAGTAATGAAGAATTACCATTAAAAAGAGAAATAGACGATAGTGTGTGCTGATTTGTAATAATAGGTGAATATAAGCGTATGTTGCAAACATGTTATCAAACATAAACCTAAAACATTTGAAACATGAATTTCTTTTCAAATGTATCACAACTAAGTGTTTTTAAACAATCGTAAACGTAATATTTTCAAAGCATTTAAATAAAGTTTTTCCTAATAACAACTTATCCTCCCATGTTAATTCAGAAATGCTTTTAAACATATAGTGTCCGGCTCCTGCACGGCGTAACTTGTCCTCCCATATGAATTCTGAAAAATTGTTAAAGGTATAGTCGTCGGCTTTTGCCCGGCGACTATTCATAACCCTTATAGGCGTATACAGCAGACGACTTTTGTGGCAATAGAACAAATTGCCCATTATAAGCAATATCACTTATTGCCACAATGCTTTCAACTTGATTAAAAACTCTTGTTAGAGGAGAAGTTTCTAATCATGAGTGATTGCATCTTTCCTCAAATTATTAAAAGATCACCAGTTACCCCCCCCCCCCCCTCCTTTCCCATATGCAGAACTTTTAAACTAGTGTGTCTAAAGGAAAATATGTCTCACTGTGTGTTGCGTCAAACGAAAAAGGGTCTGATTATATGAGATTTGTTATAAACATGTATGAAACAAGACACCATTATCATAATTCAAATATATCCCTTTTAGGTGAAAAGGAGGGATTTGAACGAGTTCTTCGTCGTGGATTTATGGGCAAACTATTTGGTAGGTATTACTCCAATGTTGTTGTAACCATTTATTCCACAATACTTGATATGAAGGTGTTAACCATTGTCTACATACAGACGCATTATGATCCTCTGTAGCAGACTTTTTTTCATAAAAGCAAAGTACTGAAAGTACTCAAGGTAGAATTCTGATCGGTTAAAAGGAGATGCCAAAGTGTGTATAGAAATATTTATCTAAACAATATTCCTACCATGACAGACAAGTAATGATGCACCAGGCCAGAATGAAATATTTCCAAGATCATAAATTCTTGTTGGTCTTGAGAAAATTGATTGACCTCAACTCCGAATATATCATTCGGTTATAGTACTTTTGTAATGATCATATTACACATCAGCTCTTTCGAAATCCTACAAGGTAGTTTTTGTCTCGCCGCGACGAAGTTGCGAAAGCGAAACTAATGTGTTGCTCTCTGGCGACGGTGGTGGTGACATTTGCGTTTATGCTCAAGGTTAAAGGTTCGTTTTTCTTTGCTTTTTCTCAATAAGTACTTCTGTCAGGGTTTTCATGGTTGCATCTGATCCCTTTTTCATATTGCATGTTGCAGATGCTTAGAGTGACCTTATTTTTGGGATAAAAATCATGATTTTTTTGAGGTTTTTAGTGGATTTTGAGAATTGGGTATTTCATCTTTTTTTTTTGTAGAATTGCGTTTCCAAGGCTACCAAAGTTACAAGTGATATTTTGAAGTCACGTGATTTAAATCACCGAGAACACCATTTCTATCAAATTAGTTCGCCAACAAAATAGTGCAATTTTCTTTAGACTGAATTACGAATGCAAACATAGCAAAAGTCTAATAGGTAAAACAAGTTCCACTTATTCTAGGTAACGAAATACAATTACAAGTCTCTGAATGTGTAAATATCATAAGGATATCACTACGCCCAACCCCCTCACCACCTCTCTTCTTAAGTTTGTACCATCGCCTGAACAAATTACCGTAGGACTCTTGTTTGTACAGTATCTGAGAAAGGGCGTATAATGCCCAACTTTTAGAACTCTTGTTCTGATTCCAAAGTTATTTAGTAGAAATGTTCCTTCAGAGACTCTCTACGAAAATTCTTCAAGCCATACAAATTGGTTGAAAAAAGAGGAGCGAGGCGGCATCATAAAAAGGCAAAACTACAACACTTTAAATCACTATTCTTATTTTTTACCTCAGTGACCTTCTTTATAAACAGTTAAGCCATATTAACTTGTTGAAATACATAGTTACCAGGCGGCATCAACAATAGGTTAATTGAACTTTTAGCTTCATGACGTCTAACCCTAATCCACTGGGCAAATTGCAACAAAAAATAACAGGAATGTTCCTTTGGTGATCCTCCTTCAAATTTGTTCAAATATATAAATCATAAACATGACAGAACTTAATAGTATTTATTTGTAATTTGTTCAAGCCATATTGATTTGTTTGTCATGATAACTGCCATGCTGCATCAGAATAGTGATAACATTCGGAGTTGGTGTCACTTAATTTTCACATACCAACAAGATTTGATGATTTTGGAAATATTTAATTCTGGGCTGATGCATCGTTACTTTACCTTTTGTAGGATTGTGATTAGGGCTCCTTTGGTCAATAATTAGAGAACAAACATAAATACTGATGTATTAGAGAGATACTTCTCAGACCAAAAACATATTTGGATAACATGCAGTCTGGCGCAATAATTATTTTAATATTTTAAAGACTATGCTTTAGTACACCAATACGTCCACTTATTGTGCAGACATTTATAATATTGAACTTGCATTTTTTTCTAGATAAAAGTCATAAATTTGTCAAATATATAGTGATTAGTCAGCAGGCACACCACTTGGCCTGTCTCATTTTGCTGTCCATACACAAGACTTGGGTTATCATCTTAACAGATTATGATTTATTTCCACATGGTAAATCATGTTTTGATACTTGAAAAATAGCAGTACTGTGAGGCTATTACAATACTAAAATATTCATTCCGAACTTGATGCTTTCTTATATAAAATAAGTAATCCGTAGAAGTATTAAGTAAGACGAGCGTCCAGCACCCACAGGCGGTACCCTTGTAAATAACTGCGTTTAGCTCAACGTAAAAACCACTTGAATTTTAGTGATATTTTAGAATTTAAAGCATCTTCATTTTGTGTTAGAATGATTTTAAATTTTGCACACATATTTAATTTCTAAATTACTTTAAGGAAACAAACGGGTTAAAAGGTAATTTGGATATTTCCTTATTTTTATTAGCTCAACGTTAACGTTTCATGTTTTCTCGTTTTCTCAATAACTCTTAATGCTTGAATCGTAGTTGCATCTTATGCCATCCTTCGTATTGAAAACTGAAAATGCAAAGTGCGCTTTTATTTTTTGGTTTAAAAAACATGAATGTTGATGTTTCTTCGATGATTTTGAGAATTGGACATAATTACCGGTATCTTATTATTATTTTTTTTTAGAAATAGTTTAAATTGTGCACAAATAAGTATAATACTATACTAAATAAATAATTTGATGTATTGGCTTCACATATTGTTTCTAGTTTTCTAATTTCTTGGATTTTGGACTAATTAGGTCGACTTCAATTTTGTTCACACATATTTTGTCTTTGTATTTTACACGTGTATTAATAGTTAAAGCAGGGGGCGGCGAACCATATAATTACACTTAACTATTGTGAGAGTGGTAATTTAATGGTAATAATCGCTCATAATCATTATTATTGATTGACTTTGTTAACACTGGTGATTCTATGTATATATGCGTCTGTTAAACTACCAATATAATGTGGGAGAAGGAACAACACTCCAATACACGAAAGAACTTGCCAATTTTAAAATCAAGGATTATGAGACGAATATGATCACAACATGGAATTTGAAATTTCAAAGAAATACCACAGAAAGTAAATCACAACTAAGAAAACTTAGCCAATTTGCAGAAATCATCATGAAATGAAAACTTTAAACAACAATAATTCAACCTCCAACTAATATCCTGCTTTATAGTCAGATAAATGTAAAATAGTGTTAACGTGTGATTTTGTTGCTCTGATTGCGTTGCATGTCAGGGAGTGGTATGCACCATCCTGTCAACCTGAATAATCAGAGCAATATATAAAGAAATACAGGAAAATATATTGTTATGTATATTTTAAGCATAAATGTGTTACAAAGTCTTATCACAGAATTGATGGTGTGTTGTGATACCAATGCTCTGTTTACTATATTGCTCTGTAATATATATATGTAACATTCAAACCTATCCTGATACAGATAAATTATGATGCCTGAAGCAACAGACTACATTTGCGAGGATTGTGTGAATATGAGATTGAGATTTTGTATATACATGTATGAAACAAGACACCATTACACCTGTCATGATTTGAATATATATATGTTTCAGATACAGTTTTGAGGAGACGGAGGATATTGAAGGGAACCTTTTCAAACTTTATGGGTTTAATGGGCTATCGTACATTAACAACAAATTCTCCCGTAGGAAGCGTGGACAAGATAGGTAGGTATTTCTCCAATGTTGTTGTAACCATTTATTCCACAAGACTTGTGACTAGTCCTGAAGGTGTTAACCATTTTCAAAATCAAGACGCAATATGATGCCATTGTGGTAGACACCTTTAGATAATCAAAGGACTGAAAGTACTCTAGGTAGAATTGTGATCGGTTAGAAGGAATTGCAAAAGTGCATATAGAAATATTTATCCAAAGAAATGCCCCACCATGACATACAGGTAATGATACATAAGGCCAGAATGAAATATTTCCAAGATCATGAATTATCGTTGGTCTTGTGAAAATTGATTGACCCAAACTCCGAATATATCATTCGGTCCACATAGTACTTTTATAACGATCATATTACACAATAGTTCCTTGGAAATCCCATCAGGAACATTCAGGACAGAACAGTGTCTTCCTATTTATTGACTGTACTGTACCAATTGATATGTTCAGAGTATGCAATTTATTAATACAATTTATAATTATTTACAATGTCAACAGTAAACTTAAGAGTGTAGTATACCAAAAACAGTTATGTTTTGAATAATGTTCTGATTGTTCATCTCCAGTATCTATTTTTCTAATTTCTTTGATTTTGGACTAATTAGATCAACTTCAATTTTGTTCACACATACTTTGTCTTTGTACTTTACACGTGAATTGATAGTTAAAGCAGGGGGTGGCGAGACATATAATTACACTTAATTATTGTGAGAGTGGTAATTTAATGGTAATAATCGCTCATAATCATTATTATTGATTGACTTTGTTAACACTGGTGATTCTATGTATATATACGTCTGTTAAACTACCAATATAATGTGGGAGAAGGAACAACACTCCAATATACGAAAGAATTTGCCAATTATAAAATCAAGGATTATGAGACGAATATCATCACAACATGGAATTTGAAATTTCAAAGAAATACCACAGAAAGTAAATCACAACTAAGAAAACTTAGCCAATTTGCAGAAATCATCATGAAAACTTTAAACAACCATAATTCAACTTCCAACTAATATCCTGCTTTATAGACAGATAAATGTAAAATAGTGTTAACGTGTGATTTTGTTGTTCTGATTGCGTAGCATGTCAGAGAGTGGTATGCACATCCTGTCACCCTGAATAATCAGAGCAATATATAAAGAAATACAGGAAAATAAATTGTTATGTATATTTTAAACATAAATTTGTTACAAAGTCTTATCACAGCATTGATGGTGTGTTGTGATACCAATGCTCTGTTTACTATATTACTCTGTAATATATTATATAAATATCATATGCCAGTGTGCGTGATATTCATATTGTCAACCGAGAAACAGAATGTCACGCGAGGCGCAGCCGAGTCGTGACATTCTGTTTCGAGTGTTGACAATATGAATATCACGCACACTGGCATATTGATATTTATTTTATTATACCGAGACAGTCTAAAATGTCTTCTACGGTTGTTGTTGTTTTACAAAATGACAGTCTAAAATGTCTTCTACGGTTGTTGTTGTTCTCTTTTTCGCTGTCCTATTGATCACGTGTTAACATCGGTATTGATATGCAAAATTGTCCTACGCTGGTCTATGGGAGTTTAACGTTGTAAATAAAAGAGAGGTATAATAAATATATATATGTAACATTCAAATCTATCCCGATACAGATAAATTATGATGCCTGAAGCAACAGACTACATTTGCAAGGATTGTGTGAATATGAGATTGAGATTTTGTATATACATGTATGAAACAAGACACCATTACACCTGTCATGATTTGAATATATATGTTTCAGATACAGTTTTGAGGAGATGGAGAATAATGAAGGGACCCTTTTCAAACTTTATGAGTTTAATGGGTTATCGTACATTAAAAACAAATTCTCCCGTAGGAAACGTGCAAAAGATGAGTAGGTATTTCTCCAATGTTGTTGTAACCATTTATTCCACAAGACTTGTGACTTGACCTGAAGGTGTTAACCATTTTTAACATCAAGACGCATTATGATGCCTTTGTGGTAGACACTTTTAGATAATCAAAGGACTGAAAGTACTCAAGGTAGAATTGTGATCGGTTAGAAGGAGTTGCAGAAGTGCATACAGAAATATTTATCCAAAGAAATGCCCCACCATGACAGACAAGTAATGGTGCATAAGGCTAGAATGAAATATTTCCAAGATCATAAATTCTTGTTGGTCTTGTGAAAAATGATTGACCCAAACTCCGAATATATCATTCGGTCCACATAGTACTTTTTTAACGATCATATTACACAATAGCTCCTTGGAAATCCCACCAGGAACATTCAGGACAGAACATTTTCTTCCTATTCATTGACTGTACTGAACCAATTGATATGTTCGGAGTATGCAATTTATTTATACAATTTATAAATATTAACAATGATAACAGTAAACTTAGGAGTGTAGTATACCAAAAACAATTAAATCAATATTGTATACCCTCTAGCTTTTTAACACTTCCAAGAGTCTGCAGATCACTTGATTCACATCTTAAGTTTTATGGCGACCGTAATACTTCAAGCGGTGCTGGGATTTATAGCATGCGTCAAATATCTAAGAACAACTGTTTTAGAGCATAAACAATATTTTTATTTGTAATCGGTAAAATGTAGTGGCATAATATTTATACCAAAAATAATTATGTTTTGAATAATGTTCTGATTGTTCATCTCCAGTATTCTATTTTAAATTTAGGGTCCTTTAAACAAAATTTATTTCAAGCTTCTTTCTTTACAGTAAATTTGTAAAAAGGTCTAAACCAAAATCAATGTAATAATGTACAAAATAGTCTCCAACACATGGACAAGCGTACCCGTGAATCGATCGCCTAAGTGATAGCTATGTAGCACAAGTGTTACTGCTAATATCGAAGATAATTTAATCAAAAGCGTGAATGAACCTGCTAGGAGTGAACACTTCAAATGAAACTTATCAATAAACGACATTTGTTATGATATACAATCTTTGAACAGTTTGTAACATTCCTGTAAAGTTTGGTTGATATCAGTCCAAGGTTTAGGAGGAGACTTTGTTTAAAGCTAAACAATCATTTTACCTCTATTCTGATGCAGCATGGCAGCTATCAATATGGCTTGAACAAATTGAGTACAGTGTTTCTAAAGGAACATTTGCACTTAATTACTAATGTTTCCTGAAATCAGGAACAACTTGAATAGAAAAAGAACTATTGAGTTTTATCATTTTGCCCGTTTTCTGATACCGTCTGGCTACCATGTTTTTCCACCAATCAATAAGGCTTAAGCAAATATTGTAGAGTGTCACTCAAGAACAATTTGTATTAAACTATCTTTGAATCTGAAAGCTGATTCAGAGAAAAAGAATTTTACAGATTTGGCATTTTATTCTCTGCCTGCTGCCGCAGCAACAAAATTTGTGTTTATATTTGATATCTTTGAACACATTTGAAAGAGATCCACCAAAGGAACATGCCTGTGAAGGTTTGTTGAAATGTGCCAAGTGAATAAGGATGATATGTCATTTGAAGCTAAAAGTTTAATTTACCCCTTTTCCGCTAACTATGTATTTCAACAAATCAATATGACTTAAATAATTATAAAGAGTGTAACTGAGGCAATGAATAAGACAAGCACTTTCATACTTTTGCTAATGTTTGCATTTGTAATTAAGTCAAGAATTTGATACACTATTTCTTTAGGAGTACTGAATTTGAAGAGATTTTGTTCTCAGTCATTTACCTCACATGATTGTAAAACCTCATCTTAAACTTTAGTAGCCTTGCTAACGCAATTCTACCTAAAATAGAGCAAATGGAGAAACTGCTACTGATAAGGGATTTCTCCTGTTGCAACAATTTTATCAACTCAATCCATGGATTATACATTAATTCATCTAAAGATTTCATATTTGTGTGTCATCTGCTGTCCGTTTTTGAATGTGGGAATTGCTTGATTTTACAGCTCCTTGTATATTGACTACTAGGTAAGGTAGTGTTTGTCTCGTTGAGATGAAGTTGCGAAAACGAAACTAAGGTGTTGCTTTGTTGCTTTTTCTCAATAAGTATTTGTGTCAGGGATTTCAACTGTGGATCATAGTTGCATCTAATACCCTTTTTCAGATTGCATGCTGGAGATGCTAATTGTGGCCTTATTTTGGGGGTAAAAAACGTGAAATTCTGAGGTTTTTATTGGATTTTGAGATTTCATCTTCATTTGTTGGTAACATTACGTGATCAATGCTTCCACAAGTACAATTGCTGCACCAGAATAGGGATAACACTAGATATTAGCTTTAAACACAATCTCCTCCCGAAGCATTGGACTGATATCAATCAAACTTCACGGAAATCATACTTTGGTGGTCCTCTTACAAACTGTTCAAAGATTTAATATCATAACAAATGTCCTTTATTGATAAGTTTCGTTTACGGTGTCCACTCGTATTTTTTCTCTAATATTAGCAGTAACACTTATGCTACATAGCTATCACTTAGGCGATCGATTCACGGATACGCTTGTCCATGTGTTGGAGACTATTTTGTATTGTGCTAAATCCGCCACTACATTTGCCACGCTTTTTTCTTTGTTTACCATTAGTGTTTCGACGCACAGGCCTTACGGCCGCCGGTTAATCCGCCAATGTATATTTCACGTGACTTCTTTCTTTTTCTCCGTTCCTCTTCGCGAATGTTAATAATGTTAACAAGCGTCCATATTTGACCTCTCGGCGCATTAATTTCTAAACCATTTCTTAAACTTATATTGGAGTACTCACGCCTTAAGTTTTTCACTGATGTTTCAACAACATTAAAATCATATTTATGGGGGAGATCCTAACCTTTTAAATGCAGTTTTGTTGAATCCATGATGAACCATTTTTCTCGCGCAGTCTCAACCTAGAATGCGTTGTTTGGTGCTAACAGCAATTAGCAGGCTGCCAACTCCGAAACAAAATGATATTACTACTATGACCAGGGGTTAAAGCCCCAGGCCAAAAACACTAGTCTAGATTCCACTCTTAAAACGAAGAGTGTCTTTCGATTTCGCCTACTAAAGCAATGGGCTCTAACGAGCCCCTTGCTAAAAATGAATCAAAGCTACTACTTTGAAACCTTAAAAACTGGTTTATCTTAAACCTTTTTCACATTTATGCTAAAGATGCTGATTTCATCCTGTTTTTAGCTCACCTGAGTTATTGTCATCGCCTTTTGTCCGGCGTCCGTCGTGCGTCCGTCGTGCGTCCGTCGTGCGTCGTGCGTCAACATCTTCTACTCAATAACCAGTGAGTCAATTCACAGAAAGCATCCTCTCAATGACTTCGCTATAATTCCTTAAATTGTCTGGTTTCCCTGGCAACGAAACGAAAAAAACTTCAAAATTCTTCATCTCTCAAACTGGTTGGCAGATTTTCGAATAGTTATGTAGAAATGTTTCTTGGATGACCCTCTATCAGTTTCCTTCAAGCCATGTTGATTGGTTGAAAAACATGGCCACCAGGGGGGCGGGGCTATTTTGCATTATATGGCTATAGTGAAAATTTAAAAAATCTTTTCCTCAGAAAGTGTCAGGACGATTTTCAAATAATTTTGAAGAAATGTTACTTAAGTGACCCACTATCAGATTCCTTCAAGCCATGTTGATTGGTCATAAAACATGGCCGCCAGGGGGCGGGGCTATTTTGCCTTATATGGCTATAGTGAAAACTTAAAATCTTCTTCTCCAAAAGTGTCAAGCCGGTTTACAAATAATTTTGTAGAAATGTTCCTAGGGTGACCCTCTGTCAGATTCCTTCAAGCCAAGTTGATTGGTCGGAAACTATGGCCGCCAGGGGGCGGGGATTATATGGCTGAAGTGAAAACAATATAAAATCAGGTGAGCGATCAAGGGCCGTCATGGCTCTCTTGTCTAGTGTAAAAGACCTGAATTTTAATGAATTTGATAGATTTTTAGAATTGGACATAGCTTCTTCATTTTGAGCTCACCTGTGCACGAAGTGCTCAATGTGAGCTATTGTTATCATATTTTGTCCGGCGGCCGTCCTTCGGGCGTCGTGCGACGTGTGCCGATAACATTTACCTTGTTTACACTCTACAGGCTACATCAACTCCATTTGCATTTGATACTTACACTTTTATTTATGAAGAGTTTCTGTACTTTTGCTCAGATGTTTTTTAATTTGTTTGCTGAAGAGCTATTGTATGTGGGAAATGGTTAAAGAAATTGTAATATCTTCTTTTACCCTTCTGTTTCAGAGATGCTTACTGATTGATCTGTATCAGATAGCTTCTAAAAAATGTGGAATTATGAGCAATTCCTCCTTTTTTCACCAATTCAGAAATTGTCCCAAATATTTTCGTTTTTTTCTTCAGATATTTGTTTAAGCAGACAACTAAGATAACAAAAGAGATAAACATTTTCCACATACAACATATCTGCAGAATACACATTTTTAACAATTATGTCTCAAAATGCGTCTGCAAGGGGAAAGGGTTAAGTCTGAAAAGGGTCATATATTAATGAAAGTGCTGTGATAACATTCTGTGTAATTGATATAAAATCTTTGCTTTAGACAAATTGCTCATAATGAGTTAATTCTCCTCTTGCCACAATGTTTTCAACTTTATTTAATGACTATGCTTTCAATTTTTGAGATATTGACTATTTTTATCTGGATGTTTTTAAAAGCAACTGCTGCAGATGTGTTATATACATGTACATGCAGAGCTCTAGATAAGGGCCGTTTGGCATGTTCTAAAATCCATATTTGACTCTCTAACCCTATAGTGTGGGTACTCAATAGAATCATCTCAGTTAGACGATTCTGTTTAGTACCCACAACATAGGATTTGCTTGTATTATAAGAGAGATATTGTGGGGGAAAAAAGCTGCTTACCCCTCATTATCTGGACGTCTGTATATGTATGAAACAACACCTGTCAAGATTCTAATATATCAGTTTTAGGTGAAACTGGAGAATTTAAAGATTGCAATTCACTCGATGAGGTTGATTTTACCAAAAATGTTTCTGCTGAAAACAGGGAGGAGATGGGTAAGTAAAACTCCGTATCACAGATCTGCAGCAACAACATTGAAAATATCTAGGCAAACAATTGGAAAATCTCTAAAACTTAAAAGTGTGATTATCGAATAAAATTGAAAACATTTTGGCTAAAGTAGGAATGAGCAATTTGTAGTTAAGCCACAATGTTTTCAATTCATAATGAGCAATTTCTCATTTCACCACAATGTTTTCAACTCTATCCATTGATTATTATACTTTCATTTATAGAGATTTTTTTATATTTTTGTTTAGGTGTTTTCAAAGTCATCTGCTGTAAAATAGTGAATCAGCATGTTGGTAAGGATGCTAATATTACGGCTTTGTGCATATTGACTGATGGGTAACGTAGGTTTTATAGATGTCATTTATAATGTTCACTCATAAATACTCAAGCATTTTCAGTAATTACTCACTAATTACGAGTGATTATTATGCTCCCCGAAAAGAAATTGGGGGAGCATATAATTCCCAAATTTTCCGCCTTTCCTTCCCTCTTTTTTTCCGGCTATTTCTCAGCAACCACTGTTTTGAAATCAATGACACTTAATTTGAAGATTTACAAACAAGAGATTATTAACACGTTCTAGTTTTATGAATTTTCATATTCCTTTTAATTTCTATGTCTGTATGTCCTGCCATTGTCCGGGTTATTTCTCAGCAACAACTTGGGGGCATCCGTTGGTTCGATCGATATCTTGTAACTGTAACTGAATGCCAGTGATTTCATATAAAGATATATATATGTAGTTTTTTTTAATATAATTGAAACTTTATGGCAAAAAGAGAAGTCGTCTGCTCCACATGAGTCAAAATGTGTCTGCAAGTGGGAAACGTTTAAGTCTGAAAAGCTCATACATTTATGTGCTGTGATTATAACTGTATTACATGTATAATGATACAGAATGATACTGAATCTTTTCTTTAGACATAGATTTCCAAAGGCCCAAGAAGCTGTTTGGACCTTTATTGGCACTACATGAAGAGATAAGAAGGGAGATAACTAATGATCTATTGAAAATTCTTGATGTACCATGTGATTTACAAATCTTGGCTAACTTGGTAAGACAATACGGGGTGTGTTCAAAAAGTACGTGGACTTTTGTAATATTTCAATTATTAAATAGTGCACAATAATAAAACGTATATTGCTATGACAAGTACCTTTTCCGCTATATGATTTCCAAATTTCGTGGTGTTATCATATTCTGTTTCGTAGCAACAGCGCTAACAAATATACATGTGATGCTTACCCGTCGCAGTCCAATAACGTCAACGACGTTACGTTTTTGGATAACGTTTCAGTGACTAATCACATTTTCTCGAAGTATTCACCATGCTTCTGAATGCACTTTATATGTCTCTTAACCCACTTATCATATACCGTTCTATACCACTGTTTGTATAACCCGACACTTATACCGATCTTCTGTGATATATCTCGGACAGTAAGGCGCCGATCTCCATCAATAATTTCTTTAACGGATGACGTTAACGCTGCATTAATTTTTGATTTTCGTCCTATTCTAGGGTCATCTTCTACTGAATCTCTTCCTTCACGAAACAATTTATGCCATTTAAAAACTAAAGATCTACAGACCCGTGGTTTATGTTTGGATTCTTCTAACATTTTCATGGTTTCCGTTGGTGTTTTGCTCAAATTCGCGCAAAATTTAATGACTGCGCGGATTTCCGTGTTTTCGGATGACGACATTTTACGTGCGTTCCCAGCCGACGCTTGTTATTAAAGTTGTTATTGTTTCAAACAAAAACGGAAATGACGTCATTTAACGGTATAAACCGTTGTCCATAACGTCACGTAATCAGCAGGTGAAATTTCGCGAAAGTAGGATAATTTTATCTTTTAAAATATATTAAATGAAATGAGTTAAAAGCATCATGATTTGGCGTGCTCCGGGTGCGTGTTACCTGGCAACTGCGAATGTTTCCAAAGTGATCGTTTTTTATACTAAATATGGAATTCGTACATAGATCAATGCGGCACATATTTTGATAAATGAAGGTAAAATTTAATTGAAATCACGCCGAAAGTTTTCAAATTATTGAAAAAGTCCACGTACTTTTTGAACACACCTCGTACTTATCATTTAAACTCTTCTCCACTTGTAGACAAACTTTCACACATCTGCTGCTGATGAATTTTGAAAGTCAAACTGCTTAGTCTAAGATTACGAAATTACGCGGGCTGTCAATCCAGTGATTTTGAGTTTGAACCCCAGCTTAGCAAACATTCTTTTCGAAGTTTGGCATATTTCAATATGACAAGCGTCATTTATCTTCAATCAATGGGCACACAATCTTCTTTTAAAGTAGCCAGTTGCTTTGAACGGTTGGTTTACGGTGTTCTGGCTTAAGAAAGCCAGGAAACACATTGGTGGGTGATCTGGCCACCTTGATGTTACTGAATAAATTGTTTAAAATGCAGTTAAACTCCAATCAAAAAAAATAATTGGACATTCTTGTGTACATAGAGATCCATCTCTACATTACTTGTATGTGCACTGTTTGAAACTTCTAGTAAACTTCTTTTGACCAATGGACAAACTTATAGAGATAAGATCATATACTGCATAGAGTCACAGTTGATCTGTATCTTCTTTTGCCACAAAAGGTTAAATGTTGTTTTTCCCGGAGTGCCGACTGCCTCGGTGGTGTGGTGGTAGAGAGTCCTCCTCAATTGAGGAAGGTCATGGGTTCGATCCCTGGCCAGGTCAAACCAAAGACTTAACAAGTGGTAGTAATGGCTGCCCTCCTTAGCACACAGGGTTGCGTGGGTAAGCATTACGATTGACTCCCTCGTTTCAGGGTAAAAAGACCTGAAGTACTGGTAAATGATAGTAAAATGATTGAATAGGTTTGAAAATATGGTTTCAAAAGGAGAAATTGCTCAAAATGAGCTATTGTTCCTTTTGTCACAATGATTTCAAAAATCGTATGCCTCAGATGCATCCAATGCATCTGCAGTTGGGGAAACTGTTACAACCAGCTATAATTGGTGTCCATATTTTACAGCTAGAGAAATGTGAAGCTAAGCAATGTAGGCCTGATGGAGAAAAGCTAGAATTGCGTACACCAAACGATACAGTAGAAAGGGTTCTCGGTCACGGAGGAATTGTATTTAGGGTATGTTATACATTCCTACTTAATCCTTTCCCTCATACTAAAAATTGCAGCGGGTGACTTCAAAAACATGTATATATAGGCAAACAATATGTAAATAGGCAAAGAATATGTAAATAGGCAAAGAATATGTAAATAGGCAAAGAATATGTAAATAGGCAAAGAATATGTAAAAATCTCTAGAAATGGAAGTTTAGTTAGTGAACATTTGAAAACAGTGTTGCAATAGGAGCAATTGCTCATCATGATCAGTGTTTACTTTTGTCGAAATATTTGCAAAAGTAGCCTGCTGCATATGCGTCAAAATGCGTCTCTTAGTGCGAAAGTGTTAGGCAATGACGTCGTTATGAAAAAGTGCTTTATACGCAAACACAAAACAAACAGTAAAAAGGGTTCTAGATCATGAAGGATTAGAATAAACGATATGTTAAACATGCTTATTTAAGGCAGTGCAGCATAGTGCAGGTGGAGAAGAGCATACATTGTGTAAATAGAAATTGTGTTTGAGTTACATACACAAAGAAATAGAAATCTTTTGAAATTGTGTTAGCATCTGCATTTGATGAATTTCCCACCATATCAATCAAGTTTTTACTTTGGAAATCAATATATGTGATACATCACACTTTCTTGCTTTAATCAAAGGTTCTTGATTTAATTGTGAATCTAAATATATCTGATTTACATAAAAAGCATGACCGTTAATACCCCTAGGAAAGACAGTGATTTAAGATATTATGCCAAAAGGAGACCTTGCTCCTTTAACCACAATGTTTCATATAGTTCAGAAATTATATTTTCAATGTTCTATAAGTTTTAAATGCATGCATTTCTTTTTATAAATAACATCAAGTTAACCCCTTATACGGGTCAAAGATCAAGGTCACATATCACATGTAATTCAAACTGTGCAATGGCGAGACATCTGGTGTTTGTTTGCTTTTGTAAATGAGCATCTTTCCGTTAGAATTGTGGTCCCAAGAGTGATACTTCAATACCCCTTAACCCTTTCCAACATACAACACATCTGCAGCAGACGACATTAAACACATCTAAGAAAAATATGATAAGTCTCTATATAAGAAGGAACAAAGACAATTTTCCTCATCATGAACACATTTTCCATTTGCCACAACGTTTTTCGATCACCTTAGCCGATATAGTCTAATCTCTCTCTGTCCGTTGTCCGTCGTCAATTGTCCAAGCCATATGGGCATCAGAAAACGGGTAAAATTAACATTTAGCTTCAAATGACCTCTCCTCCTTAGGAACTGGACCAATTGTATCCAAACTTTATAGAAATGTTACTTTGAGGGTCCTCTTTCAAATGTGTTCAAAGATGTAAATTATACAGAGAACGTTAGTTTTTGCGGCATTAGAAAGAGAGCAAAATGACAAATCTTTGAAATTCTTCTTCTATGTCTGATTCCAAGATAATTTAGTTGAAAGGTTCCTTGAGTGACTTTCTACAAAATGTGTTCAAGCCTTATTGATCGGTTAAAGTTTTCGTCGTAATTCAAGATAGTTCAGCAGAATGTTCCTTTATTGACACTGTACATAATGTGTTCAAGCTTTATTGATTGGTTGAAAATAAAAGCTGCCAGGCGGCATCAGTAAAGGGGTTAAAGGAACTTTGATCTTCTTCAAACGACATCTCCCCTTAAGCCAATAAAATATTATCAACCAAGAAATGTTACTGTGGTGGTCCACTTTGAAATTGTTCTAAGATTTAATGCATTTAATTCTTTACTGATAAGCTTTAGGGTAATCTTGGCCCTCTTGTTTCAAAAGCTAACTGCTGCGGATGTGTCAGAAAGCGTATGTCTGTATGTGGAAACGGGTTAATGAGATCATGTTGTTCAATAAGATCACATATCCACTTATGGAGCGTAAGCCGAGGTAATCCTTCCCCACTTGTAGACGCATTCTGACGAAACTACAGCAGATGACATTTGTTAAACATTGAGACAAATGGAGAAATTGCCACAAATGAGCAATTTCACCTTTTGCCACAATATGTTCAAATTGGTTCAGTAATTATACTTTCATTTATAGAGATTTTTCATGGTTTTTTGATGAATGTTTTCAAAGTCGTCTGCTGAATATTTGTTATATTTTGGGAAAGTTTTAGCAACCGCGAGTGTACGACGTACTGAGCGAGATTTGGCTTATTTGTATCCGTTCTTTTCAGGATGGCAAAGCGAAAGTGCACACTTCAAACTGTATGCTTCCATGCCTAGCTGAATTCTTCGATGCTGCGTCGGAGTTGGATGATGATATATTAGACCTCATAACCAAGTGTTCAGAAGAATTAAGTGTGCCATTAATGAATGTGGTAACATAGTTTATACTAAATATCTTTAAATGAAGTATTCATTAAATAGAGTTGTATATATTTAGGCAAAATGAGTAATTTCTCCATTAGTCACATTTTTTTTTCAAAAACTGTCTGCTGCAAAGGCATCAGAAAGCATCAGTTTACGGGGAAGGCTCAATATAAAATAAGAATATGTGGTTCTGATCTCTGATTTTAGTTCCAAGCTACGGTAGCTCAACTGGTAGCGACGCGGACGTTTAATAACAGTCACTGTGACAAGCGTCATTCGTCTTCCACCAATTGGCAAATAGTCTATGTCAAAAAGCGGCAAGCAGCTTGAAAAGACTGTTGTGTAGAGTACTGGTGTGAGATTGCCAGGAAACACATGAGTATGTATTCGCCTTGATATGACTGAATTTGTTTTGAAATCTGTGTAAAACATCAATCAATCAATCAAACAATCCGATTTAAGTTTTAATCCTTTTTTTACAGCTTCAAAAAGGCATCATGGGCGAAACTGTAAGAGATGAAAACCTTACAAAGGATACAGAAGCAAGTCACGTGAAACTCTTGCAAAAACTTGGATTCAAGATTACGTCAGCGGAAATTGCTCCTCCTGAGCATCTAAATTATATTGATGTGATTTACTGGGTCTTAACGGCCTTGTGGGGATAGAAATAAGAAGATATGTTAATTTAATAACAGAACAGAACATAACAGCACTTTATTCAAGGATAATGACTTTAACACATATGGTTTATCGTATAAATACAACATATTTAAACATACATGAGTATGGACATACAAAATAAAGGTAGATAAATATAAAGATGTTAACACTCTCTGTTGATGAAAATATAAAAAGATACATAATTATATTTAGATAAATAACACAAATGGGATAATACATACTACATGTATTTAGATAAATGTCATAAACAAAGATAATACATATTTGCCATATATAGAATAGTACACATATATATTATTAATAAATAATTACAAAGATGAGGCATGACCATAGAACATACAGTTTGTGTTAGTAGAGTAGTTTCACTTTTGTTCGAGTTGTGTGTTGATAACTTTCAAATTTGTGTGATCATCAGATGCCAAATCGATACGATGTGATCTAACGGGTCAATAATTATGCAAGTTTTAATTATTTGTTAGTCTTTCACATATATATATGTCTGTATATTGTAAGTACATATCTAGTGTACCTGTATATTTTAATGGGAGTTTACCTACAATGATATACTGTTATGTATTAATTGTGTATGAATGCATTATATTTTGCGGAAAATGCCGATGTTTAAATAATTGTGGTAGAGTTGTACAATAACGCATATTTTATTTAAACCCATGGAGACCTATCCTTTTTTGGCTCTTTTTAACTCAGTAAGATATGGAGAAATGTTTATAATTCATTTAGTTTGAATTAGCAACGGTCACATTGTTTTTATTACCATAAAAGTTGCTCCAAAAGGCGCCCCAAAAACTGTGGCCGGTCTGACTTTTTGGCCTCATAAATTTATATTTATACAATATTCTGTTCAATTATTGATGCCTTTCCAGCTGCATATACAAAGAGCACCAAATTGAACAGGAATTAGCGCCAGAAAAGACTTGAAAGTACAAAAAATGTATGCATACAAGCCAATTTGTTATTATGTAGACCTACACTAAAATGCTCGAAAATTTGACTAAATCGTCGTTTTTCGAAAGTACTCTACACAACAATCAATCTCGGTGACCTATATATATATATGTTTTCATATTAGTTTTTGCAAAATAGTCCAAAGTACAAGAGCTCATCAACGGTGTATCTATTTAGTAGCATATACCTTTAATAAAGCGTCGAATTCTCCGTAAATAGCTAAATTACTATTTTATGTTTTTACATTTAATACTTTTCTAAGGAACTTTCTATGCAGACAATATCAATAAGGTTAAAGCACCAAACCTTGCAAGAGTAGTATAATAATGATGCAACACAAGAGTAAAAAAGATCCATCATAATTTTTAAAGGAATTTCCTTATGCTTTGTTAGCGCAATTAATTGGCTCTTGTCGCGCGTAGCTTTACTCGTTAAAGTGTTAGTGGCATTATAAAATGACCCGTTACTGGAAAACACTATACCTAAATAATTAAAAGTATTCACTATCGCAATGTTAATCCCAGAATATGTAAATGTACTATCAACATTTAATGTTCTACCTTTTTGAAATATAATTTTTTTAGTTTTATCTACATTGACTGTTAGATAACATATATTACAATACTTTTCAAAAGCCAATATTAATTTTTGTAATCCTGCCTCAAACTCAGAATTCAAGGCAGTGTCATCGGCAAAACGGAGTCAATATATAAATAATTGACCTTAAGAGAAACATTCGTCTGTATTTTCAGTTCTGTGTCATTAACAAAAAGTGAAAATAAAATTGGTGAGATAGTTTCACCTTGCAATAAACCCATGTTACAGTCAAATTAATCTGATAATGAGTTCATGGGTTTTACACAGAGTTTAACATCATTGTACAAAGAGCGTATGATACTAGATAACTTATCCTTTACATTGTGTTTAATGAGCTTATACCATAAACCATTTCGATAAATAGAACAAGTCACTAGAACAACAGTTAATCTTGTCAGATTTTTTTTTTTGAATAAATAAATTTAGTATGAATATTGCATCGTCTGTGCTATAACCAGATTTAAAGCCGAACTGCGAGTCCAGTAACATTTTATGTTTATCGGACCATGCTTTAAACCTTTAATTCAACAGTCATGTAACAAGTTTAGAAAAGCAATTACTCTTTAAGGTTCCTCTTTAACTACCGGGATCTGAATAATCTCCCTTCTTATGTACAGGTACGAGTACGCCCATTGACCACGATCTGGAGAAGGTTTTATTATAGTTTATTTATCAACTATAATTGAATAATGTTTGAAGCAGTTTATCTAGATAATCGATACCTTCTTTAAAACATTCATAAATAATGTTGTCATACGATGGTGATTTATATTTTACTTAACTTGATAACACATTTGTCTTATTTCCGTTAGTGGTAAAGGCGAATTTAATTTCCCGTATATACATTCATCAATTCCTGTATGGTCAAACTCGGAAAGAAAATCTTCGCAATATAACTTTGATATAAGAAGACGAAGTTTTGAAATGGTTATAAAGTTCTGAGAGTTCTATATCTGATGCAGTATTTTAATCCTTGTTTTGCCTAAATAATTTCCAAAAGTTTCTAGGTTTTACGTTTTGAATATAATTTGCCATGTTTTCGTTATGTTTACATATAGCTGCTCTACAATGGTATTTATAGTCCTTTTTTGAGGTAAGAAAATTTCGCCTGTTTTTCATAATTTTGAGCCAAATTATAGTTTCGCAAAGCTTCTTCATAAGCATGTTTTTTATGCTTTCGTGTATCATCAAACCAATCTATCATGGGGTAATCAGAATTATTACAAAAGGCTGATTTTCTTTTATATTTGACATGTTTTTTCCAAAATAACTATTTCCAATATCAGTTAAACAATCCGTGTATAAAATGACCATTATATCGGGATCACAGTCATGTGACATGCTGTTGTAAGACATTGATCGATGATGAAAGGTCATGTACAAATTGATCCCTTTGTTTGGGGTTCCATTTATACACAAAAAAGTTGAATCCAGCTTAAACCATTGTATACATTCTCTATTTTTTTCAGATTAACTATACTCCATGTAAAAATTTGTTTCTGAAATACAGTAAAATCCCTCCCTGCCTTTGTATGCTGTAGTTCTTTATTTGAATGGAAAATCTTAAAACCGTTCAGTGTAATTTTAGACTTTCTATTGGTCCAAGTTTCACTTAGAAATATTAAGTCATAAATACTAATTAATGAAGAAAAAGTACTATCATTCTGCTTATCTGATAAATTATATAATTGTCATCAACTTAAAGAAATTCGGATCTAAGAATACAAGACTTAATTGAATTTAATCATTTAACCATCTTGGTGTTTTAGTGTTATAAACTTAAAACAATTCTCAGGTGAAAGTTCACGATTTAATTGAACATAATCATTTACCGGATGTAATACTTTAGTATCGTCATGAACTTAAAACAAATTTGAACTCAAAGTTGAAGATTTAATTGAGCTAAAATTTTAAACTTTAATGTCATTTAATTATTTACCTGATATGATATTTTAGTGTTATAAACTTTAAAAAGTTTTGAGCTCAAAGTTCAAGATTTTATTTAATTGTTTATCTTACATAATGTTGTAGTGTCATAACTTAAATGTGTCTGAATTATATTCTATTTTAACCTGTTTACTGTTCTCTTCTAACTTAAGAAGATGATAACTCCATGAGTTGATGACCAATTCTACTATTAGGTCAAAAGCCAAAGTAACAGCGGCTATAAATGTGCAATCGGTTTCTGATCATCATCTCAAGAACCCTTTGACCCATATTCTTCAAATGCAACAAGATGATTGGAATCTTAAGTAGGTAACCCCTACTGGTTTTAGACTTAGAGTCTTATTCAATCTTCACAGGATGATTGACCTCTGTGAGCAAATGAGTCTATATGTGTAACTATGCAAACGTGGAGACATGTCGTGTTTTTTCTTCTTCAAAAAAGTTATTTATAGTTATATTGTATTGAACTGCTGAAAATGACATTAAACTCCAATTAATACATTTAGTTATTTCCCTGATAATTTGCTTTTGACTGGTCGTTAACTTGAGCACAAGTTCTCAGCACAGATTAAACTATTATGGTTTTGGAGCCAAACATAAACTTCGCTGGCTGGTATATATACGTATTGCGAAATAATTTGGTCCAAATTTTCATGAGATTGATTTTCTAAGGGACACTTTTAACCCTTTGCCACTTGTAGAAACATTTTGTCGCAGCTTCAGCAGACGACATTTGAAGACGTTGTGGCAAAAGGTGAAATTGCTCATAATGAATTTCAATTTTATTTTTTAAAATCTTCCATAAGTTTGTGTAAATGTTTTCAAGGTCGTCAGCTGCGAATATCTTGTAAGTGGGACCGGTTTAAAAGGACGAACACTATTTAAATATTACTTTTGGTCAAACTTTAGCACACCAATACCGATGTTGAGCTTCTCTGGTTGTAGTTACATTGATATTTCAGTTTGAAGTTATGCAGATAATAATGCTGAATATAACTGTTTACTATAAATCGCATGATAAAGTCATATCCTCACATATATCAGGATATATGTCCATGTTGAAACACCGTCTCGGTGATGTTGTGGTAGAGGGTCTGCCTCGGTTGTGGGAGGTCGCAGGTTCCATACCCGGTCGGGTCATACCAAAGACTTTTAAGAGGGTAGAAATGGCTGCCCTACTTGGTGCTCAGCGTTTCGGGGTTAGCTTTCCGACAGACTGGCTTGTGTCAGGATAAATCGTAACTTACCAAGGAAACGCCGTGATATAACTGATTTTGTTTTTGAAAGCTGCGTAAAACACTAAACAATCAATCAATTAACCATATTGAAACATATTGTTAAGCAAAAATAATCAGTTAAAGCTTTTCCACATAGGACTTATCTGTAACAGACGACCTTGAACACATTTATTCAAAAATATGAAACCTCTCTATAAATAAAATTCTCCGTTTGTCACATTGTTTTCAAAACTTGTCTGTTGCAAAAGCGTCAAAGGTGGGAAAGGGTTTTACATTTGTAAGCTCTTAGACCAAAGACCGCCTGGTAGGGGTGTTAGAGCGTCCACCTCGGGTGTGGAAGATTGTGGGTTTGATCACCGGTTTGGTCAAAAAATATTTTTTAAATGGTTGTTATGGCTTTCCCTACTTAGCGCTTTGGATTGTGGCGTAAGCACTACAACTTACTCACTTGTGTTAGGTTAAATGGACCAGTAGTACTTGTAGCATATCAAAGAAACGACGTGATATAACTGAAATAACGTGAAACACTTCACTAATGGGTCCGTCACACCATAACGTTGTGGTCAACGTTCTCTGAACGTTCTAATCGTTCAATTTTCGAGCGTTCTATGTTGAGGGGGACACATCCAACGCATGACAAGCGTGTGACTAACGCATGAGGATCGTGTAACAGCGACCAAGTAAGACACCCCTGAAAACTATGAGCGTGTGCTGATGTGTTACTGGCGCGCGACGAACGATGAGACAACGTTAGATGAGCGTGTGAATAACGACAGAATAGCGTTTTGCTGGCGTGTGAGTTTTATGGTCAAACGGGTATAAAACGCTGGAAACGCTGCGTGCGCTAGGGGTCCGTTCAGTGGTCGTTGAGAGGTCGCCAGTGAGTCGTTCGCTGCAAAGCAAACAATTAATAACAACCAAGTAGCGCTAGGGTAACGAATGACTAACGATAGCCGAACGCGTGCAACGTTCGGCGAACGTAAGTAAAACGTTCCACGAACGTTCTTCAGCGTTCTCCAGCGCTTACAATTAAACGTTGAAGAACGCTGGTCTCCATGAGAACTTGTGTGCATGTTCAAAACTTTTTTTTCGGACCATCGTTCTCCACCGATCACCGACGATCACCTACGATTACCAGCGTTCACTAGCGTTCACACAACGCTTATCTGGCGCTATACCAGCGACCATGGACGATTACCAACGTGTCCTCAAACGTCATAGAACGCTTACCAGAACGTTATGGTGTGACGGCCCTATAACAAGCAAACACATTTTACACAAACAATCTTTGGGCAATACCTGTAGATTGATTGATTGATTGTTTGGTGTTTTACGCGACTTTCAACAGTTTTTCAGTTATGTTACGGCGTTTTCCGGGCAAGTTAACCAGTACTACTGGTCCATTTAACCTGACACCAGCCAGTCAGTCGTAATGCTAACCCAGCAACCGCGAGCGCCAAGGTGGGCAGACATTACTACCATTTTTAAAGTCTTTGATATGACCCGATGCCACGACCTCCCACACTCGAGGCGGACGCTCTACCACTACACCACCGAGGCGGTCCCGTTATATACGATCAAAGATCAACGATCGATGGGTTGGTGTTTTACGCTGCATTCAACACTTTTTGAAGTTATATCACGGCGTTTCATGGGTGAGTCACCAGCTCTAATGGTCCTTTTATCCTGAAACCGGCCAGTCAGTCGTTATGCTCAACCCGCAACCCAGAGCAACAAGGAAGTCAGCCACTACTACCATTTTTGGTATGACCCGGCCGGGGATCGAACCCCGAACTACCGAACTCAAAGCGGACGCTGTTTTCATTACACCACCGAAGTGTTTGACACCAGAAGGATGTATTGTACGTGAACAGTAAATGAGCAGTGCTATGCGAAAATCAAAATTAAGTTTTTTAGTGTAGAATAAGATCTACCTGAACGTCCAAGGAATTTGCCGTGGTCCAGTGATTAGGGTCGGGGATTTGGGTGTTCCGGGTTAGATCCCTATTCTCGGCGGTCATTGTGAAGTGGCCTTAGACAAGGCACATATCCTAGCATAAAAATGGTTTGTTATCAAAGGGATCATAAATAAGTGAACTGTTGTTTAACTGAAATAATGTTGTAAACGGCGTAAAACCCTAATTAAACAAACTAAGCCTGATTGTCTGTGTAAATTGATCTTGCTCAACACAGAGGATTTCAAAAGACTTTCGACAAACATTCATCATTTGGATCAGCTATTAGGGATATCGTTTTGCCTCGCCGAGACCACCAAGAAAAGAAACCCGAGATGATTTTGTAATTTTGTCGCATGTTTTTGTCTTCAACCCCCTCCATAGACGCTTTCTGATGCCTATGCAGAAGACGAATTTTGAAAACATTGTTGCAAAAGGAGAAACTGCTCAGAATGAGCACTTTCCCCATTTTCCACAATGTTTTCATTTTTATTTCATTATTATACTTTCATTTATAGAGTGTATCCTTACTTGTGCCTATCTAAATATATATAAGTCTTCTGCTGCAGATTTGTTGTATTTGAGAAAGGGTAAAAAGTCGATGAAAACTGCGAGATTCGGCTTTAACGTTGCAATCTTATCCATGCAATGTTTAATCACTTGAAACAGTCTGTGAGTTTATTGCAAAAAGTAGAGTGTCACAAAAACGTTGTTGGTACAATATTTGATCTGGATCTACATCGGTGTAGATCAACACCCGAAAGCGTGAATTTCTTTCTCGTATATTAAATAATGGCACGCACATTCTCACAGCAGATATTCACTTGATCCAGAATATAACGCAGATACCAATTAACATGTGAGCCGTTCCACGAGAAAACCAACATAATAGAATAGGCGTAATATATCGACCCATATCAGCCTGAGAAGTCCGCGCAAGCTAATCCGGGCCGACACATTCCGTCTCAGGTGGATAGAGGTATAAAGTAATTAATCCTGAAACAGAAAATATACAGGAGGCTAAAGGTGTCTGCCCGTATAAGCCTGCACGGCTGGCTGATGCCGATCCGGGTCGATACTTTACGCAGAGTCCACAATGTTGGTTTTCTCGTGGGACGGCTCATGTGTGAGTCTATAATATATCTACCAACGTGTACATGTCAGTGAGAAATGTGACACTGAATTTCGACAAAAAACTTACCCCTTGGCCTGAGGGACACTCAGCTACAGTTGGACCCTTGCTTGAACCGTTATAGTCGTATAAATAGGTTTGAACGATTGGAGTCGATGCACTCGAGTAGGTGTGGTGGTAATGGTTACATACCTTATATATTATGTTTTTATCTCGGTGTTAATATAAGGTGTGGGACCAATATCAGCGTTCCCGCCGCGATATGACCTAAGCTGTTTAAAGCGGTGTTAAACGCATTAAATTCAAACAACTGCAGGCCTAGGCATCCATGAATAATCTCACAATTCTGGTGAATAAGTGTTATCATCTGATAGTTGCATAGCAACACAAGTGAACATACATGTACTGTAAGACTCCAGCAAGCAATGTTACAAACAAACATATTCTGATTATCCTGTAACCCTTTTCCAAATGTAGACTCTGTCTGACGACTCTGCAGCAAATGATCTGTTTGCAAGAATGTTTTCATATTTGCCTTGCTTAGAGTTCGCGTCTTGCGGGCGGGAGACAATGGTTCGATTTCCGGTCGATTCACACCAAATGCTTTGAAATTTATCGCTGCAGCTTCCTTTTTTCGCGTCAAGGGTTTTATGATGAAGTATCATGCCTGATAAGTTAGTTTTAAAACATACAATGTACCAGCAGTACTAGTAATTTATACAGAACACATCATGATATAAATGATTATCTAACAAGGCTGTGATATACGAGTATAGATCTAAGATGACAAGCTACCAAATACATCCGCGACCGTAATCTTCTACCCAACTAGTCTGTAAGAAAAAATAATCTGCAGCAGACGACTTTGAAAAAAATTGTAACAAACACCTGAAATGTCCATAAAAGATAGCTAAATTGTTTGATAAAATTGAAAGCATTGTGGCCAAAGGAGAAATTAATTTTACCTTCGGCCACGATGTTTACAAAAGTCGTCTGCTATTATTGCGTCAAAATGTGTCAGCAATTGGGAACTTTATAACTAGCGATTTAGTTTAAACAAAGTTTTATTCACATGAATTTTACGTAGCCATTTAAAAGTTAATCATACAAACGATTAATTTCTTTATCAGCATAGATTAGAAAACAAGTTAGTTAACTAACATAAATAACTTAAATAAATTCTTCTCGATGCAAAACAATTGTATTACCCTGTTAACATCATGTTGATAATAGTATTGATACTATTTCGAGAATGGTCCTAAGAATCGAGAATAATGTGATAGGCATTCATTCCCTGAAAAGAAGCAGATCTTTAAAACAATTAAATCAAATAGTTTGGTTTAAACTCTACTAGATTAACCAAATGATAAGATAGAGAAAAACAAAGTTATAATGCAACAGACAACGGATCTAGATCGGTGGGCAAGTCAGATCAATGTGTATTTACTTATTACAAACGTTTTGATGCTATTTTTAAGTACAGGACGTCTTTAATAAGTTGCTCATTTTGGTCGACTGAAAGGTGCTCGTTTCCAAAAGATAGATTGTTTAGTGTTGCTGGACATTGCAGGTTCGACAGAAATTTAATTTGCACGCGATTGTACTTGATACATTGAAATTATCATTATCACTATTGAATAGTGAGCAATTATTTCAATTGATTTGCAAGAGCATAGAGAAGATTCAACTAAAGAACGTCGATGAAGATCATAATTAAACAAACTACATCCAAGTCTAAGACGAGTATGAAGAATTAAACCTTTTGAATAGTAAGATGGTTTTATTTGCCTGTTTATATTAAGAACAAATTTAAAACTCCCTGGTGATCGTGCCTGTCCAATATCTAGAGAGAGAGAGAACATTCCATTCTCTTATAACTCATGGAAGAAAGGAAATTGAATATACATCGGTCCTATCCTTCCAAGACAAGACCGTGACAGTACACAGTTTTAGAGATCGAAGAATATGTCTTATCTGTTCAAAAGTGTGTCAAGTACAGTATGGGACAACTGTAGGGTTTCCATCGACCATCATTCGAAAATATTAGACCAATGTGTTTATGTTTTGTGACCTGTGAGATTTCGGTGTTGCTTAAGTACAAGGATGGATGGTATGTTTTTTTCTAATTTTCGGGAAAACAGCATTGATTCTGTTTCGTTAGGATTGAAAGACAATAGCCATTTCATAGACCATTACTGAATTATTAAGATATCTCGATTTCGACGCCTGATGCGATCAAAATAAGATTTCCGGCTACTGGCTAAACTGGCTGTTAGTCTAAACACATAGTATATACCTCTCGACGGAAATGCATCGTGATTAACACCTAATCAGAATCGGTTTCATTTTCCCCGGAATCACGCTCAAGAAACTCCGCTACAGCCCGTTTTATATCGTATTCAAACTGCTTGTTTCTGTACGATTTCTCCGGACCTCTGCACATTGATTTCAAGATCATTGGTAATGCGCACGTAAAAAGCGCGGTTCCCACGTGCATTACGACATGCAATTCCCGAAACTTATCGGTTTTTGTAAGAAGACCCAAGGAACCCCCAATGACACATAGAATGATGAATAGTTTGAGTAGAGACACGAACATCTGCTTACGACGTGGACAATTAGTTTCAATGACATGCTCAAATATAGACTCCTCGACACCTTTGACATGTCGCTCATTGTCAACTATCAGAAGTATGTTGCCACTGAGTCTCTGTACGTGTTCACATGCCGAGACAATGCTTTTCAAAACGCGCCAGTAGAACATGGAGTAATTCTTTACACAATCCCACAAGTAATAAAAGACAGTGAAGCCGAAGATAAGGTAGCCATAGGAAAGCTTTGGGTAGATGACAACGCCAGTGTAGGTGAATATTAAGATGCGAGTAACGAACAAAGTGGCGTCCATGAAGATTGTGCAGAACATGTACAAAAAGAATAATGCAGCAATGACAAGTATTACCGATGCAATAACGGCAATCATTTTATGGCATACACGCATTGATCGGAATCGGATGCCAAATATATTGAAGAAACTGTAAGCTCGAATAATTGTGATGGCAAAGGAAACAATTGGCAACCCATTGATACCAACACAGATAAATACTTCGACAAAGCATATTAGAAGATAGATAGGGAGCAATATATAGTGACATCTTGAAGTAGCAAAATCCACCCATCTATTGATCTGAATTGATCCAACTTTCTTCCAGAATTTCACATTTAACAACATATAAAACTGACCGAGATACGTATTGTATATTTTGTGAAAACCATTCGGCCGTATGACACGAATGGATCCTAGTCTCTCAACAGTGTTCAAGTCGAACATTAATGCAGATTTGACCTCCGAAGCTTTTGATCTTTCTTGCAAACCTCGAGCGAGAAATTCCGATAAAGACGAGGGTAAAGTGCTAGCGATGCAGGTAATGAAAACGTAAACACCAAGCGAAATGTACGGCCCGCCGAAGAGCGGCATGAAATTCTTTTTACTTTCATTGAACCCCGCTGCCATAGATCGAAATCCTAAAGGAACGCCGGTCTTAATACTTGTTAAGACAAATCCGTGCAGATAATAACTGTCGAGTAGTATTTGTAATAGGATTAACCCAAGGGTTAGAAATGGTAGGAAGAATCGAATAACTCTGGATGATTGCGAGAATTTCTGAAAGCAGCACTTTTCAATAGGGTATAACAATGTGCTGCATAATGTCACTGGAAAATGGTCATCTAGGAAGATGGTTCTTTCTTGTGGTTCGTCATTGGCAGCAAAGCTTCGTAGGCTTAATGTCTGTTCTCTTTTATGATATCTGCATGACAAATTTGACGCAACGTTCATCAGCAAAAGAGGAACAAATGCAAACAAAATCACTGCCACAACTGTTGGCCAAATCCACCATAAGCTGTCAAACTCATGGTTTCCACCACTGCAAGAAATGCCCCTCTTTAATTTCGTAACATTAAAATAGTAAGAACAACACTGATATTTGATGGCTTCGACTGGACACACCATGTGCTTACAGAGAACATAGAAAAATTCAGGGTTCAGAAACATTCGTCGTTTGTAGCAGAAGAAGCTTGGTCCATATTTCTCCGCTAATTCATTACTTATGTTCATCAACGCTTTCGGTAGTTCTGCTAAGGCTTCACTTATTAATGTATCACTTTCAATTTCCCCAACGGTTAATGTATTACACTTCCCTTTCGCTTGGTAAAGAGGTACATCGTACGGGCCTCTAATGAAGGGAGTTAAAAGACCCATCGACCATATCTCAAACTCGATAGGCCAATTAAGAAATTCAAAAGCGCCTGTTTTACCGAAGAACGTCCACACCCAGGTAGTACCACCAACTATACCTTTTCCTCCCCCAATCTTTAAATCATCAGCTGGAACAATGTGCATATAAACAAAGTTAAGTTCATAGTAAAAAACGTTGTGCCGAAAGGTGCTGATGCTGGTGTTGTACGGAAGAAGTTTACACGGTGCATCGGGCTCTTTCCTTGTTGTTTTACGTGGTCGATTCATTCTTGAGTTCTCTGATAAGTCCGTATTTACAATATCAATATTGGACTGTTCTTTTTTGTTAGAATCGTATCTATCTTGGTTACCATCTCCATATTCAATAACACTTCCCTCCCCTTCTTCTTCCAAAGTTGATTTAGTTTTTCGACTGTGTTCGAACTTGTTCTGCATAAGTTCGTGCGCTCTGTTTTTCTGGACCTCTTCAACATCTGGTATTATATTTTCGTAATCGTTAAAGACGCCATGGTTGACACCACGTTTCCAAAATCGGTGATCTCCCTTTGAAATTGATACGGGTTTTTTATTTCCTCGGAGTAAGCGAACGTGAGGAATGTGTCTTAAATTGTCCGGGATACGGTCCATGTGTTTTTGGATCTCCCTACAGTTATAGTCATGGACGAGACAGCACATAATGCTGACTGTCAAGACGATGCATCGGAATGCAATTGCCATTACTGCTGCTGAAATAGATAAATGCGATGTGTTTTGTTATACTTTATTATTAATTTCATATTTTTTCTTTATTCTTACATCTACGTGTACATATGAGCGTTGCAAGGCATTTGCGACCAGTGAAGACCAGATTTGCCAACACAAACGCGCAGCCTGATCTGGTTATGTAGTGCTCGCCGATTTGACCTAGAAAATTTAAAGACACGTATATATGTATGTGGATCCTTTAGTATGGATTCAACGTAAGGCTTTTTTTCCATACAGGTTAAAATAACGCCTCTTAGGTCGGCTTTCCTGTAGCATCACGCATATATGCTAGTAAGCAGCGCTTCAGGGAAACGAACCACAATGAGTTTCCGACCATTGTAGATCCTAATCAAATATTTCACTTTGATCTGATTCAACATTTCTTTTAAATGACAAACACATGGTTTATATTGCATATACATACCCAGAAAGATCTTTATCTGCCCTCGTCCAGGTAGGTCTTTCCTGGGGCACGATTCTTTGTAAAATGTGTGTACGTACCAATTTGCAAAAACATCTGTCATTGAGATGATCCGTACGTAAAACCTTATTGTATTGGATAGTGTATATACAGGGCACTGTTTTTACCGCGTATACATTTTTAAGTGATATGAAGGTATATGTATATGAAGGTTTACATGTCACATAGGAAAACGAGTTAAAGTTTTATAATTGAAGGCTGAAATATGAAATATAAAGGTTTACATGTCACAGGTTTATTTGTCACATTGAAAAGCAAGTTAAAATGTTATAATTGAGGGCTGAAGTGTGAAGGTAAACATGTCATAAATGAAAACGAGTTAAAGTGTTATAATTGAGTGCTGAAATTTGAAGGTTTACATGTCACATAGGAGAACGAGTCAAAGTGTTATAATTGAGGGCTGACTTGCGAAGGTTTAAAACGAGTTCATGTGTTATGCTAGATATATATATTTATTCAGGAAAAAGGGTAAGCATAACCAATATACCACATACATATACCACTCAAGTTTTAACAAAAGCAAAAAGCAAACTAATGGCTAAACAATAAAAGGAAAACACAATAATTGAGGGCTGAAATGCGAAGGTTAACATGTCACAAAGGAAAGCGAGTTAATTTGTTATAATTGAGGGATGAAATTTGAAGGTTTACATGTCACATAAGAAAACGAGTTAAAGTGTTATAATCAATGGCTGAAATTTGTAGGTTTACATGTCCCATAGGACAACGAGTTAAAGTGTTATTATTGAGGGCTGAAATATAAAGGTTAACACAGAAAAACGAATTAAAGTTTTATAATTGAAGGCATTTAAAGATCTTATTCTACCCTCGTCAAGGTAGGTCTTTCCTGGAGCACGACTCTTTGTGAAACGTGTGCACTTACATGCACCAACTTACTAAAACACATCCGTCATTTAGATGATCTACCAACTAGTCCGTAACAAAAACCTTATTGAATTTGACCGTGTTTTTACCGGGTATCACATTTTAAGTGAAACGGTCTGTCTGTTTTAATACATGTATGTAAAGGTTTACATGCCACATAGGAACAAGAGTTAAGGTTTTATAACTGAAGGCTGAAATGTGAAATGTTAAGGTTACATGTCACATAGGAAAGCAAGTTAAAGTGTTATAATTAAGGGATGATATATGGAATTTGAAGGTTTACATGTAAGAAAGGAGAACGAGTTAATTTGTTATAATTGAGGGCTGAAATTTGAAGGTTTACATGTCACATAGGAAAGTAAGTTAAAGTGTTATAACTGAGGGCGTAAATATAAAGGTTAACATGTCACAAACGAAAACGAGTGAATTGTTATACGTGAGGGATGAAATGTGAAGGTTAACATGTTACATAGGAAAACGAATTAAAGTGTTAGATTTAAGGGTTGAAATGTGAAGATTTACATATCACATAGGAGAACGAGTTAGCGTGTTCTTATTGAAGGCTGAACTGTGAAGGTTTACGTGTCACATAGGAAAACAAGTTAAAGTGTTATTATTGCGTTATATATTGTTAAAAAGTTAGAATTGAGGGCTGAAATATAAAATTTGAATCTTTACATGTTACATAGGAAAACAATTTAAAGTGTTATATTTTAGGGCTGACATGTGACGGTTTACATATCACATAGGAACACGAGTTATAGGGTTCTTATTGAAGTCTGAAATGTGAAAGTTTACGTGTCACATAGGAAAACAAGTTAAAGTGTTATTATTGAGGGCTGAAATGTGAAGGTGTACATGTCATGCAGGAACAAGAGTTAGAGTGTACTTATTGAAGGCAAATGTGAAGGTTAACATGTTACATAGGAAAACAAATTAAAGGGCTGGATTTTAGGACTAAAATTTGAATGTTATCATGTCACAAAAGCGAACGGGTCAAAGCGTTAGAATTGAGGGCTAACATTTAAAGGTTAACATGTCACCTAGGAAAGCAAGTTAAAGTGTTTTAATTAAGGGATGAAATATGAAATTTGAAGGTTTACATGTCACAAAGGAGAACGAGTTAATTTGTTATAATTGAGGGCTGAAATTTGAAGGTTTACATGTCACATAGTAAAGCAAGTTAAAGTGTTATATAAAGGTGAACATGTCACAAAGGAAAACGAGTTTATTTGTTATAATTGAGGGCTGAAGTTTGAAGGTTTACATGTCACATAGAAAAGCAAGTTAAAGTGTTACAACTGAGGGCAGACATATTAAGGTTCAAATATCACATAGGAAAACGATTTAAAGTGTTGTATGTTAGGGCTGAAATGTTAAAGCGACTGAACTGCAGATACCCAACTGTCGAAAAAAAAAATCCAATTTTAAGAAAACAAGTGTTATTTTTGTATTTGGGGCATTACAATATGATAACTGACATACTACATACCCCTATAATCGGTGAGATTGTCTTGTTTTCGATACTTTTTCCATCGCAAATTCTACCCTGTCAGTAACGGGGTAAGTATTTTTAAATAGGAAACCCCTTCATCGGGACAATTGAAAACGACTTTTTCTACCCTGGTTTTACTTGGATAACATAAAGAATAACATTTAGGGCGAATTCGATTTTTTTTTTTTTTCGTGCCATCTGGATTTCAGTCGCTTTAAGGTTTACATATCACATAGGAACACGAGTCAGAGTGTTCTTATTGAGGGCTGAAATGTGAAGGTTTACGTGTCACATAGGAAAACAAGTTAAAGTGTTATTATTGAGGGCTGAAATGTGAAGGTGTACACGTCACGTAGGCACATGAGTTGGAGTGTAGGTATTGAAGGCTGAAATTTGAAGGTTTACATGCCACATAGAATAACGAGTTAAAGTGTTAGAACAATTGAGGGCTAAATTTTGAAGGCCGAGCTCAATAGTTGCATTGACTCAAATCGTTCAAGCACATTTAGCTGGCTCTTATGGTTCAAGCAAGACTGTGGCTGCCAAAGGGGCCAAATAAACTGGCCACCTTTGACTTATGTGTAGCGATTGCATAAGAAGGCATGCAAACATATCCTCTTGGAGATGATATTAATCGGGATCTAATTAACATTGAGAATATAAATTGATTCCAATACCCCCCTCACCCAACTCCGCTCCAATAAACGACATAGCTTACATGATTTGAATAGGATTCGAACAGATGCACTGTCAAGTTCAGTAATTAATAGTTTATGCTTTTGTTTTATTCGGTATTTTACGCCTGGGCAAACATACCAGTACTAGGCGTGGTGTGAATTGAGGGCTGAATTTTGAAGGTATACATGCCACAAAGGAAAACGAGTTTAAAATGTAATAATTTAGGGAAGAAATATATGGAGCTATACATGCTACATAGAAACACGAGTTCAATTGTTATAATTGAGGGCTGCAATGTGGTTGGAGTTTTACACCTCTTTCAACAGTTTCTGTCAAATCGCGGCGGACAGGGAAGATGATATTGGTTCCACACCTTATATATCTTATCTCGATGTTAATATAAGGCATGACACCAATACCATCACACCTGCCGGAGCTCAAGGGATGCAATGACTCCAATCGTTCAGACCAATTTTACCGGTTCTTACGGTTATAGCAATGGTCAGATTGTGACTGCCATTCTTAAATAGTGAACCAAAGCCACAGCTCACAGGAGTCATATAAACTGGTCATCTTTGAATTATTGGTATTGATCGTATATAAAGACATGTACATTGTAATAACCATTTTTGAGATGATATTATTCGGGATCTAATATTTAGTGGAGAATATAAATTGGTTCCAATAGCCCCTGACCCATTTCCGCTTCCATACACGACATAGCTTACATGCTTTAAGTGGGAATCGAACCGCTTCACTTGTCCGTCTTAGTAGTTAATCGTATATGCTTTTGTTTTATTTGGGTTTTTACACCGTTCTCAACGTTATTTCAGTAACAAGAATATCATGGCGTCAGTTCACTTTTTCATGATCCCTGGGTAAACATACCAGTACTAGGCTAGGAAATGTGCCTTGTCCATGGGTACTCCGTCATGACTGACGCTACTGAGGATCGAACCCAAAACGCCCTGTTCAAAATCACCGACACTAACCACACGGCACGACAGATGCATATTTTGACAAAACACTAGAAATTAGTTGATCCCGTTAAGGAGAAAATCTATAAGACCCCAAATTGCCAGACGCAGCTCGGGTTTTCAGATAAGTCTCGTTTATCTGACTAAAACGACGTTCTTCTCCCTTCTTGCTACAACATTTGACTCGTTTACAGTTCATGGTCTCAGAAGACTAGATAAGAAGGCGAAATCTGATAGTTTCTCTACAATATCTCTCTTATGACGCCTATGTTGTAGGTAGTCAAAACCATAGTCCCACTGAGACGGTTTTTTTGAGTAACCACAACATAGGGGTCGAGTGTCGATTAAGGATTTTGAAATGTGAAATATACACCTTATCTAGAGCTCTAATATGAAAGTTGACTAAAAACACTATCGGAGCCAAATGAGTACTTTCTTTTCCCTCAATGTTTTATACTCTGCATCGTAAGTGAACATCCATTTTACATAAATATAATATATGTTCTTCTTTTGAAAAAGCAGACGACTTAAATATATCATATCAAGAACATGTACATGTATACACGGGTATAACGCATCTCGACTCTAACTTTTTTTATTCTATTGGTTTATCAAGAAAGAATACATGTATACGTTTCAAATGGCGGTAATGTTTATGTGTGTTCTTTATCAAATCAATAACATATCCGGTTAGCGACCCTAAGTAAACAGTCGTTAATCGAAACCCCGGGTCGTTTTAACCAAGAGTTTCACCATTGGGTTTTCCCCCAAACGTTATAAATGCATCATATGTAGAGCGGTATTGGTTTATGAGAGTATTTTCCTTTTATACATATGTTTTCCTTTTATATAGATATTTTCCTTTTATGTATATTTTGATTTACATTTTTGTTTTCGCCTGACAGGGATAACTTCTCGGTCGTCTCTTCGTCCGTCTGTCTCTCTGTCGGTCAATATTTGACTGACCATTACTAGCAGGTGACACGTGTGCTACTTAGAATATCATTGATAACAAATGAAAGATTGGGCACATTGTTTATATTGACATTTGAAATGTTCTTCCTTTACTTAAATTTTCGGTTAAACCCTTTCCCACATATAAACGCCTTTCATGCAAAGATTGAACTTTCATTTATAGAGAGTTTCCATATGTTTGCCTAGATGTTTTGAAAGTCGTCTGCTGCAAATGTGCTGTATGTGGGAAAGGGTTAAAAAATCCAAACATACATGATTAAACTGAATCTCTTAACGTTACAATTACTCCTTTTTACTTCCTGATTATTGATTGTTTTATGTTTAACGCCGCTTTTAACAATTGTTAGTTATATCACGTCGTTCCCTGGGTAAGATACCAGTACTACTGATCCATTTATTCTGACACCAGCTAGTCAGTCGCCACGGCAGGCAGCCATACTACCAAGTCTTTGATACACTTCTTCAGGAAATAGACAACACTTAACAATATGAAATACTGGTTTTAAAACGATATAATTGCCTTTCCTTTTTCCTTCTCGTGTTCGCTATTATACACACAGTGAAACCTCTGACAATACACCAAATAAATTCCTTCTTTGTTTCCATGTAAGTCAACCAGTTTTCAACCCTCAAATGTCACACATTTAAAGAGTTTTACAGGTAGAATACCCTTTATCATTGAACGAAAAAGTTAAGCTATAAAATAATCCAAAGAAAAAGTGTGTGTGTGGGGGATTGGGGATGGGGTGAAGGGGGGGGGGGGGGGGGGGGGGGGGGGGCGTGGGGGGGTTGTTGGGGGGGGGGGGGGCATGTACTACGCAAGAAAGAACAACTCATCGAAGAATTGAAAATCGGTCAACCAGTTTAGGAGGAGAAGAATTTTAAGTTTTTTTTCTTTAGGTTGCCATGGAAACCAGAATTTTGCATGGATCTAAAGAACTTAAAGGAATTTAGGAAATAACATTGAGAGGATGCTTCCTATGAAGTTTCATTGGTGAGTCATGCGTCATTCGTCTTCCACCAATGGGCTAAGTCTATGTGGAAAAGCTATGTCTATGTTGTGTGGAGTACTAGCATGAGAAAACCAGGAAATGCGAGTAGGTGAACTGGCCGCCGTGATATAACTGAGAAATTGTTCAAAACGGTGTTAATCCCCAATCAATCTAATTAGTGAAGTGGTTAGGGATGAGAAGTCGTTTGAAGAAAAAAAAACGCACGCACGCACGTTGGACAATTCCCCATGACATAAGATCCAGTGGAGCTAAATATGAAGCAGCTATGTCCAATTCTCAAATCCACCCAAAACAACTAAAAATCATGTTGTTTACCCACAAAATAAGGTCACACAGCGGAAGTATTTTGGTCTGATTTCAATGCAAGTATAATCGTAGCATTCCATTCGTTAACATTAACCATTATCCCGCTGAAATCCTACTGCCGGTATCATCAACCTGATTTTTGACATTTTTTCTAACAGTGAAATGAACGAGTCTTTGCTGGATATCGATAAACTGTAGCGAGCACGGTTAGCCAAGAGTAAAGGGTATTAATATGCAGGCTGAGTTAAGTGTATGTTAATCAAAATAGACCTTTAAAGTCGTGCATGGCATTAAGTACAATAATGCTAAAATGATCTTTAGAGTCGTGTTAAGCGTGGCGAGGGTTGTGAATCACATGACATTAAGACATTAAGACCGGCCTTGCTTGTACAAATGAGCGCTGCTCAAAGGAAAACCACCCTTAGCATAATTAGTTCACGTGTGGAAAATGAACTTCCATCGTATCATCTTATTTTTATTATCATTTTTTATTAATATTTAGTTGTTTTTTTAAGGGATATCAAAAAGTACCGAATTAGATCAGCGAGTGAGCCCTTCCCGTTACATCGGCTATGTATAGTTTGAAACAGTATAGGCTAAAATGATAACTGTCGGAACCGACGAGGGTTGTCAATCAATTGGTTGTAGGTGCGCTAAACGGCTAAGTAACGAATTCAACGAAATAATTTCTGTGACTAATTGACGAATTTTCAGATCCAGATCCGACTACGCTGATAGTAAGATAGACAAAAAAAAATGCCATACTGTAGGTTTCCCTCGAAACCTTGAACATATATTTAAAATTGGACGTCTCACAAAGATCTAGATTACAGCTCACAAATTATGAACTAGAACCTATAAATTATCCAAACTCATTAACCGCGACCACAGAAAGGATGTCCACTCATGCATTCGTGTTAGAATAACGAGGGAATCCGCCGTGGCCGAGATGTTAGTGACAGGGATTTGGAACCCCAGTCGCTGCACAGCGGTTATGATGCAGTGCCCTTGGGCAAGGTATATTTATTAGCCTAGTACTGGTTCGTTTACCATGGGATCATGCATAAGTGGACACAGGCACCGTGATAAAACGCACAATTATATTGAAAACGGCGTAAAAAGTCACAACCATGTTAGAATTACTTAAATATGGTCTGGCGTACTCATGCATACTTAGGGTAACACTTGTTGATTCCTATCATTTTGTTATTAAACTAGTGAGGCTACACTTCCATTTTTTTCATCAGAAGATACATTTAGGTATTTTAAACAAAGCTGATGATGGTTACTACTATTGTCAGACTATACAGGTGCACAGGTTCGTCTGAACCCTTCACTATACGCAGATGCATTTAGACTCCAAATGTACAGATAAGGCTCAATTTACGACATTATCCATACCATTTATTTACACTGAGAGAGAAATGTGAAAACAACAAAGCACACGTTTAAACAGGTGAAATATAAATACACATCGAATATCTAAGTCCCTGATTGAAGACTTTCGGTAAGTGAACGTGGTCAAAACTTAGAAACTAAAAGAAAATCGAATAAAAACGAAAACTTACGTTGTAAAAGGTTTATTAATTCCACATGCAGTAAACACACTATTTATAAAACGAGTACCTGGGTTGTCACCTCCTTTTAATACTAAAATGCTCTTCCAAATTAAATATGTCTGAAAGAACCTTTAGAAATCACCTTTTCAAAGATAGGTCCAGACCTATAGCAAGAACGAAAACGGTTGGGAGATAGCATGCTCATGCCCAATGTTTTACCTTTGCCCACAGTGTTTTTAAGAAAAGTGTTAATTTTACTTTCCTGAGTTTTCGTTTTACCTGGGAAAGGATTGGGAAAAACAAACATATATTTTGAATAGCAACCACGGTATTCAACTTCCGTGTAGGCTTTATAGGTCAAATTACGCCAAATACATCCGCGGCGACGAATCCTTGTGTAGAAATGAATGTATACTTTCACCAGAATACATTGAATATATTATATTGAGTTTAAGTTCATTGCAAATGTAAATAGGATGCACTTGAAAAGTTTATTCTGATCATGTTCTATAGTTTCACCTTGTTTGAAAGTAGAAGTAGAGAATGTGAACAAAATCGGTTTCGTCACAGCACGATTCTGTACGAAATGACGGTAACCATTTTCGCGAATTCTTTCTTGCATAGTACGCTGAATGACTAAACAGCTTAGATGTAACTCTTTTTAATGACATTTGGTGTTCTACCTGAGAAACGCTTAGGAAGTGTGACAATTAAGAGTTAAAACTGGTTGATTGACATGGAAAACAAAGAAGGAGTTTATGTTGGTGTATTGTGACCTTATAATGTATTTTCTTATCTCGCGCTGTACGTGACTTTTACCCTTTTCATCAAACAACAAATTTGCTGGCTACAAAATTAATTATCTTTTGTAATAAAATAATTGCTATTCAATATAGGGATAATACACATTTTCGAGGGCGTGAACATCTGCGGACGCCCGCAAAATGTGTTTATGCCCGAGTGCGAAGCACGAGGGCATAAACACATTTAAGGGCGTCCGCAGATGTTCACGCCCGAGAAAATGTGTATTTTCGCTATTATTGCATAAAATAAGAGCAAACATCCAACATACAGTCCGCTGTAACGTTCAGTTGTACGATAACCGCCGATGAACATGACCCGATAACGCATGTGACGTCATA
This sequence comes from Serripes groenlandicus, assembly GCA_031761405.1. Classification (NCBI taxonomy): domain Eukaryota; kingdom Metazoa; phylum Mollusca; class Bivalvia; order Cardiida; family Cardiidae; genus Serripes; species Serripes groenlandicus. Next base: position 29,880,335 of record JASEVX010000012.1, read on the forward strand.
AACACATGTGACGTCATAAAGTAAACAAGTAATGTTTTACATATCCACGAACCGGGCCTACATCAAGGTTGCCATCGCTGAGTCGACACGGGTCGAATTAAATAAATGGTTTTGGATTATTTTATGCTCTTTAACTGTGAATCTAGTGCATGTTACCGATTATCGAGTTAAAGAAGCTGATGTTATTGTTAACCCAACAAATTGCTCCTATTCTAGGGGAGATGCAGCGTCCATGTTTTGTTTACTAACGGTGCCCGGGTAATGCATATGTAAAACATATAACCGGTCTGAAACGGCACGTACGCGCGAGAATCGCTTTGTTTATACACGTTTTCTCGCCGTTTACGCCCGGCTTTTGCAATGTTTCTGTATCCCTTAAGCGGGCGTAAAACATAGATTTTATGCAATAATATAGAGTTTAAAACAACGTGGTAAAAAAAGAATTTGATCATTTTGAGTTATTTCACCGTTTTCGTATTAGTTTTCAAAATTCGTCTGCTGACTTTGCATCAAAATGCGTATGCAAGTGGGAAATATAATTTTGAACAACGTATATACATCTTATACATATGCCATGTTTAAAGAACTTAAGCTCCACTTGGCAACAACTTTGACCAAGATCAGCCTGTGCATTGTGTGCAGTCAAATCTTGATTTCATCGTCACAAAATAAAAAATCAAAAAAAATTCAATTAATTTGTAAGAATACCTTTTTAAAATGCAGACTTATTTAGACACATCTGCAGAACAAGAATTTGAAAAACTCGTGGCAAAATGAGAAAAAAGGATAATGAGAATTGTTCCCATTTGGCATCAATGTTTATTCAAATAATTGTATTTTCATTTATAAATACTTACCATTCTTTTGCGTAAATGTTTTCAAAGTCATTTGTAGATATTTTTCTGTTTAAGGGTTAAACTGCAAAATACTTAACCTTTATTTACTGCAACGGTCATTATATATGTAATGAGTACCTACAAATGAATGGCTTCAAAGACGAGACCTTGGTCTATGCTTTCAAAAAGAATCCATAGACTTGTAAGAACAAAGCTGCAAATGATGTTTCCATCACTTCCCGCACCAGCCACTTTATGTGCATTGAGAACAAACGAATAAAAGGCTTCAAAGACGAGACCTTGGTCTATGTCATCAAAATTAATCCTTAGACTTATAAGAAAAACACTACAACCGATGTCTCCATTACTTCCTGCACAAGTCACTATATACGTCGTGAGTGACAACACACACGGGGCTTCATAAATCAGATCCTGGTCTACGTCATTCAAATTGAATCCTTATACTTGTAAGAACAAAACTGCAATCAATGTATTCATTAGTTCCTGCATCAATAACTTTATATGTTGGGAATTCCAACAAACAAGGGGCTTCAAATACGAGATTTTGGTCAACGCAGTTAAATTAAATCCATACATTTGTAAAAGCCTAAATTGCAAAGGATGTATGTCCTGTTATTTCCTACATTCGTCAGTATGTTGTGAGTACCACCAGGGGCTTCAAAGATGAGACTATTCCTACCAGTGATGACCCTTCCCCGTGGCGTCATTCTTTTGAGCCAAAACCCGTATTCACAAAACTTTCAACTTTGGACTTGAGACTAAATCCAAAACAAATCCCAAGTTCGCTTTTTGGATTCCCCAAGATTTAGATTTAGTCGTATTAACCAACGCGTTTTAAAACCCGTCTCAATTTAGTCGGGTTGGTGAATACGGACCAACTCTCAAAATGCCTTGATATAACTAGAAGAGGAACATGATGTTCCTAAATCGCTCACCTGATTTAATAGAAATCACAGTTTTAAATGTTCTTACGATATCCATACAAGGAAAACAAGCAATGCTCCCTTTTGGTCATATTTATCAATGGATTGTTATGATTTCAACTGTCTTGGTAGTAACATTTGTGCCAAATTATTTTAAAATAAGGCCTACATGTTTATACAAGAATATGTTTTAAAGTTTCAATATTTATATACAAGCAACGCCCCCTTGTGGTCATACTTATCATGGATCCTAATAATTTCCAAATTCTTGTTAGAGATTCCCACAAGGAATATTTCAGGAGTATGATACATATAAGGAAGTCAAGCTCCGCCCGCTGCCAGCCATGCTTTTTCAAAAGATCGGAATCATTTAAACATTCTTGAACGAGGGTAGTAGTTGTATTCTGGGCGAATAAAGACAGTTTTAACAATGAACTTTGTCTACCAAATTATGCAATCGCCCAACAAGGGAGATAATTATCGAATCGGTTTAACGGGTGGTTCTACACGAGTTTTCTCCCCTAATATCACTATTAGTTCAAATAATAACTGAAGATATATCTATTTTAACAATGTTTTTTATTGGTAGTACGAACATGACGACGAATCAAGCTAACGTATATCTAATGGAATCTTTATATAACCTTTTATATGCGAAAGCACTACCTTCGCACTATTCAAACGCTGTGAAATATGTTTGCTACGGATGTAAGACTTATCATCTCTCACAACATCAACATTCATGTCTAAATTTATCAGATGAGGATCATATAGAGATTACGCTAGACGTACTTTTACGCAAAGTTGACGAGGAGTCTATTTTTTAAGTATGGGTAGAATGTATTAACGCATTCAACATACCACCACTGTTAAAATCATTACAAAAACGTAAATTTACGTGCAAAGAATGGCGAATAATGATGAAAAGCGAATATTGGAAAGATCAAATGAAAGCTGCTCTTTTATCGTGGTTAAAAGTGGAGAGATTGATATAATTACCACCGAAGATGAACATATGTTTGCGATATTTAAATGTGAAACTGCAACATCATCTTTGAAAAAGTGTTTTCTTTATCACCTCGCCAAAAACATCGTAAATGAATGTGAAATGCTTTATAAAAAGAACAATATACATCAAAATCAAGATGATTTATTTATGCAAGATAAACTGAACTTATATTGTTCTAAAGCTTTAAAAAAGTGTCTCATCTAGTGCTATGATATGTTATTATATTATCAACATTGATAATTGTGAATCGTCTACACGTTTTTTCAAACGTGTGAAATTAGGAATATTTACATTAAAGGAGAAATGTACGATCTATAAACAAGCGCAAAGATTGATACACCTATTTCTTTTTTAATCATAACAATGGACGAAGTTGAAATGAGTAATATGACTCAATATTTTGGAACTTTATTTCAAATTGAAACTTCAAAGGAGCTCGTAAAGTATTGGAGAATATCCGATACTGAAAAAGGTGATAAGTTATTTCGGAATATTGAAGAACTATTATTGAAACATATCAATTTTAATGTTGTGATTGAAAACTGGATGACATGCATTCTTCAACGTGTCACTAAATGTTCGATGTAAACTGTTTAGAGAGCATTTATTACAACGTTACGATTGGAGAAAGTGTATAATTGATCAAAGTTTACGGATGGGTTTGAAACACGCAAACGCTAACAACACATACGTTAAAAGCAATCATATTTTATTTCATGTATATGAATATAAATAACATGTATAACATAATGTATTAAATATTTTCTTTACACAATAGTTCTTGCCTTCGATGATTAATCAACTAACTTTTTATGTCCGAATGGTATAGTATCAATACCATTTTCACATATCCATCTTTTATCGTCAAAGGGGGAGAGTGCAACTTTATTTACTTTTACTAGTGTAAGAGAATGATTCACTGGTTTAATCATATTCATCGAACAACTTGAAATTTGTATTTCTAAAAGACAATTTCTATAATGAATGTGTCGTAAATCCGGCTCAATTGTACATATGCCTTCAGCCGTTTTCTTTTCCTTATTACTATAGAGTAAACTATACATTTTAGATCTCAGACCAACAAATTCCTGTATGGGAATACCTGCCGTTTCATCTTTTAAAGTGCCGGGTTTACGTCGATTTGAAACTGAGTACAATTTGTGAGATTTACTATAATTTGAAAAATGAAAAAGATGTTCAAAATGACCCATGTCTTTATAATATCTTCCGTAGATATTTCATAACAAAGACTATCCGTATCTGTAAAAAATAAAACTACTCTATCGCCATAAAGCTTCTTAATGTGATCATAATGGAAGCTACTCATTATAACCTTTGAAATGTGTAGTATGTTTTGACCTGCGGCTATAGGCTTATTGAGACAAATCTTCGTTTTCATATTTTCAACCCCTACCAAATTGTCGTAAACAATTTCAAATCTTTTATACGACACTTGGTTAACATATTAATTTCTTTTTTGTATGTGCAAGGGTGATATTAACTCTTGAGCGAACGTCTTCCATTGTTTTTCCAAACACAGAATTGACCATTAGCTTGAAATTTATTATCAGCCGCTTTCCTGTTCTCAGTATTGAAATCAATATATGTTTTCAGAAACGGATTTTGAGTAAATTCTAAAACTTTATGTATTTTCCGGAGTGTTAACCCTTTTTTTAAGCACATCTGTAAATAAGTGTAATGAAGAACATAGCCCTTGTTATCGTTCAACGTGCCGACTAATTTACCAATAGGGACTTTTGTCTGTAAACTTCCATAAAGTTTTTGCCAGAGTACTCTAGAATAAGGAGAAAGCAATTCCTCGGCTATACCTTGATGTTCAGCACATAGCGGGTAGTCTGAGTGTATGTCATGTAAACTACTATCATAGTCTAAATCTACTTCAAGTAAGTATCCCTTTTCAGAATTTTTTACTAATTTGAGACACATCTAAGCTCTGAATCTCTTCCGTAGAAAGCCAACAAAAATCTCCTACTGCTAAAGGGGCGCTCATTGCTTTCCCGTAAAGATTAGAACAATCATAGTATATAATATATTTACTAACTACATTCGGATCATACGTTTTGACTAAGTATTTATTATTGGCAATACTCATTCGTTTTGAAATAGTGCTTATCCCCCTTCTAATCCCCTTTTCACAAAACAAATACATGTCAGGATCCACCATTAATTCAAGTGTACACTTGCTCATTTTCAAGGCTGCCCACCATGCGAGTCCGGGACCTGTGTAAAAGTGTACACTGTCTAATCCATAATTTTTTAAACATGTATTTTGAAATGCTTTAAAACAATCTGCCAATAGGATTGTATCTGACAATAAATATGTTTCATGAAAATCAGAAAAAGTTTTCATAGAAAACGTTTTCCAAACCAATTGCGCAAATGCGTAGTCCTCCTCGGAGACGTGTTGTTTTGTCAAACTGTTATAAAAATGTTTCTTTTCCGGTAAGCAAGTTTCTGCAAAGTGGGTAAAGTTTTATACATATTCATAACAATATAAACCTTTTTTAGTCATTAATTTTGCATGATCTATATTGGAAAATGCTTTACGTAAATAGTGAAAAGGTTGTAATGGATCCATCTTATGTTTCTGTAGTAAGTTACTAACCATTTCACCTAATGAACAACTAATAAATTGAAACGAATCAATGAAACGTAAATTACCAATTGAAAATGACACAAATTTGTGCATATTCCGAGGTATACATAAATTGAAATAAACATTTAAAATGCTAACATTATAGAAATAAGTGAATCTTTTATATATTTAACAAATCTCTATAAACTTCAAAACTTTATATTAATCATTGACACAGTAAAGAATACTAATTTTATTTACACAGATGACATCTTTTTGAAAAGTTATCAATATAAAGCTTTGAAGTGTGGTGGTAAAGACAAGAGATTCATTTTATTTGCTACAGTGTTACATTGTATCAAGTTCAAATATTTCACTACAAAACTAAAACAACAAATTAAAATATAATGTCTTTTTTTAGCAATACTATGAACATTGTTCTTATGGTTCAAACCATATACTTATTAAATCACACAATGTTAACAATCAATGATTATATATCTCTTTATAAAAATTTAATAAATATTTTAAAATGTTTTCATTGTAGAAAATAAGTAAATCTACTATATTTAACAAATCTCTACACACTTCATACCCTCATATTAAACATTGACACAGTACAGAATACTAATTTTATTTCTACGGGTGACATTATTTAAAAAAGAAAAAAAAAAAGCTATCAATGTATAGTTTTTGAAGTGTGGTGGTGTAAACAAGAGATTAATTTTTATTTTTTTGCCACAGTGTTTTAATTTTTATAAAGTTTGTCTATTTCACTACAAAATTAAAACAACAACTTTGAAAATTAATTTAATAGTTCAAAACATAGCATTAATGTCTAATTCTTTATAAAAATCGAAATTGTTTATAAGAAAAGTAAATAAACTGTCAAAATGATATCATAGCAAAAAAAATTGTTCTAATGAAATATACATTTTGGAAAAATCTGATCTGATTAACCCTTGCCCTCATACGACAATTCTGCTTCTTCTTCTCCTTCTTCACATAATATAATCATAAACATCTAAAATTGTCTGCTGCAGGATAAGTAAAATCTGTAAAAGTAATCTTCTTTGGGAAAAAGCAACTAATCCAAAAACAGGAAGGATAAAGAAAAAGAAAATTAAAATTCAGACAAATTAACGCCTCCCTCAAATAAAATTCTCTCTTGATTACCATGTGCATGGCTACCACAGCAAGAGTGAAGTAAACTCCTGCTTAACCTACATCTCGTTCCACGACAAATCCACCGTAAGTTTCTCGGCTACGATAAATCATATAACCAGGTTTCAAATGAACATGTTGTAACTGCTCCAAAAACGGCTTTAAAAAAAACAAAAACAAAAACATGAGTTTTTTAACACTTTATTTGATTAAAACCTCTTTAATTATCAAATTTTTGATCACTTTGTCTTTATCAAGATTACAAATATTGAACAGAAATTTATGTACAGTCAATCTTTGTTTCGAAGAGATCAAGTTGTGATGAAAAGACGTCGTCAAGACAATATGACGTCAGTTCCGTCGCGGCGTCATACAAGTCCCGTACTTTTCCATCTGCTGAAATACGACTCTATGAATATATATATCTTCCCTTCTTGAGATTATACGCACGTTTTACATCACCCAGGACTCTCTCGTATGATAAATCATCGAGTATTATATGAAAAGAAGTGAAGATATCTGGCAGAAGTGTGTACAAAAACCCGCAATTTATATTACCTAATAATATTAGCATAATTACTGAAGTATCGTCTTTATTATTATCATGGTAGACTTATGATTTGAAACCACCGCCTCAGACCATTGGTACACAACTGGCCATAACATTATTATTATAGTATCAATATCACTTTTATTATCATTTTATTCATGTAATTGTATTTATTTTTGGTGAGATTATTAATTATGTGTGAACAGGAGTTTCCCTAATCACATTTACTTAAAAACGAAATCTTTAATTAATGCACTTATACTATACATTTCATCTCGTTTTGGATGAAGATTGTTTTATTTATTTACTATTTGATTCTCTTGACGAGATTAAAGTATATGTTTATACAATTATACAATTATGTTTAGAGGAAAATGAGCCACTGCTTCGAACAGTTGTGACATCTCCTAACCTATCTTTTAATACTGTGGACCTATGATTTGAAATCACCGCCTAAGACAGTTGATACAAAACCGGCCATAAAATAAATTGGAAATTTAAATGATTTAATAGTACATTGCCCCCATTATCATTGATCAATTAATTGATAAAAACTACGACCATTATTATTATTATAATCACTATTATTATCATATTATTATTATCATTATTATTGGAATTATTAATATAATCATTATTATTATAATCATCATTATTGTAATTATATTATTATTATTGTTATTATTATTGTTGTTGTTAATATTATTATTATTTTTTTCTTATTATCTAATCTAGGAATAGTTTGAAAAGTATGAAGGATAATAAAGGATTCCTATAAAAACTTGAATTGCTTTGTCATGGCAAATGGCAATAAATCACTCCCAGTCCCGGTAAAACGCGGCGTACGACAGGGAGGGGTCGCCTCCACATTTTATTATCTAATCTTTATAATGACTTACTTAAAGAACTTGAACATTCAGAGTATAGCCTACGTCTCTATTCGCCAATGGTATTCCTTTAGATAGTAGTATATTCGACAGGATGGATCTCTAAAATTAACACATCGCATTTCAGAACGCTGTCAGAAAGCTAAAGATGCAAATTATGCAATGGCTGATCTTGGTATGAGACCTAATGCATTAAATCCATTAACTTCTGCTAAGCTGTATAGCACAATCATTATCCCAATAGCCTTGTATGGATGTGAGCTGTGGAGTAATATAACAAGTTGCGACGTACTCAAGCTCAACCGTTTGCAACATTTTATTGTAAAAACTATTCAAGGTCTGATATGTGCGAATCAATGCTTGGAATTAAGCGAATCACATCATTGATTGACAAAAAGAGGTTAATATTCCTGCACAAAATCTTGAGCCTTGAGAATAGCTCTCTTTGCAAAAAGATTTTCATGAGAAAATGTATGCAATTCGTATATAACCCGATAAAATCAATACGTGGTTACATTCCAGATATATGCTCATTGTTGAATAAATACAACTTTAATTTGTTTTATGAATATGTATGTAAATGACGGTTGCTTCCTGCCACATAAACCAGTATGGAAGCAATGTATCAATAATGCTGTTGACCAGTTGGAAACAAATGAGTGGTTAATGAGGATGCAATCGACTGATTTCGTCAGGTTCAGTCGATTGCATACATCAATCACAGCCTGCAACTTGTATAATCTCTATGGTACAAGAATAGCTGCACATAAAATAGCCTTTATGGCTAAATTATGGGTGACTATTGCTTCAGAAAACCCTTCGTCATGTGATCTGTGTGGCCGTATACATTTAGATGTTATCAAACATAGAATAACGGAATGTAGCGCAACATATGATAAGAAACGATTATTTCTTAGTGGCATATACACCAATATTGGCCATGAAGTATATACTGAGCTAGTGCTTACAACCAGTGAAACGTTTTTGATGATGGTTTTAGGTGCAAGCCCTACATTAGTCACCACTGATTCAGAGTATTACTTTCGCTGCGAAGCGATATTATTCGCATACAAATGTTTCAACGGCCCATTTTAGACGACACAATGACTCTGTGTATGTGTGAATACGTGGGTATATGTGTATATGTGTGTATGAATATGTATATGTATATGTATGTGTATATATGTATGTGTGTAAATATATGCATATATACATAGTGTGACTATTAACAATCTGTTTACTATAATGTAAAGATTGATTTTCAATTTCCATATCATTTTATGTATAGAAACTAGTCCAATTACTTGTTGTTAACAGTTGATATAATGTATGTATTCAATTAATCTCCGAACGGAGGAAATAAAGAGAATGAATGAATGAATATCATTATTATTACTATGTTTATTAAAACAATAACTTTATTATAACAGAACACTATTAATTTGATTTAATATTACAACATTGCGGTTATTTAGTGTCTAACTTCTGTATCCACGCTTCTTTCACCAACAGTTTGTTTTGCTTACCTTCACCATGTAATCTTTGCAGAGCTACTACACCAACGTCTGCTTCTGTATGTCCTGCAAAATGGCGATTGATCGGTTTGTCTGCCTCCAAGGCAAAATCCCGCTTATGTTCGGTGATCCGTTCTTTAGCCGATCTTTCCGTTTCACCAACATAAACCGTCTTATTACATCACCTACAGAGGAGTCCATACACGACATTATGCTCTGAACAACCGACATTGCTAACAAACAAGCAAAATGATTTTTTTTCTGGTCGTTTTTAGTGAAGCAAATTATTATTATTACCCTTTAAACAAACCTATTATTTTATTTTAAAGTGAAACTTGAGAAGAAAATGCCACTCAAAGCTAAATAAACGTTTTAAAATGATATCATCTGTAGAAATAAAATTAGCATTTATACTGTTTAAATGATCAATATAAAGTGTTGTGGTTTGTTAAAGTGTGATAGTGTAGGCAAGATATTCAAATAGTTTACTACAAATTAAAACAACTAACATTTGAAATAATAGTGAGAATAAACTCTTGAAAATGCGATTTGAAATGTGAAACTGTAACAGCTATGTTTAATTATTGTTTATTATTTATTCCCTCAATTATTAGACGCCCGTGTTCTTTTCTACATTTGAAAGTAAGTTAAGATAATGCTTAGCCTGTTTCTTTATTAGTATTAAGGGAGAATACTTATGTAGAACCACCCGTTGAAGCGATTCAACATTTGTCTCCCTTGATGGTAGAAAATTCGTGTAGAACAACTTGTTAAACCGATTCGATAATTATCTCCCTTGTTGGGCGATTGCATAATTCGGGAGACAAATTTCATTGTCAACTGTCTATATTCGCCCAGAATACCACTACTGAGGGTCACACAAGGAACTGTTGTGCCACATTAATTTTAAATCGGACCAAAACCTTTGGACAAGATGATTTTTTAAGGTTTCATTATATATATATACATAAAAGGAAAAAAAGCAACACTTCCCCTCAGCCATGTTTTCAGAGAAGCAGAATAATTTGAAAAAAATGAATAATCTTGACAAACTTATTTGAAAGCGGGCCAGTATTTTTGGACACGAAGATTTTTTAAGTTTTCAATGCATATACATATAAGAAAAACAAGCGCCGCCCTATGGCGGGATTTTTTTCAACGGATCAGAATTATAAAAAACAATATTAACGAAAGCATCACCCAAGGAGCAATTGTGCAAAATCATTTTCAATTCGGGTCTCTTCCTTTAGACCAGAAGAATTTTAAACTGATGACATTTTCCCCTTTTCTAATTCTGCAGCAACCAAAGTTCTGCATGAAATTTAATTATTTAAAACATTTTGAAACAGGATCTATGGAACATTCCTGCGAAATTATTTTGAAATTGGTCCATCGGTTGAGAGGAGAAGTTTTTTGTAGGAAAATGTGAAGAGACGACGAAGGACGACGACGGACGGTGAGCAATCACGAAAGCTCAGGTGAGATAACACATATTTAAAACGGCGTAAGACATAATTCAAACAGGTTTCTGTCTCTGCAATACTGCGATGCAGAGATCTAAATTATGAGCTAAATTACTTAAGAAAGGATATCATTTGGGATGGAGCGTGAACCATCGTTTGCATAAAGTAACTGCGCGCGCATCAACGAACAACGGATGACTTGCGGGCAGATATACACGTAAAACTGATAGTGACGACAATGTACCTAGCTCATGGTGTTGAAGTTTTCGTTAAAATTAACTTTAGATTCTATGGATAATGGTCTTGTCTACCAAGGTGAAGTAATAGGTTCGAGCTGGGATATAGTTTTTAAAACAGCATGGACAAGTCAGCCGTTCTTTCCAGGAGTGTTTATTTTCAATTGACACTAAATCTCTAACGTTTATCTTAAATGTAACTAACCATTAACAAGACATTTACATTGATCAAAGTTAACGATGATAAGAATCAATGGCTTTTTTGATCAACATTGAACGTTGAAATGTTGTCAGGTGTCATTTGTGAACGTTGACAAACGAACCCTCGAGACACATATCAACGGAATCAGAAGTGTTACCTGGAAAACAACATGTCAAGCACATGGCTTTGCATGAACGTCCTCTATTAATTAAATAAATTATTGATAAATTGTGGACCTAAAGCTTGGGCAAACTCAAATCGTCGATGTTCTACCTTTGACATGGAAGTGTGGAAGTTATTTGTCGGTGGCGCTGACGCACCAGGACGAAACATTTATCATGTGTCGTTCTGAAATACAGTTCAGGAGATAACAAAACCCAAATAAATGAAAACATTTAACTTACACACATCTTTTGATATCAATCAATCAATCAATCAATCAATCGATCAATCAACCAATCAAAATGAAACGAATCAGTATTAATCATGGTTGGGTAGATTATAAAAGGAAACGAAAAAAACATAATTATCATTATTGATGAAATGCCTTTCTACCTCATCTCATCTTCATCTCATCTTTATATTCACCAAATGAAAGTAAAACCATTGAATAAAGTTGGCATTTTGGAGTTCTAGAATGATCTAACGTTGAAATCTTATCCATGCAATGTTTAATCAATTGAAACAGTCTGTGAGTTTATTGCAAAAAGTAGGGCGTCACAAAAACGTTGTTGGTACAATATTTGATCTGGATCTATATCGGTCGCAAACAGTCATCTTTCTCGTATATTAAACAATGGCACGCAAAATCTCACAGCAGATTCACTTGATCCAGAATGTAACGCAGACACCAATTAACATGTGAGCCGTTCCACGAGAAAACTAACCTAATAGAATAGGCGTAATATATCGACCAAGATCAGCCCGCGTAGTCCGCGTAGGCTAATCTGGGCCGACACATTTCGTCTCAGGTGGATAGAGGTATAAAGTAATTAATCCTGAAACAGAAAATCCACAGGAGGCAAAATATGTCTGCACGGATAAGCCTGCACGGCATGCTTAGGCCGATCGGGGTCAATACTTTACGATGAGTCCACAATGATGGTCTTCTCGTGGAACGGCTCATGTGCGAGTCCATAATATATCTACCAACGTTTACATGTCAGTGAGAAATGTGAAACTGAATTTCATTATAGAGTTGTCCCTGTGGCTGCGGGACACTCAATAAGAATGGCAGCTACAGTTGGACCCTTGCTTGAACCGTAATAGTCGTATAGATAGGTCTAAAGTGATTGGAGTCGATGCACTCGGGTAGGAGTGGTAGTAATGGTTTCATACCTTATATTTATTTTATTTTGGTGTTTATAAAGTGTGGGACTTATATCAGCGTTCCCGCCGCGATTTGACCTAAGCTGTTTAAAGCGGTGTAAAACGCAATAAATTCAAACGACTGCAGGCACAGGCATCCGTGAATAATTTTACAATTCAGTTGAATAAGTGATGTTATTGTATACTTTGCTATTGTTCCATCTATTCTCCATTTGGTAAAAGGATTGAATATCAGTTGATATTGCACGGGTTGATATTGCTCGCATCGATATTGCACTCAGATCTTTTTCACATGTTTCTGAGGACGTAAATATTTCCATACAGTAACGTTACAAAGCGCTCTCATCCAACCTTTCATGATTTAGAGACCAGTTAACGTTTACTTCTACTTTGTTACTGTCAGGGTTTAGTACATCGCAGGCAATTGAAGCCATCAAAATGGTAAAAACAACTAATTATATTTACAAATAGAAATGATGTAAAAAACATCTGTGTTGGCTGTGTATCAATGCAGACAGGACTTGAATCAGTCTACAGACGTGATCTGCGCAAGGTCAGAGGAATTGGGTTCCTGTCTCTGACAGTCCTAGGAAAAACTTTGCTTATGCTGTTCGTAATACATTGTTTGGTACATCTTTTATAGATGATACGTAGAGAAAAATCGATAATCCAATCTGGTATATTAATAGCGTTAGCTGTATTTGTAAATAACCATGTAGTTACTGACGTAATAATGTGACGTGTACATCAATAATATTGCTCGATTGTAAGAATGTACGCTATGAAGTTGTTTTGATTGTCGTTGACGATCTATTATAAGTGTATCAACAAATAAAGAGGGATTCATAACTGCTTGGATGAATAAGCAAATGATTGTTTTAAAGGTAGGTCCTAAGATTTATTTTGTTATCCTCCGATGTGAAGTTTATCAACGCAGAAGGCTTATATAATACGTGTGTTCGCTTTACTGAACATACTGCTAGGTCAAAATTGGCATCTAAATTGTAACAAAAAACAAACAAATATCCATGCGTAAATACCAGAATAAGAGTTCTTAATACAAAACACTGTTAGAAAAAGCGTTAACACATCATTTTGTCAACGATTCAATTTCGAGTCGACAATAATGGTGGTTCGTAAATTATAATTTCCATCGAAAAGAAGAGTATATTTGCGCGATATATCGTTAATGTTTATTTATGTACACAATCCAAAACGAGTGTTAATTTTCTAAATGGTGACGTGTTTAAAACAATCAAAACGACAAACTTTTAATAGCCAATATCAAATTAAACAATAAAAAGGGTATTGCATGATTGTGGGAATCTATTGAGTTGGGACTCCATTCCTTCGGCGGAGTTCTGCCCTAGCAAGCTGGGGCAGCTCAGCCGAATGAACTCGTCCAACACAATATTTTCCCGTATTGATGCAATAACCTATATTATCTTATATTTGCATGGCAACACGAGTGAACATACATGTACTGTAAGACTTCAGCAAGCAATGTTACAAACACAAATAGTCTGATTATCCTTTAACCCTTTCCCAAAGGTAGACGCTTTCTGACACCTCTGAAGCAAATATTTGTTGGCAACAATGTTTTCATTTTACCTCTATGGTTTGTTTTTATTTCGGAACGGATTGATATATGAATAAAAATCAGTTATGTTTCTATCTATGATCAAACAATAAGTTGACAGGCGACATTACTGTGTTTCCACTAACAAAAAGATAAACATGTTCGCTCCCTTTAATTATCTCAAACTGCGTTTCAAGTGCATTTATTAGTCCCCTCGTCTCGTGGGCGGGAGACCGTGGTTCGATGTCAGGTCGCTTTAAAAATGATCGCTGTGACTTCCCTCATTCGTGCCAACGTTTTTTGGATGAAGTGTCACGCCTGATAGGCTGGTTTTAAAACAAACATTGTATCAACAGTGCTAGAAATATATACAGAACACACCGTGATATAACTGAAATAATTTAAAACGGCGTAAAATACATTTCATACAAATAACCACCGGTTATCTTACAAGGCTGTGATATATACGATTAAAGATCTAAGATGACAAGCTACCAAATACATCCGCGACTGAAATCTTCTACCCATCTAGTCTGTATGAAGAAACAAATCTACAGCAGACGATTTTGAAAAAATTGCGACAAAAACCTGAAATGTCCATAAAAGATAGCTAAATTGTTTGATAAAGTTATAGACAGTGTGGCCAAAAGAGAAATTGCTTATCATAAACAATTTCACCATTGGCCGCAATGTTTACACAAGTCATCTGCTGTTATTGCATCAAATTAGTCTGCAGGTGGGAAAGCGTTAACTTTATAACTAGCGATTAAGTTTAAACAAAACTTTATTCACATTAATGTTACATAACCATTTACATGTTAATCATACAAATTATTGATTTATTTATCAGCATGGATTAGAGAACAAGTTACTTAAAACAAATTGTATAACCCTGTTAACATCATGTTGATAATAGTATTACTATTATTTCGAAAATGGTCCTAAGAATCAAGAATAAGTGCGATAGGCCTTCATTCCCTGAAAAGAAGCAGATCTTTAAAACAAGTAAGTCAAATAGTTTGGTTTGAACTCTACCAGATTAACCATCTGATAAGATAGAGAAAAAAAGTTATAATGCAATAGACAGCGGATCCAGATCGGTGGGTAAGTCAGGCCAATGTATCTTTACTTATTAAAAACGTTTTGATGCTCTTATAAATTTAAGAACGTCTTTGATAAGTTGCTCAATTTGGTCGACTGAAAGGTGCTCGTTTCCAAAAGATAGATTGTTTAGTGTTGCTGGACATGGCAGGTTCGACAGAAACTTGATTCGCACGCGATTGTACTTGATACATTGAAACATGTAGTGAGCAATTGTTTTAATTGATCCGCAAGAGCATAGAGAAGATTCAACTAAAGAACGTCGATGAAGATCATAATTACACAAATCACATCCAAGTCTAAGACGAGTATGAAGAATTTGGGCGCGGCGAATAAGATGAGCATTCCATTCTCTTATAACTCATGGAAGAAAAGAAAACGAATATAAATCGGTCCTAGAGTGTGCAGTAACATTGGCGTTATTCATAAGGGAATAGCGAGTTTGTAAGAGATTATATTTGACCAGTAAGTAGGTGTTAATTTGTTAGACATTTTGTACATAAGTTTATGTTGTCTCCTGCTGTGTACCATATATTTCAATTTAAGATCATTACGGAGAGATTCAGTATTTCAAAATTAAGTTGCTCCTGATAGAATTCTAGCAGCTTCAAATAGAACAGCTTCTAAAACAGTTGTTGGTGCCCCTGTGCAGTTATCCCAAACGACATCAGTATATTCAAGAATTGGACATATAAAGGATACATATATCCTTCCTAAACAAGACCGTGACAGTAAAATTATTTACAGATTGAAGAATGCCTTATCCGTTCAAAGCATTGTCAGGTAAAGTATGGGAGAAATGTGGGGGTTTCCATCGACCATTATCCGAAAATATTAGACAAAGGTGATTATATTTTTTGGCCTGTGAGATTTCGGTTTTGTTTAAGTACAACAATGGATGGTACCGTTTTTCTAATTTTCGGGAAAAAGCATTGATTCTGTTATGTTAGGATTGAAAGACAATAGCCATTTCATTGACCATGACTGAATTGTTTAGATATCTCGATTTCAACACCTGATTCGATCAAAATAAGATGTTCGGCTACTAGCGAAACTGGCTGTTAGTCTATAAACATAGTATATACCTCTCGACGGGAAATACACCGTAACTAACACCTACTCAGAATCGGTTTCATTTTCCCCGGAATCATGATCAACAAACTCTGCTACAGCCCGTTTTATATCGTGTTCAAACTGCTTGTTCCTGTAGGATTTCTCCGGACCTCTGCACATTGATTTCAATATCATTGGTAATGCGCACGTAAAGAGCGCGGTTCCCACGTGCATTACGACATGTAATTCCTGAAACTTATCGGTTTTTGTAAGAAGACCCAATGAACCACCAATGACACCTAGAATGATGAAGAGTTTGAGTAGAGACACAAACATCTGCTTACGACGTGGACAATTAGTTTCAATGACATGCTCAAATATAGAATCTTCGACACCTTTGACATGTCGTTCATTGTCAACTATCAGAATTATGTCGCCACTGAGTCTCTGTGCGTGTTCACATGCCGAGACAGTGATTTTTAAAACGCGCCAGTAGAACATGGAGTAATTCTTTACACAATCCCACAAGTAGTAAAAGACAGTGAAGCTGAAGATAAAGTAGCCATAGGAAAGCTTTGGGTAGATAACAATGCCTGTGTAGGTGAATATTAAGATGCGAGTAACGAACAAAGTGGCATCCATGAAGATTGTGCAGAACATGTACAAAAAGAATAATGCAGCAATGACAAGTATTACCGATGCAATAACGGCAATCACCTTATGACATACACGCATTGATCGGAATCGGAGGCCAAATATATTGAAGAAACTGTAAGCTCGAATAATTGTGATAGCAAAGGAAACAATTGGCAACCCATTGATACCAACACAGAGAAATACTTCAACAAGGCATGTGAAAAGATAGATAGGGAGCAATATATAGTGACATCTTGAAGTAGCAAAATCCATCCACCTACTGATCTGAATTGACCCAACTTTCTTCCAGAATTTCACATTTAACAACATATAAAACTGACCAAGATACGTATTGTATATTTTGTGAAAACCATTCGGCCGTTTGACACGAACGGATCCTAGTCTCTCAACAGTGTTCAAGTCGAACATTAATGTAGATTTGACCTCCGAAGCATTTGATCTTTCTTGCAAACCTCGAGCGAGAAATTCCGATAAAGACGAAGGTATAGTGACAGCGATGCAGGTGATGAAAACGTAAACACCAAGCGCAATGTACGGCCCGCCAAAAAGCGGCATGAAATTCCTTTTACTTTCATTGAACCCCGCTGCTATAGATCGAAATCCTAAAGGAACACCGGCCTTAATACTTGTTAAAACAAAACCGTGCAGATAATAACTGTCGAGTAATATTTGCAATAAGATTAACCCAAGGGTTATGAATGGTAGGAAGAACCGAATAACTCTGGATGATTGCGAGAATTTCTGAAAGCAGCATTTTTCAATAGGGTGAAACAAAGTGCTGCATAATGTCACTGGAAAATGGTCATCTAAGAAGATTGTTCGTTCTTGTGGTTCGTCATTGGCAGCAAAGCTCCGTAGGCCTAATGTCTGTTCTCTTTTATGATATCTGCTCGACAAATTTGACGCAACGCTCAACAATAAAAGAGGAACAAATGCAAACAAAATCACTGCCACAACTGTTGGCCAAATCCACCATAAGCTGTCAAACTCATGGGTTTGACCCCTGCAAGTAATGCCTCTCTTTAATTTCGCAACATCAAAATAGTAAGAACAACACTGATATTTGATGGCTTCGACTGGACACACCATGTGCTTACAGAGAACATAGAAGAATTCAGGGTTCAGAAACATTCGTCGTTTATAGCAGAAGAAGCTTGGTCCATATTTCTCCCTTAATTCATCATTCATTTTCATCAACTCTTTCGGTAGTTCCACTAAGGCTTCACTTATTAATGTATCACCTTCATTGCTCCCAACGTTTAATGTATTACACTTCCCTTTCGCTTGGTAAAGAGGTACATCGTACGGGCCCCTAATGAAGGGAGTTAAAAGACCCATCGACCATATCTCAAACTCGATAGGCCAATTAAGAAATTCCAAAGCGCCTGTTTTACCGAAGAACGTCCACACCCAAGTAGTACCACCAATTATACCTCTTGCTTCCTCAATCTTAAAGTCACCAGCTGGAACAATGTGCATATAAACAAGGTTAAGTTCATAGTAAAAAACGTTGTGCCGAAAGGTGCTTATGCTGGTGTTGTACGGAAGAAGTTTACACGATGTATCGGGCTCTATCCTTTTTGTTTTACGTGGTCGTTTCATTCTTGAGTTCTCCAATAAGTCCGTATTTACAATATCAGTATTGGATTCGGCTACATATGTTTGTCTTGACTGTTCTTTCTTGTTAGGGTTGTATCTATCTTGGTTACCATCTCCATAAGCAATTACACTTACCTCCCCTTCTTCTTCAACAGTTGATCGAGTTTTTCGACTGTTTTCGAACTTGACATGCATACGTTCGTGTGCTCTGTTTTTCTGGACCTCTTCAACATATGGTATTATAATTTCGTTATCGTTAATTGTGCCATGATTGACACCTTGCTTCAAAAATCGGTGAACTCTCTTTGAATTTGAAAATGTTTTTTTATTCCCTCGGAGTAGGCCAACGTCGGAAATATGTTTAACATTGTCCGGGATACGGTCCACTTGGTTTTGGATCTCCCTACAGTTAGAGTCATGGACGAGACTGCACATAATGGTGACTATGAAGACAATGTATTGGAATGCCATTAACATATCTGCTGCTGAAAAAGATAAGTGTGACGCTTTGTTGTATTATAAATATCATATATTTTCTTTATTTTTACATGTACGTGTACATATGAGCGTTGCAAAGCATTTGCGACCAGTGTAGATCCAGATTTGCCACCTCAACCGGAAACTGATCTGGTTCTGTACTGTTTGCTGATTTTTGATACAGAGTCAGGTATTATGGATTTCACACATGTAAACATATTGCCTTTAAGGTCGTCTAATCACGCATATAGTCTAGTAAGCAGCGCTTCAGGTAAACGAACCACAATGCGTTTCCGACCATTGTAGATCCTTATCAAATAATTTTCTTTGATCTGGCTCATCATTTCTTTAAAATGACAAACACTATTTTCATGGTTTATATTATATCCGGGACACTATATTACATAGTGCCACTGATTGCATATAAAAACTCAGAAAGATCTTATTCGACCCTCTTCAAGGTAGGTCTTCCTGGAGCACGAGTCTTTGTGAAATGTTTGCACGTACCAAATTACTAAAGACACTCGCCATTGAGATGATCCGTACGAAAAACCTTATTGTATTGGATAATGTTTGTAGGGCCATGTTTTTACCGGGTATCAAATTTATGTAAGACGGTCTGTCTTTTTTAATACATGTACATGCCACATAGGAACACGAGTATGTTTACATGTCACATAGGAATGCAAGTTAAAGTGTTATTACTGAGGGCTTAAATTTGAAGGTTTATATGTCACATAGGAAAACGAGTTAAAGTGTTATTACTGAGGGCTGACATTTGAAGGTTTACATAAACCATAGGAAACCGAGTTAAAGTGTTACAACTGAGAGCTGAAATGCGAAGGTTTAGATGTCACATAGGAGAACAAGTTAAAGTGTTATTACTTAGGGCTTAAATTTGAATGTTTATATGTCACATAGGAAAACGAGCGAGTTAAAGTGTTACAACTGAGAGCTGAAATGCGAAGGTTTACATGTCACATAGGAGAACAAGTTAAAGTGTTATTACTGAGGGCTTAAATTTGAAGGTTTATATGTCACATAGGAAAACGAGTTAAAGTGTTAGAATTGTGGGCTGAAATTTGAAGGTTTGTATGCCGCATATCATCAAGAATTAATGTGTTTTTATTGAAGGCTGAAATGTGATTGTTTACATGTCACATAGAAAGAAGAGTTAGAGTATTCTTATTGAAGGATGAAATGTGAAGGTTTACATGTCACATAGGAAAACGAATTTTAAAAAGTGTAAAAATTGAGGGCTGCAATGTGAAGTTATATTTAGAAATAAAGTATATGAGCTGGTTTTGTTATGTTTGTTTGATTGGGGTGTTACGCCTCTTTCAACAGTTTATGTCATATCGCTGTGGACAGGAAAGATGTTTTTGGTTCCACACCTGATATATTTTTATCTCGATGTAAGTAAAAGGTATGACATAGTGATCGTATATAAAGATATGTATATAACCCTTTTGGAGATTGTATTATTCGAGATCTAATATTTAGATGAGAATATAAATGTGTTCCCCTCACCAAATTCCGCTTCCATACGTGACACAGCTTACATGCTTTAAGTAGGATTTAAACCGATTCACAGTTTGTCTAAGTAATTAATCGTATATTCTTTCGTTTAATTAGGGTGTTTACGTCGTTTTCAACATTATTTCAGTTACAAGAATATCACGGCGGCAGTCCACTGTTTTCATCATCCCTGGGTAAACATACCAGTTCTAGGCTAGGAAATGAGCCTTGACAAATTGCACTCCACCATGACTGCCGCGACTGGGTATCGAACCCGAGACGACCGGTTCCAAATCACCAACACTAACCACTCGGCCAGCGCGGATGCATATTTTGACAAAACAAAATATATTAATTTAACACCAGTTTACCTTATATGATCCCGTTCAGGATAGTTATTAGACTCCAAATTGCTAGACGCGGCTCGGTTTTTCGCTCTCCTGTACACGAAGTGCTCAAGGTGAGTTATTTATTGTGATCCTCTTAACCCACTTGTAGCCAAACCTTACGGGAATATTCCACGGGAGAGCCTCTTTCAAATGTGTACAAACGAATTAATTCCATAAAGAACTTTAGTTGCCATGACAACCGAAAAAAATAATCTTCTGAAACCGAAAGGACTGGAACTGAGATATTTGGTGTGTAACATTGTCTAATGGTCCTCTACAAATTATGCCCCTGGGATAGAAATTGGCCCCAACCCGAGGTCACCTGTTTAACATAGATATATATAGGGAAAAACATTGAAATTTTCCTGTTTGAAACTAAAAGCCCTTAATCTTAGATATTTAGTGTGAAATATTGTCTAGTGGTCCTCTACAAAGATTGTTTAAATTATGCACCTTTGTGTCGAAATTGGCCTCGCCCCGGGGTCACCAGTTTTACGTAGATATATTTAAGGAAAAACTTTGAAAATCTTCTTTCTGAAACAGAAAGGCGTAGGGCTTAGATATGTTGTGTGTAGTATTGTGAAGTTGTCCTCTACCAAATATTGAATCTGTGTTCAAAGTTGGTCCCTTCTCGGGGGTCACCTGTTTTACATAGATATATTTAGGGAACAAATTTGAAAATCTTCTTGTCTGAAACCAATATATATTTTGTGATATATTTAGGGAACAAATTTGAAAATCTTCTTGTCTGAAACCAATATATATTTTGTGAGTACAAGGGTCTATTGGTCCGTAACAAAGATTGTTCAAATTTACCCCTTGGGGTCAAATTTGGCCCCGCCCTGGGGGTCACATTAAATACTAACTGGTACATAGACATTCCTTTAGTGACCTTCTAATTCATATCAACTTGACAAAAGGCGCACAACATAGGGTGTGGGTTTTTAGCTCTGTGGCAGTGGAGCTATATTGGTCCTCTTTGGTGTCTTGTATTACCTTCCCTGACCACACAATTAGTTATTGTGGATGGATGGCATGATAAATCATATAACATAACCCAGTTGAGCCATCCAGGGCCACCATGGCCCTCTTGTTTAGATTATTCTGGTTTCTCTTAATAAAAATTGCTACAACATTTTACTCCTTTACAGTATATGGCCACTGGTAGTTTCACAACAATATCTCTGATATGCCTTAACCAAACCCTATGTTGTGGGTACTCAAAACAACAGTGTAACTGAACAATTCTGTTGATTAGCAACAACAAAGGGGTCGAGTGTCAAAAAAAGGATTTCGAAATGTGAAATATACACCTTATCTAGAGCTCTTATAAGGAGATTTAAAAAAACACTATTGGGGCCAAATGGGCACTTTCTATTCCCTCAATGTGTTATACCCTGCATCGTTATTGTACATCCATTTCAAAAGATATAACAAATGTTCTTCTTTTAAAAAAGCAGACGATTTAAGCATATCATATCAATAACAAACATGTTTACACGGGTATAACGCAGCTCGGCTCTAACTCTTTTCATTCTATTGGTTTATCAGGAAATTATACATAAGTTTCAAATGGCGGTAATGTTATGTGTTTTTTATCAAATCAATGACATATCCGGTAGGCGACCCATAGTAAATAGTCGTTAATCGAAACCCCGGGTTGCTTTTACCGTAAGTTTCACCATAGGGGTTTCCCCCAAAGTTATGAATGTATTATATGTAGACCGGTGTAGGTTCAGGTTATTTTCCTTTTATATATATATTTTCCTTTTATATATATATATTTTCCTTTTAAATATATATTTTCCTTTTATATATATATGTTTTTATTATTTTATATTGCCTGATAGGGATGGCCTATCGGTCATTTCTTCGTGACACGTGACATGTTTTTTTTTTTTAACATACTCGATACTATGAAAGATTGGGCACATTGTTTATATTGGACATTTACTTAAATTTCTGGCTTAACGCTTTTCCATATATAGACGCTTTCTGACGCCTCTGCAGCAGACGACTTATAAAAACATGGTGACAAAAGTAGAAATTGCTCACCATGTTTTCACTTCTATGCAATGATTACACTTTCATTTATAGAGATTTTACATATGTTTTGAAAGTTGTCTGCTGCACATGTGTTGTATTTAGGAAAGGGTTAACAAAGAAATCGCAACATGTATGTTTTAACTGAATCCCTTAATGTTACAATATCTCTTTTGTACCTCCTTAGAATTGATTGGTTGGTGTTTTTTCGCCGCTCTCAACAATATTTCAGTTATATCACTGCGTTCCCTGCCTAAGTTACAGGTAGTTCTGATCCATTTATTCTGACACCAGGCAACCATTTTTACCATTTTAAAGGTCTTTCATACACTGCCTGAGGAAATAGACAACACAGTGTAACCTCAGATAATAACCCCTCTGTAAGTCCCAATACACCAATTCAATTCCTTCTTTGTTTCCTTGTAAATTAACAAGTTTTCAATTTCCAGTGCATCCTATACATATTTAAAATGATTTTTAAACGCAATGTCATATATTAAGTGCATTCTGGTAAAGGTATACATTAATTTCTACGCAAACAAAGGATTTTTTGGAGACTATTTGTCATTCCTGCGGATGTATTAGGCATGATTTGACATGTAAAGCAAATGTCTTTTTAAAGCAATATTTGTATTGACAAAAGGAATTGATATATTCGGAACATAGAAGGAAAATAGAGAAACCTAGTTTACTACTCTGTTTTATGATAATTCTACTTTTCTTACAATGGTATCTATAGTATAATAATCAAAGTCAATATTATTAACCTCTGTAGAGCTATATATCTCCTTAATAGATACGTGTTTTTGCCTCCGCATGATGTTGCTCTGGAGATGTAGCTCTGTATTCAAGTTACATTCAATCACGACATAGATGTTGTATTTGTTTTATTAGGGTTTAATGCATAATTCAGCATTGTTTAAGTTATATCACGGCCACAGTTCACCTAATCATGATCCCTTGGTAAACAAACCAGTACTAGGCTAGGAAATCTGACTTGCCTATGGGCACTCCACCATGACCGCCGCGCTTGGGGATCAACCCCTGTACGACCTTCCATATCCACGACGTTTTTACTTGAAACATTATTATTTTTAAACACATGGAGCTGTCTCTGGTAGATGACCGATTCGATAAGTGTCTGTGTCTTCGTTAATCATAACATTATTTCTAATGTTTAATGTGTAATCAACATTTAAGCCACGTTACTTGAAAACCGATGTACGTACATTTGATCTGACGACACCCCATAAAAGGTCGTCTCGAATTGACCCTGTATACTTAAATAGTCATGAGCAGATGCTCGATATTTTGTCCAATAGAATAGCACGATACAACCAAGGCTCGGTTTTATACAACTTTTATTTCTCAACGCAGTTCTCTAGATGTCTCTCAGATATTTGTTCGACTTGATGACGATTCGATTTGATCGGAATGCGCGGAGGCGCAGGATAATCGGGATCTTCGGGGCTCGCAAACTGCTAAAGAAAAGGCCGGTCTTCATGTGTCCTGGCAACACTTACAGTTGAATATGCACGGGTGGCAGCCAATCTCATTTAAACTTGGCATACTCTTTATTGCATTAGCAAACGCTTGTTTAAATCTGACGATTAAACTTACCTACAACAGGTTGTTTAAGCGTGACCTTTGCGTCAGCTATTCGAATTAAATGTAGATTTAAGAGGATGTAACCTATATAAATAAAAGAGACGGGGAAGCTGTGATTTGATGGCCGAGTGTTCCGATTGTAAAATAGCCATTTTGATAGCAGGACGAGCGCATGCCCATGTTTATTTATGTGTAGGGGGTAAATTCGTGACGAACTTGTATGGGTTATCGTCAGAATCAATACAGACACAGCGAAGTATATTGGTCGGATTTCAAAGCGATTGGGACCGTTACATTCCAATCATTAACATATGAAACAGAAAATCCGCAGGAGGCGAAACGTGACTGTCCGGGTTAGCCTGCGCGGCATGCTTAGGCTGATCCGGGTCGATACATTACGCAGAGTCAATAATGTTGTTTTTTTCGCGGGACGGCTCATATATAGGTTTAACTTTTAGGCATATCAACAAACTATACGTACTTAGATTAGCGAGTGAGCCTTTCACGTTACATCGGCTTTGTTTAGTTCAAAAAATTAAGGCCTAAATGATAACTGTCGGAACCGACGAGGATTGTCAATCAATTGGTTGTAGGTGCACTACCCGGCTAAGCCACCAATTCAATGAAATAATTCATGTGACTAATTGACGAATTTTCAGATCCAGATCAGACTCGGCTGATAGTCATATAGAAACTCAATAATGCCATACGGTAGGTTTCCCTTGGACCACCGCCAATATACGTACATACATTTAAAATTCGATGTCTCAAACAGATTTGGATCTAGATTACTACTCACACATTACGAACTAGAACCTATAAATTATCCAAATACATTAACCGCGACCACAGAAATAGTGTCCACTCATGCAATCGTGTTGAAATAACTAAGGAAGCAGCCGTTGTTCAGTGGTTAGGGTCAGGGATTTGCAACCCCAGTGGCTGCTTAACGGATATGGAGCAGTGCCCTTGGGCAAGGTATATTGCTTAGCCTAGTACTGGTTCGTTTACCATGGGATCAGGTATAAGTGAACACGCACCGTGATAAAACGCAAATTATATTGAAAACGGCGTAAAAGTCACAACCATGTTATAATTACTTAAAGACGGAACGGCATACTTATGCATACGTAGGGTTACACTTAATGATTCCTGTCATTTTGTTATACAAACTAGTGAGGCTACACTTCCAGTCTTTTTATCAGAACATACATTTAGGTATGTTAAACAAAGCTGATGCTGGTAAATACTATATTCAGACCATATTGGTGCACAGGTTCGCCTGAACCCTTCACTATAAGCAGATTCATTTAGACTCCAAATGTGCAGATAAGCTCAATTTACGACATTATCCATACCATTTATTTACACTGAGAGAGAAATATGAAAACAACAAAACACACGTTTAAACAGGTGAAATAGAAATACACATCGAATATCTAAGTCCCTGATTGAAGACTATCGGTAAGTGAACGTGGTCAAAACTTAGAAACTAAAAGAAAATCGAATAAAAACGAAAACTTACATTGTAAAAGGTTTATTTATTCCAAATGCAGCTAACACATTATTTATAAAACGAGTACCTGGGTTGTCACCTCCTTTTATTAATACAATGCTCTTCCAAATTGAAAATATTTTAAGGAATCTTTAGAAAAACACCTTGTCAAAGGGAGGTTTATACCTATAGCAAAAAAAACACGGTTGAGAGGGTAGCATGCTCATGCATAATGTCTTACCTTTGCCCACAGTGTTTATAAGAAAGGTGTTAATTTTGCTTTTCTGAGTTTTTGTTTTACCTGGGAAAGGATTGGGAAAATCCTTCATATATTTTGAATAGCAATCACGGTATGTAACTTCCGTGTAGGCTTTATATGTCAAATTACGCCAAATACATCCGCGGCGACGAATCCTTGTGTAGAAATGAATGGATACTTTCACCAGAATGCATTGAATATATGATATTGAGTTTAAGTTCATTGCAAATGTGAATAGGATTCACTTGAAATGTAACTCCTTTTAATCACATTCGGTGTTCTACCTGAGAAACGCTTAGGAAGTGTGTCAATTGAGGGCTGAAACTGGTTGATTGACATGGAAAACAAAGGAAGAGTTTATGTTGGTGTAACCTGATAATGGTTTTTTCTTATCTGGCGCTGTACGTGAGTTTTACCCTTTTCATCAAACAACAAATTTGCTGGCTACAAAATGAATTCTCTTTTGTAATAAATGAATTGTTTTTCAATATAGAGTTTAAAATAACGTAGTAAAACAAGAATTTGCTCATTTTTAGTTATTTCTCCGTTGGCGATCTAGTTTTCAAAATTCGTCACAATGCGTATGCAAGTTGGAAATATAATTTTGAACAACATATATACATCTTATACATATGCCATGTTTAAAGAACTTAAGCTCCATTTGGCAACAGCTCTGACCAGGATCAGCCTGTGCATGTTGTGCAGTCAAATCTTGATTTCATCGTCCGCGACTCACAAAATAAAAAATAAAAACAATTCTATTAATTTGTAAGAATAATCCCTTTTTCTAAAATGCAGACTTATTTTGACGCATCTGCAGCACACACGACATTTGAAAAAACTCGTGGCAAAATGAGTAAAAAGGATACTGAGAAATGTTCCCATTTGGCATCAATGTTTATTCAAATAATTGTATTTTCATTTATAAATACTTACCGTTCTTTTGCCTAAAAGTCTTCAAAGTCATCTGATGTAGATATTTTTCTGTGAAAGGGTTGAACTGCAAAATAATTAACCATTATTTCCTGCACCAGTCACTATATATGTAGTCAGTACCCACAAATAAATGGCTTCAAAGACGGGATATTGGTCTACGTTATCAAAATGAATCCTTAGATTCGTAAGAATCACTTTATGTGCCGTGCCGTAAGTACCCACAAATAAGTGGCTTCAAAGACGAGACTTTGATCTAAAGACTACAAACGATGTCTCCATTACTTCCCGCACCAGTTACTATATATGTCGGGAGTACCAACAAACACGGGGCTTCATAAATCAGATCCTGGTCTACGTCATCAAATTGAATCCTTAGACGTGTAAGAACAAAAATGCAAGAAATGTATCCATTAGTTCCTGCATCAATAATTTTATTATATGTCGGGAGTGCAAACAAAGAAGGGGCTTCAAATGATCTTGGTCAACGCAATTAAATTGAATCCATACATTTGTAAAGCCTACATTGCAAACGATGTCTTTCCTGTTATTTCCTACATTAGTCAGTATGTTGCGAGTAACAATCAGGGTCTTCAAAGACGAGACTATTCCTACCAGGGATACGCCTTCTCCGCGGTGACAGTCTTTGGAGCGCGAACCGGGGGTTCTAATACCAAAACCCGTAGTTATCAAACTTTCAACTTTGGACTTGAGACTAAATCCAAAACAAATCCCAAGTTCGCTTTTTGGATTCGCCAATATTTAGTTGTTTAGTAGGGTTGTTGAAAACGGACCAAATCTCAAAAAAACGTACTTGAGTCCGATAATTTAGATTGAGTCCGATAATCGAACTTGAAACGGGATTGTGAATACGGGCCCAAAGGTTTTACAAATAGTGTTATGGCTTTCCCACTGATGCATCGATATCAGGATAAATTATAACGGTGGTAGCGGTAAATTATCCTTGAAATATCGTGATATAGCTAAACAAGAAGACCATGATGGTCCTACATCGCTCACCTGATTTAATAGAAATCACAGTTTTAAATGTTCTTTCGATATGCATACAAGGAAAACAAGCAATGCTCCCTTGTGGTTATATTTATCAATTGGTTGTAATGATTTCAGCTGTCTTGGTAGGACCAATTGTGCCAAATTATTTAAAGATCAAGCCTATATGTTTGTACAAGAAGACTTTTTAAAGTTTCACTATATAAACATACAAGCAACGCCCCCTTGTTGTCATATTTATCAATGGATCCTAATAATTTCCAAATTCTTGGTAGAGAGTCACACAGGGAACATTTGTGGTGAATTATTTTTAAAATCAGGACAATATGTTTGGACAAGAATATTATACATATAAGGAAAACAAGCTCCGCCCGCTACAGGCCATGTTTTTCCAACAGATCGGAATCATTTAAACATTCTTAAAAGTGGGCCACCCAAGGAACTTTTGTGCAATATTATGTTTAAATCGGGCCAAAGCATTTGGACAAGATGTTTTTCAATGCATATACATATAAGGGAAAAAAGCGCAGCCCTATGGCGGCATGTTTTTCAACGGATCAGAATTATTCGAACAATCTTAAAGAAAGGAACATTTGTGCAAAACTATTTTCAATTCGGGCCTGTTCCTTTAAATTAGTATGTTTTTAAAGGTTTGGCATTTTCCCCTTTTCTGATTCTGCAGCAACCAAAGTTCTGCATGGAATTTATTTCTTTGAACCATTTTGAAACAAGATCTGAGGAACGTTCCGGTGAAATTATTTTGAAATGGGTCCATCGGTTAAGAGGAGAAGTTGTTTGTAGGAAAATGTGAACAGACGACGAAAAACGACGACGGACGGTGAGCGATCACGAAAGCTCAGGTGAGCTAAAAAGTATTGAAAACGGCTTAAGACATAAACCAAACATATTTCTTTCTCTGCAATACTGCGGTGTAGAGATTAAGACTAAGAGCTAAATTACTTCAGAAAGGATAGCATTTGGCATGGAGCGTCAACAATCGTTTGAATAAAGTATCTGCGCGCACATCAACGAACAACGGAGGACTTGCGCGCAGAGATACACGTAAAACTGATTGTGACGACAATGTACCTCGCTCATGGTGTTAAATATTTCGTTAAAATTAACTTTAGATTCAATGGATAATGGTCTTCTCTACCCAGGTGAAGTTATAGGTTCGAGCTGGAATATAATTTTTAAAACTGCATGGACAAGTCAGCGGTTCTTTCCAGGAGCGTTTATTTTCAATTGACACTAAATCTCTTACGTTTATCTTAAATGTAACTAACCAATAAAAAGACACTTACATTAATCAAAGCTAACGATGCTAAGTATCAATGGCTGTTTTGATCAACATTGAATGTTAAAATGTTGTCAGGGTATATTTGTGAACGTTGACAAACGAACCCTTGAGTCATATATAAACGTTATCAGAATTGTTACCTGGAAAAACAATATGTCGAGCGCATGGCTCGGAAAAAATAGATAAATCACATTGAGATCAATCAAAAATTAAGCATGCTAGACTTATGTTTTTTGTGCGCTGCACATTTGAAGGCCATACGTAACGAAACCAAGTATGAAATTGACTCATTGGAAATTAATTGAGACATAATTAAATAAAAAAAGGCAGAGAACTAATGAAATATTACTATAATGTTCTCCTGATCACAAGGTAAATATGTTAGCATTTTAAAAAGGAAATACCAAACAAAAACCAATTATTACCAATTAATTTCATTCTTGTCGGACGGGCAGAATTTTAAAACCTAATAATTACATCAAACACAACTCTACAAAGTAATTAGGAACACTGTAGACGCCATATACACTGATAATAGTAGTACTAAATAGATAATTATATTTGACAATATCGATCTTATATTCCGGTTATTTTACATCCTTTGTTCATCTACATTTTAACTGCAACCTTGTGTTCAGTACGGATTGCCCTTATAACAACCATGCTGCTGCCTGGAAATTACAACATACACATTTCCTGGTGTTTTGACAATTTGGATCCGCAATGGTATTATTTCTTCAGTCTAATACAAAAGTTGATTAGCGCTCTGTGATCTATCTTTTCAGATCTGTATCCAGGTATTCAGGATTCGGGTAAATTTCTGCCGAGATTTTTCACTCTGTTATTCGACTGTTAGAGCTAGAATATTGAATTGGTGAACTTTTGTGACAATCTTGTCATGCGTACCAAACGACTTTAGACTAAGTGATCGATTTATTTTACCAACATACAAGAATGTTCCTTGGAAGTTGCTCTCTCGATGAAGTTCATCTGGCTCCGTCTCCTGCTGAAGTCGGGTTAAAGAGATAAAGACTAACAAATCTTGCATCGATTTCCAGGCCTAGAGCTTAGACTTAGTGGTCCTGTTTACACACCATGACTCTGGGGTCAAACTTTGCCCTATCCAGTGTGTCTAAAAGTTCATTTAAACGTGTTCAGGAGTTTTATTTAAAATCTTCTTGTCTAAGATTGCGAAGTCTATACATGAGATATACTGTATGAAGCATAATGTCGTGATCTTCTATCAATATTTTTATAATGATTCCCTTGTGGTCAAAACTATAGATCAAAACTTGCATCAACCGGGAAATGACACAAACTTCAAGTGCTTTTCTTTTGAAATTTTGTATACAGCACGATGTATTTAACCGCGATAACATTGTTTAAATTAAGCAGCTGAGGTAAAATTTGACCATTTCTATTGGATTTTAAATGATAACATTTTCTTTTGGTCACAGCGTGATCGGTTATTTACAAACACGATTGGCGCTGGTATCGGTTTTCTATATTTGTAGCTATTTGGATTCTTATAAAGAAGTATTATTGTTCCAACTATCAATATGCATATTATAACAGAGTCTTTCCCCGAAAGTTATTGTGTTTAGAACTAGATAGACCAACTAAAGAAAGCGTATAGCTGTATCGTTATTTGGTTAAGCAATCAAACCAATGAAAAGCAGATGGCAAAAAAGCCCCTATGCTCAAAACTTGAAATTCTATTTCATTCGAATAATGACAGGTTTAAAATATCTACATTGTAGGTAAAAGCGATTTTTGAATTCTTAAGATTTTGTACATAAAATCAATAGAAAGGATCAAAACGTGTAATGTATTCACACAGTTTACCTATTGCATTAAAAGAAAATATCTCCAATTCATTTTGTTTTGTATTTGATTGCTACAAATGGTGCCATATGTGTTGTTTAAGGACACACATGTTTATATTTGTTACTTTTCTCTCTTATCTTATCTACATGTACATCCATCCCTAGATCATGTGCGTTATATGAACAGCAACTCAACTCAAATCATGTTATCTAATAATGTCAAGGGAATGGGATATATCTAGACTAAAAACAAGTTCAAAGTCTTCTATGATTTGATAACGTATGGAAGCCATGGAGGGACTTCTTACTTCAATACCTCTGACTTATGACTTCCATACTTCTAACTCTAACATTTCTAACTTCATCATTTTTAACTTCCAACTTCCTTACTTCTAACTTCCATATTTCTAAATTCCTTACTTCTAACATAATATGGAATCCCTGGAGGGACTTCTTACTTCAATACTTCTGACTTCCATACTTCTAACTTCAACATTTCTAACTTCATCACTTTTAACTTACAACTTCCTTATTTCTAACTTCCATACTTCTAACTTCTAACTTCATTATATTTAACTTTTAACGTCCAAATCGTATTGTTTTCATTCAAAGAAGCACGTGGGCGGAATTACACCACTATCGACAATATTTTTAGTTTCCAAGCGCTTATACAAAAGTACATTTCACGTCAACGTAGTAGATTCTATGTTTTCTATATTGACTTCCTAAAAGCATTTGATAGTTGCCCATATAAAAAGCTCATACATTGCTTATCAAGAAATGGTGTGAACGGAATATTCTTGTTAATGTTTCAGTCTATGTATGGACTATTGAAATCATGTATATTAAAGTAAATGGTGGATTAACAGACTTTTTCTAGTGTAAGATCGGAATAAACAAGGATGCTCATCATCTCCAATAATCTTCCCACTGTTTATCAATGATTTTATTGGATAATTCCACCTACGTGTTAGAAGTAAGTTAGTTAGAAGTATTGACGTTAGAAGTCCCTCCAGGGCTGCCATAAATTCCACCCACGTGCTTCTTTGAATGAAAAAAATACGATTTGGACCTTGGAAGTTAAATGTAATGAAGTTAGAAGTAAGGGAATTAGACGTATAGTATGGAAGTTAGAAATAAGGAAGTTGGAAGTTAAAAGTAATGAAGTTAGAAATGTTGAATTAGAAGTATAGAAGTCAGAAGTCAGAAGTATTGAAGTAAGAAGTCCCTCCAGGGCTTCCATAATAAGGTTCTATTAAAGTTACGTATTTTTTTAATAAACCAATTTCAAGGTGATTGTACTTTAGAGCAACTGTAAGAAAGAAAGAGGCACGAATTCTTTTTCCTCACGTCCTGTAAGTAGAAACTCCGTTTATTTACGTTTTTAACAAAATATATTTTAAACATAACATACTTGAACTGACAGAATGATATAACTGAAAAAATAAATAAATAAACAAAACAAATCTGTAAGCCAGACTATATATCAATAAATAAGATTGGTATTGATTAACTCCTTCAAAAGAAGAGATGAGAAGAAAAGTTTCAAATCTTTGTTAGATGTACTGCCATACTTTGTATTAAGTTTATTCTGAACAAAAAAAGAAAAGTCTTTAACGCCGTCAAATGTTTGGTTGTGATTTCTTTTCTGCAATAAAAGATATACATGTTTATTTCAAGCAGTGTAAGTATTAAGTTCTTAACTTTATCTAAATGTATTTGTATCCAAGAAGCATTGTTTCTATCTCAAGATGTTCGAACATACAGCGCTGTGGCTTAAGACAAGTGTCGATTGTATATTTGGCTTAGAGACACAACCAAAACAAATGTTCAATTTATTCTTGATATTTTGTAAAGATCATAAAGGACTGTCAACATATTTAAGTTTAAACAGATATGCATTTGTTCCTAGTATAATGTGAAATAGTCTTAGTTGAAACCATTGTATTGGTGTATCTTATGTGGCTAAATAAGACATCTTATATGATGTTTCCTTTCTTTGTATGTTTCATTGCGATTAAGTATTTTATTCCATTTGTTATACAGCTTGGTATGTCTGTATTAATATTCAATGTTTCGTACATATTTTTTAGCTTCTGTTTTCTTTTAGTAATTATTCAAAGTATGGCAAATGAAGGGTTTATGGAATGGTTTTAGAATATGTCCAGTTATTTTGACTATATTAATTACTAACTCAATGGCAGGTTGTAATCAGTGATATAATAAATGATCAGTTACCAATGTATATTTTGTTTTGAATTCATGTAGACTCACTATTGATCCGTTTTTTTTTAAAATATCTCCAATTCAGAATATACATGTACCTGCTTCAAACTAAGACTTAATGTAAAAATGCTGTAATCCTATTCGAAAATTGTCTTTATAGATGTTATGGATTTTGATAATTTTGTCAAAGATGACTTTGCCGGAAACAAATTAAATCATTATATATATGTTTTATTATCCCTGATCATCCGCCGCTGTTTTTAGCAAGGGGCTCGTTAAAGCCAATTGCTAAAGTAGGCGAAATCCGAAGACACTTATCATTTTGAGACTGGAATCTAGACTTGTGTTTTACAATATCGGCATTGAATTACTTAACATCTGTCTTTCTATATCAGCTTTCCGTCCTATCGGTACCAGAAAGACGATAGCACCAATTTCCCGAATATCGACCTGGATCTATATTCAAATCGATATTCAAAACGGTATTCGCTCTTATACATGATCAGAAAGGTGATATAACCATTTTCCCGTATATCAACTTGTCTCTATATTCAAATCGATATTCAAATCGATATTCAAATCTGTATTCGTGTTACTACTTGATCAGAAAGACGATAGCACCATTTTCCAGAATATCGACCTGGCTCTATATTCAAATCGATATTCAACTCGGTATTCGCTCTCAAACATAATCAGAAAGATGATATCACCATTTTCCCGTATATCAACCTGTCTCTATATTCAAATCGATATTCAAATTTGCGCTTCGACATGGTCAGAAAGACGATTGCACCATTTTCCAGAATATCAACCTCTCTCTATATAAAAGATCTATATTCCAATCGGTATTCGCTCTTATACATGATCAGAAAGATGATATCATCATGTTCTCGAATATCGACTTGGCTCGATATTCAGATCTATATTCAAATCGATATTCGAGCTACTTCTTGATCAGAAAGACGATAGCACCATTTTCTCGAATATCGAACTGGCTTTATATTCAAATCGATATTCAAATCGGTATTCGAGCTTCTACATGATCAGAAAGACGAAAGCATCATTCTCCCGAATATCGATCTGACTCGACATTCAGATATATATTTATATCGATATCCGTCCTACTAAACAATGAAGGTAACGTATATTTCAATGCGTAACGGAGCTCACGAATCTGGTGTTGGCTCTATATTCGTTTTAGCTCATATCAGTATTGAATATCGATTACCGAATATCGAACTTTTGCCAACTTCACATACCTCACATATTGACTAACCTTAACAGATGAATGCAAATGAGCAGTTTCGCTTTATCACACAATGTTTTCAGAACTATTTAATAGTTATATTTGCATTTATACATATCCATAATTTAGCCTAGACATGTTCAATGTCGTTTGTTTTATATTTAGTCTATGTTGTCAAGGGTTAGGAAGATTGTAAACATATCATATTACGTAAACTTGCTTTTATATCAGTAAAGGGAGCGTGCTACTGTTTATGCGTGCCATTAAAGAATGGTAACGGTCTCGCAGCTACTGGGGAATTATCGGTAGAACAGGGTGCATTTTGTGTTGAATGTTCTCAAATGTCGATATATTTCCTCATTCTGTTTGTCTGTCTGTCCGTATATCGATCCAACTAGGAAATGAAAAGTCAGTCTTCAAATTAGGGATTAGTAAATTTCAGCATACATACGAGTGATAACCGAAGGTCAAGATATATTGGACATGTGAGCCGCTGCTAGCTGTTCTGTGTCTTAATGCATTTGTATTTGCGTAAATTTAAGACTCAACGTCCGTCAGCATGTAATCTAGTACTAGATGTTTATGTTGACAATTAAACTAGAACTTTAAGCTTATTAGTTGTTCGTCTATTTACCTTGTATGGCCCCGTTTCGGAGATTCAATTAAACCCCAAATCGCTAGATGCAGCTCATATGTGATAACAAATACGTTACCAGAACCATACCATGTTGACCCTTTCCCAAACACAGACGTATTTCGACGCATCGAATCCAGACTTCTACACTCAATACGGTGTGTGCTGTCTGTCTGTAAAGCTGGGAGGCATTTATGGATTAATTATCAGTCGTTCGACCGGCTGTCTGCCTGATTGTGCATCTGTCCGTCCGTCACGGTTTGCATTAATTGATCAAAACGTATATTCTGTTTGGCAGATTCATATCAGAGTGGTCACACATATCCTGTTATCAGGAGAACAAAAAAATTGTAGGAACGTTACTCTGGTCTGATTATTTAAGGAGTTATCTCCGTGTTATTCTTATTTAGTTCGGCCATTGACACAAAAAACTTTCATTGTATCCATTCTAAACTTGGTTTATAGGTGACTTATGACCTGCAGATGTGTAGTGCATAATAACAATATTTCTAGCATGCTGTTATTGAAGGGTGTATTGTTCTTTTGTCCTCCCATATGCTCACTTATTATATGACTTTCACATGCAACACATGTGTTACTTGGAAGGCTCTTGTTCGTTTATGAGTGGTTCTCAAAGCTTAGTTTACTTTGTCCGGAGATACCGACTGTCTGTCCGTCTTTTTGTCCGTCTGTTGGTCACGGTTTGCATCAATTAGTCAAAACGGTGTTTTCTGTTTTGCAGATTCCTTTCAAGGTGGTCACCCTTGTACATTGTGATCAGGAGAACGATAAATATTTCGAACATAAATCTGAGCTGGTGTTTTAGGTGTAATCTCCTTTTCCATGCCTTTTCTTAAGTCGTTGTCTCAATACAGTTTCAATGTATCAAATTCAAACTTGGTTTATATGTAACTTATGACCTGCATATGTGCAATACACAATTACCATAAATCTAGCATGCTTTTGACTGTCTGTCATTTGTCATCATGATTCAACTATAAAGTGTGTATCTTAAGTGTCTGATCTATAACATCGCATTCT
This sequence comes from Serripes groenlandicus, assembly GCA_031761405.1. Classification (NCBI taxonomy): domain Eukaryota; kingdom Metazoa; phylum Mollusca; class Bivalvia; order Cardiida; family Cardiidae; genus Serripes; species Serripes groenlandicus. The sequence continues at coordinate 29,917,060 of JASEVX010000012.1, forward strand.
GATTTATAGCAATTTGGCGAGCAGCCTCATAAAGATAGTGTGTCCATTTAACTGGAAATGATATGCTTATGTCTTGCTGTTCGGTTGTTTGTCAATGTGTGTCCTTCATGATTTTATTTTGGTTATATGAGACAATCCTACAGCTTTTATTATTAGATATTGGTTATTGGCAGGCAATTTGTGTTGCTTAAAACATTTTTTGGTTTGGCTTGTTTACAGGCCGATGAAGCATTGTTTCAACAATATGTGTCCATATAAACTATGCCATATCTATTCACCTTACAAATGTAGGACTTTCAGCGCTTTGATTTTAAAGGTCACGATTCACGGATCAAGCTCGTTATACATTTAAAGGTGCTTTACCACATACCACAAATTCGCAGGTGATTGTACTATTAGATAAATTGGGTATTCACCGGGCTTTATTTCTTTGTCCTTAAATATGACAGGCCGGGTGAGCTGACAAAGAATACTAAGATTAGTGATATTTGTTGAATGTCGGGTTTTTTAGTTAGACGGGGGATTATCCAACATTACAAAAGTACTTTGGTTATAATTTTGACACGAAATCATATCGGGTTTTTATCGATATTATAATTTCAATTTGTTTTATTGGAGTCTAACGCCGATTTCAACATTATAAGTATCAGTTATAGCACGGCGACAAAACACCTAATAAGTTCATGATCCCTGGGTAAACCAAATTAGTACCAGGCTCGGTGATCTCATCTATGAGACCGACAGCAGGAAGCCCGGTTTCAAATCCCAAACGCTAACCACTCGGCAACGGCGGATTTACGTTAACCATTCGAAAGCCGCTTTTACTTTACTGCGTATTTCGAGGGATATTTGAATTGGAAGGACATGCTTTATACATGAATATGCGAACCTAGTTTTACCACTCGGCCGTAGCGTACTCCTGCAAACCATTCCAACACCACCGTTCACTGACTGCATATTTCGAGGATTATTTTAATTGGAAGGACATGCTTGGTATGCGAAGATAAACGACTCCGTTGTGTAGAAGGGCTCAATCCCCTGTCGACATTCTCGAAATAGTTTAAAAATAATAGTCATTACTAAAGCAACCCTGCCCACCCCTTGCCACTCAGATTTGCGGGGATATCAATGGTGTCATAACGTATATCAGTAGTACTGGTAGTTACCCCTATAAAACGCCGTGCTGTAACTGTAGTACTGTTGAAAGCGGCGTATCCCACCATTCAAGAATATTTTCGTTTGTGTAAGATAAGTTCTTCCTAGAGGTCATCGGTAATAAATGCTCATAGATTATCTTGTTCGAGCTGAAATAATTGAGCCGTTCCACGAGAAAACCACCATTATGGACCCTGCGTAATGTATCGATCATGCTCAGCCTGCGCAGTCCGTCTCAGGGGGATAGAGGTAAAGAGTTATAATAACTGAAACAGAAAACACACAGGAGGCGAAAAGTCTCTGTCCGGGTTAACCTGCGCGGCATGCTTAGGCTGATCCGGGTCGATACTTTACATCCATAATGTTGGTTTCCTCGCGGAACGGCTCATATGTCTTGTCTGAGAAATGTTTGACTTATAAACAACGGTTCGCCATTTGTTCCAATACAGTTATGACAAATTGAACGTAGCATAATTGGGCATTCGGTGGTTATTAATGATATATGACCAACACAAATACCCTTTATATTTTAAAGATTTAATCTCGTAACAAGGAAATACGTGCAGCGGCTTTCTATGACTTTAACCAATAGTTATAAATACACATGCGACTCACAAGTCAGTGAAGATTATTCATTGCAAGTGTTTATCATATCCTTTTAAAGTGCAGAGTCTAGTGTCCTTGACATATAAGTAAAATGACTCAAGTTTATATCCTATACAATATCATTTAAATATATACCACGTTCCTTAAGTAAAATGGACATTGACAGGTTTCATTTTA
>JASEVX010000012.1:29919197-29981697 GCA_031761405.1 Serripes groenlandicus
TTCACGGCGACACGACACGTGATACATTCATGACCCCAAGGTAAACCAAAACCAGTACAAGACTCGATGCTCTCCACAATGACCACCGCGAGAGGGGATCGACAACGACAAGCCAGGTTTCACATCCCAAACGCTTATCACTCGGCAACGGCGGATTCATGTTCACCATTCGTTAGCCGCTTTATCTTTACTGCTTATTTCGAGGGATATTTGAATTGGAAGGACATGCTGTATACATGAATATACGAACCTGACGCTAACCACTCGACCGAGGCGGACTACTGCAAACCATTTAAAGCCATATTTCGAGGGATATTTAAATTTGAAGGACATGTTTGGTATGCGAAGCTTGTTAAATTTCGGATCAATATAACCGAGTCCGTTGCGTAGAAGTTAATGGGCGGCAAAGCAGGTGTCGATCCCCGGTCGAACATCTTAAATCTCTCTCTCTCTCTCTCTCTCTCTCTCTCTCTCTCTCTCTCTCTCTCTCTCTCTCTCTCTCTCTCTCTCTCTCTCTCTCTCTCTCTCTCTCTCTCTCTCTCTCTCTCTCTCTCTCTCTCTCTCTCTCTTTCACTATCTTCATCTCTATCTGCCACCTCTCTATCTCTAGCTCTCTCCTTCTTTCCATCTTTCTCTCTATTGATCTCTCTCTATATATATATATGTCTGGCTCTGTCCGTCTCCATCTCTGTCTCTATCTGTCTCTCTCGCCCTCCATCTCTCTGTATATCTTTGTCTGTGTGTGTCTCTCTCTCCTTCTCTCTCTCTATATATATATATATTTATATATCCCTCTTTATTTCTCTCTCTCCCTCTCTCTCTCTCTCTCTCTCTCTCTCTCTCTCTCTCTCTCTCTCTCCCTCTCTCTCTCTCTGTCCCCCTCTCTCTCTCTGTCCCTCGCTCTATGTCTGTCTGTCTCGCTCTATCTATATCTCCATCTCTCTCTATCTATCTATGCATGTGTGTATGTCTGTTTGTCTTTCTGTATCTCTCTGTCTTTTTCTCTCTCTCTCTCTCTCTCTCTCTCTCTCTATCTCTCTTTCTCCCCCTCTCTCTCTCTCTTTCTCTCACTATATATATATATATATATATATATATATCTCTCTCTCTCTCTCTCTTTCTCCCTCTCTCTCTCTCTCTCTCACACACTATATATATATATATATATCTCCTTCTCGTTCTCTCTCTCGCAATGCAACAAGACCTCTTTTTGCCTGCCGCAGCTCAAATAGTTTTGTTATTTAATCCAAAGTAAATGTTATCAAATCTAGTTACAAAAAAGTAGCAAATGCTTTGATTAATCGTATATTATTTTTAATATAATCGTGTTTTGTATTAAACCATGTTAGTCGGGCTACTTGTAAAATGTAATGAGTTGACGTTTGTCACGTAGTTCAATCTGATATTGACAAAATATAGTATTGTTAGTTTTGATAGCTACTTAGCAATGTTAAAAATATGCATCTAAAATTTTGTAATTAAGAATGGTTTTACAGTAGTAAAAATGATGGACGTAATTCGAATACTTGTGAGGGGTCAATGTCTCATAGAAGTAACTATATAGATGGGTTATTGTCAGTTCATTACGCTAGTTGAGTTCACATTTAAGATAGTCATGCGAAAGCGTTTTAATTCAAATCTAAGCTTATCTGATGTATAATGAATGTATACTATTTTCATGACATCTTTTAAAAGGACATAACTCTACCAATCATCTTGCATGCAGTTTGATCCTTATTTGACTTATACAAGAACTGTAAGTTAATTATTGCGTTTAGATTCAAACTTCTACTTGACTGTGCAAACTATGATTTTGGATTTTATTGATCATCGGATGGCATAGTCATCCTGGCCGGTGCAGTCAATTTTCGGGTGCAACGGACCGTAAGTCGGCTCATCAAAGTGTTAACACTAATATATCTATAGGAGCTACCTATTTACGAAAAAACGCAAGATAATTATAAACAAAAATTAAAGAACATACTTTGGCCATACAAAAAGGATTTATAAGTAATTGACTAGACAATAATAATGTTAATGTCATGTTTCTTGCAATATCAAAACATATTTGGAATTCGTATTGCTGTCGTCTATTATTACGAACAGAAAATAATAAAGTAAAAACTTTCAGAAAATCAAGGAATACATTTATAATGAACGAGGTTAAAACATGAGGGCCAAGATGATCCTTAATCGATCACCTGCATTATGGTAAAGAAGCAAATAGATCAGCCATTTTCTGATGCCATCTGGCGACTACCTTTTTCAACCAGTCAATATGACTGGAACAAATTATGTAAGGGGTCACATCATGTTGATACCACTTTTTTTGCGGGAAACGACGTCGCTCCATTGACGTTACGCCAAGATGAAGTGTAACGGAAATGACGTCACGTCCTTCTTTGGCAACGATACAGTCAAAATTTAGGTTCGGGCGTAGAAGGCTAATGAGGTCGGTTTTTTGACGAACGGGAAAACATATTTATGTTATTATGTTTTAACTTTTCGTACAAATGTTTATTCCCACATAACACAGCATTTAAATGATCTTAAATATCTATTTAAAAAAAAAATGATTAAAAAGACGACAATAATTTTCAATCCGTGTTTTTCCGCTCATTTTATACATACCCAAAATACAGATTTTAAAAAAAAATGATTAAAAAGACGACAATAATTTTCAATCCGTGTTTTTCTGCTCATTTTATACATACCCAAAATACCGATTTAAAAAAATGATTAAAAAGACGACAATAATTTTCAATCCGTGTTTTTCCGCTCATTTTATACATACCCAAAATACCGATTTTAAAAAAAATGATTAAAAAGACGACAATAATTTTCAATCCGTGTTTTTCTGCTCATTTTATACATACCCAAAATACCGATTTAAAAAAATGATTAAAAAGACGACAATAATTTTCAATCTGTGTTTTACGTCTGCCTTTTATACATATCCAAAATGGCGGCCCCCATGGATTTTTCCAGTTTCATTTCAGAAAGCTTCATGGGTTATTGAAAAAAAAAAAAAAAAAAAAAAAATCTCACACCTGTTAACTATAAGCGAAAAAAAACATTCATGTTTTTTTTTCGTATAATAGCAGACGACACAAAAACCTGTTTAGACCAGTTAATCTATTTGTAATCATTCAATTAATACGCTGCTAGTCCATACATATCCAATCATTAGTATTTTACTCTCATTCTTCGGAAGTTTATCTCATTCCAGCTTCGGATACGGACGAGAACATATAGTAATAGCGATTTACCTGTATTTATACAGCGTTATACAACGCTAAATAAATTTTCTAAATAAATCAAGAAAGTCAGCGATTTTCATTAGGTAAGTTGAACATATTTATCCATCAGCCAATCAGACTTTAGTATTTTGTCACCTTGTAGTAATTCGCTCAGTTGTCAATTAACCGCCGGAGAGTTAACATGGTAGTTATATCGGTACGGTGAAATAAAATGTATCGGATGTACAGACGACAACCCATGTAGAGCAGACGAAGTTTATACTTTTATACTGGCTTACGATGAACAACTCATTCGTAAATAGCTGTGTAGTATTCGCTAGATTTAAAATTTGAAAAGATAACAAAGACCTTATTTAGTACACTTCATACACTTTTATTTTTATTCATGTTTTACATACTATTTACATTATACATGAGGTATACAACATACACATTATATAACACAAAATAGATCATATAACACAAAAACATTGTTTAAACCAAAATAGCGTCAATTTAAATCACTAGCTTTGACCCAACTATTAAACTTTTTAGGATAGTATTTCCACTTGACTAAGTATTGCTTATTGCGTCCTTTGCCACGACTTTCTAGCACTTTTTCCACCTGCCAATACTAATTCGGATTAATGTTAATTTTCTGTAATTCGCTTTGATAAAATGTTCCTTTAATGTCCTCGTCTTGTAAATCTCGTAATCTGTATATGGGTAATGCACTTCTATGATAGCGTTTGTGCACGTGAAACACTTCACCTGTGTAAGTCTCATCATAAGCTCGTGTAAACGGATTCCGCAGATGACTGATTCTCCCATGATCGTCGATTTTAAATTTGAATGGTTTCAGTTTTGTGTTCGTCTTTCTTTGTTTTGGGTTTTGGGCAAAGTAGGTAGCCATTCGTACTTCCTCCTGGTTATTGTCTGTGACATCGGAAGGTGGCATTCCAATCGTTCTATGATAGGTACAGTACAGCTCAAGGGGGTTTTCCTAAAAACCCTCACCCCCGCGGGCTGATAAGACAGCCCACCGCGTTCCCGCTCACCTGTACGCAGAGTTTCCCCTACAATAACCCGGCGGTCCCGCGGGGTTTGATCATTCAACTATTAAGCCCGCGGAGGGAAATCCGATAACGATTTATGACGTCACGATGATTGACAGCTGTGATTAAGGCAGCCCCCCGGCGTTCCCGCTCATCTGTATGCGGGGTTTCCCCTACAATAACCCCAGTACCGCGGAATTTCATCATTTTTCAAACGGTAGTTAATATACAACATCACACTATTGGACTAAAATGTTTTTAAATCAAGAGGGATATCCTATTCAGTAACCCAGTAACATTAACCCATCTGTAATGCGATCAAAGCAAGTGAACGTCAATTATTACTTTCAATTAATAGGTGTTAAAAACATGTCGACAATCTGAGTTGTTTGGTATTATTATGTTATGGTTAATCACTTATGCTGTCGGCTTTATGAAGCATTCATGTATCATAAATTCGCAAATCAATTCTACCACCCGGTGTCCTCCCCTATTAATATAGGCGAATCTTTGATTGCCGGATCTGTTTTCTGGCCGATAAGTCAGACAAGAAATAAAATGACAACTGGACGCTTGTTAATGAGAATCGAAATGTTTAATTCACATTACTCGCATTTGGTACGGTTTCGAATATGGAAACTTATACACAATATTGACTGGAAAGATGATGAAGTTCAATTGTGTTGATGTCTATATGTTTTCCCTTTTCCACTTGCAGACGCTTTCTGACGCAGCTATAAAAGAAGATTTTGGAAACATCGTGACATAATACAAAACTGTCTCAATGGTTTCAACCTTATTCAATAATAAGTGTACTTCCGTTTATAGAGTTTCCAAATGTTTACCTACAAGTTTTCAAATTGGCTACTGCTGATGTGTTGCATGTGGAAAATGGTTAATAAGAATACTCTTCCTCTCAGTGGCATAATACAACTTAGTTGTAAAGGATGTGCATGTAATGTAATTAAAAATAAATATATCACCATTCGCATACGCGCAATAAGATCATGATGTAACCGTCTTACTACATGCATCTAGGCTTACAAGCCTCACAAGAACGGTTATGACCAAACACTAACTATAAACGTACGTTTTTTATTGTAAATTCTATTTATGTCAATATATCCGAAGGTCGGTTTTGGCGTGACGTGAAACATGTATTAACAAAACCCGTCATGAGCAAGTTCTCCATTGTCAAATGTTTTCATCTCTAGTCCATAATAGATCTTTAAGTTTTTGATATATGTTTCTGTATTATATGTAGACGTTTTGAATGTCGTCTACTGTGGATTTATCATATGTTGGAAAGGGGGGTTAAATAAAAAATAAAAAGATGAGCGCTTGTTAGCTGATCGTGTAATGATCTTATCAAGTTAACCCCTTTCCAACAAACACCAAGCAGACGACTTGTAAAACACTTTGTCAATCATTATTTTCAGCCCTGTATCCATTTGCCACAATGCTCTTTCTGACCCTTATGTTCCCGTCTGCCACTTGATTCAATAGTACATAGTGCTAAAGAGTGGAATTACACTTGTTTTTCCCACTCTGGTCTTTTCTTAAAAGAACCTTCTTTTCGTCTTAGTCCCTCGTTTGTGCGGCTCACGATGGTGTCTTCTCAAACAAATGTTTTACCTGCAGCGGAGTAAAAGGCTTTGACATATCTTCTGATGATGTTTTCCTTACCGAGTCTAGTTCCTCCTTAATCTTCACTCCACCACCGAACCAACTACTCCCCCATCTTATATTTCCCGGACCGAATAACTCCGGAAAAAAGTCGTGTTAAGGTTAGTCCAACATTCCCTATGCCGATGGAATCATCCCTTAGCTTCCGAAGTCACATTCTGTTTTGTATTAGCCTTTTTAAATAGGTTGTAAGCAGTTAAGTAGCTAGGACCATGATGTGACCATTGTACAGGACAGTGATATATGAATTGATTGATTGATTGGGGTTTAACGCCATTTTTAACAATTTCTCAGTTATATCACGGCGGCCAGTTATCCTACTCATGCATTTCCTGGGTTTCTCACACCAGTACTCCACACAACAATCTTTCCAAGCAACTGGCTGCTTTTCCACATAGACTAAGCCCATTGGTGGAAGACGAATGACGCCGTCTATGAATTGAAAATGAAATGTAAATATAGTTCAGAACGGCAGTTATTTTAAAAATCATTTATTTTAAGTCACTCTTTTACATGATGTTTAATGATGCACAGTTAATAAAAATGCGCTTGTTTTTCAGGAATTATCTTTATACATATAATATTGTCACGCTGATTAACCAACCTACTTTTGAGATATACCACTCTTTAATACGGATTAATTAAGATAAAGTGGCTGTTTATTACAACACATGTCAACCCTTTACCCAGACTTTCTGTAGATGACTTTCAACTGTATTTCAGTTAGATCATAGTATTGTATTGTTAAGTTACCAATACTCACGATTTTATTTACCCTGACACGATAACACATATTTTACCGAATCTATTAGCGCGTAGGATGGAACCCATTAATACGTTTTTTAAAGTGTTTGGTATGCCGGGAAACTATTTTTCCCTTTTACCACATACAGATGCTGTCGACCCCTCTACAGCTATGACTTATGAAACATTGTGACAACATGTAAAATTTCTCATGTTTCAACTTTATTCAATATTGATTCATTCATTAGGGCTTAACGCGGTTTTCAACTATTGTTCAGTATATCACGCGTGCCGGTGCACGTACTTAAGCTACCAGTTCTACTTACAACATACATCAAAAGTAGCTGGCTGCTTTTCCAAATTGACTGTTAGCCCATTGGTGAAACACGAGTGACGTTTCGTCAAACTTCGAAAATGTTGGCGGAGCTGGTATTCGAACTCATAACCCTTGGATTTACAGCCTGTGTCGCTACCGACTGAGTTATCGGGGCTCAATAATTAAGCTTCTATTTATTGTAATATCACGAAGTTTTGCGTAGATATTTTATATGTCGTCTGCTGCATACATGTATATCAAGTATACATATTCATTGAGCGGGGCGGGGCGATCACGCACCGGTTTATGATGTACTTTGGATCTGTTTACGATAGTCGACGTATCAGATGGCAATTTTAAGATACACCAGCTTTTTCCATGATGTTTTATTTTACTGTATGCATATCTAAACGAAGTCCACTATGCACAGTTACAAAATATTACCTATAAATGAGGCGTGTTAGGGGATATTGATGCCAATTCGAACAGTATAGTGTATGTACACCAGCAACCTGTTGCAACCTGTTATACAGTCATAAATGGCAAAAACACAACATTAACAGAAAAGCTGATTCCTTATTTAATGCAAAAATAACTTTGATGTCAAATCAACAATACCCAAAGTCACTAGACACTACTAAAAGATGAGGATAGTATGAGCTTGTGCATGTCACAAGTTAAAAGTTGGCTTTTGTGCAAAGTTTAGATCCAGATCAGGGATGCACACAGCTCATATATAACTTACAAGATTGTTAGACGAAACTGTCAACTTTTATAGATTCTGATTAAACTGACCAGGTTCACAAGACAATCTGAACATACACTTAAAATAGCTTGTTCCTTTTCTCATACACTCGCTCTGAACTAGTGTGCAGCGGTTGTTTTGTGCATGTTTTATTTGTTCTTGCCTGCGCAGGATTTAATTAATCGCATTACAGTAAAAAAAGCTTAACGCCGTTTGTACACTATTCAGTCATATCACGGCGGCCAGTTCAGATACTCATGTGTTTCCTAGCTTTCTTCGGGACAGGTCCTATGTTCGAGGCTTATGATACAGGCATATATTGGTAAACGTAAATAAATATAAACCAGAAACAGGACCTATATTTTGCTCCGATACAATTAGTTTAAACATGCAGACTATTGGAATATATTTGAAATCTCTACTCCGAATTAAATGATTTCATAAAAGTTTCCGTTTATTTTTAAAATGAGCATTTCATCATATGCTTTTAACAATGCTCAATGTTGATTAATTGGGATAAAACGTCGTTTTCAACAATTGTTCAGTCAAATTACTGCGGCCAATTCACATATCTCGACACTGCAAACAATCATGATTAAGGGCACCCAACGTTATGGCATTTGCTAAATGTATATATAGAGATGAGCACGCACATTCATGCTATCCAATGTTGTTGTACATAGTTCGAAGGAATTTCTAGATTTGCCTGCGTGAATACGCATAGTGGTTTCGATCTACACTTCACTGCCTACGCTAAAAACAAATTATATTACCTTTGATCATATATACTTTATGTTGTCGTTTTACATTGTTCTAATATCTTTTGTGTTTTTTAGGGGACATAGATAAATTTATTTTACATATTTCTATTGAAAATAGTAAAATGCAAGTTTTCAGCCAAATCTTATAAAATGTATGTATATATGTATGAAATTTGCTTGCCAAAAAACGTTGTTATTTAAACGACGAAACAAACTGTCAGATTACCAGCTGGTTAGTCGGGTCAATAAAAACAATGCCCTGTGATCTATATGCACGTCACCGTCTTTCAATCAGCCTGACAACCAACACAAAATATATCACACGTTTTTCATCTGTCACGTGCTACACCCTTTACACGCAAACATTAATGTTTATATTGAAACGAAATCTGTTTTGCGATTCATTTGTCTTCAATGTAGTGTCGTATAAAAAGTGATTTTTGTTTGATTTGGTAAATGAATATAAATTCGTTAATGGATTTATCATAATCGTGTTGATCTTAATAGTATGTGAATGTAAAAATAGGATTATCATTCTCAAAGGTAAGGCTTTATTTCTCAATTATGCTGTAGAACAATGAATTTGATTATAAATGTTTGCAATATGCACATGCAGATTTCATCGCAATAGAGCTCAGACAACTCGATGTTCAAAGTATTCAAGTAAGGTATTTTAGCGACTGTTCCAGTGTTTATTTGTTTTGGTCTTAGTTTCAGAATATAAAACATACTCGTATATATACATGATCAGTCAAGTTTGCACATATATGCGCATACAAATCCAGGTCTACAGTGTACATGGTACATTTAGTAACAGTGATTTATCTGATCTGACTCAATTGTCATTATTTGATTTAGCCATTGGTTTATTATATCTGAGGAAACATGTAATGACCTGAAAATTAGCAGTATACATGTAGATTTGAGTAGGGGGTCATATTTTAAGAGACGTAGAAGTCTCTCCCTTTTCGGTGTTCTCTCTTCCGTCCATAATTACATCATAAATCGACTCCTGTAGATGCGTTTACAGACTTCTGGTTCGGATTAATGGAAATGGGTTACAATATGAAATATAGTAAATGAAATATAGTAACACAAGTTAAAAGCCAATGAAAAGAGGGAACGTCATCTAAAATATTTAATCTCGAGGAGCTTGAGAAAGAACGTAACTATTATTGAAATTAAATTGCAATATATTGATTTTTTTTTTATTAACACTCGCCATGCAGAATAATCAATCTGTCGAGCGATTATTTTGAAAAGTAAACAATCGCTCGTGATGCATATGCCTGCAAAATTTACTATTTGGGAAGCAGAGTAAATAATATAGAATAGTTAACATAATGTATAATCGGAAAACAAATTAAAACACACCCACTCGCATTTTTTCGCGGGGGCTTCGCGGGGGCTATGATTGTAGCTGTCGGCTATATCTTGTAAAACAGGCAGATAGGAGTTACTGTCTTTGTGGGTGAAATATCGGTACAATCTACGTTTGATGGTTAGAATGGCTCTCTCCGAGGTTGAGGCTTTTGTTTCGTTCTGAGTCGGAAAATATCTGACATCATATTTACGCATCAGCGACTGGACTTTGTTAGCTCGAAACTCCTGACCTGTAATTGAACATTATTCCCCATTTAGAATGGCAAGTGAATTAAAGTTAAATTCCCTTAACGTAACACTTTACTTGAGATTATATAATCAATGCTATACTATTACTAACAATGTGTAACAAATAATTGAAGATAAATTATCCCAGAAGTGAAGGAAATTATTTTAGTAAAATGAAGAAATTATAAACATACCTTTGTCAGTTATCAGCTTTGCTGGAGATCTGTTGGATGTCATGTAGATGTCTTTGAAAGCTATGGCCACCTCCTCTCCCGTTTTTGTTTTTAAGGGTCGTAACCACACGTACTTGGAAAACGTGTCTATGACTAACAAGATATATATGTAGCCCTGGTTCAAGTCCGAAAATTTCACCATATCGATTAAATCCGCCATCCACAAATCATCTTTTTCCGCACTGATCACGTGATTGCGCTGAAAACGTCTTCTAACTGGTTTGTGTAGACTGTAGGATTCTTGATTATGGATGCCAATGTTATATATTCCATCGTTTTTCGCCGCTTTATACAGCTTTTGTGGTCCTGCAAAACTACCAGGATGTTTAGGATCAAAATAGATTTCCTTTAAATAATCCTCCCACAGTGCCATGTCCTCACAGTTCAATGTTCAATCAATAAATGATTGAACAGTTCAGTGTCCGCTGTTTTTATTCTACGTCCTCACTGTCTTCTTCGCTTTCATCTCTATCAGAATCCTCCAACTCGAATAAGTCTTTAAAAGAATTCTTGTTTTTTCTTCAATACTCGTTTTACATCGGACGTCAAACTGACTCCTTTACTGCGTAAATCGTTGATTTGTTGGACAATCGCACGATGGGTAACATTTGTCATCATTGGAAACCAGTATGTTTCCAATAACGTTTGGTATCTATCGAAGATATTTTTTCTTTATATGGTTGCATACGTTTTTCTGCCATATCCGTTGCATCATCTTCATTATCTCCATTGCCAATAAATTGGTCGTATAGCTTGTTGAACTTGTTTTTGTTACAACTTTGAGCAAGGTCCAAAAGATGTTTATATCCCTCAACGTCATCATCCATTTCATGTTCCTCCTTCCTCAACGTTCTTGTTCTTTTAATGGGAGGTTGCCTATTTTCCGGACACCAACCGCTTTTCATGTGTCTCTGAACGTCGTGCACCGAATCAAACAAGAGTCCACAATCGTCACAAGCCTGTGCTTTATCCGTCATGGTATTTTTTTGTTTTTCGTCGATGTGAACACCTTGAACTATAACCAATGAATGATCGAGTTCTGGTACACTTCTCTCTTTTATAGTTTCGTACTGACCTGCCTGAATATGATTGGTTATATCAGGTCGGTTCCGATGACTGGTCAGCTTAGTTTGGCTCCCAGTTTGAGTGTCTGTACATGCCATCTCATATTTTTAGGAGGAGGCGCTCCCTGTGCTCCATGAGGAGGAGGAGGAGGGGGAGGAGGAGGAGGTGCTCCATGAGGAGGAGGATATGCTTCATGAGGAGGAGGAGGTGCTCCATGAGGAGGATGTGCTCCATGAGGAAGAGGAGGTCCTCCATGAGGAGGAGGAGGAGGAGGAGGAGGAGGAGGAGGAGGAGGAGGAGGAGGAGGAGGAGGAGGAGGAGGAGGAGGAGGAGGAGGAGGAGGAGGAGGAGGAGGAGCTCCATTGATTCTGCCATGCATCTGCTTCCAATGTCTTGACATGTTATCACTCCTTGTGAATCCTTTGTAACAATCTGTGCAGTTATACATGTTGACTCTTCGGTGGTCAGCGACTGAATGATGCTATTTCAGTGATTTCTGACGTTCTTACAGACTTTGTAACAAAACGTCCTAATGCCGTTGTATCGGTGGTGAATGCCCACAACATCTCAAGAGTTAGAGATACTGCACAGATAGTTACTAAGAGTGAAAGGAAGGACTATAAGTTAGTCTTTGACAAACGTGTCATTGCAAAGAAAAAATATGTGTCATATCCCTATGGGTTTTAGGAGGCTACACTGAGCACTGTTAATCTCTTTGTTAGATAATTACTCATCTGATTTAATATTCTGTTTTTGATGTATATACCTATGTTTTGTTATATGTATGAATAATACTGCCAATAAAATGTATGAATATAAATCTATTGTATCTTCTTTTTGTTATTACAATTTGCGAGTATCAGATTGACAAGATCTTCGAGGTGTGGCACTTTGATCAAGTATCACGGTATGACCCACTGACTAAGACAGGTGGCCTGTTTACAGAGTACGTAAATACATTCCTGAAAATTAAACAGGAAGCCAGTGGATGGCCTGACTGGTGTAAGAACGAGGAAGACAAGAGAAAATATATTGGACTGTATCATGAGAAGGAAGGTGTTCTGTTGGATTATGACAACATCCAGAAAAACAAAGGTTTGCGAGCACTTGCCAAGCTGATGCTCAACTCCTTTTGGGGAAAATTCGGACAAAGATCAAACATGGCCCAAGTAGACATGGTTGACGACCCTACTATATACTTCGACAAACTGACTTCTGATAGAGAGGAGGTCACTTGCGTCAATTACGTGAAATGCGCTGGAAATACAAATATGATTTTGTGGACTCTAATCACAAAACCAATGTTATCATTGCAACGTATACAACTGCACAAGCTCGACTGAAGTTGTATTCATATCTAGAGCAGCTGGAAACCAGAGCATTATACGCAGATACAGATTCTATAGTCTTTAACACAAAACACGGAGAACAGAAACCAAAGCTGGGGGATTTCTTAGGTGATTTGACAGACGAAATTCCAAACAATCGTATTCTGATCTTTGTGAATGGTGTGCCTAACAATTATGCCTACAGACCTCAAAAGCCCGACAAAGACGGCAATCTTACGCCTTGCAAAATAAGAGGCATAACTCTTAACTGTAGTAACAAATTGAATGTGAGTTTTGACGTTCTTACAGACTTTGTAACAAAACGTCCCAATGCCGTGGTATCGGTGGTGAATGCCCACACAATCTCAAGAGTAAGAGATACTGCACAGTTAGTGACTGAGTGTGAAAGGAAGGAATATAAACTAGTTTTTGACAAACGTGTCATCGCAAAGAAGAAGTATGTATCATACCCATATGGATATTAGGTTATGTTTATAATAATCTAGTTGTCGGATAATTACTCAAACATGTATAGATTGTGAATGAAAACTTATTACATATTATGCTATAATGTACACTATATGTTGTTCATAATAATGTCAATAAAATGTATAAATATAAATCAATTGTATCTTCTGTTTGTTATGATAATGTGCACTGCAGTACTGTCTCCTCCTAATATATAAGAGGACTAACGGAGTGATACCCAACACCCAAGTAACTTTATCTCTAAAATAACACATCTTGAAAATAGTAAACCATTTTACTTTAAATTTGCAATCAAAGGGGCATCCGAATAGGTGAAAATGCTCTCTAGAGTTTAAACATAAAAGGACCTAAGATATGCTTGCTTATATCCCCCTTCCCCTTCCCCTGAGAAAGAGAGAGAGAGATATTAAACCCTAATGTTAATGTATATGGACTATGAAGATATATGCCAGAGCACTGTTGTATAAAGTGTCATCTGTAAAGAAAAGCTGTCTATCGTGAGTACACATACTATTTCCCACCACACATGTCTAAGTGGAGGAATCCCAATATATCCTTGTTGTTTAGTCTTAGGCCGTTCGAAAGTCTTTTAGGCTAAGGTTTATACGGCGTTTAACCGAGTAGAAAGAGTACTATCTTGGCAGATAATATAAATAACATTGGATTTTCCAAAACTGGCTAGTGTTTATAGTTGTTTTAAGGTTAAACTGAATGTACACGATCAAATTAAGAACTGACAATGAAAAGGGAATGTTGTAAAATTGTCGGCTGCTTGAATAACTAGTGATTAATGGATGTTGTCTCTTCATCATCGTATATAAGATTAAATAACCAATCTATAAATGGGACTTCTATAAATGGGACTTAGCGATAAGCAGACGAAAACAAGTTTTTACTTGGCTTTCATGACTCATATCAACGGGCTGGTGACAGAGTTAAACTTATATCGTCTGCTACGTTTAATCGATACCACGTAATGGTTCCGCCCGGCTGAGCCCGAAAATTGACTGCACCGGCCAGGATGACGTCATTTATATAGATAAAGAAGGAAAAAAGTGTGCTATAGAGATGACCCTAACTACTAGCAATATTCATTATAAATTGCCCTGTGATTTTTTTTAACTTTAAACAAATAAATGAATGAATATTGGGGCTAGCTTACGCTGTCTTCCCTCTTTACGCCAGGTTTTCAGACCGCCCGACTTTCATTACTCTGAGTCCTTTTATTTGTTTAAGTGTTATTATTCCTTCTACTTTTGGAGATTTGTTGTATGTGGAAATTCGATTTGAAGAAGTCATTTGCCTGGTAAGTTTGTTGTGTGCACTGCTGGTGTGGGGGAAGCCAGGAAACATATGAATATGTGAATTGGTCGCCGTGATATGAATTAAATATTGTTGAACACGGCGGAAAAAAAACAATCAATCAATCGTCAATTAAATATTTAAAGAGTCCATCCCCATTTATATCCATATAAAGATACAACTGTTGAATGGAGCAGCCAACATTATAGCGCCTGGTTAGACGGTACGGACCAGCCAGCTCGCCCGACTCTTTACTGGTGGGTTATGCTTCACATAATATGTTCTGCTCGTCCTTTCAGGTCAAATTGTGTGGGGAATGCAAACAAATAAATAGCCACATTCTTAAGATGTTTTCTTTTGATACTTTTGGTGTTCAACCGTAACATTGCGTCACCAAAAAGCAATGCTATTGTCATTACAATCCTTGTAAATTGATCCCGCGTAGTCAGGTGACTAATATGTCTATATAAACAAAACGCATTTATTCATTCAGCGACAGTTTCAATTTTACGGACTATAACTAGCAGTAACGTAAACTGATATCTACAGTTCTTTTAAATGTTGAAATATTAACGAACAGTTCTATTCTGTCCACACAAGGTAGCGTACCCGCAGCAAAATAATTTTATTTTCGAATTTAGTAAGTGTGTTGCAAGTTATATTAACTATAGGTTCTTTTTCTACTTCTTCTATTCCTACTCTCTTTCCTCTTCCTCTCTCTCTTTTTCTCTCTCTCTATCTTTCTCTCTCTCTCTCACTCTGTCTGCCCCTCTCTTTCTCTATGTATATCGGTATGTCTATATGTTTGTCTCTCTATGTCTGTCAGTCTGTATGAATGTCTCTCTTCCTCTCTATCTCTCTCTCTCTGTCTCTGTATATCTCTGTATTTCTCTCTCTCTCTCTCTCTCTCTCTCTCTATCTCGCTATATATATATATATCTTTCTCTCTCTTTCGATCGCTCTCTCCATCTCTCTCTCTCTCTCTCTCTCTCTCTCTATCTATATCTACCCCCTCTCTCTCTCTCTCTCTCTCTCTCTATCTCTCTCTCTCTCACCCTCTCTCTCTCTCTGTCTCTCTCTCAATGCAACACAATCTCTATCCGCCTGAGGTAGCTCAAACAGTGTGTTAAAATAAATGAGTTGAATTTTGTGACGTAGTTCAATCTGATATTGACAAAATATAGTATTGTTAGTGTACGTAGCAATGCTGAAAATAAATTTTGTTATTAAGAATGGTTTTACAGTTGTAAAAATGATGGACGTAATTCGTATACTTGTGTTAGATCATTGTCTCATAGAAGTAAATATATAGATTGGTTATTGTCAATTAATTACACCAGTTGAGTTCACATGTAAGATAGTCATGCGAAAGTATTTTAATTCAATTCTAAGAATATATATATGGTGAATGTATACTCTTTATATTGCTTCTTTTAAAAGGACGTAACTCATCTTGCATGCAGTTTGCTCCTTGTTAGACTTATACTTATACTCGATCTGTAAGTTAATTATTGCGTTTAGATTTAAACTAATTTACTGTGCAGGTTATGACTTTGAATTGTATTGATCAGTGAATGGTCTCGTTGTGCTGAAAAAGGAAAACACTGTCAGAAATATTCAAATCACATAGAACAACTATGCGGCAGTTGACTTTAGAAAATAACTAGGTAAACATATTTAACCTCCGAATTAATGAAAGTATTGACTTGTGTTGAAAACATTGTAGAAAAAGACGAAATTGCTTATGAAGTAGAAATTTGTTTAACATTTGCTCGATTTCGCACAATATTTCAAAATCTTTCGTTACTATCAAGTAAATGATTTACACATTTGAAGACGCATTTCGACGCATATGCCGCAGACTGTATCGACCAAAAAAATCTTGATAAACGCATACAATGTTTATTGGAGCAATGATTTCAATACTTATAGATATATCTGTAAATGCGGGAAAGGGACATACATTATGACCCTTTTTATAAACAGACGGCGATGTACGCGTCTTGATTTGAGTAAAGAGTATAGGGTAAAGGCGATGTTTTTTAACGAAAAGTATTGAACGATATAAAATCCGTAAATCAGAAAGTTTGTCGTCACAGTTTTGTTTTTTATATATCCGTTTTTATCGCGTACTAAAACCTTAAACGCTGAGACGGAATGAAGGTAAGGATAAGTGACTAGCCACTTAAAGCTCTCGAATAATGTTACGAACGACTCTTTTTAAATCATTATACGTTTTTGGTGCTTTAGTTTGTATGGTGCTTTAACGTAGTTTGTATGGTGTGTTAAGCCTCTTTCAAGATTCTTCAGTTATATCACGGCGTTTCCTGGGTAGGTTACTTATGTTCCTCGTTGGGTTTTCATTAAAGCCAAAACAAATTTTCTTTGTGTGTGTCGTCAACAAGCTCATTTAAGGAATTTAGCCTAAATGAGCTCCCGGAGATCCAATACGCGCGCGCGGTGTTACCGAATGAGCACTCTGAGCTCCTATATGTGCTCGCGGCGTTCCGAGATAAGTCTCGGATGTCTTAGACACGCGCGTAAAGCTCCGTAACGAGTCCCCGGAGCTGCTAAATGCAATAGTGGCTCTCCTAAATGAGCTCCCGGAGATCACGAAGTGTACCGATAGTTAAATGTTAACAAACGATACAGCATAGATACAGTATAGATAGCACAACAAACAAACAAATAAGAGTAAATTCCACAGTTAAATAATAGATGGAGTATTCGTATACTTAATAATACGGCTATGTGTCTTTTAAGAACCGGAATGTGGTGCACACTGCTGTGGGCAAATGATATGCGGACGACAAAGAGGACAATGACATCGATGATAATGATAAGCAGGAAGAGGAAGAGCAAGCAGAGGAAGAACAGGAGTAGGATAAGAAATAGAAGGATGAGATGCAGGAAGATAAGGACCAGGAGGATGAAGGTCGGGATAAGAGGAGGAGGAAGACGAGGAGGAAGACGAGGAGTACGACGAGGAGGGAGATGAGGAGGAAGACGAGGAGGAAGACGAGGAGAGAGGAGACGATGAGGAAGACGATGATGATAAGGATGAAGAACAGGAGGAGGAAGAGCAGGAGGAAGAGCAAGAGGAAGAGAAGGAAGAAGACGAGGATGAGGAGGAGATGGGAGGAGGAGAAATATGAGGAGCAGGCTCAGGTGGAAAAGAAAAATGAGGAGGGGATAACTCCTTCATAATGCTCGTCTGACCAATGATCTTTTAATGTATTAATTTAACATTGTAACTGATGTGGATCTTTGTTTTTCCAGATTTCCCACAATGAAAGTGTCTTTCAAACTTTGTGCAAAGTCAATCTACGTAGAATGCGGGAAATGCTTCGCCGTTTTGAACTATCTCGGTCAGAAACACGGGTGTTCCGATAATGACAAAGGCTTCTACGACGACCATGTAGGATCGATATTATTTTTCCCACTCTGCGAAATAAAGTTTATAAGAGATACGGACGAAACGAACATATGTTAGGACAAGGCTAATCATGCAGTGTCAAGTCTGCGGTAAAAGCTTTAGCAACGACTACAACTCGAAGCGTCACAAACAGAAAATACACGGGCATGATCCGAGTCTTTCAATATACCGAGGAACTTAGACATCAGAGATCAATTGAAAAACTCATGATGCGCAGAAAGCCCCAGAATGCATTCCAAAGGTGAATATGTTTGTTTTCCGACATCCGTTTACCTGTATCATTAGCGGATCCAAATCATGTGGCAAAACTTACTTTATAACTCGACTGTTACAGGGAGCCCGCGACAATATACGACCTTAACCGAGACGTATTATCTAGTCATACAAACGATTGCGACCGCTTTACGTAGTCATACGGAGAACCGTTCATCCGAAGGTCGAGTTTATTTAGGGCGTGCCTAAGGACCGAGAGAGAGACAAATTTCTGGACAGTCAAGTTAGAATCGTCATAGTGCTCGATGATATGGCTACCGAAGCGGCCAAGGATCCGAGAGTACAGATTAGTTTAAGAAAGGTTGTCACCATAGAAATTTGTCGGTGATCGCATTTAACCAGAACATATATGTTAGTGAAGACCCGACCCAGAGAAGTAACTGTCAATATCTAACATTATTCAATAAATCCGTGAACAGACAACCGGTAATGACGTCAGACAAATGTACTCGAATAACCCCCAACAGCTCCTACGTCGTTTCGAGGATGCTATTCAACGACCGTACGGGTACCTGCTAGTCGATTTGATCCGACGACGCCAGAAGCATGCGAATGCGCATGAATGTACTCGATAGTTTAAGAGATCCTATCCCCGAACCGGCTTTAACGCGCTCGCACGAACGTACAAACGAACAGTCAGAAGCCATACCAATGTCTTGCGACAACTGCGGGTCCGATTTATCGGATATTCATAACTTACAAAATCATGTCAAAGCGTGGTGCCCGATAAAACGAAACACAGAGGGGAGCAACCCAGAGAGACGTGTCGCGGGCCGACTACGGATGGAAGACGTCGATGACATAAAATTAGTATCCGAGGACGATGGCATCGACGAAGAATCGAACGACAAAGGTTCGGAAGAAGTATCCGATGACGAATCTAGCGGCGATACAGAGGTAGGTAATCCCGAGGTCGAAAGGTGGAAGAGACATTTTGCCCTGATAGCGGCAGTTAAATAACGACCCAATCACAATGTCACTATATCGTCGAAAATGTACAAGTCGGTGGGAAATCTCGGGAACCGAAGATAGAATTCGTCATGTCGTTGGCTCAAAATATCGAAATGGCTAAATGCGAACTCAAAATCATGACTAAGAAAACGGAGACGAACATGGCGAATAGACAATGAGCTGAAAGGACTTTTCGATAAGACTGGCCGGTATTCCGGGTTATAAGTGAGGTCAACGCTGTTCGTCTTTCAAATAGTGCGCATAATGTGTATTTGATATGTACGTTGCGTATTTAAACATTTTTATTATTTCATACGAGTATGTTTTTTGTTATCAATAAAAAGTAAAATAAAATTGTTGGTTTGTTATTCTATCTATACTGTATCGTTTGTTAATATTTAACTATCGGTACATTTCGTTATCTCCGGGAGCTCATTCAGGAGAGCCGATAGCGCATTTAAGAGCTCTAGGAACTCGTCAAGGAGCTCCGCACGCGCATATAAGACCTCCGGGCGCTTCTTTCGGAACATCGCAAGCGCATATAGGAGCTCCGAGAGCTCATTCAGGAACTCCGCGCCCGCATATTGGATCTCCGGGAGCTCATTTAAGATCGCATATAGGTTAAACCCTTTACTGCTAAATGAATATAAGGGTTTTGCAAATAATGCAGATTCAGTAACGAGCTGTCTCATTTTACCAAAATTCACGTTGGACTAAACATAGTGGTGCACTTTTCAGCATGGAAGATTCGACTTTGTAAAATTCGGCAGTTACAGAGGAGAAAAACAAGACACATCACATATCAAATCCAGGCCTTTCTGTTTCAGACAAGAAGTTTTTCATAGTGTTTTAAAAGTGTTACCTTTCGGTTGCCATGGAAACCAGATTTATGCATTGAATTAATTTCTTTGAAACATTTTAAAAGGGCACCACTCAAGTAACATCCATTTGATGTTTCATCAAAATTGGCTAAGGGTTTTAGTCGGAAATGTTATTTGAAGTAATTATTTACGGACGACGGACGGATAGTGTCACAATACACTTCCTCGAGCACGAACCTAGAGCATATTGTGCGCATGTGAGCTAAAAAATGAATCCGTACTGCAGTTCATTGAGCTTGTAAAAGTGAAAATATTTCTGAAGTAACAATATAATCAAATTATTTGTTTGTTAACATGTACAGGGTGACCCTGTTATATATCGTTCGTTATAAACGGTTTAAAAAAGCACGTGGGAGCATAAGGGAATAGTGTCTAAAAATAGATTAGTAAACATAGACACACGCAATTTGATTATAGGCGTGTGTAACACGATGGGTATTGCATATTTGTTTGTTTGTAGATACAGTTGATATATCGTTATGGTGTGAGTGCTTATAGGAATAGTACGATCACGCTTTTTAAAAGTGACACATTATTTATTTTATGTTCGATTTATTTACAAATCAGCTTAAACAGTTTAAAATGATCATGTTCAAGTACATAATAAACATTAGTGCTATGGAACAAGATTATTCAGTCGTGCTTGTGACCGACTGCATCGCAAGGGTGAAGGAAATTACAAGTCAGAAGTAAGTCAGTTCAAATCATACATAAGAATCAAATATCTCACAATCGGTAATATTACGAATACATATTATGACTATGGTTAAAATGCTGATAATTTTACTTTTGATAATAGATATAATGAAAGAAATTGGTGTTGGATTATTGTATTATATTTACAAAAGTCTTTTAATGACTTGTATGTAAATATAGAAGTTCTTAGTTAAGAAAGACTGCACATTTCTAAATGAGTGTTTGTTTTCAAGTTATATTAACACATTAGTACACTGATCGATCGCTTAAGCCTTCCCACATATAGACACACGTCAACGCATCTTCAGCAGACGACTGAAAATGTGGCAAATGATAATAATGAGACATTTATAATTTTGTATGTATGTTTTCAACTCTAGTTTCAACTGAAGAAATATACTTGCATGTACACAGTTCTCCCATAATTCAATTAGATTAGCGTTTTTCATGCTATAAAATCCTTTAATTTAACCTCCAAAATCTATGTTGTGGGTACTCAAAAGATTCGTCTCAGTGAGCCTACAGCATAGGTTTTAATGAGTGCTAAGAGATATTTCATATTAGAAAGACAGTTTTACTCCTCCTTATCTAGTATCTGCAGATATTTTCAATATATTCTGCTGCAAACAGGTTGTATGTGGTAAAGGGTTAAAGACCATATATACAGTCGCTTTCTGTTTCTTTTTTCAGTTCCATTCAATAATATGTTTTTTTATTTATAGAAATTTTCTATAAATTGTTGTGATTGTTTTCAAAGTCGTCTGCTATAGAAAAGGTTAAACGTTGTCAAACTAGGCTAAACTGATTGTGATCGGGATATATATATATTGTTTGAAATAGAACACGTCACGTGATAGAAGAAAAGACAATAGCTGCTCACGAAATAGTTAATGGCAGTCAAAATCAAAAATCATTATATACCTCACACAAAAAACAAACTTCGAGAATACTACGCCAAGGATACGTAAACTGTCATTTTGATGTTTATTTCAAGAATATAAAAAGGAAATACATTTATAGTTGCCAATTCCTTCTTAATATCCATACCGGTATTCCCTCGATCTTTATACCAAAGACTATTAAATTAATGATATTAATAACATTTCCTTCTAGGCTCTCTTAAATGGAATGTGGAAAATGGGGTTATTATTACGACTGACTCACTGGTGTCAGGATAAATATACCAGACGTACTGGTAACTTACCAAGGAAACGCCGTGATATAACTGAAAGACTGTTGATAGTGGTATAAAACACAACACAAACAAACATGTATCCCACCAATCTTTAAACAAAATATATCACGAGCTCCATGAGAAATTGATGACTGATAAACAACTGTTCGCTATTCCGTCCAATAAAGCTATGACACATTGAACATATCATTATGGGGCATGCGGTGGGTGGTAGTGATATATGACACATTGAACATATCATTATGGAGCATGCGGGTGGGTGGTAGTGATATATGACACATTGAACATATCATTATGGGGCATGCGGGTGGGTGGTAGTGATATATGAGGAACAACTTTAAACAAATATACCCTTCATAGATAAAATGTACTAAAAAGGAAACACATTTGGCCGATAATTATGATTTTGACACATATAGTCATATACACCCATGCGAGTCATCAAATGAATCATTACAAGTGTAATGTGTCTCATCCGTTTAAAGTGCAGAGAGTGCAGTTTCGATCACATATGAATATAATATGACTCAAATGTATCCTATATAATATAATTTAAATCTATACCATGTTCATTAAATAAATGGGACATATCGAACATTAGCAGGTTATCCGGTTATTATTCTTTACCGATAAGAAATATTTCCATTGATTTTGAATGTCTCTTTACTTTCATTGTATACTCTGTATTCTATCAAATCGCATTATATTGTTTAATTTTTAATTTCATTTGAAAAATTAAAATATACTCAGTTATGAAAAAACAATATTTGTTGTATATGTTTAAGTAAAGCGATATTTAATAAAAGGAGTGGAGGTATGTGACCTGTTTGTTTTGTGGAATTTTATTTTTATAGTATCTTGGAATTTCATTTCAAACGAGAACAGCTGCGTATATAATTCGGGTCACCGCATTCGAACATAATTAGAACCGGTACCTTTATTAACGGTCGTATACAGTATATCGCGAGTGCTAGTTAAAAGCTGTAATGTGATTGGTTGATTCAACTAGCCCCTGCTCAAGTTCTAGATGGCTTTATTGAATACCGTAGCCGAATCCCGCTATTTCAGTCGGTAGCGACACGGCCTGTCAATCCAGGTATTGTGAGTTCGAACCTCAGCTCGGCAAACATTCTTTCCGATGTTTGACAAATGTCAATGTGACAAGTGTCATTCTTCTTCCACAAATCGGCTATCAGTCTATGTGGAAAAGCAGCCAGTTAAATGGAAAGATAAAGAAAACCAGGAAATACGTGAAATGACTGAAAAGGTGTTGAAAATAGCGTTAAACCCCACTCAATTTATGATGTGTTCGCAAGTTTAAACTGATATAGAATACACACACTGACACAATAACAAACCCTTATTTGAATTAATTAACACAAGTTTAAGATACACTTCAGATAAACTCATTATGTATTTAACCTTACATGTTGTAACGCTTGTGTTGATGTAGACGATAGTTGAAGCCTTTGTAGCATACGACATATGAAACGTTACGAGAAAGGAAGTGAATACTATTTTTACAACACTATTTTCATCTCTAATTGTTCGATGTTATGCCACATCAGGATGAAATACAACACTTAAATATGATACACAACTTTGTAAAAAACCCGATCTATTTATAGGTTATGCAACGTATATATTTCTTTTAAATATACTAGCCGAATGGTAACGATTGATCTATTTCGCCACATGTTGCAACGTGTATCATATCGATTCGTTGTCTTCTTATAGGAATTGTGTATTACAAATCAACCTTAAAAGGCAATGGAATTGTGTAACTCCGTGACAATATCGAAGTGAAAAGTATCTGGATACATGAAGATTAACAACACGAAAGGTAAGTGTATACTATACAATTCGTTTGTATTCATTATCTCGCGTATGTACTATTTAAGAAGAATCTCAACCTGCCCGTCGTTCAATGCACTTAAGGGTAGCAAACGGATGCAATTCAACCAATCAAATAACAGCTTTTCCACTTCTGCTACGAACCGTTACAAGCTTTAAATTCATTGGTTGATTCAAATTCCCGAGTGCCCGGTGTGTTAGGACTACCTTAATCGTTTTAAGATTCTTACTTTACTCTGAAGTAGTTATTTTTTAGGACTGACGAATTGGGCACGGACTATGTGCATTGAGCACACATTATCTTTGGCCTTTTGGGTGGGAGACAAAGGTTCGATCCTAAATCAGACGATACCAATTACGTTAACAATGATAGTAATGGCGATCTATGCTCTGCGCTCATGGTTGCGGGGATAGACTTACGAATAACTCGCTGTTGAAAGGGTCAAAAGGCCAGTAATACTGGATACTTACTTAGGAAACGTGATATAACTGAACGATTGTTGACAGTTGCCGAAAATATAATTCAAACAAATAAAGCAAGCCTAATCAGAAAGTCCGCTTTTCGTTTGATATGTTATCATATCGAGTACCTTTCAACTCTTTACACCACCTGTTTATGTGATTAGAATACTCCTGCATGAATTAGACAAAATAGTTACCCCATACTCATTCAACTGTTGCATCCTTAACCGCACTGAATTCAAAATGAAACGGTAGACGGACGTTTGAACATGTTCAATAGGACCATTACATATTAACGTTCTCTGTTATGGTATGGGAAAGTTAAGGGTGTGTAACCGGTTTTTGTAACGCTAAAGTAGTAAAATTCAAAACCCCACAAACTGGTTCATAGACTGACATTTAACTACATATGTACGATAAAAACTGACGAAAATGTGTAACGGTCTTATTGGAGCATTTAAATCAAACACATTACGAGCGAGCGAAGTTAATGTCTGCTTTTAATGTGATTGGACAAACTAGAACAGCCGTCAACCGTTGTAGATTGAAAACAGTGAAACAAGTAAGATTATTTTTGAAATTGTTCAGCTTTAAAAACGAATCTAACAAGGAAGTTATGTTTTGCTTATCGTATTGGAGCATTTAAATCAAACACATTACGAGCGAGCCAAGTTAAGGTCCGCTTTTAATGTGATTGAACGATTTTGAACAGCCGTTAACCGTTGTAGATTGAAAACAGTAAAACAAGTAAGATTATTTTTGAAATTGTTCAGCTTTAAAAAAGAATCTCACAAGGAAGTTATGTTTTGCTTAGTTGTAATGTTTAGATAAAATTGCTTATTCAAAAAGTATGTTTCGTTTGAATATTATGATTCAGATGAACGACTTCGCTTCAGTTTTTCTTTGTTTTATGGAGGGTTTTAGAATTCAACATTATTTCAAATTTATCAAGACAACAGTTCACTTATTCATGATCCCTTGCTAAACAAATAGGTACTTTGTTATGAGAAGATCTTACCTAAGGTTACTCAACCAACCACCGCCGCGAGCGGGGATCGTACCACGTCAACCAGTCGGACACGGCAACATCCTGTCAGTTATTGTAAAGCACTGTAACGTAGGATACTGCTTCATATAACGCCTTGGTGGTGTAAATGTAGAGCGTCCGCCTCGATGGTATAGAACTAGAGCGTCCGCCTCGGTGGTATAGTAGTAGAGCGTCCGCCTCGGTTGCTTAAGGTCGCGGGTTTGATCCCCGACCTGGCCATACCAAAGACTATGACGGTGTAAGTGATGACTGCACTCCTTAGCGCTCTGGTTAAAAGGGTTTAGCATTAAGCCTGACTCGCTAGTGTGAGGATAAAACGTACCCAGAAAACGCATTGATGTAACTGAAAACATTGTTGAAATCGGCGTTAAACACCACACAATCAATCAATCAAACTAAAATTAAACACATGACTAAATAAAATGAAATTGCTGATACAAATAAATATATTTCTGAGATAGAGAATAACACATTCTGAGAAAAACGGAAATCGCTCATTATCTATTAATACATTTTTGTTTGATAAAACATAAAAATGTAATAGAAACAGATTAATTGTTATGTTTTTAGGAAGAAGACAATCGATGCGAGTTTAATGTTTCAATTACTTATAGATGAACTCGACTTATAACGGAGACTACCATTACACTTATGGAGTCCAGCAAAATCACCAAGGAAACCAACGGAATGAGTATCGAGGTCAAGGACTTAAAACAACGTCAACATCTCAAGGTCAACAAGCACGCCATCCTGACTTTGCAGATATAGCCAGGCGATTGATTTCATATACTCAATGGCGATATTCACACATACAAGATCCTACAAAACTAGCCAATTTTGGCTTTTTCTATACAGGTACTTTTATAGTTCTTCTTCTTCTTCTTCTTCTTCTTCTTCTTCTTCTTCTTCTTCTTCTTCTTCTTCTTCTTCTTCTTCTTCTTCTTCTTCTTCTTCTTCTTCTTCTTTTTCTTTTACGTCTTCATCTTCTCTACGTCTTTCTCGAGCAAAATTAAGGCAAAATGCTATGTCATCTGGTCACAGATTTGAGCAAATTATTTAAATTTATTATGTTCTTAGTATACTATCAAATTTGACCTAAAAACCTTGACTAACACAATTGTGTTTGCTTTTAAATGTTTCGGGTAGTACTTTCAGCTCAGAACTATATTCTTTTCTCATTCTTATAATGATCTTGCCTACTTCAAGTTATCGTGAATGTTTGAATCGTATATATTGACATGAACTGGCTGTTTATATTTCTTACAAGTTCTTTACAGTCTCAAAGAAATAATCTAGTAAATTGTGTAGATGTATACTCACCTCCTACACCAACAAATCAAACATTTTGTTATCATTCTAGTGAGGCCTGTCAGTTAACTACCTTCATACTCCTTTAAAATCTGAATTTGTCTATAATTAATCTTTCCGTTGTGTAGTGATTATTAGAACGCCCACCTTCTTAGCGGGAGAATTGGTTCGATCTCCGTTCGGCCATACACACTATTTGAAACATGGTAGTAATGGCTTCCTTTTTGGCGCTAGGATGTTCAGAAATATCGATTTCAGGATGAATGATACCGGAAGAACTGGTAAATTACCCAGGAAAAACCGTAATATAACTGAAATACTATTGAGACCGGTGTAAAACATCGTTAAGTATTATAATGCTCACATATCACTGTTTTCTAAAATATAATCTGAAACCCCGTGTATATATTATAAGTAACGTTAACTAGAGTCTTTAGAAACAGTTCTAATTTCAAGTGACCATCTTCTTGCTGGCAGCAATTCGGCCAAATATCTGTCACTACGTGCAGTGCTTTAAGACCTTTCTATCTTTGAAAATAACTAGTGACAATCAATATCAATTTTATATTGTTAATTTTATTTCAGACGTGGGTGATCTTGTGCGCTGCTTTTCCTGCAGCCTCGGCTTGAAGGACTTTATATCAACCGATGACCCTCTAGTAGAACACGTCCGATATTCCGCTGAACGATGTGAATTCTTGATCCAGTTACTGAGTCCCAGTCGACTCAAAGAGATAAAGGTATCCGTTTAAAGTCGATTACCAATTATAGCTTGAGATAATGGGCGTTTTTCATGTCACTTAATTCATTCTCTTGCCAACAAAATAACTTCCAATTCAAACAAAGTATAATGTATAGTAAACATCTAAGTATACATTCATTGAGTGTACTTAAGGCCAGCCACGGTCAATACAATCACTGTTCACATATGAGAAAACCATTAGTATGGATTAAAGTAATGTATCCACACTGATCACCCTACGCAATCTGCACAGGCTAATCCGGACCGATACATTCCGTCTCAGGGGGATAGAGATATAGAGTAATGATTCCTGAAGCAGAAAATCCACGGGAGGCGAAAAGCGTCTGTTAGGGCAATGTTTTCTTTTTTCGTGGAACGGCTTTTATTACATGTACTGACATTAGCTTGTTAGAAGCTTCTGTCAATTTGTTAAGACATCTAGATATTGATAAGACGACGAAACAGATATACACGGTGATCTAAAGCTACAGTGTTCATATATGCTAATCTTTTAGCATAAACATGCTCTATCATACTCATAGTTTATAGACTTGCGCCAACATGTTTACAAAGTCACCTGCAGCAGATTTATTGCATGTGAACAGGGATTAATTAATGTATTTGTTGGCAACCGGCGCTTGTTATGTTTTTCAGGACAGTCTGAGGTTTGACAGTGCAGTCGGCCAAACCACTAGTGAGCCAAGAGAGCCTATACTTCACAACAATGGAATTTCGCAAGGTAAGACATAACCGGCTTTAAACAAACATAATCTGCGACTGACGATTCTGGGTCTAAGTCCCAATTCGAGTTTGCATCATTTAAAACTTCATTGCATTCCAACTAATGGTGCTACAATGTAAGATTGTTGTCAGCTGGTGTGTTGAAAACAATGGTAAAACTGTGACAATTCACTGAACTACCGTCTCGGTGCTGTAAGAAAGGTTGTGGAACTGGGCGTCCCGGTTTCGATCCCCAGTCGGGGCAAGTCAGTCATGGTGGAGTGCCCTTGGGCAAGGCACATTTCCTAGCCTGGTACTGGTTTGTGAACCCAGGGGTAATCAATTAGTAATCTTTCGCCGTTATATAACTGAAATAATGTTGAAAAATGACGTAAACCCAAATAAAACTATAATCTTCTACTACACCAGTTGTACCTCTACGTGTATAATATCCAATCTCCAAATGTCCTATCCTTACCTCGCAGTTGTCTTTTATATATCAACGTATATCCAATCAATGTTAAACGAGTAAATGCTGATGTTTCATTGGTCGAACTGACTTAAGGTAGAACTTAACAATTCTTTGCACTTCGAGGTTGGGCGATTTAAATGTACATCCCGTTTTACAGACTCTCGCAAGTTAAATACACCCGAGAACAAGGTACAATGCGATGTGAAAACACACCGGCATCCAAAATACAGTTCATATTCTGTTCGTGTTTCATCCTACAGTGGTTGGCAAACACATATGGTACAGACGCCGCAGAAACTTGCTGAAGCCGGGTTTTATTACACAGGTAAATACATTTTAATACTTTTATTCTTGTTTCAACATATTTGTAGGTCATACAATATAGTAAAATGTGTATACTTTCAGCTTCGTGTTGGTGTTTTATGTGAAATTTGACAACAGTTTATGTTGCATACAATATTTGAAAGAAGGAGATTGAATAGCTGTTTCTCCTGAAATAAGGGGAATTTAATACTGATGACGTCATGATAAGAACTTTATATAACATTGTAAATGTAATTTAATCTGCAGCAGACGACATTGAAAACTTACTGGAAAAAATATAAAAAATCACTAACCATGAAAGAAAGATCATTTAATAAAGATGAAAACATTTGTGGCAGAAGGAGTAATAGCTCATTATGGTTTCAAAAGCCGTCTACATTAGAGGCGTCAGAAAGCTTC
This sequence comes from Serripes groenlandicus, assembly GCA_031761405.1. Lineage (NCBI taxonomy): Eukaryota > Metazoa > Mollusca > Bivalvia > Cardiida > Cardiidae > Serripes > Serripes groenlandicus. Next base: position 29,948,533 of record JASEVX010000012.1, read on the forward strand.
TATATGTGAGAAAGGGTTGACGAAAAGTGTGGACCATTACATTTCAAGCCCCTGAAGATCAACCTAGATGTATTACAATATGTTATACTGTCTGTGATATGACTGAAAAGAGCTATTGTGTTAATACTAGTTAAACATACAGGGTCGTTATTTTTTATTGCATTCAGTATTTATGTCAAAGACAGCATCAGATGCATAATTTGTTACAACTTCATTTTCTAAATGCTTATTGCAATAGACAAGTTTAAATGTACTAGGCTGCAATAGGCTGCATGATGATTTGTCTTGTATATATATGTTACATATGTTAAGTACCCGTGACGTTGTACGATGATTTGTCTAGTATATATATGTTACATACGTCAAGTACCCGTGACGTTGTACGATGATTTGTCTAGTATATATATGTTACATACGTCAAGTACCCGTGACGTTGTACGATGATTTGTCTAGTATATATATGTTACATACGTCAAGTACCCGTGACGTTGTACGATGTTTGTCTAGTATATATATATGTTACATATGTCAGGTACCCGTGACGTTGTACGATGTTTGTCTAGTATATATATATATTATATATGTCAAGTACCCGTGACGTTGTACGATGATTTGTCTAGTATATATATGTTACATACGTCAGGTACCCGTGACGTTGTACGATGTTTGTCTAGTATATATATGTTACATACGTCGAGTACCCGTGACGTTGAACGATGATTTTACTAGTATATATATGTAACATACGGCAAGTACCCGTGACGTTGTACGATGTTTGTCTAGTATATATATGTTACATACGTCAAGTACCCGTGACGTTGTACGATGTTTGTCTAGTATATATATGTAACATACGTCAAGTACCCGTGACGTTGTACGATGTTTTTACTGGTATATCTATGTAACATACGTCAGGTACCAGTGACGTTAAATAGTGCTTTTATTCGTAAAGGGGAACCTTTGTATAAATACCATCCATGGGAAGGCAACACTATGGACTTTGTTGTGACAGTTGGTCTTAAATGACAGGGTCATTTGTGCAGCAAATGAGAACTTTGGAAACTAAAAGAGTGGCTGCAATTGACAACGAATTGCTATTCCAAGGTTGTCTTTAGCACAGGTCTGACAATATATGTTTTTAATATACTGCAGGTACCCGTGACATTGTACGGTGTTTTTCCTGTGACGGAGGTTTACAAAGATGGGACCCTAATGATGACCCTTGGATAGAACACTGTATCAACTTTTCACACTGTAAATTCCTCATAGATACTAAAGGGGAAGATTACATCGCATTGGCACTGGCTCATCACGGAAAGGTAATGTCTTTGGTACCCCATTTGAGTATACAAGCTAATACACAGCGGGGATTACTCAAACTTGTTGGTCACATATTACGGTTGATATTTTGTCCAGATTAGTTTCAGGGCGGGACTTTATACTAACCTCTATTCATCGAAGGGCGTTTGTGGCGGGAGAGTAATACAGCTTCACCTCAGAAATTTGGATATATGCGTGCAGGTTCAGTAAATCAATTAATCAGTGCATTAATTTAACTGCCGCCGTATATTGTCATCTTACTTAAGGAAAAACCGAATCGAGCCATGCCCGGGTGTGTTCAGGCAACTAATCAGGCAATATATAAGGTCAACTTTTAAATAATTACGTTCCTTGTTTCTATTATATTGGGCAATATATATATTGTCTTGCTTATGGAAGAAGCCCATTAATGATGGACCCTCAGTTTTCAATGCAATTTAATAACTTGGTTTTTACTATATCTGTATTTAGGGCTACAGTCACAAACACAGTGGCGCTATCTTCTCTGAAATAATGCATTGTGGGCCCGTAATAACTCGGCTTTACTATTTCTGTATTAAGGGCAACAGCCACAAACACAGCGACGCAATCCTCTCTGAATTAATGCACGGTTGAGACGCTATATTCTATGAATTAATGCACGGTGGGATAGCAATAACTCGGCTATGCTATCTTTTCATTTAGGGCTACAGTCACAAACACAGTGACGCACTCCTCTATGAATTAATGCAATGTGGGCCCCCACTAATTCGGCTTTCCTTTTTCTGTATTAAGAGCAACAGCCACAAACACAGTAACGCAATCCTCTCTGAATTAATGCACAGTATGCCCGCAATAACTCGGTTATACTATTTCCGTGTTTATGGCTACAATCACAAACCCTGTTCTCTGAAGTATTACACATTGGGCCCACAATAACGCGGCTATACTTTCTCTGCATTAATGGCTAGAGCCACAAGCACAGTGATGCAATCTTCTCTGAATTAAGGCATGGTGGGCCCACAATAACTCGGCTATACTATATCGTCATTTAGGGCTACAATCACGATCACAATGTCGCAATCTTCTCCGAATTAATGCACGATGGGTGAACCCGCCAAAGCTCAATGTCGAAATTGACCAAATGTCAATAAATTGTCGCCTACAAAATTATAAAATATCAACAGAGGAAATAATGTAATTATACTGGATGCTCATTCACTGGTCCACTTATCATACAATTGTTTAAGATATATTCAGTAACAACGTCCGAGGTCTTAGTCGAGTTGTAATGGTAGTACTGACTTTCCCTCCTTGACACCAAGGACTGTTGGGTTAGCATTACGACTAACTCGCTGGTGTCAGGATAAATGGACCAGTAGTACTGGTAACTTCCCAGTAAACGCTGTGATATAACTGAAAAGTTGTTGAAAGTGATGTAATCAATTTTACAAAGTAATCCTACTATCTAGTCGAACAGTATTATTTTTTAATTTATTTGCATAGCCTAATGGATTCAGTCCTAAGAAGGAAGAACCTAAGAAGGAAGACCTGATCCAAAGAGTCAAGAATCTTCGAATACTTGACCAAGACAAAATTGAAAAGGAAGATAAACAACATCAGACCGTTACAATTCAAGTTGTCAGCATGGGCTATCTAAAAGACGAAGTGATAAATGCCATCGAAACTTTGATCAAAGGTTAGTTATTTTGTAAATGATTTAACGCTCCTCCCTTGTCCAGAAGACTTTTGACGTGTTTACTACAAACGACATTTCGAATATTGTGTGAAAAGTAGTCATTATCAATTGACCATTTTAACTTGATCTGTAATCAAATTGTTAAACACCATTTCCAACAATTCCGCAAACATATACAAATTATCATACAGGGATACATGTGTTAGTATTGCAATTAGGTTGTTTTTTCTGGATCATCGCTCATTTACACGTGTAATAATTACGTGACTTTCGTTTTCAATGAGCACCGCTCATATACACGTATACTAATTACGATAACGTTGCTTTTCATTGAGCACCGCTCATATACACGTGTAATAATTACGTTAATGTTAGTTTTCATTGAGCACCGCTCATAAACACATGTAATATTTATGTTACGTTAGTTTTCATTGAGCACCGCTCATAAACACGTGTAATAATTATTATTACTTGGAAATAACTTTTGATGATCTACTTTATCAAGCGTGTTTAACATTTTGAAAGTTTCTACCATGTAGGCTCTGCATCGTCTGTATTGTAGGGTAGGTAGTTCAAGTTGTTTTAGTCTTTCTTGGTATGTTAGGATCTTTAGTATAGGAATTATTTGTCTGGCACGTGTAATAATTACGCTATGGTTGTTTTTTTCAAGAGCACCGCTCACATACACTTGTACTAATTTAGTTAATGTCGGCTTTCACGTGTAATAATTACGTTACGGTTGTTTTACCTGGAGCATCGCTAAAAACACGTGTAATAATGAATGTTACGGGTGTTTTTTTCAGGAGTATCGCTCATATAAAATTGTAATAATTAAGTTAGTGTTGCTTTTTGCAGGAGGACCGCTCATACACACATGCAATAATTACGTTAACTTTGGTTTTAAATGAGCACCGCTCAAACTCACGTGTAATACTAACGTTAATGTTGGCTCATAATCACGTGTACATTTGTTGGCTTTCTATGAATACCGCACATATAAAAGTTTAATAATTACGTTTCCGTTGGTAGTCAATGAACGCTGCTCATACATACTTGAAACAATTACGGTTACGTTAGTTTTCAATGAGCACCACTCATATACACGTGTAATGATTATGTTAACGTTGGTTTTCATTGTGCACCGCTAAAATACACGTGTAATAATTACTTTAACGTTGGTTTTCAATGAGCACCGCCCATACAAACGTGAAACAATTACCTTTAAGTAAGTTTTCAATGAGCAGTGAGCACCAATCATATACATGTGTAAATTATGTTAACGTTGGTTTTCATTGTGCACCACTAAAAAACACGTGTAATACTTACTTTAACGTTGGTTTTCAATGAGCACCGCCCATATACACGTGTAATTATTACGTTTATTTTGGGTTTCAATTAGTACCGCTAACATACACGTGTAATAACTACGTTATGGTTGTATATTCAGGAGCAACGCTTGTATTTAGGGTTTAACAATAAACACATTACGACAAACGTAAAGTTAAGGTTAATGCTGGCAATAAATATGATTGAGCCGGCTCTAGAAATATTCGGTCTTAATGACATCCTGCTTTGACACCATTTAAAGACATATTTGCAGAAAACTATTGGGGCCATATTTCCAGTCCTTTGGCAGAAGGTGCCTTTAGGTATATATGCGTACGGTGAAGACTCTTGTGATACTGTACGCAAATACGTTTAGACCTTAAGTCGCTAGACGCGGTTCAAGTAGATAACAACAAACATATCGACATGACTGAACCTTAAGCTGGGTTCAATTCCCAGTCGCGGCGCTACGGTCATTGTGGAGTGCCCTTGGGCTAGACAAATTTCCTAGCCTAGTACCGGTTTGTTTACCCAGGGATCATAAATAAGTGAACTGTCGCCGTGATATAACTGAAATAATGTTGAAAACGGTGTAAAACTCTAACAAAATAAACAAACTTTTAGCTGATTTGAATTGTTGAGTGATAACACCCAGAAATATGGACGGGTCATGTCACAGCGTAACTGTTTATGTTATTAAATTCATTCCAAGTCTGTCATTCTTTTTGTATTATTTGTAAATTTCAATGTATATGGGCCAGAGGCCTTAGTATTTGAATTGAATTGATTGTATGTAATTAATTGACAAGTAATTAATTTGCGAATTGTTTGATAATGAGAAAGTTTAAATGTCTTTCAGAAGGCAAAGAAGTCACGATTGAAGAAGTACTCGACGAAATTGAAAAGAAAAGAAATGGTGGACAGCTGAATCCAAAAGGTACGTTTAGATCTACCTTTGGGATTTGTCCACGCAAACTGCACTGGTCCTAGTTATGTTTGCAGGAATCAGACATTGAGTAGGATATATATAATAGTACGAAATAGTTAAGATATAATAAAGCAGCGCTCTGCGATAACCAACCGTAAGGCATATGCGACCAGTGCAGACCAGATCAGCAAGCCCATCCGCGCAGTGTATTCAGGTTCTGCCTGTGTTCACCAATTAGCCATACAGGGTTTCAATCAACTACTGTAGAGCAATATCCATTTGGATCCTTACCATGGATGTGCAGGCAAATCTTTATCCAAAATGTGTAATAATTACGGTATGGTTGATTTTCGCGGAGAACCGCTAAGCTATATTGTGCTATTAAGTTGATATTCTTCGTGAAATATATATGTCTGGTGTCGCCCGCCTCAGCAAGTTGACATCTAGGGGTCATTTTGAGGTCGTACGTCTGATGGTCCGTCTGTCATATCGTTACCTCATTGGTTATAGGTATTAGTTATTAACCTGGGTAAATATTCCAAAAATTGATTGATTGATTTATTGGGGTTTAAAGACTTTTACAACATAGTTTGGGTCATATTTAAGCATGCTCTGGGAAAAACAAACCAAAGGGTATAATATGAAATATGTATATACAGATGTGCATGTGGATTCATGTAATCTGATATCGATGCTCATCTGTATTTTAATTTGTCTATGACAAAATGGGGAACAGTGCAGATACAGGTCAACCTGTGTGGATGCAGAGGTTGATCTGGATCAACAGTGATTGCATGTCTTAAGGTTGGTTTCGGTAAAGCAGTGCTTAATTATTCAACTTTCTTTATTTCAGATGTATTAGAAGAGCACGCGAAATTGAAAGCTCAACTGTACTGTATGCAGTGTAAAAGTGAAGACATCAATACGTTATTCCTACCCTGTCAGCACCACCGACTTTGTTCAAATTGCTCAGTAAATCTAACAGTGTGTCCTGTATGTGGAAGTAATATAGATCATAAAATAAAAACTTACAGGCCTTGAAATGTTCTTTTTTTTTGTCCAAACTGTAGGATAAGGGAAGCAATTCAATTTCCTTAGACGGTCATTATAGCATCATGGGTTATGGTTATTTCTGAAGAAACCAACAATCGATAAACTTTCTGTCAATCAAATGGCTTACCGCATGAATTACCTTTTTCTGGCATATGAAAGGTTGCCCTTATCTCACAGTGAATCTTATTTTTAATTTCAGAAAATACGAGAGGTTCTAAAAATGGCAATTTAAACGATGATATAACAAAAATAAGGATATACCCATTTCAAACACTTTTCCTATATGAAATAATTCTAAACGAGTACTCCCTTTGCTACTCGAGTAACTCGTGCGTCTAATTTTCCCCTAGAGTCTCTTCGATAAATTTTCATTATGCGTCCCTCTCTATACTGCAATGTATATGTACTGTACTGATTTCTGACCGGCCGTAGGAAAAAGTTAGTATGCTTTAGATCGAGTTGCTAAACAAAATTAAAATATATTATATATTATAAATATATTAATCTCGAAGAGCATCTTAATAAGTAGTTACTCACTCATATACACACATGTTGAGGATAGATTTATGTAATAAAAAAAAAGATTTAATTTAGAACTTTTAAAGTATTAAATCAGTAGAAAATATTGGAATACATTTATAGAGGCAATTTTATTGTATGCCTATCGATGGATTATCTTAGTGAAATAGAAACTGGTAATCCACTTTTTTCAAACAGTGAAATTACTATTTTCAAACAGTGAAATGACCACTTTTCAAACAGTGAAATTACCACTTTTCAAACAGTGAAATTACCATTTTGTTTACTACTTTTTTTCATGATTTTGTTTTCTTAATTATGGAGTTTACTTATATTTTATAAGATAATATGCCTCTTAATAATAAAAAGTAAATGAAAATGATAACTTTATGCAATGTCTTCAAATTATTTTCACGTTAATCTCCACAGAAAATACTGGACTTTTTTTTCCAGGTAGTAATACAAACTGCGCTAAAACCGTGGGGCTCACAACAGGGAAAATCTGGAGGGACTGTACGGGATAAAATATACCCAAAATGGTAGAAATACCTTTTATGGCCTATAATTAAAAGAAAATTTGTTTGTTTCAGGAAAAGATCGATTTTTATTTCATCTCGTTAAGAAAAAAAAAATACTATTCTCACTCATGGCAAAGCCACTCGTGAATTTTTTTTTTATTCTTCACTCGATAAAATAGACATCGATCTTTCACTGAAACAAACAAATATCCTCTATATCATTTCTCTTTTTTTTTATCAGCGATGTATGTATCATTTTAACAAATATTGATAATGATAATGATTTACTTTACCTTCAGGAAAATTTAAATATCATAAACATTTTTTGATTTTATCTTAATGTTTTAACATGTCTGTTTTTTAGACCTGACAACTATGGCGAACTTCTAAATATCTGAAAAAAAATGAACTCAGAACGTGAATTAAACCACATGGAAAAAAAGAATAAGCATATTCTCTTTTGCAACTTATTTGTTCATGTGCTGAAATAAGAAAACTGTTTAAATATCACAAGGCTTTCATGAATGAATCTAGCATAAAATCAAACACAACAACACATAATTAAAAAATATATATATTATCCATACATCCAATTTTCAAAGTAACAATGTTCAAAACAATCCTTAACTCAGTTTAGTACATACGTAGGTCACTACTTATTAACAGAAAGCTAGGCATCAATGAACCCTTTCCCACATAAGAACATATGCTGCAGACGACTTCAAAAACATCCAGACAACACAAGTAGAAACGTTCAAAACGAAAATGTTATTATTTGAAAACAATGATGCAAAGTGAGATATCGATCTTTATTACAAACGTCGTCTGCTGCAGAGGTGTCAAAATGTGTACATGTGGGATGGGTTAATTAATACATGATACTTTCAAGTTCACCAGATAAATTCAATTACCTTCTCATATGTGGACTCTGTTTATTATGTTTATATATATGTAATCACTTATCTTTTGAAAACTATGTACAAAGTGAATAGGGAATGATGCAGAACAAAACTGACATGGTCAAATGTGCAGCCTTGTCTTGGTCAGTACACTTCCGAGCTCCAGCTTATGATTATGCAGACCATGGTATACAAATATTGTCTAACTAAGTTAACATTACTAAAAGGGTTATGTTACTACTTTTCATGAAATGTATTTACTGAGTGTCGATATTGACTGATATATTTTTATAAAAAAAAAATGAAAAAAAATAAAACATGTAAAAATAAGGAGGCAATGATTCAGAACAAAAAGTGCATGCACACATGTGCAAATCTTTCTCGGTCAGCACTTTCCCCAGATCTATAAAGTTGCCATTGGAAATATGTTGCCGTCAAGCACAATGCACACATGTTGCATATAACTGCAGCTTAAAGCAAGGGATAGTTACCCATTAACCTCACCATTTGTATATTTTGTGAATAAAGTTGACAATTTATGTTATGTATTATAATTAAGATATGTTCTGGAGTACTGTAGACAATGTAACAATACTGAATAGGCTGTAAAAATATGCTGCTGATACATATGCTGCTGATATATATGCTCTGAAACACTGTGTGGTGGATGAACAAGCTAATAACTAACTTTGTCTCATCTATCACTCTATGTTTCCAGAGATATAACTATAACGTCGATGCCTACCCGGCTGTAGCTTTTCCGGGGACTCATAACAGAAAATACAAAAATACACGGAAAATACACGGTTACCATGGAAAAACTATGGAAAAAAAAAAGGAATTTAATGTTAAAATGCGGAAATGCTGGGAATGTGTCCGAATACTCCGGGGTCCCGGAACTATTCCAGCATGGCCATGGAACCGTTCCGGGGTGTCCATGGAACTTTTCCGGGGTTTCAATGAAACTTTTCCGGGTTGTCCATGGAATATCTGGGTTTTCCACATAAATGTCCTGGAATTTCCATGGAAAGTGTCAGATTATCCCTGGAAAATTGTCCGAATACTACGGGGATTTTCCATGGAATTTGGTAAGTCTCCCCGGAAAAGCTACAGCCGGGTATGTTGAACAAACTACATTCAAAACAAACGAAAACATTCTTCCAACTCCAAAACATTCTTATTTAGCTAACGTTTGCTCTTTCTTTTTCATTTTATGTTTGATATCTAAAATGTAAAATGTTCTGTTTTATACAGCTGTTACATCTTAAACACACTTTTACTAATTTTTATAATCAGGAACGAGTAAATACACGTATTTGAAATAGCATTGAAATAAACTGAAGTACGAAGTACGAAGTTAATCACACACAAATTTGAAACATTGGACATACGAATTTCTTTTCAAATGTATCACAACTAAGTGTTTTTTAAAGAATCACAACCGTTATATGTTTGAGGTATTTACCTTTAGTTTATCCTAATAACAATTTGTCCTCCTTTGTGCAATCTGAATAACGAATACAAAATATATGAGGAATCGTCCTACATGGCCATGTTTACGTTTTGAACGAAACCACTAGCAATCACATTTCTATATGACACACATTCCTAAAATACCTTCAGCAAAGAGTCCTCTAATAAGTTTACGGTCTTTATGTTTGGATTTTATGGGCAATGCTTCTGCCACACACTGTACATACTATCAAGTTGTCTGCACAAGTTTTGCATAATCTCTGGTGTTGGCACGGGAGAAACAACACGTTGATGTAAGCTGTTTTACACTTCATACACAGCAGCTGTTCGATATCTGGAAATAAAAAGCACCCATATGTTTAACGTAGAACGCAACAAATGGGCTCCGCGCTTTCCGGACGAGGTTGGTATTAATTAACAGAATATAAGCTTGAATATTTCCGCAAGATATCTAACGACTTCATACGAAAATCGCAGAGATGTTTTAGGTATGTTTAATCATAATATAAAGTTAACAAAAATAAACGTATATCTGACTTATTCAGACAGTAACGTAAGCTTAATTAAGACATCAGAACTCAATAATGAGTATACGCTAACTATAAGTAGCGAACAGGCTACCGGTTATTTGATGTAGTTACAAATATTTCCCATTTGGCGTGAGATAATAAACAAAAACATTTTTAAAATCTGTTTTTATATAAACACTTTGTTTAGCGCATCTGAACTAGTTATGCAATAGACCGTAACTTAGAAAGAAATCAATTTTCAACTCGGGTTGATTAACTCGATTGTGATTTTTTCTTCACATTTATAAGACGATAAATTATAGCTTGCACATTAAGGATTACAAAAATGCCAAATCTCTGAAACTGCGGTGTCTGATATTTGAACGGTATGTTTAGTAAAAATAGTTCGCTACAATTCATCTATACCCTGTACTTTAAATCTCTCGCAAACGCGCCCATCACAACATTGTTGAAAGCAATTTGTTTGTATTTTGATTTTCTATTATATTTGTGTATAGCTTAAATTATTTGCTGCATTGACTTTTGTAGATCGTTGAGAAAATATGAACCAAATCGTGATTTGAACTCGCGGTACTTATTTTGGGATTCCTGGACAGTATGGATTGAGATGCATTGTTCGCCGATATCATCAAAATATGAAAGGCCGTCATAGAGTCATGTCACGTGAAGAGCCGACCTGCAGATGTATTCAAACAAAAAGAAATTTAAATCATTTTACAATCATAGCCCGTTGTTATTTCATTTGATCATTAACATTCTCCAACGGTGGCAAGGAGGCTTTTAGAGCAAGTCTACGAACAGAAAAGATCTTGCTAACCACATACTGATATTTGTCTTTACTGTTTGCACTGTCCGGAAAGTCGGTTTTCATGTCACATGTCACATGACCTATCAGCGATTCTTAAACGAAGACCGACCATAGTTTTTTTAACGATTATAGGTAAAGACAAGTTTGCATATCTATACAATGTGAACTGTATGTCAGTGGCTTTATAAAAATCTTCCTTCATTTTATTGAACAGTGTAGACTCAGATCAGATTACGCACATACATAAGGTGATCTAGATATACGCTAGTCTGTTGTTGATTTTCGTGTAGCACCGTTCACGTGTATTGTGTTTGCCCTTAATACATTGACGCTGTTGAATGTTTACCTTCTGGTCTGTTTATTTGCGTCTCAACTTCACTACGATTTTCTTGGATTGTGTCAATAACTGTGCCAATGGAGATGTGTGCCTTATCTAAAAAAAGTATTTAAAAGTATACATACATGTATCTTACACAAAACTAACACATAATTATTTAGAGAGACAAGCTCATTGTTATGCAATTGCGTTGGTCAAAATCCCATTTTTTTGAAAATCAATGTGTTCGGTTACTGTTATATTTTAAGCAAAGTATAAATGTTTGCCTTACTGTGATCTAAAAGACGGCGTTGCTGATCTTTCATGTTACATTTGATTGTCAACGTGTAGCGGCTATAACAGTATACATGTTATCTTACTCGCACTAAGAACAGGTGTACAAGAACTGTCGGTATAAACTAAGAAAATGTACAGCAACTTCAGAAAATGATATGTACAGACTATAACAGTATACATACTTTCTTACTTCTGCTAAGATCCAGTGAACCAGTGAACCAAAGCTTACAGTTTAAACTCTATCTTATTTTTACTGTAACGGGACTGGGGTAACTTTTATAGACTTGCTCTAGAAGCCGGCTTTTATAGCGACGTTAGTAGAGTGGTTGGCTTTTTCACGGTATAGATGATTTTCTTCCTTCTGCTAAGATCCGATGAACCACAGTTGGCAGTATAAACACATTCTTATTTCTACTACGAAACTGTTAGACATCTCAGTCAGATTTTAAACCGGTTATAGCCGTATAAAAGATATATTGCTTTTAAAAACAAACAGTGTACCAGGGCTGACATAATGTAAAGCATACAGTGTTAGTCCTTCTGTACCGTCTGTACATAAAACGAAGATAAAGTTACTAGTAAGATAACATTTACAATGCTTTAGTCGGTATAACATCTGCTTGAGTTGTCTAAGTTTAAACTGTCAGGCCTTGACAAAATAAATCAATTTATGAGCAGTGTTTACTTGATGTGATGTGCTAATACGAATTGCAGTTGTTGGTCGTTTTATCAACTTCAATAATCTAAGTATGATGTATTAATTAAACATCTCCCATATGTAGACACATGTTAACGTCTCTGCAGTGGACGACGTTTGAAAGCATTGTGACAAACGGGTAAACTTTGTCATAATGAGCGATTTCTCTTTTTGCATCAATGTTTTCAAATGATTTGAATAATAACATTTTCGTTCATGATTTTTCTACTTTTGTTGCCTAGATGTTTGAAAAGTCGTCTGCAGCATAATTGCTGTACGTGGAGAATCTTTGACTAGAACTTTTCCGGCTACATTGATGCATTGCATCAACTTTCTCTTATCATTCTTCATATTAAATTTACCTGGAGACGGTATATGCGATCCAGCAGTTTAAATTCTAACTTCCTCTTAATAAAATACTAGTGATATTGAATACATTATGATACTATCTATTGTTTTCATGATTTTATTAGATGGTGGTATATCAGACTTAACAGCATAAATGTTATCTTACTTTTACTAAGCGCCTGTATTACTTGGATATTTCTGGAACGAGTGTGTGCTTTTGTTGGAGCGGGATCGATGAACTTTGGCTGAAATAGTTAATGGTTTTACATTAATACAAGATTTCTCGAAGAAATTCCCAACTCTCCTGCCAATAAATTAGTAATGGACGTTGTGAGAAACAGAAGACGGAATTGTGATCCCTGAATATCACAGTTGTCAAGGCAAGTCACAGAAATGCTAAAAGTAGCATGGCTTATTAAAATGAATGATATCACATACTGAATGAGATACTCATATTATATTTTATCTAATGGTTTACCAAATTTAATTACCGAGCGGTATTAGTAAACGAAGATATTTGAAACCTCACGCCACATATCTGGTGTCATCGCGGTCATAAGGAGTGTTCAACGTTTACACAATTTTACTTTTTGGTTTACTATTAATTTAACGTGAATTTGTAAGCGTTGTAAATAAGTATTTTACTCACAAGCGACAACTATTTAAAGACTGTCGCATAAATTTATCAATGGTATCAATTTTGTATCATTGAGAAAAGAGACATGAACTTCCTCCTGTTCTCAAAATACTATTAACTAGTAGAACAACCTTGAAGTACCATATCAGCTAAACAGTTGATTTACATTTAAAAATCTAGGTGAACTGGTGCCGCGATGTAGCTTAAATATCGTTGAAAACAACGTTAATCTATGAATTTTCTTAAAATGAATTACCTTTATGTTGAAGTGGTCCCGCGATGTAGCTTAAAAATCGACGAAAACGGCGTTAAACAATCAATTAACTTAAATAAATTACCTTTATCTCCATGAGTCTGGTTGATCGAAGAAGCTGTATTAAAAATTCACACTTTTCTCCCGAATAATCGAATACTGCAGCGAACAAGATGTACAAGAATGAGAAATGAACATATGAATGAATAAAGTACGACTTAGAGAATGTGAAAAACCATTTTGTCATCGCCTGATAGGAATTAGTTCCTACTTTATAGATCACATGTTACTGACCTACTTCCTAAGCCAGGTACAGTATGTATTATAGAACTCTTAAACACAGAAAGAAAAAAATATTTATGTAATCTTGCGTCATTTTGCCTCAATGTATGTATATTGTATAGAAAATAAAAGGAAAAATATCTCAAAGTATACAATAAATAATAGTACGATATAGTTAAGATATGATAAAGCAGCACTCTACAACAAAAAACCGTAAGGCAAATGCGACCAGTGTAGATTCAGATCAGCAAGCCCATCCGCGCAGTGTGATCTGATTCTGCTTTGTTCACCAATTAGTCTTAAAGGGTTTCAATCAACTACTGTAGATCAATATCAATTTGGATCCTTACCATGGATATGCAGGCAAGTCTATTTCCATAATGTGTAATAATTACGGTAAGGTTGGTACTCGCAGATCGCCGCTCAACTATATAGTGCCATTATGTTGATAGTCTTCGTGACATCTCTACGTATTGTGTCTACCGCCTCAGCAAGTTGACGTCTCGGGGTCACTTCTAGGTCGTAGGTCTGCCTGTTAGTCTGTCACATCGTTACCTCATTTGTTATAGGTATTGGTTATTTACCGGAGTGAACATTCCTAAAATTGATTGATTGATTGGTTGGTTATTTAGGGTTTAACAACTTTTACAAGGTCGTTTTAGTCATACTTAAGCATGCTCCGGGAAAACAAACATAAGCGTGTATTATAAAATGTGTATATACAGAAGTGCATGTGGATTCATGCAATCTGATATTGATAAACAATAGGCTATTAATTTGTCTGTGACAAAATGGTGAACAGTGCAGATACAGATCAACATGTGTGGATGCAAATTTTGATCTGGATCAACACTGAAATATCGATTATATCTGTATTAATTAAATCATATTGCGTTCCACGAGAAAACCAACATTATGGACTCTGCGTAACATATTGACCCAGATCAGCTTGCGAAATCTGCGCAGGCTAATCCGGGCCGACACATTCCGACTCAGAGGGATAGAATAATAACTCCTGAAACGGATAATCCAAAATGTCTTTGCGGATTAGCCTGCGCGGCATCCTTAGGTTGATCCGGGTCGATACTGTACACAGAGTCCACAATGTTGGTTTTCTCGTGGAACAGCTCATATGAATGTGTGTATATATCAGGGAATATATTAACACATTTTAATTTTTGATATACTTTCCGAATAATTATTATATCAACTGTAAACTTTAATCACTGACTAAATACAATAAACTATATATATATATTGGTCATAATACACCAAATAAATTTATTTCTTCGTTTCCATGTAAATCAACCCTCAATTATCACTCTTTCTACGCGTTTCTCGGGTAGAATACCCTATATTATTGAAAGGAGCTAATACTAAGCTTTGACAAAATCCACTGATAAAAGGGGGGCATGTAAAATGGTTACCGTCAATTTAGACTGGGACGAAACTGGTTTTCACATACTCTTCTTTCACTTCCTAACAAGGTCAAACTACTAATATTGATCAAATCAATCACTTCCAGTGCATCCTATACACATTTACAATGAATTTGAACTCGATGTCAAATATTCAATGCATTTTGGTGAAATTTCTTCGCATACAAAGGTGTTTTTTATATATGTATAAGCAAAGGTCGACGTCGTTAGATACTATAAGGTGGTATGTACCCCTATTGAAAAACGACCCATTGAGTCGCCTGGTTTTACGTTTTCGTTTATAGTTTGCGATTTGTCTATTTGTGACCAGTCATATGAGTACAGTGACTCCCATTCAAAATCAGCAAAATCAGCATAACCGCATATCAGTAAACATATTTGCAAACTATTATCAGATAACATATATTACTTTATCGCCCAACTTTCATGAATGGTTTCTATTTTTAGTTTCTAACATTATCCTTTAATGCGGGAGTGGGGTAGGCATTTTCAGTTTCCCTTTCATTGTAATTCGAATTGCTGAAGTGATTTCTTCTAACATCCAACATCGGGGTAGTGTAGTGGTAGAGCTCGGGTGAGTCACGGGTTCTGTCCCCGGCCGGGTCATACTAAAGACTTAAAAACAGTGATAGTAGATAGATAGATAGATAAAAACAGTGATAGTAGATAGATAGATAGATAAAAACAGTGATAGTAGATAGATAGATAGATAAAAACAGTGATAGTAGATAGATAGATAGATAAAAACAGTGATAGTAGATAGATAGATAGATAAAAACAGTGATAGTAGATAGATAGATAGATAAAAACAGTGATAGTAGATAGATAGATAGATAAAAACAGTGATAGTAGATAGATAGATAGATAAAAACAGTGATAGTAGATAGATAGATAGATAAAAACAGTGATAGTAGATAGATAGATAGATAAAAACAGTGATAGTAGATAGATAGATAAAAACAGTGATAGTAGATAGATAGATAAAAACAGTGATAGTAGATAGATAGATAGATAAAAACAGTGATAGTAGATAGATAGATAAAAACAGTGATAGTAGATAGATAGATAGATAAAAACAGTGATAGTAGATAGATAGATAGATAAAAACAGTGATAGTAATGGATTTTCCTCCTTGGCACTCGATGATGTAGGATAAGTGGCGTAAACCACCATACAAGCAAATAATCTATCTGGTCTTGCCATTGTCTGATGGAAAGAATACAACACTCAGTATCACAGGCTACAAATATTGTAGGATAAGCATCAAAACTGACTCGCTTCGGTTAGGATTAATAAACAAATAGAACTGGTATCTTTCCAAGAAACAGCATAATAAAACAGAACAACTGTTGAAAGAGGCGTAATCCACCATACAAGCAAATCATCTATCTGGTCTTGTCATTGTCTGATTGAAAGAGTTCTACACTCAGTCTCACAAGCTATAAATATTGTCACTCTTTTAAAGTCATGAGAAAATAACAATACAGTATTAAATTATTCATTTTCTATTGTACATTGGCATTTCCTGTTGCAACTTTGGAACTCATTGCATATTTAAGTTTTGTTTTACCATAATTATAATCAAAATGAAAGTCAGTTCCACTTACACGGTAGAACGTTTTCAGAAAATGAATATTGGAAACCCTACCATTATTCTTTATCCGATAATGATCAATGGTAGTTGAGGATTGACTAGTTGTGACCGCATATTCACCTTTGGGATACCACGGAGGTTGTATAATGTAATGATCCCCTTGGTTGATCAAAATCAAATTCAATTTTCGAAATCGAATAACCGTTAGTCTTGTTTTGAACGCAGTGAACGTTCTTGAGCACAGAACATTTTCACAGAAGACAATTGATTTCGGTGCAGCGGTTTTGAAATCGAAAGATACTTTCGGAATAGTTCCCTGTGCAGAATACTGCACGGAAGTATTTACTTGAATTGACTTTCCTTGGAACTATATTTGTGCGCTAGGTTCTACGATACCGTCTAAGAAATGTATATATGTTCGTGGTTATAGGAAGGGCAGATTACGATTAGCTAAAACAAGAATAGATTCAGATCAATGGCCGGTTTGATTGCAGTTTACACAAGGTAACATAGGTCTTAGAATTATATAATTTAAATGAATTGAAAATCGTAACCTTCTGTTGTCGTAAATTCTACACATATATTGAAGGGTGGATTTCGCGTGGCATATGTGATGCCATACGTAATAACCCTTTCCAACATACAAAATATCTGCAGCAGATGACTTTGAAATAATAAGGGCAAAAATATGGGGAAATCTATAAAAGAAAGTTTGAATATTGAATAGAGTTGAAAATATTTTAGAAAAAAATAGAAATTGCTCGTCTGCTGCAGAAGCGTCAGAAAGTGTCTGTAATGAGGGAAAGGGTTATTACGTATCGCAACACCTATGTCACGCGAAAACCACCCTTCGATATATTTGTAAGATTGTACGACAACTACGCTAAAATTGTATATACTCGGGTATAGGTAAAATTACACCAAATACATCAAAGTCCCTAAAACAATTATTTGTTTGCATCGAAATGAATGAATACCATCACCAGAATGCATTGAGTATATATGACATTGAGTTAAAATTCATTGTAAATGTGTCTAGGATGCACTGGAAATGATTGATTTGATCACTTTTAGTATTTTAACCTTGTTTGATTGTATTTAACAGACGTTTTTTTAAACCTTCTATGACTAATTGAAGAACAGTGGAGAGACATATCAGACTGCGCGGATGCATGGGTCGATCTGGTTTAACACAGGTAGTAAATGCGTAATGGATGTTTTTTTACATATTCTGTAATTGACCATAGCTGTTCATCAGAGGATTCAATGGTGTTTGTACGACTAGAGTATATGACGAATAGGGTGGATCCTGATCAGACTACAAGGAGACGCATATATCTATATTGTAGAGCTATGAGATGAGTGTTCTATGATCTTTTCTGCTATAATGCTGTCTGTTCCAAATATACATTGTTTGTGGTAAACAACTTGTGTAAGTGTTTAATATGACCGATCGGAGACTGCGTAGATAGGCGATGTCATATTTACATTTAGTCGGCAGATTATTGACCGTAACCTTTTCCGATATTTGACGGATTATTTTAACAGCCATGCGAGTTGTTGAAACCTCGTATTTAAAATGTGTTTAATGTTAACTGTGACAATAAGAGACTGAACTATACATTGATTGGCTTAAAAATCAATTTAAAACCAGTACTCAATCCGTTTGTGTGGACAAATCTAAAAAATGCAGAACCCGCTCATCACAGAATTCAAACCCGAGACCTTTTGTGCGAGAGGCCGAGAGTCTACCACTGCACCACTGTCTTCAATCGTTAGTAAGTTTGGAAACATTCAGTTTTCGGAAAAGTCTACCGTCACTGTTGTGGGTATACATATGGAAGACACGTTACAAAACGTTTACCTTTAAGAATGATCATAAACTCTTGCTGTACGTAAATGAAAAAGTTACATAACAAGAAGAAACATATTCTGGATATCTTGCTACAATGCATAATCAGATTCTGTCAGAACTGCTGTATAAAAGAGGAATCAATTGGTAGGTTGTTCGTGAACCGTTTCTCGTGGTAGAAAATAGACTGACGATAGAACTTCAACATTTGTCGTTCATCGTGGATGCAAATTAGTGTAAATCCACTTGTGGAAACATAGATATGCTTCTCAATATAGGACAGAACTCGCTTTAAATTGAGTTTCAACAATATTACCTATGAAATGATCATGAGGGAATAGACAGGTGTATATATGCTGCATTTTCAACGAAGAAAGACAATTCATGAAGTAAGACTGAACATTCAGATTCCGTATAACGATAATCTTTTCGATTTATATTTGCATTTTTAATGTGTTGACATTTAATTAAAACAATAATAACTTAATTTCCGCTTTTTATTTGTGTTTGCTTTTTTAATGTGTTGACATTTAATTAAAACAATAATAACTTAATTTCCGCTTTTTATTTGTGTTTGTTTATTAAACCATTGCTTTGACGGCTACACTATCCTACTATCCTAGAAAAGTAGTTCCGGCGAATACGTTATTTTTAAAAATAAGTCGACACGTTATCTTGCAATGAACGAATTATGGGATATATAACACTGGTATGATAAACTTTGTGTTTACATGTCTCCTGGTATGATAAACTTTTTGTTTACATGTCTACTGGTATGATAAACATTTTGTTTACGATACATGTCTACTTATTTTTAGAAATGACGTAATCGCCGGAACACCTTGTATTATATTGTATTGAAAAGGTCCCATACAATTGCGTCATTGTGCGATCTAATTAACCACTGTGTGGTCATCGCTTTTATGTTGAAAAACTCTATATAAATTGCATCATATTCATATATATCCGTTTATATCAATATTAGGCCTACTGTGTCTCGATGCCCATGATTCTTGCAAAAATATAATGTCATGATTATACGCGAAATTCACCTTAGCTCTTTTTTTGGCAGTCTCAGATCACACTGCGCGGATATCAAGAGTTATCTCAATCTTCACTACGCAAATGCTCTATGATTACTTTTCATGTGACAACAAATATTTACGTAATTAACGGAAATACAATTTATGTTGTGCTAACTCTTTTCCACACACATACGCGTTTAGACTCATCTACAGATATATGGACTCGAACAGGTGATAAGTGGAATAAATTGTTAAACTCGAACCAATATGATTATGTTATGTAAACTTATTGAATATATATGAACATATTGTGACAAAAGTATGAATTGCTCATCATTTTAAAAACTGTGTTCATATACCGTCATCTGTAGCTACGTCAAAATGCGTTTGGTTGTTGGAAAGGGTTCAACTAATACAGAGACATATAAATACATATTTCAATGTCTCTAACTAATACTGTTACTGTTTAATATTTCAGTACATCAGTTTGATAGTTTACATTTTCTTTCAAGCCCACGTCTTTTATGCACCTGCAACAGATCAGTGTAGTTGAATGAAAAATATTCAGACAAAAACATTACGTCATTATGGGTACTTTCTCCTATTGTCACACATATTTCAAGGCTATTCAATATTCCTACTTTGTGTTGGTTCTGCTATAGAAATTTGAGCCGTTCCACGAGAAACCTATATTATGGACTATGCGTAATATATCGAACCAGATCAGCCTGCGTACTCCACGCAGGCTAATCCGGGCCGACATATTCCGTCTCAGGGGGATAAAGTTATAGAAAATTCGCAGGAGGCGAATAGTGTCTGCCCGTGTTCGCCTGCACGGCATGCTTAGGCTGATCCGGGTCAATACTTTACGCAGAGTCCACAATGTTTGTCTTGTCGTTATTCGGCTCATTATATATTTTCAATACATTTTCTCGAATGTTTTAACAGGGCTGAAAGAAGGGGGAGATTGCAGGGTGAACGATCCGAAGAATGCTTCAGATGCGAAGCGATAAATGTACGAATGCATTTGGAGTTCGGTTAACACGGTATTACATAAAATCACATAAAATCGATACAATACAATCTACTTGAATTGTAATCAAAAGCCTCCGAGTTTAATTACCGAATACATTTTACAAGAACATGGCAATTTGATGTTAGCAAAAGTTGTCTGCTGCAGTATGTATCGGAAAGGGTTACCTTAATGAAAAGGAACAATTAAATTGTGTATCAAGGTCAATCGTAAGTTTATTAATAGATCCAGGAAAAACCCCGTTGTGTTTACCAACAGTTAAATTGTGTATCAAGATTAATCATAAGTTTATTAATAGATCTAGGAAACCCTCGAGTTGTTGACAAAATAATATGTTGATATAACCGCATTTTTCTCGATCAATGCACAATGTTGTTGATAGTTCATGTTTTGATGTTTATCAAGTGTGTGTTAAATTCTTTGTTAAAGATCGCTATATAAAGGATCTGTATATAAGTATTGTATCGTTTTCGTTTAACCAGTCAATAATACCAGACATATAAATTTACTCTGATAATATATAGTAAACAATCAAGTTTAAGGCGGTGGTGCATCTCATTCCCATGCAATACAGGATATCTATAAACTGGAATTAACCTAAATCAGGTACATTTCAAAGATATTTCGATCCAATGAACGTCAATACTTATGTTGCCGCTTAAACAGTATAGCTTTGTATGTCCCTTTCCCACAATCAACAAATATGCAGCAAACGATTTTGAAATCATCTGAATATAAAAGTTTAGCTTTAGAATAGAGTTGAAAATATTTTGGCAAAAGGAGAAATTGCTCATAATGAGCAATTTCTCCTTTTGTCACAATGTTTTCATTAGTTGTCAGCTGCAGAATGTCTGTAGAGATGTGGGAAAGAGATATAAGCCGTGTCATTGGATGCATTAGTGTTGTATGCAGCAGCCTTTGATTTTGGTTTACCCTCTCGCCGTGCAGAATTAACTAATGCTGTATGTTCAACTGAGCTACGATTTAATTACAACACATAGTTTCAAGAACTGCGCTAATTACAATGCATAGTTCCAAGAACTGCGCTAATTACAATGCATAGTTCCAAGAACTGCGCTAATTACAATGCATAGTTCCACGACCTGCTTTATTTACAATGCATAGTTCCAAGACCTGCGCTAATTACAATGCATAGTTCCACGAACTTCGTTAATTATAATGCATAGTTCCATGAACTGCGTTAATTACAATGCATAGTTCCACGAACTGCGTTAATAACAATGCATAGTTCTACGAACTGCGTTAATTATAATGCATAGTTCCACGAACTGCATTAATAACAATGCATAGTTCCACGAACTGCTTTAATTACAATGCATAGTTCCACGAACTTCGTTAATTATAATGCATAGTTCCATGAACTGCGTTAATTACAATGCATAGGTCCACGAACTGCGTTAATTACCATGCATAGTTCCACGAACTTTGTTTATTATAATGCATAGTTCCATGAACTGCGTTAATTACAATGCATAGTTCCACGAACTGCGTTAATTACAATGCATAGTTCCACGAACTGCTTTAATTACAATGCATTGTTCCATGAACTGCGTCAATAACAATACGTAGTTCCACGAACTTCGTTAATCACAATACATAGTTCCGTGTACTGCGTTAATTACAATACGTAGTTCCACGAACTGCGTTAATTATAATCCATAGTTCCAAGAATTGCATTAATTATCTCCACTTTCGCCCATTTCGACAGGCAAATATGATACGCATTAATGGGGTCGGGAACGTAGACAATGTATACCTCCCTTAGCTCAGCCGGTAGCGTCGTGGGCGGTCAATCCAAGGGTTGTGAGTTCGAACCCCAGCTCGGACAACATTCTTTCCGACGTTTGATACAAGTCAATGCGACAAGCGCCATTTGTGTTCCACCAATGGGCTATAGTCTATGTGGAAAAGAAGCCAGTTGCTTAAAAAAGATATTGTGTGAAATACTGGTTTTAGGAAACTATGAAACACACGTCCCTTAAAGAGAATATTTAAAAATATCGAGGTTAAACATACGTTTCAGGTAAAACAACGAGTTTTGCAACCATATTTTTGTTGAAAATCTTGTTTTATCTGATTGTATCAGCTTCTTGATTTAATTATTGTTGTACAAGAAGTTGTTAAATTATATTTTGTTTGGTTTTTGGCCTTGGGCCTTAGCCCCTTGTCATAGTAGTTACACCATTGTTTCGGAGTTGGCAGCCTGCCAATGGCTGTTAACACCCAACTACGCATATAAGGGTGAGACTGCGCGAGTAAAATAGTTCATCATGGATCAACAAAACTGCCTTTAAAAGGGTAAGATCTCGTAAAAAAATATCATTATAATGTTGTTGGAAAATCAGTGAAAATCTTACAACGTGAGTACTCCAATATAAGTTTAACAAATGCTTTTTATGCGACGGGTGTCAAATGTGGAAGCTTCTTAACATTCTCGAAGTGGAACGAAAAAGTACAAATAAGTCGCTTAACAAATGCATAGGCGGATTTACCGGGGGGGAGGGGGCGACGAAAAATGAATGGTAAACAAAGACGCATTGTGACAAATGCAGTGGTGGATTTAGCGGGGGCTTCTGCTGCAGATTTATTTTGTTTTTAAAAGCATATTTATGAATTAAAAATGTGGCCTACCTAGTATCACTTAAGCCCAAGTCAAAATTATCTTGCGATAGGTTTGCGAGTAGTTTGAGGTGGATTTGTAGGCATTTTGGACGGAACCCTTACTTTAAACTCAACCTTATCGCAAACTGATCGCACATTAATCGGTTGATGCCTGGCCAAAGTCCGGCAGGGCATCACACTTATCGGGCGAGCGCCGGGCCATATTCGCCGCTCAGAGCCTTGCCGGAAATGGGGCAGACATTGACCGGGGACTGGCCAGCATCTGGCACACCACACACTGTTGCTCGCAAGTTATAAAAGCCGGCTCATGGCAACATTCATCAGATTATCCAGTCGCGCTATCCACAGAAGGTAACAATTTAACACACAGTTTATCACAAAAGTGTCAGAGTAACAATACTACAAGATGCCCTAGAAAAGAAGGTAAGACTGAAGGAGAAGAAGACGGCAGTACCCACAAGAGAGGGAGAGCTGCAGTGAAGTGAATGAGACCATGCCTCTCCTCTTCAGCCACCAATGCACCACTAACTAACTTGTAGCGGTATCGTGCAAACACCAACCTCTTTCTCAACAGTGCGACCAGATCGCGCTGTGCAGGTTCCCGCAAGCGCTGTGCAGGTATCAACGGCATTCTCTTAAGAATGTTTGTCTTAATGATATCTAACTCACGTTCCCTGTTGGTGGGTGAACAATCCAACGCTTGGTGAATTCTGCTTCACAATGATAGTGTTATGTTTATACAAGCATTATGTCTACATGTAATTATGTAATGTTTATAACAACATTATGTCTACATGTGACAGGGTTATGTTTATAATAACATTATGTCTACCTGTGACAGTGTTATGTTTATAATAACATTATGTCTACATGTGATAATGTTATGCATAAATAGCATAATGTCTACAAATGAGTATGTTATGTATTCATGTAATTATGTTATGTTTTTGATAACACTTTGTTTCCATCTAATTATGTTATATTTATAATAGCATGATGTCTACATGTAATTATGTTATGCATAAATAGCATAATGTCTACAAATGAGTATGTTATGTATTCATGTAATTATGTTATGTTTATAATAGCATTATGTCTACATAACATTATGTATACATGTGATTATGTCGTTTTTTTTATATAACAGTATGGCTATATGTGAATATGTTATGTTTATAATACCAATATGGCTACATGTGAATATGCTATGTTATAAATACCAGTACGTCTACATGTGATAATGTTATGTTTATACTACCATTATGTCTACATGTGCTTATTTTATGTTTATAATACCATTACGACAATGTCAATATTTTATTGACGTAAACAACATAGTTTCTAGTCTAACAACACATCATAGTAATATTGTTGCAATGTTTTCAAATGTCGTCTGCTGCCAATGCATACCTGTGAATGTACGTGTGCATGTGGAATTCTGTTAACACATTATTAACATAAAATGAATACAATAAAATATACTTTATTTGTAATCAAATGCATCCGACTCATCTACAAGAGCACGTCGGAAAGGTTAAATAAAAGATTAGTCGTTAGTCATATGTTTATTAATAGATCCAGCGTAATGGAAAACCCGATATTTGTTTGTAAACATTAACCGGATTTTACTGCGTCAGTGTACTTTTATTACGCGGGTGCATCAGCACTAGTGTATATATTGGTTGTGATAAAAACTATCACTGGTGCAATGGGCTTGCGCATGTGCCGTGTTAATCGTCTTGATCGCGTATGCGCCGTATTTTAACATCAGCTCTCGGATATTGCTGTAGCAGTTCTTCACTAGACTGGTTTTCGTTCCAGTTTTCAAAAGAAGTTAAAGATTAGTGAACCAGGCTTTTTATATGCAAGTAGTTTTTTAGCTCACCTAAGCACGAAGTGAGAGGTTAGCTTTTGTGATCACTCACCGTCCGGCGTCCGGCGTCGTCGTCGTCGTCGTCATCGTCGTCGTCGTCATCGTCGTCGTCTTCGTCCTGCGTCGTCTGTACGTCCTACAAACGACTTCTCCTACTAGAACAATGGACTAATTTCAAAGTAACTTCACACAGGGATGTTCCTTAGGTGGTCTTCTTTAAATGTTGTTCAAAGAATTTAATTCCAAGTAGAACTGTGGTTGCTGCGGCATCAGAATAGCGGAACATTGCCAAAACTTTAAAAATCTTCATGTCCAAAAGTACTGGCTTGATTTGAAAATAATTTTGCACAAATGTTCCTTGGGGCACCCTCTAACAAGATTGTTCAAATTTGCGGAGCTTGCTTTTCTTATATGTGCATTGTAAAATCTTTAAAAATCTTCTTGTAAAAAAGTGCTGGCCTTATTTAAAGATAACTTGGCACAAATGTTCCCTGGGGACCTTCTACCAAGATTATTCAAATTAATCTGATCCATTGAAAAGCATGGCCGCCCGGGGCTGGGATTGTTTTCCTTATATGTGCATTACAAAATCTTTAAAAATCTTCATGTCCAAAAGTACTGGCCCGATTTGAATATAATTTAGCTCAAATGTTCCTTTGGGGACCATCTACCAAGATTGTTCAAATTAATCCGATCCATTGAAAAACATGGTCGCCAGGGACGGGGCTTTTTTTTTCTTATATGTGCATTGTAAAATCTTTAAAAATCTTCTTGTCCAAAAGCACCAGCCTGATATCAAAATTATTTCGCACAAATGTTCCTTGGGTGACCTTCTACCAAGGTTATTCAAATAAATCCGATTCGTTGAAAAACATGGCCACAAAGGGGGTTGCTTGTTTTCCTTAAATGTATAGAGTAATTACTTTGAAACTATTGAAGTTCTATTAAATAAGGTGAGCGATATAGGGCCATCATGGCCCTCTTGTTTATAATTAAAATGCTAATTAAAACCATAGTGTTTTAATAACACCCACTGCTGCCACCATTTGTAACGTGTACCGGCGTTAAGCCATCTTGGGTCACCCATCCAGGCACTAACCGCGATGAACGTTGCTTAACTTTACACGAAGGTCAACCGCTCTACCAACGTCGCTATAAAAGCTGGCTTCAACAATAAGGCTGTAGAAGTGATAGTTATACATATACCTATACCCCGTTCCCGTTACATTAGGAA
Organism: Serripes groenlandicus; assembly: GCA_031761405.1. NCBI lineage: Eukaryota > Metazoa > Mollusca > Bivalvia > Cardiida > Cardiidae > Serripes > Serripes groenlandicus. The sequence goes on from JASEVX010000012.1 coordinate 29,975,108, forward strand.
AATGGGAACATTTTATAAATGCGAAGTAATTGTACTAAATTTTGCGATTTTAAGAATATATTAAGGGGAAAAGGAAGCGCATGCGCAGACAAATGTTTACAATAATTTGGGGAGATCGAGGTCAACACGTTGGGAAAAGGTATTTTTGTTTTCGTTTTACGTATTTATTCGCTTTTTCCGAACCAAACAGTATTTCTTAAGTCAGAACATGCTGATTCCCGCGCCAATTGCTGTATCTTACTGCAGCTCTTGATAGTGTTGTTGATGCACAATCTTCAAGTTGTTTATGTTGTGTTTTTTAGTGCCTTATTGATTTATTGTTTAAAGTATAAACAGAACTCGCACATATATAGTAAACACTCACGTTCAGACGGTGCATCAAGGATAACCCTGAACTACAGGATATCTTAAAACTGGAGTTAAACTATATCAGGTACAATAATATTTTGATTCATTGAACGTGATGCAACATGTTGCCGATCTTTGTACAAAGATATTTCGATCTAGGTGTTAGTTTGATTCTTTGAATGAAATAAAACATGCTTCCGCTATATGTCTTTCGATCCTTTAAACGCGAGGAAAACATGTTGATACTCTATGTACAAAGAACGTTCGAATCTTTGAATGCGAGATAAAACATGTTGATGCTCTATGTACAAAGAACGTTCGAATCTTTGAATGCAATACAACATGTTGATGCTCTATGTACAAAGAACGCTCGAATCTTTGAATGCAATGAAACATGTTGATGCTCTATATAAAAAGATATTTCGATCCTTTGAATACGAGGAAAACATGTTGATGCTTTATGTACAAAGAACGTTCGAATCTTTGAATGCAATACAACATGTTGATGCTCTATATACAAAGATCTTTCGATCCTTTGAATGCGAGGAAAACATAAGAACGTTCAATTCTTTTAATGCAATGCAATGCAACATGTTGCAGCTTTATGTTCACATATGGTTTGATCATTTGAATGCAATGCAACATGTTGTCGCTCTATGAACATAGCTCGTTCGATCGTTTGAATGAGAGGAAAACATGTTGATGCTCTATGTACAAACAACGTTTAAATCTTTGAATGCAATAAAACATGTTGATGATCTATGTACAAAAATCGTTTGATCATTTGAATGCAATAAAACATGTTGATGCTCTATGTACACAGATCTTTCGATCCTTTGAATGCGAGGAAAACATAAGAACGTTCGATCCTTTTAACTCAATGCAACATGTTGCAGCTCTATGTACAAATATCGTTTGATCATTTGAATGCAATGAAACATGTTGTTGCTCTATGTACAAATATCGTTTGATCATTTGAATGCAATGAAACATGTTGTCGCTCTATACAAAGCTCGTTCGATCATTTGAACACGAAGATGTGCATAGCTCTATTCATATATACTAAATTGAGATACTGGTACGCCATTAAGTTGTTGGCATTCTTTGCCATTTGTCGTATCTATTTGTTCACTACAATATATATTTCGCAAGACTACATATATTACCTCTCTTGTAAGCCATTTGGCAGGCAATTATGATACTCATTAATAAAGTAATTTTAAACAATAAGTTGACAAATCGGAAACACATAAATAATTGATATTATTGGTCGGGGATCGAGCCGCTGTAATATAACTTAAAGCAGACTTTACTCTTTGTGAATATGTTGTACGAATATCTGGGCTATTTAGGCAGCCTTTCCCAACAATATATCTCTTATTATTTAACTAAACCCCATGATGTAGGTAATCAAAAGAATCGTCTCATTAAGACGATTCTTTTTAGTACCCACAACATAGGGTTATCGGATAAAATAAGTATTTTAGAACAAGAAAAACGCTCCTTATCTAGAGCCCCGAGTAAGGACAGTTCTAAAAATAAACCCACGCAACACACATTAACATTATTATCAATGTTATTAATAATAGTAATACTAATGTGTGTACTACTATTACTACACATTCTACTACTACTACTAATAATAAACATAATGATAATGATAATAACTAATACAATTAAGGAATGACTTGCGGAATATATTTTTTTTAAATGACAAAATTAAATAAAAATCACTTACTGTTGGTGATAAAGTCACACTATGACGACTTACTGACACACAGAGACATCTGAACACATACTTATATATGTATGTTAACTCCTTAACAACTGTAGCTTAGAGACGACATACATACGGACACAGGGTTCAAACTTTCGTCATCTTACGTCTGCATAATTATGTGACAGAGCTTTATTTTTATATTATTTATTTTTAATATGTTTTATAACTAAACAACCATACAAGCAGTACACACCACACCTACTCTATATTGCTGTTTTATTTTGTTTAAATGATCACGAAACTCGTTCGTTGTTTGTATTGCATTACAAGATGTAGGTATATGGATACGTAATGAACTATGTGTTTGTCCGAACTCTAACAGTTACCCCCTACATGTACATGCACCAAGCCCCGATAGCTCAGTCGGTAGCGAAGCGGGCTATCCATCCATGGGTTGTGAGTTCGAACCCAGCTCCAATGGGCTAACAGTTTATGTGGAAAAACACACCAGTACTCCACACAACACCCTTTTCAAGCAACGCCCTGGATTCTTTTCCAGGGCGACGAATTGACTTTTATTTATCGTCGGAAAGGACACTGTCTGATCTGATGTTCGAACTCACATTCCCTCGATAGAGAGCCCGCGTCAAAACCGACTGACCTACCTGAGCTCAGATATTACTTCCGAGACGTAGAGCATACACGTTGGAGGATTACTGATCGTGGAAATCAATTGCGTCTAGCGATTTCTTTGTTTTTGTTTAAATGGTGTTTTACGCCGCTTTCAACAATTGTTCAGCCATGTCACAACGTAATCAGTACTACTTGTAAGCTTATCCTGACACCAGCCTTTCAGTCATAGTGCTATCCCCGCAACCCTGAGCGTCAAGTAGGTTGATTGATTGATTGTTTGCTATTTTACGCCGCTTTCAACATTTGTTCAGTTATATAACGGAGTTTCCTGGGTTACCAGTACTACTGGTCCATTTATCCTGGCACCAGCCAAGAAGTCATCCGCTGTAGTCGAGTGGTTAGCGTCGATGATTTCGAAACCGGGTGTCCCGGGTTCGATCCCCAGTCGCGGCACTACAGTCATGGTGGAGTGCCCTTGGGCAAGGCACATTTTCTAGCCTAGTACTGGTTTGTTTACCCAGGGATCATGAATAATTAAATTTAATTGCGCGCTAAATGACCTTAGCTGTCGATGCGCCATAAAACAATATACATTCATTCATTCATTTATCCTGGCACCAGCCAAGAAGTCATACTGCTATACCCGAAACCCCGGGCGTCCAAGAGGTTGATTGATTGATTGTTTGGTGTTTTATGCCGCTTTCAACATTGTTTCAGTTATATAACGGAGTTTGCCAGGTAAGTTACCAGTACTACTGGTCCATTTATCCTGGCACCAGCCTATCAGTCATACTGCTATACCCGTAACTCTGGGCACCAAGGAGGTTGATTGATTGATTGTTTGGATGTTTTACGCAGCTTTCAACAATTTTTCAGTTATATCACAGCGTATTTTAGGTAAGTTACCAGTAATACTGGTCCATCTATCCTAAAACCAGCAAATTCGTCGTAATGCTAACCCCGTAACCCTAAGCGCCAAGGAGGGAAGCCGCTTGAACTACGTTTAAAGTCTTTGCTATTTCCCAACCGGGGATCTAATCCTGATCTAATCCTGATATTTCGCTCTCGAAACGGAGGCTCTAACCACTACACACCAATGCAACTGCTTACAGTGAAGATGCAGGCGACCCTGTGAATCCGCACATTCCCAATAGAGGCTTCACTAACCCCATTGATGTTATGACAGACCCTTCATCGCCTACTTGCATGACTCAAACTGAAAATGTACCTGAAGCAAAATAAAGGTATGTGAAATACAAATCTCGAGGTTTCACACAGCTTTCTGACATTATATCCACATTAACCATTTTCGTAATATAGACGAAATTGACGCCTTTGCGATAGACGACTTTTCAAAATTTAGTGGGAAATGCAGTAACTGCTCAAAACGAGTAATATCTCCTTTTCGGCCAATGTCTTAAACTGTGTACATGTATGAACAACATATTTATTTCTCTTCTGATGTTTTCAAAGCAGGAGAAAAACTTGATAGTTTTGTCATATTCCCCGTTTCTGATGCCGATACAACAAAAGTCCTACGCATATTTATAACATATAAACCATTTTAAAAGATGACCACCATCCGAACATTCCTGTGAAGTTTGATTGAATCTGGGCAAGTGGTTTAAGAGAATATGTTTGAAGCTATATATTAACGGTGGACGGCCGACATCCGAATAGATTTACCCTTTCCCTTATTGAACAAATCTGCAGCAGATGACTTTGAAATATGTCGAAAATAACTCTTAATGAAAGTGTTAGGATATTGGGTTGAACATCAGGAATGTTTTCCTTTGTATGTGTTTGAACATCCTATGACCTTTCCCCTTGTGTTGATGTGACCTTTGCTGAAAGCCATATCCTACCAGACTGTACTCTGACTGAGTCATTGACATTTAACGGATTTAGGGGCTTTGTATTCTTATCAAAATAATGCTCTTGTTTTGATTATGCTTGCTTAATTTTACTCTTTACAATTGCTAATTTAATTGTTTGTGGTTGGAGTTTTGAAATTGCAATTGGAACAATAGATTTTGTCCTGCGTCCCATAAGAAGTGCAGGGGTGTAACCACATTCCAGAGGAGTATTTCTATACTCAAGAAGATTATGTTTGGGTCCATGTGCGTTTCTATAGCTTTAATTAACAGTTTCTTTGCAATTGAAACACCCTTTTCTGCTCAGCCATTATATCTAGTATGGTATGGCGAAGAGGTTTTGTGTTCAAATCCCCAATATTAAGGAAATTATGCAAATTCGGCTGATGCAAATGGTGGACCATTGTCACTAATACAAATGTCGAATATACCATAACGTGACATATACACGTAAGCACGCAGCTTTTGACTGACTGTGCTAGCGCGCAATTCTGCTAGTCAGTCTATCTCGAAAAAGCGGCTGTAATTGATGCCGCGTGGAAGCGCGGTGTCAGTATTTAACAGGTTTCAATTTTGTACCATGGGGTTACGTAAACGAAAAGGGAGTAACCAACATTATTATTATAAAGAAAAACTCTGTAATATGTTTGAAAAAAACACCCAGAATTTTTTTATGAATCAATAAATTGTTTGAACTGATTTAAGAAACAACAAGATACAACATACGTATGTCTTCTACCGTTATTACAATAACTTTTCCCCGACTTCCTAGGCTACGTTTTTTTAATAGGTTTGTTTACGGCCCTAACGACCCGATTCACCAGAACTCAGAAAAAAAGTTCACTTTTCCCCCAACTTCCTAGGCTACGCGTTTTTAATTGTTTAGTTTACAGCCCTGACGACCCGATTTGTCAAAGCTCAGAATAGAGTTTTGGGGAATGTTTTTGCCTATTTATAAAATTATGTTGTATTTCTAAACTTAAAAAGTTCTTCCCCATACAGTTTGTTCATTCAGACCATTGTAGTTTTGCTATATATTGCCTATACATGTGAACTTTTTCCTTTAATTTCCATAAATGCTCAATTTTGATAATAAATATCTTTAATCTTTGGTTTTGTTTTGTTTATATACTCTCGTTTGTGTTATCATACTTCTGCTAAACTTAGAGAAGTAGAATGGACTTCCCCCTCTCCTTCTAAATCTTGTGTCAAACTAAACTTATAACTAGAGGCATTACACCTTTAGTTAATATCTGTTAATATTTCAGCACCTATGCTTTTTTTTGTTATCTTATTGATCTAGTTAGAGCGGATTTAAAACCGTTTATTAGTAAAAGTTTAGAAACTTTAGCTTGTATGACACCTTATAGTTGCAGTCAATGTTAAGCAAACTGTAAACCAAATGGTTTCAGGACTAAACTTGTCCTTTTACGACTAAGCTTCACATGCTGTGTATCACATAGATCGTTGCATATAACACGTCTAATCCATACGTCAAAATTGACCCTTTCTGCTCTTGATAACCGTTTATTATACATTATGGTAGCTAGGTGAGCAATATAGGCACATCTTTGCCATCTTGTTTAAAATAAAGGGACATTTGGCCTTCTTGATCAAAATATGTACATCCTGTCTGTTTGCACAGGTTTTTTAAATGTACTGAACTGCATCTGCTTCCTTTAAGTCATGCTTCAAAATCATGCGCGGCGTCTTTGATGTTTTGCATCAAAAGTCGTCTTGTAATCAATTGTAATAAGGTCATTCTTTCCATCAAAGTGGGAAATGTCTGTGGTTCATTTGCATTTGAATTTCTATACATGATACATGTTTGGCATTTCAAAACAAAATCGGTTATTTGCTTTTCCATGCCTGGCCAAATAAATTATTTTTGGCCCGTTCAACGGTTTTATTTACTCCTTGGTCACCAACAGGTATGTACGTGTGAGAGCGTTTCACCGCGAAGAGAGGCTGGAATAACACTATGTTGACCTCTTCCGGATTGCATTCTGACCTTT
>JASEVX010000012.1:29984197-30040533 GCA_031761405.1 Serripes groenlandicus
GGAATTATACATGTATTACAAATGGAGAGTTCAAACCATGGTGGGAAAAGGGAAGAAATAACTCATTTGGAGCAATTTGATCTTTTCTCACAAAGTTTTCAAAAGTTGTCATCTGCATAAGGCGTCAAAAGTCGTCTGTATCAGGTAAATGTTTAACTTAATTGATATATAATTTACAGTGACAAGATACAATAAGGAAATCGTCTTTGCGGTGTATCTAAAAATGTTTAACTAAATTTATATATAATTTACAGTGACCAGATCAAATAAGAAAATCGTCCTTGCGGTGTATCTAAAAAGAGGTAAGATATTTGTCATACAAATTTCTTTACTTTATATAGAGAATCTTTCTTAGCTTTCCGCCTTGAGTACGGGGGTCGGGTTTGATCCCCGGCCGGGTCATACCAAAGACTTTAAAAATGGTAGTAACGGCTGTCCTCCTTGGCGCTCAGGGTTGCGGGGTTAGCATTACGACTGACTTGCTGGTGTCACGTTAATGGACCAGTAGTATTGGTAACTTACCCAGGATGATATAAGTTAAAAAGTCTCGAAACGACGTAAAACACCAACCTATCAACAAACAATCGAGAAATATAGAAGACTAAAGCCAAAACGAGGCAATATATGTCATTGATAATTTTATAATTGCCATTGTTCTCATTATTACTTATGTAATAAATGTATTGTTTCAGTTCATACAGATCGATGAATAATCGATATTTAAATACTGTCACCGCCACCAGCCATACCGAGCATGCCTTCACAAATGGATTAAATCCTCCACAAGCCAGGCATCCAGACTACAGTGATAGAAGCCAACGTCTGTTTTCCTATGCAAGGTGGTCGTATTCACGTATACAAGATCCTACGAAGCTTGCAAATTACGGCTTCTTTTACACAGGTATTGATTCTGTTTTTAAACGGAGCGTACCCTTACAGTAAAGTCAATTTTAACAAAATCTCGAATAAATATTTCAATATTATAACAAAAACTCGAATAAATATTTCAATATTATAACAAAAACCCAAAGAAATATTAATTATGTTACTTTAATCATTTCATCTTTTGTATTACATCCCTGTAATTAAAGGATTGTAATCACTTTTCTAACATTCCTGTAACGTCACGGACCCTTTATTATTATTTAAAGGGATTTTGATGGGAATGGCTTTGCATAAGGATGGGCAGTTTGTAGCCATGTCGCTGGTGAGTTGTGAACACATTGTGGCAAAAAGAGATATAACTTATATACATGTAACTCACTATTTCCTTTTGACACATTGTTTTCAAAACTCGTCTGCTGCATATGGGTAAACATGCGTCTGCCCGTTGGACAAATTTAAAAGGATCTTCAGAAACATAAAATATTTAGATGACTTTCTGTCAAACACGGAAGACAACAACATCCACTTACATCATCAATGAGGTCATGTCATATTCTCGTGATCTTTCCTGTTAGGCTACTTGTTGTATAATTACACCAACTTTACTTAGCGTTAAGTAATACTTAAATACTTAAACGCATAAAAAATCATTCGTGTTTCCATAATAAAAAAGACCTAAATATTTCATTTCTTTAAAAGAATTGTTAGTCAGCAAGGTAAATATGTATGACAGTCATATACATGTACTTAAATTCATTCCACCATTCATGTTATTAGGTAAATAAATGATGAAATATGCTTTTAAGTATTTAAGTATTACTTAGCGCTAAATAAGGTGGGTGGAATTGGAGCCCGGTTGTTCAAACATTTGAGAATGGTTGTGACTAAAAGTATGTTGTGCACAATGCGATTTGAACGTCACTTTGTATTGTTTAAGTCCTCCGTATAGCGGCTAACGCTTTCCGACTTGCAGACCGGCGCATTTTGACGCATCTGAAGCTTTTTGGCAAACAGAGAGAATAATCATGAGTAAATTCTCGATCTAAAAAGGTTTCTAGTTCTACTGGCCAAGGGCCAGAAGAGCTTATGCCGTGGCGTGGTGTCCGTCGTCCGTGTGTCCGTGCGTGCGTCCGTGTGCCCGTAAACAATTGCTTGTGAACGCGATACAGTCTTCAGTTTTGATAGTATCTCAATCAAACTTATACAGTAGTTAGATATCTATGAGAGCTCGGTTCCTTTCGCAAATCAGATTGGATTATGGTCTTTGGAATTGTCGAAATTCTTATAATAGAGCTTGTGAACACAATAGAGGCTCCATTTAGTATCTGATTTTCACCAAAGTTACACAGTGGTTAGGTATCCATGAGAGTTTGGTTGTATTCGCTCGCTTCCCGCATTAGTACTTATGGATGCAGGGATAGCTTAACGAAGCGCTTGTGTCGGTATTATAATTTAAAGCAACACCTTTACACAACAAATGTTGACCCTACTTCACGCAATATAAAATATTCTTTTATTACGAAAAATGTAGGCAAAGATCCAGATCATAAAGACAAACGTGGTTAATACTCTTGATTTCATTTCTCAACTCTTTTTTCCTACGATTCTTTTTAAAACATCGTGGCAAAAGGAGAAATTAATCATGAGTACAATCTTTTAATTCAGAAGAGGGAGATCTTGTTCGTTGCTATTACTGTAGTCTTGGATTAAAAGACTTCATCCAGAGTGACGATCCTTTACTAGAACACGTGCGGTATTCGGGAGAAAAGTGTGGATTCTTAATACAGCTTCTTGGACCAACCAGACTCAGCGAGATAAAGGTAATTCATTTAAGTTAATTGATTGATTAACAACGTTTTCAACAGATTTTCATATACATCACGTGGTCAATTCGGCTCTCTCTCTCTCTCTCTCACCAGATCTTGACTAAATATTGTTCACTAGCAACAGGCTACGTTCATACATAGCCAATATTTCGTTCATTGGTGGAATAAGAATTAAAAACACAATAGACACGTTTTGGTCAACAATGAAGAATGCATCACATAGACGCAAAACATTGAAACATTGATTGTTTGGTGTTTAACGTAACTTTCAACACGTTTTGCAGTATAATTACGGCGTTTCCTGAGTAAGTTAGTAAGTTACTAGTACTTCTGGTCCATTTATTCTGACACCAGCCAATCAGTCGTAATACTACCCCTGAGCGCCAAGGAGGGCAGCCAGTACTACCATTTTCAAAGTTTTTGGTATGACGCGGCTGGGGATCGAACCCGGGACCACCCGCACCCTAGGTGCATTTAAACAGAAATGTGTACATGTATTCCGATAAGAGACCACCTGTCTTAAGAGACTTGTTTCGTCATTTCGTTTGGTCTCTTAAAACAGGTCCGTCTGTATAATTATGGCATACCTGTGAGCCGTGTCTTATTGACTATTAGTAGGAATCCGCTGTGGTCGAGTGGTTAGCGTCGGGGATTTCGAAATGTGTCCCGGGTTCGATCCCCAGTCGCGGCACTGCGGTCACGGTGGAGTGCCCTTGGGCAAGGCACATTTTCTAGCCTAGTACTGGTTTGTTTACCCAGGGATCATGAATAATTAAATTTAATTGCGCGCTAAATGACCTTAGCTGTCGATGCGCCATAAAACAATATACATTCATTCATTATTGACTATTAGTGACGGGATCATATAAGAGGGGATGCGCGTTTTATAACTACTTTCAGTTTCTTTATGTCCTATTTAGTTTGGAAAAAGACGCACAACATTGGTTAAATGATTTTGCCTGGTGTCCATTGGAGCTTTACTTGACATTTGACCTCTTGTATTGGCTTAACCTGACCACATTCATATTGCATAGGTGAGCGATCCAGGGCCATCATGACCCTTATAAAACTTACACTGTGTGTCATTTGTTTCAATATAGACGTTTCTTTTTAATAAAACGCCTTTGTCATTGGCTAGCGCGTGTTAGTAAGCGTAAAGGTCATAATACAATGGTCTTGTGACTTCTGGATCTGGATGCGTTTTGCATCAGAAACAATGAACAATGGAATTTATCTGTATATATTTGAAAGCATTGTTGAAAACAAAGGCCGTTGCAATTCGTATTTACGTGTTAGGGAATTCTACCACGCCATTCTCTCTGATGACATGAAACATATTTCTTTTGGTTTGGGTGGGGGGGGGGGGGGGGGGGGGGGGGGGGGTCATAACAAAACTACTCATTTTACGTCCAGGCTTCTTTATTCAATTATGAAAAATGTTTATATCTTCCTGATAAAAAAAATACCGTAAATAGTGTGCATGGTTTCCTCATAGCTTTTGTTAGTTTGATTATTCAAACTGTTACTTTCTTTTTCCAACATACGACGCCATGGATATTTAAATGGTATGTGATACTCTCTGCAGACTCTGCTGACTGTTTTGCACACTGTCAGCGTGAATTTAGAGGAGACATAGAGGACAAAGCCTAGCTATCTTTTAAACGAAATAGCATGCACTACTAATAATAATAATTGATTTTGTTGAAATGTCAATTTCTTTTGCTGCCGTGGGGATTTTTTGTTTATTTTCGTTGTTATTTCAATGTTTCTCACACAGCGCCAGTTTCTCTTGATATTCACTGGTCATACAATATTGAAGCTAGGTTAGTCCCTTGTAGCATCCAATTTAACAAATTCATTTCCTTTAAAGGACATGCTACGCCACAAACTTTCACACCAGCTCCACCAAAAGTAGTCTCAACACACCGACATCCGGATTACATTTCGTATTCTGTCCGACTATCGTCATACAGCGGTTGGCCGACCAATCTGGTACAGACTCCAGAGAAACTTGCTGCAGCAGGATTTTATTACACAGGTAAATGCTTATATGTTATGTTCATTGTACCTATTAGAGACATCTTAAGGGAAATAATTTCCGAAACAGCTTGCATTTTGACCGCGTTGGTAAATACAGTGGTTGGTCGTAGTTGCAGACTGAACCGATTCACATCAGGGGCCGGTTGTTCAAAACATGAATTACTTTTACCCATGGGACAAGATTTATCGAGGGTTTAAGTTATCCATCGAAAGTCTAGAGACATGTATGAAATGGGCCGAAGCAGCAATCAAGCGCAAACAAAAGCTATCAAACGGCATTGCAGCTTGGGTTAGGTTGTCACAAGCGATTCATTTTATTTTAATTCGTAGTGTATGCTTTAACACACCAAAAGAACATTTATGGAAGATAAATTTGACATTGGGAACGTGTATATTTTAATCTTCTTTATTGCTAGTCACGACACGAAACTTTAGCGATATGAAAGGATATTTATCAGCCTCTTGCCTTCTAGCATTGTAAATATGGAAATACAACCGATAAAAAGCGATAAAAAGCATTTATAAAATAGTTTCATAGCCAGATGAATCATATCAATTACATAACGTATCAATTTTATTATTTAAAGGGAGACCAACATACTTAGGTGTGCGTATATTGGATCTGACCCCACCGCATAAAAGGTCGTCTCGAATTGACTCTAAATATTCATAAGTAGATGGTCGTTTTTCTGTTCAAAGGAAATACAACCAACGCTCGGTTTTTGCTATACATGTACAAACGAATCGCTCATCACCGCTTCATTATCTCGTTAATTGTTATTGGTTGATATATAACCATGTTGTAGGCGACAATTTGATTGGCTGATGTAAATGTTAATCTGACTCGACATGTTATAGACTCGTGACAGTGAGTGTTCCTGCAGCGACGTGTATGTATTTTTTAAGAGACATGGACAGTTTATGTTTGTTCATCCATATTTCAGATACCCGTGACGTTGTACGATGTTTTCACTAGTATATCTGTATTACATACTTCAGGTACCCTTGACTGTGTACGATGTTTTTACAAGTTATTAACATATTTCAGGTACCTTTGACTGTGTACGATGGTTTTACAAGTTATTAACATACTTCAGGTACCCTTGACTGTGTACGATGTTTTTACAAGTTATTAACATACTTCAGGTTCCCGTGACGATGTACAATGTATTACTTGTATATCTATGTTACATACTTCAGGTACCCTTTAAGTTGTACTGTGTTTTTACCAATATATCTACTTCAGGTACCCTTTAAGTACTAATATATCTATGTGACATACTTCAGGTACCCTTGATTGTGTACGATGTTTTTACAAGTTTTTAACATACTTTAGGTACCCGTGACGTTGTACGGTGCTTTTAATAATATATCTATGTTACAAACTTCAGGTACGCTTGATTGTGTACGATGTTTTTACAAGTTTTTAACATACTTTAGGTACCCGTGACGTTGTACGGTGTTTTTCCTGTGACGGAGGTTTACAACGATGGGACCCTACTGATGACCCTTGCATAGAACATTGTATCAACTTTCCACACTGTAAATTCCTCATAGAGAATAAAGGGGAAGAATACATCGCATTGGCAATCTCGCATCATAATCAGGCAAGTGTTACAATAGAACGAAAAGTACAGATTTAGTAAGTTGTGTTCCAGTTGATATCGTGTGTTGTTATTTGTATCGAGAGAAACAATTGATTTTGTTGCTGCATCGCGAACTGTGAGTGAAACATTTAAGCAATCTTTTTGAATCTTTGCCTGTTTGTCACAAAACTAACGAATTGATTGCAAGAAATTACCGTTTTTGCCCTTTATGTCTTGATAAAAATATGTTCAATATTGAAGATGAGTTTCACTTATTTTACGAATGTTCTACATATGACGATTTAAGAGACATTTAATTTAACGTATCCTTGATAAACAACAAGACTCTTGAGAAATTTTATACAATATTAAATACAAATATCCAGTCTGAAGTATACAATACTGCAAAATACATTCAGAGCGCATTCAAACTAAGAAGTGAGACTCTTTCAATATCTTAATTATTTTTCCAGCTTCAAATGTTCTTTTTGTCCATGTAAATCAACCAGTTCTAACCCTCAATTGTCACAATTTCTTAACGTTTTATAGGTAGAACACCCTATATCATTTTAAAAGAGTTACCTCTAAGCTTTAAACTAATCCTAAGAAAATTGGGGTCATGTATTGTGCAAGCAAAATAAGGTCACCGTCATTTTGAACGAATCGGGACGAACCCGGGTTTTCACCTACTCTACTTACATGTAACATGATCAAATCAAACAGTTCCATTGCATCCTATACATATTTACAATGAATTTATAGTCATTGTCTTATATCCAATGCATTCTGGTGAAGATATACACTCGTTTATACGCAAATAATGGTTTTTATGAACTATAAAACATTATCAGCATGGCCACGGATATATTTGGCGTAACTTGACTGGTTATTGTACTGCCATTGCTATGTGATTAGTTATTTGGTTTAACATAAGAACCAATGGTATCACTTTTCTTTTCAATCAACTTTTATGAAATGTGTGGCTGGCCTACGTTGACACATAGGGATCATAACTCCGTCATCTGTCTCTCACGAATTCAATTACATACATATTGCCAGATGACGTGATGTGTTTCTGTGAACAGTCTTGTATTAATGTAAAACATTGACTATTTCAGCCCAAGACTATCGTCGTTCCCGCTGCGTCCAATCCACACAATATTTCCAGACAAATTCGTAATCTACAGATAAGTGAGGTGCCAAGCAAGGGATCACGATCAGAACACTGTGCGGTGTTAGAAACATTGTCTGAAATGGGTTACAAACATGCAGAGATAGAACCAGCAATACAGGCACTTAATAAAAGTAAGATAAGGTTTATACTACTAAGTCTGCTATGTCATCTTCTAATAAAATCAAGATAAAAACAGATAAACTCTGCTTTACAGGCACTTAGTAAAAGTAAGATAACATTTATACTACTAAGTTTGCTATGCCACCTGAACTGAATAACATTTCTTAGAGTTGGGAAAAAGTAAGGTTAAGTTTAAACTGTCAGCTCTTGTACACCATCTCTAAGTGGACGAAAGATAAATTGTCTAGCTATAGCCGATGTATTACATATGCTTGAGTTGTCAAACAATTTCATTATGAAAGTAAGTTTTAAGTAAACTGTCAACGCTTGTACTCCGTATGTTAGTCGAAGTAAGATATAATTTATAATGATATGTCCGCTTTTGAATTACCTGCATCAGTTGTCGTATACTTTCTTAGTAAAATATAATTGTTAGTTTATACTGTCAGCTCTGACACGTTAAGTGGTATATCGTTTATACTGTTATTGATGCTTTGCAATTAGTAAATTAAAAATAAAACTCATACTGAAAGATCTGCTACATCGTATTTCTTTTGATCCACACAATTGCAAAACAATTTGCTCGTTTCTAATTAATTGTATTATTTTTGTAAAAGATACATTCATGTTTATCTTTACTTTTAAATACTTCTTTCAGATAAGAGAGAAATAACAGTTGATACAACTATTGACGAAATCGAACAAAATCGAAGTCAAGTGGCTGAAACGGAAACACGCAAATCAAAAGGTAAACATTCCACTGATCAATGTACACGTATACGAGATACACACTACAATTGAGTAGTGTTCCTCGAAAGCAAAACATTGGTCATTGGAATCCAACATAGATCCATATCATCAAGCGCATCTGCAGTCTCATCTAGGTCTACGCTCTTCGCTAAAAAATAAAATGCGTTCACAAAGTCTCTGGCATACAAGGCACAGTCAGATCACATAGTATGGATATGTAAATAAATCGTTTCCAACAAAGGTTTCATTAACGACGTCACATGTCTTAATTGTGCTTACAATTCTGCCCGAATACTTCCGGTTTAGCTTCCATGACTTTAACTTTATGTTATTGTAAAAAAGTATTATTGCATTCGTTCGATTCCATATGATGTCGTTAGAAATCGAAAGGAAATCACTGGTCTTGATTGAGCTCTCGATTCTGTCCGTATACTTCCGATTTAGCTTCCGTGACTTTAACTTTATGTTATTGTAGAACAATTTTATTGCATTCGGTCGTTTCCATATGACGTCGTAAGAAATCGAACGGAAACCATTATTAATAAATACCAACCCCCCTATGAAAAATCGCCGAGCCTTTAAGGAGTGTTCTACCTTAATGTTATGTGTGCATTTTATTTGTAGATGTCCTAGAAGAACACGAACAGTTACGACTACAGCTTTTCTGTATGAACTGTAAAACATCCGATATCAACACCCTGTTTCTCCCGTGCCAGCATCACAGATTATGTACGACTTGTGCAGACGACTTAACAACATGTCCAGTGTGTGGCAGAAGCATTGCCCATAAAATAAAAACTTACAGACCGTGAACTTATTCGAGGTTTCTTTGGTGTAGTTGCTTAAAGTGACAATGTCTTGCTAAACGAAGGAATATACCTTTTGAACGAGCACTCAATGTTTTCAAATCACGTTTGTTGCTATGGCGTCAATAGTTATTTACATCAGGGAGAAAGGTTAACAACCTGTCAATAACAAAATGCTTTGCTGGATTGATAGTTTAAACATACAACATTTAATGTCATGGGAAAACTAAACACAGTATGCGAATTGTATTATGGTACATCGATTACGAATCAAGCTTTCAATTTATATGAAATTTTATCACCTTCATATCACTTGTATATACTCGGCCTCTATTTACATGTACATATAAAGAAATATGTTATTGTTTTTTATTGTTTTGTTATCCATTTAAACAAGTATCCTTTGTTCTCGTCGTTTCGTTTATGTTAACTAAATATTCCGTGCATGCGTGTTGTTTATATAAGACGTTAAAATTATATTTATATAAATATGTATACTGATCAATCAGAAAATGGAATATAAACAAATAAAACAAAGACAATCATGAATTGTCGGTAAATTTAACTTGAAAATATGCAGGTCAAATGATCAGGTAGAAGTTGTCCCAATGGTTTCGATTAGAACTGGAATGCACCACACGTTGAGATCAGGGATATAAGTATTGATATGCTATATGGCTGTTGAATGGTTAAATGTGACAATTAAGTACCCATCTTAACCCTACCCCGCATTCACCAAATATTTAATAGACAACTATTAAACAGCCTAACAAATTATTTATATTATTATAAGTAATGAAAAGAGTTTAAAGTAAAGCACTGAAGGTAATGGTGGGAAGGTTGTGTTAGGATTCGTAAATTAAGATCAGACAGGCGGTAGCATGTCTATTCAACAAGATGTCGCTTGAACAAATCAAATGAAAACTTTGTAAACGATCTGGAGTCACATATAAAACCCAATCGTCATGAAATTTCAAACTTGAAATTGGTTATAATGAAATTTGGTCTAAATGATGTTGACATAGTCAATTTAAAAACCAATGGACGTACTAAAATTACATACATATGCAACCGCATGTCTGACTTTAATTTACGAATACCAACACAACCGGCCTAACAGTTCATTCAATGCTTTGATCACATCATCTGTTTGGCTTGAGAATTTCTCCGCTTAGAACTATTTGTTTCGGCGGAACTGCCTGTGTTTATAAGGAACGTAGTAACTCAGAAAATCCGTTTATTAATTGTGTTGACTCTGGAACGGATGTGTGTAAAATCGATGTGGGTTTTATTACCTTTGTTTTATATATATATATATCTTTATTAGCCACGTGCATTGGTATGGGTAGGTCGTGGCCGTCCTCCCTCATACCTAACAACGATTATGTTATTAGTAGTATTAAATGTGATTATTTTAATGCGCATTGATGTAATACTCATACAATTTCTAAGGTTGTCCACATACATTCGAATTTAAAGCCGTTTTCAACATAATTATCAATTATTAATAATATTAGTTATTAATGATCCCTTGGTAAACACACCAGTACTTGCTAGGATACGTGTTTTGACAAAAAGACACTCCACCATGACCATTTCAACAGTAGTTCGAACCAGTGTATTCCGGTTTAAACTATCCGACACTAAAGATGTGTGTATTGTTATAGAGGATTTTTATTTCCACAAGTGTTATTAAAGTTATACATTAAATTAGAGAACAATTAAACAAAAGAACATACTTTTTTTCTTTCTGTGTTATGCATAGACGCATACACTTACACACACATACACATGCATACATACTTACATAGTTATACTTTGTCTGATTCGGCTGATTTTGTTGAAGTGTAAATATTCCATGTTAGACTTAATCGGTTTCTAAGACCATTTATTGAAAGAACAATTCATTTTGATTTACAGGAATATATATATAACGTTTTATTTCTAAAAACAAAATATCCAGTTTAGAATCGATTTTATGGAATACTTAAATTATGTCTGTGCTTGTTATTTGTATAGTTGGGTCTAGTTCCCTAATTTTTTCCAAAATAATTTGAAGTAAAGGATTAACCTTTTTGCATTCATAGATAAGATGAATAAGAGTTTCTTCGTTTGATTTGCAAAAAAGGACCCAAATTTGTTTCTACCAATTTCATTTTATATAACAGAGAATTTGACGCTAATATAATGTGGACTATTCTGGTTTAAAAGCATTGGATATATGTGTCTTTTGTACATTTAAAGATATTACTATATGTTATTTTCCAATTAATGTTTGAATTTGGATGCAATAAAATCCATTCATCTTGACTGGTAGGTACTTCTTGATTATCTATCAATGTATATTATATACATATTTATTAGTATATTTTCTTGTTATAAAAGGATAAACGTAGCAATTTATCGAAGGATTATGATAACCAATAAGCGTATTTTTTGTTTTTAAAATATTTGTCTTTGTAAGGAAAGCCTTTATTGTATTTCATAGTCCATAGAATGATAAGAAGTTTTTTATTTCCAATAGTATTTTTTATAGATGCTAAGCTAATACAATTTCCAGTTTCATCCAGTACATCTTTAACCAGTCTTATTTTTTGAATTGACTGTCAAATGATCATTAAAAAAACAAAGGCATATTTACTATTTGTTTCCATTCTTTGAAATTTGATTTTTCAAAATACAAAATGTGCGACTTAAGAACACCAATCTAAAATTCATTTTGTATTGACTTTGAAATTGTTACACTATATCGTTTTCCTAAATTAAAGATTTTCTTGACATCAAATATATTATTTACAACTTTATAGCATTTTTTTCTCCACTTATGATTAAATTTAGGTCTATCATTGTCAAACCTCCTTCAGCAAAGCTTTAAATACATACAGTGATTTTTTTATTTTAGCTTTTCCATCCCATACAAAATTTGACAAAATATCATTAGGTTGTTTTATGAAACAGTTTGTCGGTGATGGTAAACTTATAAATAAGTGAGAAAATAGTGGTACCAAAAGAGATTTTACGACAGTTATTTCCCCTATGGGAGTTAATTTTCTTCTTTTCCAATAGGAAATACTATTTTTGATACTTATTAACTTTGGTTCAACATTTAAGTTGTACATCTTATTTAAGTCAACATAAACAAACAATTCCAAGTAATTTAAACTGGGTTTCGCCCAGGATAATTTCCATTTTGTTTTTATTGAATGGGAACTATATTTGAGCGACCCAATCCAAACAACTTTTGTGTTATCAAAGTTTACTTTTATACCGGGTGTATTCGTAAAATTATCAATTAATTCTCAAACATTGTTTAACTGATCCATCTAAAAGTAGAGTTGTTTCATCTGTGAATTGTGAGATAATGTATTCTTCGTCTTTATCTTTTATTTCCTAGCTATTTTTACTGTTTCTTATTTTGATATTTAAAATTTCTGAACATAATGAAAATATAAGCCGAAATAGGATCTCCCCAACAAGAGCCTCTCGTAAAATCGATATTTTCGAATAGATATGTGTTCACGTAAACCTGCATATAAAAAACTTAAGAAACGCACTTTTTAAAATAGAAAAATGAAACGTATTGAGAGCTTTCGGCATTCTTAGCCGAAAGCTTTTTGGAATCTTTTTTCACATAAAAATAAATCTACAAATGATAATGGCATTAGTATACATGAATTTTACAATATTCTTTCGAATTAAGACATGAATTTGCCTATTGCTTCGAATAATGCTGAACAGTGCAATAACAACGATTTTAACGATAATGACTGTATTGTTGAAGAACTCGACAAACCGATCTCATTGCCGGATGTGGGGTTGGTTATACGATCCTTGAACAGAAATAAGTCGTCTGCAGTGCAGTCGATCATTTATTGCATGAATATTTTATCGAATCAAGTGACATATTGTTGTCAGATATTGTCGATATTTTCAATGGTATTCTAAACAGTGGATTGTTCAAAAGGCTGGATGGAGGGTATTATTGTTCCCTTATTAAAAAGAAAATGACCCATGTAATGTAGATAACTATAGGGGAATACATCAGTTAGCTGTTTTTCTAAAAAAATGTACTCGCGTCCTTAACAAAAGGATATATTATTGGGTTGTAAATAATGATATTATAAGTCATGCACAGTTTTGGTTTAGAAAAGGGTGTTCAACTATTGAATCATTTTTCGTATTGAATTCTGTCATTAGTAAAGTACTATCTGACAATGGAAGAATAGCGTGTGCCTTTATTGATTTTGCTAAGGCCTTTGATAGCATATATCGAAATGGATTATGGTTTAAAATGCACGAGTTAAGTATCTCAAGTAAACTATTACGAATAATACGTGACATGTATTCAAAGGACAACTCACGTGTCAGGGGTTGTAGATCATATTCTGAATTCTTTAAATGCTCTGTGGGACTAAAACAAGGGGAGGTAATTTCCCCAATATTATTTTCACTATTTTTAGAGGACTTGGACTTATCGTTATTAGATGGAATAAATAGCGGTTTGTCCCTGGAAGATTTACCCCCTTATATTTATCTAGTTTGCGGACGATATGTTAATTGTTGGCAAGTCACCAGCCGATTTAAAGAAAAGATTGGATATATTGAAAACATATTGTGATTCATGGAGTTTAAAAGTTAAAACAGAGAAGAGTAAACTAGTCGTATTTAGGTAGAGGGGGCCTTTATTTGATTCTGAAAAGTAGACCTATGATGGTATGCCAGTAAATACTGTAGATCATTTCAATGATTTAGGGACTGTGTTTAATTATACGGGTAATTTCGCACTGAATCGGGAAACATTAGCTGGTAAAGGACTATACGAATACGAATATCTACAACAGTGGTATTTACCTAGTAAGTTCAGGGTTGTTTTATAAAGCATAAGATTGTCCTATCATCAACTAAGAATAGAAACAGGAAGGTATGGAAATGGTACGATTGAGCGTAACTTGCGTATTTGTACCTCTTGCAGTACTTGTGATATTGAGGATGAGTACCCTTTTATAATTATATGCCCATTGTATATAGTTACACGGAAACAATGTATTAAACAGTACTTTTATGTTAGACTGAGTGTTTATAAATTCACTGAGCTTAATGCTTCCTGTCAGTAGAACTGATTTGTTGAATCTTGGAAAATACATGTATCATGCCATTCTAATAAGAGAATCAAATGTCATCACCGTTATATGAATATAAAATTATTTAGGAATTGAATATAAAGTTCCAGACACATATCAGTATATGCATGGTATTTGGTTAATCCTCCCTGTAAGTGCATTTTCCTAATCAGTAAATTTAGTTTCAGTTTATTAAATGGTTGAGCCGTGCTGTGAAGCGGGGATTCGCATCGGGACTCAACTATCGTATAACTTTACTATTATCACTCAAACTTGAATGGAATTACTATCATTGTGAGTTGAATATATCTTTTACACTATCATTATTATTAGCTGTAACATACTGTTTTATTATGTCACGTTGATAACTTAAATGTATACACACTTATTATGTAACAAGAAATATGTATGTTTCCGTTACGAAATATTGAGTTTAAATCTTGAATCTTGAACCTGGCGACAACCGTCCCATTAATTGTAACAAAATGAGAAAATTGCACATTATAAGCGATGCCCCTTTTTGCCTAATTGTTTTCAAAACTCGTCTGCTGCTGTTACGATTCGATTTATCTTTTATATCATTTACGTTTTATATAATTTCGTTCATCTCTTTTTTGTCAGTATTATTTTTGTTTACATTTTATATACGTATACTTCCTTATATACAATAAACACATATATAAATAAAACACTGGTTAGGGACTAAAAGTGTTTCTTTGTTTTATGATATATCAAACCAGTTTATTTCAGCATAACACCATGACAATTTGTATAAAGATACTCTATACTACCTCTTACAATTGTGTAATGATAACATTGACATTTCATGAATGATCAGCCCAAATCGCTTATTGTCATGTCTTGATAATGCAAATAAAGGCGAATTTAGAAATATCTGTGATTTGTTTTACTTCTGATTTAAGGTTGTTTTAAGATATTTCCTGATAAAGACGACCTCTGACTCCTCTGCAACGGATTGATTTTGTAGAACATTAGTGGGAAAGGGTTTAAATATTTCTTAATACATGTACGATTATCTCCCTTTGATCCATAATCTGTAATCTCACGTAGTGTTCAATATCACATCAAATTTTCACGAATGATATTTGCTGCGTCCAACGAATTGGGGGTATTATTGCATCTGCGTATAGTGAGAACTCTGGTGTGTGATATCTGTCTACACATTATGTAGAATATGCATATTCTAACATAATGAAAAATGAAAGTGTAACTCCGTTAAAAAAAAAGAATTATGTCAATTTCATAAATGATCTCAAAGCGGATTGTCATTCAGAACCTAAATGATGTCAAAGTGGAATGTCATTCAGACCCCAAATAATGTAAAAACGGAGTGTCATTCAGTACCCAAACTATGTAAAAGCAGAGCGTCATTCAGACCCCAAATACTGTAAAAACGGAGTGTCATTCAGACCCCAAATTATGAAAAAGCAGAGCGTCATTCAGACCCCAAATGATGTCAAATACGAGTGTCACTCAGATCCCAAATAATATCAAAGTGAAGTCTCAGTCAGAACCCAAATGATGTCATGGTGGAGAGTCATTCAGACCTCAAATTATCTAAAAGCGGAGTGTCATTCAGACCCCAAATGATGTAAAGCGGGGTATCATTCAGACCTCAAATGATGTAAAAGCGGAGTGTCATTCAGTCCCCATATGATGTTAAAGCGGAGTATCATCCAGACCTCAAACGATGTAAAGGCGGAGTGTTATTCAGCCCCCCCCCCCCCCGCAGATGTAAAAGCGGAGTGTCATTCAGACCCCATATAATGTAAAAGCGGAGTATCATTCAGACCCCAAATGATGTAAAAGCGGAGTATCATTCAGACCCCAATGGATGTAAAAGCGGAGTGTCATTCAGCCCCCCCCCCCCCCATAGATGTAAAAGCGGAGTGTCATTCAGACACCCACATATGTAAAAGCGGAGTGCCATTCAGACCCCAAATGATGTAAAAGCGGACTGTCATTTCGTCCCCCGCAGATGTAAAAGCGGAGTGTCATTCAGACCCCCACAGATGTAAAAGCGGAGTGTCATTCAGACCCCAAATGATGTAAAAGCGGAGTGTCATTCAGACCCCAAATGATGTAAAATCGGAGTGTCATTTAGTCCATAAATAATGTCAAAGCGGTGTATCATTTAGATCCCAAAATGATGTCAAATACGAGTGTCATTCAGACCCCAAATGGTGTTAAAGCGAAGTGACATTTATACCTCAACTGGTGTTAAAGCGGAGTGTCGTTGAGACCCCAAATGATGTCAAAGCAGAGTATCGTTGATACCCCAAATGGTGTTAAAGCGACGTGTCATTCAGACCCCAAATGGTGTTAAAGCGGAGTGTCGTTGAGACCCCAAATGATGTCAAAGCAGAATGTCATTCAGACCCCAAATGATGTAAAAGCAGAATGTCATTTAGACCCCACATGAAGTAAAAGCGGAGTGTCATTTAGACCACAAATGATGTCAAAGCGGAATGTTATTCAGACCCCAAATGATGTAAACACGGAATGTTATTCAGACCCCAACTGGTGTTAAAGCGAAGTGTCGTTGAGTCAACAGATGATGTAAAACCCGAGTGTCGTTGATACCCCAAATGATGTTAAAGCGGAGTGTCGTTCAGACCCCAAATGGTGTTAAAGCGGAGTGTCGTGCAGACCCCAAATGGTGTTAAAGCGGAGTGTCGTGCAGACCCCAAATGATGTTAAAGCGGAGTGTCGTTCAGACCCCAAATGGTGTTAAAGCGGAGTGTCGTTCAGACCCCAAATGGTGTTAAAGCGGAGTGTCGTGCAGACCCCAAATGATGTTAAAGCGGAGTGTCGTTCAGACCCCAAATGGTGTTAAAGCAGATTGTCGTTGAGATTATGAAATGTGTATATACAGATGTCCATGTGGATTCGTGTAATCTGATATTGATGCACAGTAAGTTATTCATTTGTATGTGACAAAATAGTGAACTGTGAAGATACAGGTCAACCTGTGTGAATGCTCAGGTTGATATGGATCAACACTGATCGCATGTCTAAATGTTGGTTTTAGTGGAGCAGTGCTTAATTATTGAACTTTCTTAATTTCAGATGTATTAGAAAAGCACGCAAAACTGTCAGCTCAGGTATACTGTATGCAGTGTAAAAGTGAAGACATCAATACGTTATTCCTATTCTGTCATCATCACAGACTTTGCTCAAATTGCTCAGTAAATATTACAGTGTGTCCTCTATGTGGAAGTAATATAGATCATAAAATAAAAATTTACAGGCCTTAAAAAATATTTTACATTTTTAGTTAGTCCAATCTGTAGGTCAAGGGAAGCAATTCAATTTCCAGAGACGGCCATTATAGCATCCTGGGTTATGGTTCTTTCTGAAGAAACCAACAATTTAGAAACTTGCTTTAAATTTAATTCATGCTTAAATCTGTCAAACATATGGCTTACCGCATGACATACCTTTTTCGGCATATGACACGTTACCCTTATCCTGCAATGAATCTAACTTTCATTTTCAGAAAATACGAGAGGTTCTAAAAGTCTTTTCTTGTAATTAGAGCTGTTGACTATTCGTATGCACTTATCTGGCTAATTGTCTGGTTGCTGATATAAAGCTGTAATTTGTTGGTATATACTTTATAGAACCCTTACAGTAAGTTGAATTTTGAAAACCACGAATTATTCTTAAGGATTTATTGCAGTTACAAAGATTTAAAAATAGACAATGTGTCATAGCTGTTCTATTATTTAAAATATAAGCTTCACCCTGCTATACGAGACTTAAAACACCGTCTGTCTGATCTGGCTCTGCACTGCTCGCCAATAAATCAAAGAAGTTTTTACGAAACTGCTGTCAATCAGTCTCCATTTTAGATTCATATCATGGATACATATGCACCTTCTTTTCTACACGTGTAATTATCATATGAACCGTCAACTAATTCAAAACACTGAAAGTACTTATTTCGGCGGTGTTTTGAAGATGTACAAACATAGGTTTGATTCCTTGGGGGTCAATGCAGTTTTTAACAGTATTGCGGTCATGTCACTGCGACAAGTTCACCTACCCACGTGTTTCCTAGCTTGCTCACACAAATACTCGGCACAAACAGTACTTCCAAGCAACTGGCTGCTTTTCAAAATAGACTGATAGTGGATAACACATGATGTGTGTCACATTGACTTCTGTTAAACTTCGGAAAGAATGTTGGCCGAGCTGAGGTTCGAAGTTCATACTCCCAACCCTTGGGTTAACAGCCTGCGTCACTACCGACTTAGCTACCAAATAAAGCTGTGTGGGCACACATGGTGAAAATGGATGCGCTATCTGTCTTTGAGAGTAATTTTGCCAGATATTGGTCTTCACTGTTTGCACTGTCCGGACAGTCGGTTTGCATGTAAGCCTATAAGCGATTCTCAACGAAGACCGATTATAGTATTTTAGACGATTATTGGTAACGATCAATTTGCATATCTATAAAATGTGAAAAGTATGTCAGTGGCTTTGTAAAGATATTACTTCATTTTATTGAACAATGAAGACTCAGATCAGATTACGCAGATGCATAAGATGATCTAGATCTACACTGGTATGTGGTTGATTTTCGTGGAACACGTATATTATCGGTGCCTCGTATAGATTGACACTTTTGAATGTTTACCTTTTGGTCTGCGTGTTTGCGGTTCAGCTTTACTAAGATATTCTTTGATTTCGTCAATAACTGCTTCAAGTAATATTTGTTTCTTATCTGAAATGAGTATTTAAAAGTATACTGTCAATAACAAGATAAGCATACATGTATCTTACACCAAACTAACATAATTATTCAGAGAGACAATCTCGCAGTTATGCAATTGTGTTGGTCAAAATCACGGTATAGCTGATTTTCGTACTTCTGGTTAACCAAGTACGAACCAAAGTTGGCAGTATAAACTCAATCGTTTTGTTACAACGCAACTGTTAGACAACTCAATAAGATTTTAAACTAGCTATAGCCCTATAAAAGATATCTTACTTTTATTAACAAACGGTGTTCCATGGCTTACATAAGATAAAGCATACAGTTCTTCTGGACCGTCTGTGCATAAAACGAAGATAAAGTTACTACATGTAGCAAGATAACATTTACAATGCTGTAGCCGGTAAAGCATTTGCTTAAGTTGTCTGAGTTAAAGTAAGTTTAAGTTTAAGCTGTCAGTCCTTGAAAAAAAAGCAATTTATGAGCATTTTTTTCTTGACGCCCTACCTCTGATGTGCTTATACGCATCGAAAATGTTTATCATTTCATCAACTTCAATAATCCACGTATTATGTATTAATTAACAATCTCCCATATGTAGAAACATGTTAACACCTCTGCAGTGGACGACAGTATTATGTATTAATTAACCATCTCCCATATGTAGACATATGTTAACGCCTCTGCAGTGGACGACAGTATTATGTATTAATTAACCATCTCCCATATGTAGACATATGTTAACGCCTCTGCAGTGGACGACAGTATTATGTATTAATTAACCATATCCCATATGTAGACATATGTTAACGCCTCTGCAGTGGACGACAGTATTATGTATTAATTAAACATCTCCCATATGTAGACACATGTTAACGCCTCTGCAGTGGACGACAGTATTATGTATTAAATAACCATATCCCATATGTAGACACATGTTACTAACGCCTCTGCCTAATACGCTTCATCAACTTCAATAATCTAAGTATTATGTATTAATTAAACATCTTCAATATGTAGACACATGTTAACGCCTCTGCCTAATACGCTTCATCAACTTCAATAATCTAAGTATTATGTATTAATTAACCATCGTCAATATGTAGACACATGTTAACGCCTCTGCCTAATACGCTTCATCAACTTCAATAATCTAAGTATTATGTATTAATTAAACATCTCCCATATGTCGACACATGTCAACGCCTCTTCTGTGGACGATGTTTGAAAGCATATGACTAAAGGGTAACATTGGTCATAATGAGCGATTTCTCTTTTTGCATCACTTTTTGAACTCGTTTCAATAATAACGTTATCGTTCATGATTATTTCTAGTTTAGTTGACTAGATGTTTGAAAAGTCGTATGAAGCATAATTGTTGTATGTGGGAAAGCTTTGATTATAACTTTTCCGGCGATATTGCGATATTGATGCATTGCATTAATTTTCTCTTGTCATTCATTATATTGAAATTACAATGAGACGGTATATGCGATCAATCAGTTTAAATTTTAACTTACTCTTAATAAATAACCAGTTGTATTGAATAAGTTATGTTATCTTTAATTTACTCAGATATACAGTATGGCAGGTTTAGGGGTATGAATTTCTCCATACTTTATCGTTACTTTACTTAAGGCTGAATAGAAGCGAAAGCAATCTTACATTTATCCGAATTTGCTTAGGGACAGCAATATTATCGGTATTATATAATCTGATGTTTTATATCTTTTTTTATCATGATTTTATTAGAAGGTGGTATAGCAGACCTAACAGTATAAACGTTGTCTTACTTTTACTAAGTGCCTGTATTGCTTGATGTATCTCTGCATGTTTGAAAACCATTTCAGACAATGTTTCTATCACGGCACTGATTGCCGCGGTTGATGTCCTGCTGGATACGTTATGTAATAGTACATAACGCAGTTGTCTATAAATGCTATGTGGTTTTGAAGCAGACAGATCGATGAAGCCTAACTGAAATAGTCAATGGTTTTACATTAATACAATACTTCTCGAAGGAATTACATTATTCTTCCGCCAATAAGTCAGTAATGGAAGTTGTGAGAAACAGAAGAAGGGATTGTGTTGTTATTTTCTCCCATAAAACAATAGAAATTTAATTTGATGATGTTATTAGGCGGGACCTACGTATTAGAATATTTTCTAGTGGCGTGGCCTAAGTATTGTAGTAAATATTAATCCGCCATTCATCTTTGCGTTTCACGATTACAAAATTGTTTTCCCAATAAAACATACATTGAAGTATCTGTATATTTGTTATTTTGTTCGCTCTTCATAGATCGAACGTATATACTAAAAGAAATATTACGTATATATAGATGGACGTTCATTCATTTATTAATTCAAATATCGGTGGTAACAGTCTCATGGTTTGAAATCGTAATAAGGTAGAACACAGCTAATGGTCTCGGTGATTTTCGTATAAAGTCGTTAGAGATCAGTATTGTTCGTACGCTTGACGATCATTTCCGGCGAAAACATGGCAAAGAATGTATGCCGAGATCTTCCGACTACGGACTGTAATCACCGATTCCATATAGTGTTAATAGACACCGACGTCATATGGAAACTCCCAATGTCATAAGGAGTTTTCTACGTTTACACAATCTTTACTTTTTGGTTACTATTAATTTATGAATTGTTCCACTCGATTAAAATGACCATACATGATATCAACTGATAAACAAATACATATGTAATCTTCTATAGAAAACTTGCCTGATCATGATGAGACCGTGTCAATGTTATGTTATCTTCACCTTTAGTTTCTATGAGGAATAAACAGTGTGGAAAGTTCATACAGTGTTCTATCCGAGGGTCATCAGATGGATCCCATTCGCGTAAACCTGCGTCACATGAAAAACACCGTACAATGTCACGAGTACCTGAAGTATGTAACATATATATATCAGTCGAAACACCGTACAAAGTCACGGGTACCTAAAGTATGTAACATATATATATATATATATATATATAAGTACAAACATCGTACAACGTGACGGGTACCTAAAATATGTAGCATAGATATATAAGTAGAAACTCCGTACAATGTCACGGGTACCTGAAGTATGTAACACAGATATATGAGCAGAACCATCGTACAACGTCACGGGTAACTGAAGTATGTAACATAGATATATTAGTAAAACATCGTACGATGTCAAGGGTAGATGAAGTATGTAACATAGATATATAAGTAAACACCGTACAACGTCACGGGTATCTGAAGTATGACATATATATATTAGTAATACATCGTACAACGTCACGGGTACCTGAAGTATGCAACATAGATATTAGGAAAAACATCGTACAACGTCACAGGAAGCTGAAGTATGTAACATATATATATAAGCAAATACATCGAACAACGTCACGGTACCTGAAGTATGTAACATAGCTATATAAGCAAAAACATCGTACAACGTCACGGGTACCTGAAGTATGTAGCATAGATATATAAGCAAAAACATCGTACAACGTCACGGGTACCTGAAGTATGTAGCATAGATATATAAGCAAAAACATCGTACAACGTCACGGGTACCTGAAGTATGTTACATAGATATATAAGCAAAAACATCGTACAACGTCACGGGTACCTGAAGTATGTAGCATATATATATAAGCAAAAACATCGTACAACGTCACGGGTACCTGAAGTATGTAACATGGATATATAATCAAAACATGAAACGTAGATATATTAGTAAAACATCGTACAATGTCACGGGTAGCTGAACAATTTAAGAAATATATAAAATCAAAACATCGTACAACGTCACGGGTACCTGAAGTATGTAGCATAGATATATAAGCAAAAACATCGTACAACGTCACGGGTACCTGAAGTATGTTACATAGATATATAAGCAAAAACATCGTACAACGTCACGGGTACCTGAAGTATGTAACATAGATATATAAGCAAAAACATCGTATAACGTCACGGGTATCTAAAGATGACATAGATATATTAGTAAAACATCGTACAACGTCACGGGTAGCTGAACTATTTAACATAGATATATAAGCAAAAACATCGTACACTGTCACGGGTTGCTGAAGTATGTAACATAGATATACAAGAAGAATTAAGACGCCGCGCATGATTTTGAAGCATGACTTAAAGGAAGCAGATGCAGTGCAGTACATTTAAATAACCTATGCAAGCAGACAGGATGTAAATATTTCGAACAAGAAGGCCAAAAGTCCCTTTATTTTAAACAAGAAGGTCAAGATGTGCCTATATTGCTCACCTGGCTACCATAGCCTATATAAAAAGGTTACAAAGAGCAGAAAGGGTCAATATTGACGTAGGGATTAAGCGTTTCATATGCTACGATCTATGTGATATTCAGCATGTGAAGTTTAGTCGTGAAATGACAAGTTAAGTCCTGAGACCATTTGGTTTACGGTTTGCTTAACATTCACTGCAACTATAATGTGTCATACAAGCTGAAGTTTTTAATCCTCTAACTAGATCCATTATATATAAAAAGGACATAGATGCTTAAATATTAACATATATCAAGGTTTATTGCCTCTAGTTATAAGTTAAGTGTGACACAAGCTTTGGGAGGAGATGGGGAAGTCTATTCTCCTTCCAGTTTAGCAGAAGTATGATAGCAAAAACGGTAGTATATAAACAAAAAATAAGAAGTAATTAAAAAAAACAAAAGAAGATATTTATGATCAAGATTTAGTATTATGAAAGTTCACATGTATAGTAAACATATAGCAAAGAATTATTAAGTCTGTTTTGTTTGTTTATAATGCCACTTTAATCGTTTTGAACATGCCAGTAGAAAACTGAAAAATAAACAAAAGAAAATGGTCAAGTCAGTTCCCCAAGAGCAAAGAGCGAAAACCAGTTGGTACGAATCGTTCATCTCGAACGAAACATGAAAAACCGGGTACGAATCCAATGAATTTTAGAATCGGATGAAATCGTGAAAACAGCGAAGTATTCGTAACGGAAGGAAGCAGAGACAACTTAATTACTCTATGGGAACCGATGACACCTTGTAGTCCATTACATAAGAATGACCAAAATCGCCAAGCGATGACATGCTGCATTTACAAATAATAGAACGGGTTACGGCCATGCCTATTGCATAGTTGGGTTAACGTTGTGTTTACAGTTTCTAGAATTATACTGTAATATGTAGTAATTAAAATGAATCATCATTGATTTTTTAAAGATTACCCATTTATTTAAAAATCGCAATATTGTAAATAGGCAAAAACATCGCCAGAAACTTTGTTCTGAACTTTGATGAATCGGGTCGTAAACCAAACTATAAAAAACGCGTAGCCTAGGAAGTTAAGGGAAAGTTATTAAATACCCATTACATGTGTCTAAAGTGTTGTATGTCAAGGCTGATAGCGACAACTTGCCTGCATCAGGGAGTGTCTTTACCTTTGGAAAGGATAATCATCCAGATGAGAAATGAACACAGATAGTATTGGAACTGGCCCTACACATGGATAAAACGACTCTTCAAACCTTGCGATACTGCAAAGGCCCTTGCTATGTATTTATAAGAATAAATTGCAGGAGTTCACTTGAATCTATCCATCATAGAAACCATGGTCGCAACAAATACTATCGTACACGGGGATTATGCAGCTTAAGAGGTTAGTCAACGTTTCAGGCGAGCCCGTGCATGCGCAAAGGTTCAACACAGCCTTCGATGTCTGTCTAATGTTACTTAATCTAATAAACTTATAACCATCAACTAGCAGTGTAGCCCCAGTAAGTTTACGCTTGTTTTCTTTATTTTGATCCAGTTATCGACAGTCTTAAAGACCAAACATCGCTAGGCGCGACTCGAATATCGCTAGCATTACGACTGATTGTCTAGTTCCAGGATAAACATCCTTTATTGGAGCTTAAATGCAGGGTACATATATCCAGACATTCTGTGGTCACAGTATATAATGAAAGTTGTGTGAAGTCTACAACTATGACTGTAAGTACAAACACGTAGATAATGCAAACTATTTCGTATATTATTGCAGTCATATGCTTTAATAGATACAATAAAAATAAAATATAAGCATTTACCAGTGTAAAAAAAGCCTGCTGCAGCAAGTTTCTTTGGAGTCTGTACCAGATTGGTCGGCCAACCGCTGTATGACAATAGTCGGGCAGGATACGAAAAGTACTCCGGATGTCGATGCGTTGAGGCTATCTTTGGTGGGTCTGGTGTGAAAGTTTGCGTTGGAACACGTCCTTTAAAGGAAATTGATGTATTAAATGATTTCACTTTTTTTTTCGTTCAAGGTAACAAAGTTGTTTGTAAGTGTAACAAAGGGGCTATAACTACATCGTTTCGTAAGAAGTTACAAAGTTGTATGTAAGTGTAATACGTGGTGTTTAATTTCACTTTTTCATTAGAGGTAACAAATATATTTGTAAGTCTAACAAGGGGAATATAAGTCCACTTTTAGAAGTTGTAAAGTGTTTTGTCAGTGTAACAAAAGGACTATATATATAATGTTTCGTTAGACGTTACATCATCAGCGTCTTCAACGTCCGTTGACATACGAAACATTAATCTAGACATTGAGTATGGCTTGAATATTGTTTCTTGTGATGAGGCCAACGTGACATCAGTTTCCCTGGTTACATTATGAAGCTGGTTACTACCAACAGTACTATTTCCTTTTGCATATGTGGTTCCAGTTGCCATACCTTACTAGAAAATAATAAGCAGGTTACCATGACAACAAATCCCGAACCCTTTGAAATCAATAGTAAATACAAGACAAAGTTGATGTTGTTAATGTTGCCGGAGAAGACTGCATTAATTTTTTTTTACCCCACATACATTTGTGACAACCTTTAGTCTAAATATTCACATAGTGCTTTCATTTAAAGACTAGTTCCAGATTTTTTGAAATTCCACAAACAAATGTTAGCATTTATGTTATCATTAATTAGGCATGCTTGTATTTGTCAATAAATAAAAAAAAAAGACAATTATGGATTTACATACAATTAAAAGCCATTTAACCCTTTACCTGTTTAAAGCAACATTGAAAACCATTACAGCAGTCTACTTTTGTATCATTGAGAAAAGTATTAAATTGCTGAATACATGAACTTTCTCCTTTTCTCAAAATACTATTAACTTTGCATCATAATTGTTATCATAATTTAACACATAATATAAATCATCCTCATATGTATGACAAGTAGAACAACCTTGAAGTACCATATCAGCTAAACTGTTGATTTACATTTAAAACTTTGTTTTTAAATCAATGTATCACTTTTGTGTCATTGCTGCATAAACTATTTCTCATCACTGTCATCGTTTTGATTAGTAGAGTAAAAATAGTTCATACACTCTACTATTTAAGACGTATATGCATTAACTGCTGTATCTCTAATTGGGGACGAGTAAATAATCGTAAATAGCACGAAAACACAAACTTAAAACATTGGAAACATGGATTTCTTTTTATAATTAGCATAACTAAGCGTTTTTAAACAATCGCAACCGTAATATTTTCGAGGCATTTACATTTACATACTAACAACTTGTCCTCGCATGTGAAATTTGAAAAACAAAAACAAATAAAGTGGCCGCCTTCTACCGGCGACTTATGATGAATAAGGACTATGATGTTCAGAAGCGGGTCGAATATTACAAATTCAATTTGTTTTCAGTAATTCGTCATATTGTTGTGTATGCACGTGATATCTTGCATGTAATTGCGCAAGAAAGTGTGTCGATTTATATATACTAATACAGACAGTGGTTAGACACAGACAATCTGGTAAGACAAAGCCTATTGCGCTGGTCGCAAATTCACGAATAAATGTTACCGTGTGATTTGACCCTTTATAGATTTTAGGTATTTTTTCGGTTTATCTTTTAGCTTAATACGAAAAAAACACATAAATGGTTTTTTTCGCTCATACATGTAGGTAACATGTGTGAGTTGTTTTTTTTTCATAACCCATGTTTTCTGAAATGAAACTGGCAAAATCCTTGGGGGGCCGCCATTTTGGTTATGTATAAAATAAGACAAAAAACACGGATTGAAAATTGTTGTCGTCTTTTTAATCATTTCTTTTTTAAATCGATATTTTGGGTATGTATAAAATGAGACGAAAAACACGGATTGAAAATTATTGTCGTCTGTTTTTTAATCATTTTTTTAAATAAAGTGTATGTGGGAATTAACAGTTGTACGAAAAGTTAAAAATAAATGGAACTCGGTAAAGAATATGTTTTCCCGTTCGTCAAAAAAAAAACGACAGCATTTGTCTTCTTACGCCCGAACCTAAATGTTGACTGTATCGTAGCCAAAGAAGGACGTTACGTCATTTCCGTAACACTTCATCTTGGCGTAACGTCAATGGAGCGACGTCGTTTCCCGCAAAAAAAAGTTATATCAACATGAAAGACCCCAAATTCCTATACATGAGCTATTGACTCACTCACTCAAAGTATAATTATTTATCAAACATTGTGGCAAAAGGATAACTTTCTCATAAGGAGCAATTGTTCTTTTGGCGACAATCTTTTCCTAAATCGTCTGTTGCAAAGGCCTCAGAAACCGTCTCTAATAGGGAAAGGGTTTAGCAGAAATGTGAACCCTTACATAATTTGTTCCAGTCATATTGACTGGTTGAAAAAGGCAGTCGCCAGGTGGCATCAGAAAAGGGCTGATCTATTTGCTTCTTTACCATAATGCAGGTGATCGATTAAGGATCATCTTGGCCCTCATGTTTTAACCTCGTTCATTATAAATTTATTCCTTGATTTTCTGAAAGTCTTTACTTTATTAATTTCTGTTCGTAATATTAGACGACAGCAGTACGAATTCCAAATATGTTTTGATAATGCAAGAAACATGACATTAACATTATTATTGTCTAGTCAATTACTTATAAATCCTTTTTTAGGGCCAAAGTATGCTCTTTAATTTTTGTTTATAATTATCTTGCGTTTTTTCGTAAATAGGTAGCACCTATAGATATATTACAACTTATCAAATGTGCACATTTTGATTATTCGCTAAACAATTTAAACACAGTTTTGAATATTCGCTATGGGGCATTATAAATTATGATCATTTAGTCAGAGAAACCGATGCATGAAAACCGGCGTGTTAAAACCATGTATCTACAAAATCAACAAATTCACCTGAAAATGGTGGGTTGGCGCAATTGTTTTGAGCACGTGGTCACTTTAGAATGTTTAACCATACCCGCATCAAATAAACACAAAAATGGTGCGATTGTGAATTGAGCAACGCAGAATAGCCGTTGGACTTGTCTACCAACCAGAGGTTAATTCCAAAATAACTTTAGTTTTAATTTTCTAAACCACATATAGTTAGATAAATGTTTGGCTACTTTTACAGACGTGCCAGTCATTCTTATTTTCATTTCTCAATTCTTTTAACTGCAATTTTTCCAGGAAAGGGAGATCTTGTTCGCTGCTATTACTGCAGTCTTGGATTAAAATCATTCAGAGTGACGATCCTTTATTGAAACACGTGCGGTATTCGGGAGAAAAGTGTGAATTCGTAATACAGCGTCTTGGATCAAGCAGACTCAGCGAGATAAAGGTAATTAATTTAAGTTAATTGATTGTTTAACGCCGTTTTCAACGCTTTTTAAGCTACATCGCGGAACCAGTCCAAGATAAAGGTAATTCATTTTACGAAAATTTATCGATTAACGTTGTTTTCAACGATATTTAAGCAACATCGCGGCACCAGTTCACCTAATCATGTGCTTCTTGGTTTTTCTCGCGCCATTCCTTCACACAACATTCTTCCAAGGCAACTGACTACCTGCACACTTAAACGAATATTTTGTCCGTTGATGGTATTAGAATTATCATAATCAGAATAAAACAGGAACGAAGAAATACCTGAGCCAGGGTTAGAACTCACGACCGTTGTATTGGTAGCCCTATTATCGGGTTAATTCTGCGTTCCTGGGTTGTAACCTACACTTTATTTGTTTCTATTGAACTCCATGAAACTTTACCCACTTTTAACATTGATGAAGGGATATCACATACATATCGAAATTATACATATTTAAGTCGAAAACACGATTTTTCCAATGCGAACTACAAATCTTCACTGATATCTATATATTTTTTTTCAAATACTGTTTTTATATCAACCATTTAAATTGAGTCTTATAAGTTAACCAATCAAAAGTATCGCCTATAAAATTATTATACAATAGATATAGATTAATTATAAACTTGAGCTACACCAATTACTGTAAAAACAGCTCAAGGCCGCACATGGTATTATTGACAGTTCGAAAACTGATGTAACTTTAGATGATTTTGTTGGTAATTTTTCGAATATCTCAAATGAAAGACAAGGTCAATTTAATAGTAAAGATTATTCAACTTCAAGAGAAGAAATCATTGATTGTGAACATTTTGACGGACCAATAACGACTGCAGAAATTAAGAAAAAATATCAATCACTTGAATAGGTATAAAAGTAGTGATTATGAACAGAATGTTGCCGATTTCTTTATTGATGCAAATGATTTTATTTCGCCTTACTTATGTACAATATTTAACCATATATTTGACAATTGTGTTTATCCTGACGCATGGGTAAAATGTGTCATTGTGCCTATGTATCTCCAAGAAAGGCGACAGAGTAATTCCTGCGAACTACAGGGGAATTACACTTGTTAATGTTATCGGTAAAATATTTTCACTCATTTTAAGAAATCGTATTAACAGTTGGTGTGAAGATGAACATGTATTTAATGATTCACAATTCGGCTTTCGAGATGGCCGTTCCACGGCTGATGCCATATTCCTCCTGCATGCTACAAATCAAAATATTTTATCAAAGAAATCAAAGTTATGGTGTGTTTTTATTGATTACCAAAGAGCATTCGATACAGTTAATAGAGATGCTTTATGGGTAAAATTATTGAAGGCTGGCATTAGCTGTAAAATGACT
Organism: Serripes groenlandicus; assembly: GCA_031761405.1. Lineage (NCBI taxonomy): Eukaryota > Metazoa > Mollusca > Bivalvia > Cardiida > Cardiidae > Serripes > Serripes groenlandicus. The sequence continues at coordinate 30,014,247 of JASEVX010000012.1, forward strand.
AATATGATCAAATGTATATACAGAGATGTAAAATCATGTGTCAAACTATCCAGTTCTATGCGTTTTTCTGAATCTGTCAATGTAACCATTGGTTTAAAGCAGGGAGAACCCCTTTCACCGTTGATGTTTATTTTATTCATAAATGATATTGCCGAAAATTTAGATTACGAATCTCTTACTGAAAAAGATTATGAATTTTTATCTATGTATCTTATATTATTCCCTGATGACATAGTCTTATTCACAACTGACCCCACCACGAGCCTACAGTCGCAAATTGATAGTATATATCAATATTCTGAAAAATGGGATCTGAAGATCAATGTAAGTTAAACAAATAAGTGTGTTTTTAAAAAGCGCAAGTCAAATAATAACTGCCATTTTCATATAAATAATGAAGAAATTGACGTGGTAGAATCTTTTACATATCTAGGTATGAAATTATCATATACTGGCAATATGTCGTCTGCTGTTAAAGCACTGAATGACAAAGCGCTAAAAGCATATCACAGTTTGTTAAAATTATTTGACATAATTAGTTTAGACGTTAAAACAAAGTTGACATTATTTGATACTATGGTATTACCAATTATGTTATATGGTAATGAAGTTTGGGGCGTTTATAACTTCAAAAGTATTGATAAATTGCATCTAAGATTTTGTAAATATATTCTTGGCGTCAAAAAACAGACACCAAACAATTCAGTGCTAGGAGAGCTTGGTCGCTTTCCCCTATCTGTTTTATGTCGAGAAAGGTCACTTAAATTTTGGTGTAAGATAATGTCAAAAACTGATTCTCCTATTTATTTTATGTATAAAGATTTATGCGACAACGTCAGAGGTAATTGTTGGACATCACGGATTAAGACTATCATAGATCACCTAAGATATAGTCAATTAAGATATAACTTTAATACCAACACTTTTCACAATATGAATTGATTGATTGATTGGGGTTTAACGCCGTTTTTAACAATTTCTCAGTTATATCACGGCGGCCAGTTCACCTACTCATGCATTTCCTGGTTTTCTCACACCAGTACTCCACACAACAATCTTCCCAAGCAACTGGCTGCTTTTCCACATAGACTTAGCCCATTCGTGGAAGACGAATGACGCATGTCGCATTGACTTTTGTCAATCGTCGGAAAGAAAGCTGGCCGAGCCGGGATTCGAACTCATAACCCTTTGATTGACAGACCTCGTCGCTACCGACTGAGCTACCGGGGCTCGGCCCACAATATGGAACAGACACTACGAGATCAGTTCTTACAAGAATGGAATACTAACATAAATTCGTTACCTAAACTAGACTATTTTTGTAAATTTAAGGAAAGTTTTGAATTAGAAAATTATTTAAAAGTTATAACTGATGACAACTTGAAAATACGCATGAGTCGTTAATGTTAATTAGAAAAAATACACTTGATGATATTGCTGTTTCTTAATGTATATTAACATTGAATTGTTTGTATTTGTATGTAATTTTATGTATTAATGTATTATGTCTGTCTTGCCATATAATTATTCTGTAAATGGCCAAAGGCAAACATATTGCTGATTGCCAATAAATATGAATGTCTGTTTGATTTGATAATGAGTGATAAGTATGTATGAAAATGACTTTTCTTAGTATATAACAATACATGAAACATTTCTTGTATCACCGAATGTTCAATAAGGCTGTTTAGCCAAATGTCTTATCAATCAAGCTAAATAGTTCTTACATGGTTTAACATTCAAACTAGATTTCAAGGTGACAATTATGAATATTCATCTATAATATATGTACGTATATTCGAGCTATAAGAGTATAACAAACATATGCATTATATATCACTTTTTAGCGTTCAACATCTCTCTAACTTTTATAAAAAACCTCAATTTTTAACGCATAACATATATTTCGTTGCCGTTTGCGCTGTATTTCTGTATCAGGTTTTGTATCGAGTAATGGTGAATCCCATGTGTCGCGCAACCTGCAAATGATATGTACAACAATCAAATTCCTTTCAACGATTATTTCAATCATAACTAAAAGTAGCCAAACATTTATCTAACTATATGTGGTTTAGAAAATTAAAACTAAAGTCATTTTGGAATTAACCTCTGGTTGGTAGACAAGTCCAACGGCTATTCTGCGTTGCTCAATTCACAATCGCCCCATTTTTGTGTTTATTTGATGCGGGTATGGTTAAACATTCTAAATTGAACACGTGCTCAAAGCAATGGCGCCAACCCACCATTTTCAGGTGAATCTGTTGATTTTGTAGATACATGGTTTTAACACGCCGGTTTTCATGCATCGGTTTATCTGACCAAATGATCGTAATTTAAAATGCCCCATAGCGAATATTCAAAACTGTGTTTAAATTGTTTAGCGAATAATCAAAATGTGCACATTTGATAAGTTGTAATATATCTATAGGTGCTACCTATTTACGACAAAACCGCAAGATAATTATAAACAAAAATTAAAGAGCATACTTTGGCCCTAAAAAAGGATTTATAAGTAATTGACTAGACAATAATAATGTTAATGTCATGTTTCTTGCATTATCAAAACATATTTGGAATTCGTACTGCTGTCGTCTAATATTACGAACAGAAATTAATAAAGTAAAGACTTTCAGAAAATCAAGGAATAGATTTATAATGAACGAGGTTCAAACATGAGGGCCAAGATGATCCTTAATCGATCACCTGCATTATGCTAAAGCATTATGTATTTTATTTTGATGTCACGTTGGCCTCATCTCAAGAAACAATATTCAAGCCATACTCAATATCTAGATTAATGTTTCGTATGTCAACGGACGTTGAAGACGCTGATGATGTAACGTCTAACGTAACATTATATATATAGTCTTATACAATTTCTTATCTATAGTCCTTTTGTTACACTGACAAAAAACTTTACAGCTTCTAACGAAAAAGTGGACTTATTTCCCCTAGTTAGACTTACAAACATATTTGTTACCTCTAATGAAAAAGTGAAATTAAACACCACGTATTACACTTACATACAACTTTGTAACTTCTTACGAAACGATGTAGTTATAGCCCCTTTGTTACACCTACAAACAACTTTGTTACCTTGAACGAAATAAAAAGTGAAATCATTTAATACATCAATTTCCTTTAAAGGACGTGTTCCAACGCAAACTTTCACACCAGACCCACCAAAGGTAGTCTCAACGCACCGACATCCGGACTACTTTTCGTATCCTGCCCGACTATTGTCATACAGTGGTTGGCCGACCAATCTGGTACAGACTCCAAAGAAACTTGCTGCAGCAGGCTTTTTTTACACTGGTAAATGCTTATATTTTATTTTTATTGTATCTATTAAAGCATATGCTTGCAATAATATACGAAATAGTTTGCATTATCTACTTGTTTGTACTTACAGTCATAGTTGTAGACTTCACACAACTTTCATTATATACTGTGACCACAGAATGTCTGGATATACGTACTCTGCATTTAAGCTCCAATAAAGGATGTTTATCCTGGAACTAGACAATCAGTCGTAATGCTAGCGATATTCGAGTCGCGCCTAGCGATGTTTGGTCCTTTATTTGTAAATGCAGCATGTCATCGCTTGGCGATTTTGGTCATTCTTATGTAATGGACTACAAGGTGTCATCGGTTCCCATAGAGTAATTAAGTTGTCTCTGCTTCCTTCCGTTACGAATACTTCGCTGTTTTCACGATTTCATCCGATTCTAAAATTCATTGGATTCGTACCCGGTTTTTCATGTTTCGTTCGAGATGAACGATTCGTACCAACTGGTTTTCGCTCTTTGCTCTTGGGGAACTGACTTGACCATTTTCTTTTGTTTATTTTTCAGTTTTCTACTGGCATGTTCAAAACGATTAAAGTGGCATTATAAACAAACAAAACAGACTAAATACTTCTTTGCTATATGTTTACTATACATGTGAACTTTCATAATACTCAATCTTGATCATAAATATCTTCTTTTGGGTTCTTTAATTACTTCTTATTTTTTGTTTATATACTACCGTTTTTGCTATCATACTTCTGCTAAACTGGAAGGGAAATAGACTTCCCCCTCTCCTCCCAAAGCTTGTGTCACACTTAACTTATAACTAGAGGCAATACATCTTCATATATGTTAATATTTAAGCATCTATGTCATTTTTTTATCTAATGGATCTAGTTAGAGGATTAAAAACTTCAGCTTGTATGACACATTATAGTTGCAGTGAATGTTAAGCAAACCGTAAACCAAATGGTCTCAGGACTAAACTTGTCATTTCACGACTAAACTTCACATGCTGAATATCACATAGATCGTAGCATATAACACGTTTAATCCCTACGTCAATATTGACCCTTTCTGCTCTTGGTAACCTTTTTATATAGGCTTTGGTAGCCAGGTGAGCAATATAGGCAAATCTTGGCCTTCTTGTTTAAAATAAAGGGACTTTTGGCCTTCTTGTTCTAAATATTTACATCCTGTCTGCTTGCACAGGTTATTTAAATGTACTGAACTGCATCTGCTTCCTTTATGTCATGCTTCAAAATCATGCGCAGCGTCTTTAATGCATTGCATCAAAATCCTTCTTGTATATCTATGTTACATACTTCAGCTACCCGTGACAGTGTACGATGTTTTTGCTTATATATCTATGTTACATACTTCAGGTACCCGTGACGTTGTACGATGTTTTTGCTTATATATCTATGTTACATACTTCAGGTACCCGTGACGTTGTACGATGTTTTGCTTATATATCTATGTTAAATATTTCAGCTACCCGTGACATTGTACGATGTTTTACTAATATATCTACGTTTCATACACCCGTTACCCGTGACGTTGTACGATGTTTTTATTAATATAGCCATGTTACAAGCTTCAGGTACCCGTGACGTTGTACGATGTTTTTACTAATATAGCTATGTTACAAACTTCAGGTACCCGTGACGTTGTACGATGTCTTTGCTTATATATCTATGTTCCATACTTCAGGTACCCGTGACGTTGAACGATGTTTTTCCTAATATCTATGCTACATACTTCAGGTACCGTGACATTGTACGATGTTTGTGCTTATATATCTAGGTTACATACATCGGGTACCCGTGACGTTGTACGATGTTTTATTAATATATCTATGTCATACTTTAGATACCCGTGACGTTATACGATGTTTTTGCTTATATATCTATGTTACATACTTCAGGTACCGTGACGTTGTACGATGTGTTTGCTTATACATTGTTGTTACATACATCGGGTACCCGTGACGTTGTACGATGTTTTACTAATATATATATGTCATACTTTAGATACCCGTGACGTTATACGATGTGTTGGCTTATATATCTATGTTACATACTTCAGGTACCCGTGACGTTTTACTATGTTTTACTAATATATCTATGTCATACTTTAGATACCCGTGACGTTATACGATGTTTTTGCGTATATATCTATGTTACATACTTCAGGTACCCGTGACGTTGTACGATGTTTTTGCTTATATATCTATGTTACATACTTCAGGTACCCGTGACGTTGTACGATGTTTTTGCTTATATATCTATGTTACATACATCGGGTACCCGTGACGTTGTACGATGTTTTACTTATATATCTATGTCATACTTTAGATACCCGTGACGTTATGCGATGTTTTTGCTTATATATTATGTTACATACTTCAGGTACCCGTGACGTTGTACGATGTTTTACTAATATATATATGTCATACTTTAGATACCCGTGACGTTATACGATGTTTTTGCTTAGATATCTATGTTACATACTTCAGGTACCCGTGACGTTGTACGATGTTTTTGCTTATATATATATATGTTACACACTTTAGGTACCCGTGACGTTGTACGATGTTTTGATTATATATCTTTCTTAAATAGTTCAGCTACCCGTCACATTGTACGATGTTTTACTAATATATCTACGTTTCATGTTTTGCTTATATATCCATGTTACATACTTCAGGTACCCGTGACATTGTACGATGTTTTTGCTTATATATCTATGTTACATACTTCAGATACCCGTGACGTTGTACGATGTTTTGATTATATATCTTTCTTAAATAGTTCAGCTACCCGTGACATTGTACGATATTTTACTAATATATCTACGTTTCATGTTTTGCTTATATATCTATGTTACATACTTCAGGTACCCGTGACGTTGTACGATGTTTGTGCTTATATATCTATGTTACATACTTCAGGTACCCGTGACGTTGTACGATGTTTTGATTATATATCTATGCTACATACTTCAGGTACCCGTGACGTTATACGATGTTTTTGCTTATATAGCTATGTTACATACTTCAGATACCGTGACGTTGTACGATGTCTTTGCTTATATATCTATGTTACATACTTCAGGTACCCGTGACGTTGTACGATGCATTACTAATATATCTATGTCATACTTCAGATACCCGTGACGTTGTACGATGTTTTACTTATATATCTATGTTACATACTTCAACTACCCTTGGCATCGTACGATGTTTTACTAATATATCTATGTTACATACTTCATTTACCCGTGACGTTGTACGATGGTTTTGCTCATATATCTGTGTTACATACTTCAGGTACCCGTGACATTGTACGGAGTTTCTACTTATATATCTATGCTACATATTTTAGGTACCCGTCACGTTGTACGATGTTTCTACTTATATATATATATATATATGTTACATACTTTAGGTACCCGTGACTTTGTACGGTGTTTCTACTTATATATATATGTTACATACTTCAGGTACCCGTGATATTGTACGGTCCTTTTCATGTGACGCAGGTTTACGCGAATGGGATCCATCTGATGACCATTGGATAGAACACTGTTTGAACTTTCCACACTGTTTTTTCCTCATAGAAACTAAAGGTGAAGATAACATAGCATTGACACGGTATCATCATGATCAGGCAAGTTTTCAATAGAAGATTACATATGTATTTGTTTATCAGTTGATATCATGTATGGTCATTTTAATTGAGTGGAACAATTCATAAATTTATAGTAACCAAAAAGTAAAGATTGTGTAAACGTAGAAAACTCCTTATGACATTGGGAGTTTCCATATGACGTCGGTGTCTATTAACACTATATTGAATCGGTGAGTACAGTCCGTAGTCGGAAGATCTCGGCATACATTCTTTGCCATGTTTTCGCCGGAAATGATCGTCAAGCATACGAACAATACTGATCTCTAACGACTTTATACGAAAATCACCGAGACCATTAGCTGTGTTCTACCTTATTACGATTTCAAACCATGAGACTGTTACCACCGATATTTGAATTAATAAATGAAAGAACGTCCATCTATATATACGTAATATTTCTTTTAGTATATACGTTCGATCTATGAAGAGCGAACAAAATAACAAATATACAGATACTTCAATGTATGTTTTATTGGGAAAACAATTTAGTAATCGTGAAACGAAAAGATGAATGGCGGATTAATATTTACTACAATACTTAGGCCACGCCACTAGAAAATATTCTAATACGTAGGTCCCGCCTAATAACATCATCAAATTAAATTTCCATTGTTTTATGGGAGAAAATAACAACACAATCCCGTCTTCTGTTTCTCACAACTTCCATTACTGACTTATTGGTGGAAGAATAATGTAATTCCTTCGAGAAGTATTGTATTAATGTAAAACCATTGACTATTTCAGTTAGGCTTCATCGATCTGTCTGCTTCAAAACCACATAGCATTTACAGACAACTGCGTTATGTACTGTTACATAACGTATCCAGCAGGACATCAACCGCGGCAATCAGTGCCGTGATAGAAACATTGTCTGAACTGGTTTTCAAACATGCAGAGATACATCAAGCAATACAGGCACTTAGTAAAAGTAAGACAACGTTTATACTGTTAGGTCTGCTATACCACCTTCTAATAAAATCATAACAAAAATAGATATAAAACATCAGATTATATAATACCGATAATATTGCAGTCCCTAAGCAAATTCGGATAAATGTAAGATTGCTTTCGCTTCTATTCAGCCTTAAGTAAAGTAACGATAAAGTATGGAGAAATTCATACCCCTAAACCTACCATACTGTATATCTGAGTAAATTCAAGATAACATAACTTATTCAATACAACTGGTTATTTATTAAGAGTAAGTTAAAATTTAAACTGATTGATCACATATACCGTCTCATTGTAATTTCAATATAATGAATGACAAGAGAAAATTAATGCAATGCATCAATATCGCCGGAAAAGTTCTAATCAAAGCTTTCCCACTTACAACAATTATGCTTCATACGACTTTTCAAACATCTAGTCAACTAAACTAGAAGTAATCATGAACGATAACGTTATTATTGAAACGAGTTGAGAAATTGATGCAAAAAGAGAAATCGCTCATTATGACCAATGTTACCCTTTAGTCATATGCTTTCAAACATCGTCCACAGAAGAGGCGTTGACATGTGTCGACATATGGGAGATGTTTAATTAATACATAATACTTAGATTATTGAAGTTGATGAAGCGTATTAGGCAGAGGCGTTAACATGTGTCTACATATGGGAGATGGTTAATTAATACATAATACTGTCTTGAACTTTTGAACTGTCGTTCACTGCAGAGGCATTAAAATATGTCTACATATGGGATAAGGTTAATTAATACATAATACTGTCGTCCACTGCAGAGGTGTTAACATGTGTCTACATATGGGAGATGTTTAATGAATACATACTACTGTCGTCCAATACAGAGGCGTTAACATGTGTCTACATATTGGAGATGGTTAATTAATACATAATACTGTCGTCCACTGCAGTGACGTTAACATGTGTCTACATATGGGAGATGGTTAATTAATACATAATACTGTCGTCCACTGCAGAGACGTTAACATGTGTCTACATATGGGAGATGGTTAATTAATACATAATACTGACGTCCACTGCAGAGACGTTAAAATGTGTCTACATATTGGAGATGGTTAATTAATACATAATACTGTCGTCCACTGCAGTGACGTTAACATAGTCTACATATTGGAGAGGGTCAAGGAAAAAATGCTCATAAATTGCATTTTTCTTTCAAGGACTGACAGCTTAAACTTAAACTACTTTAACTCAGACAACTTAAGCAAATGCTATACCGGCTACAGCATTGTAAATGTTATCTTGCTAGTAACTTTATCTTCGTTTTATGCACAGACGGTCCAGAAGAACTGTATGCTTTATCTTATATAAGCCATGGAACTCCGTTTGTTATTAAAAGTAAGATATCTTTTATAGGGCTATAGCCAGTTTAAAATCTTATTGAGTTGTCTGACAGTTGCGTAGTAACAAAAAGATTGAGTTTATACTGCCAATACCGTGATTTTGACCAACACAATTGCATAACTGCGAGATTGTCTCTCTGAATAATTATGTTAGTTTGGTGTAAGATACATGTATGCTTATCTTGTTATTGACAGTATACTTTTAAATACTCATTTCAGATAAGAAACAAATATTACTTGAAACAGTTATTGACGAAATCGAAGAATATCTTAGTAAAGCTGAACCGCAAACACGCAGACCAAAAGGTAAACATTCAAAAGTGTCAATCTATACGAGGCACCGATAATATACGTGTTCCACGAAAATCAACCACATACCAGTGTAGATCTAGATCATCTTATGCATCTGCGTAATCTGATCTGAGTCTTCACTGTTCAATAAAATGAAGTAATATTTTTACAAAGCCACTGACATACTTTTCACATTTTATAGATATGCAAATTGATCGTTACCAATAATCGTCTAAAATACTATAATCGGTCTTCGTTGAGAATCGCTTATAGGTCATGTTACATGCAAACCGACTGTCCGGACAGTGCAAACAGTGAAGACCAATATCTGGCAAAATTACTCTAAAAGACAGATAGCGCATCCATGTGTTTTGCCACAACAGCTTTATTTGGTAGCTAAGTCGGTAGTGACGCAGGCTGTTGACCCAAGGGTTGGGAGTATGAACTTCGAACCTCAGCTCGGCCATTATTCACTATCAGTCTATTTTGAAAAGCAGCCAGTTGCTTGGAAGTACTGTTTGTGCCGAGTATTTGTGTGAGTAAGCTAGGAAACACATGGGTAGGTGAACTTGTCGCATTGACATGACCGCAATACTGTTAAAAACTGCATTGACCCCCAAGGAATCAAACCTATGTTTGTACATCTTCAAAACACCGCCGAAATAAGTACTTTCAGTGTTTTGAATTAGTTGACGGTTCATATGATGATTACACGTGTAGAAAAGAAGGTGCATATGTATCCATGATATGAATCTAAAATGGAGACTGATTGACAGCAGTTTCGTAAAAACTTCTTTGATTTATTTGCGAGCAGTGCAGAGCCAGATCAGACAGACGGTGATTTAAGTCTCATATATCAGGGTGAAGCTTATATTTTAAATAATAGAACAGCTATGACACATTGTCTATTTTTAAATCTTTGTAACTGCAATAAATCCTTAAGAATAATTCGTGGTTTTCAAAATTCAACTTACTGAGTGTAAGGGTTCTATAAAGTATATACCAACAAATTACAGCTTTATATCAGCAACCAGACAATTAGCCAGATAAGTGCATACGAATAGTCAACAGCTCTAATTACAAGAAAAGACTTTCAGAACCTCTCGTATTTTCTGAAAATGAAAGTTAGATTCATTGCAGGATAAGGGTAACGTGTCATATGCCGAAAAAGGTATGTCATGCGGTAAGCCATATGTTTGACAGATTTAAGCATGAATTAAATTTAAAGCAAGTTTCTAAATTGTTGGTTTCTTCAGAAAGAACCATAACCCAGGATGCTATAATGGCCGTCTCCGGAAATTGAATTGCTTCCCTTGACCTACAGATTGGACTAACTAAAAATGTAAAATATATTTCAAGGCCTGTAAGTTTTTATTTTATGATCTATATTACTTCCACATAGAGGACACACTGTAACATTTACTGAGCAATTTGAGCAAAGTCTGTGATGCTGACAGGGTAGGAATAACGTATGTATGTCTTCACTTTTACACTGCATACAGTATACCTGAGCTGACAATTTCGCGTGCTCTTCTAATACATCTGAAATTAAGAAAGTTCAATAATTAAGCACTGCTCCACTAAAACCAACATTTAAACATGCGATCAGTGTTGATCCAGATCAACCTGAGCATTCACACAGGTTGACCTGTATATTCACAGTTCACTATTTTGTTACCTGGTTCGAACTACTGTTGAAGTGGTCATGGTGGAGTGTCTTTTTGTCAAAACACGTATCCTAGCAAGTACTGGTTTGTTTACCAAGGGATCATAAATAACTAATATTATTAATAATTGATGATTATGTTGAAAACGGCTTTAAATTCGAATGTATGTGGAAAACCTTAGAAATTGTATGACTATTACATAAATGCGCATCAACCTACCCATACCAATGTACGTGCTAATAAAGATATATATATATAAAACAAAGGTAATAAAACCCACATCGATTTTACACACATCCGTTCCAGAGTCAACACAATTAATAAACGGAATTTCTGAGTTACTACGTTCCTTATAAACACAGGCAGTTCCGCCGAAACAAATAGTTCTAAGCGGAGTAATTCTCACGCCAAACAGATGATGTGATCAAAGCATTGAAAGTACTGGTGGGACGGTTGTGTTGGTATTCGTAAATTAAAGTCAGATATGCGGTTGCATATGTATGTAATTTTAGTATGTCCATGGGTTTTTAAATTGATTATGTCAACATCATTTAGACCAGATTTCATCATAACCAATTTCAAATTTGAAATTTCATGACGATTGGGTTTTATATGTGACTCCAGATCGTTTACAAAGTTTTCATTTGATTTGTTCAAGCGACATCTTGTTGAATAGACATGCTACCGCCTGTCTGATCTTAATTTACGAATCCTAACACAACCTTCCCACCAATACCTTTAGTGCTTTAATTTAAACTCTTTTCACTTATAATAATATAAATAATTTGTGAGGCTGTTTAATAGTTGTCTATTAAATATTTGGTGAATGCGGGGTAGGGTTAAGATGGGTATTTAATGGTCACATTTAACCATTCAACAGCCATATAGCATATCAATACTTATATCCCTGATCTCAACGTGTGGTGCATTCCAGTTCTAATCGAAACCATTGGGACAACTTCTACCTGATCATTTGACCTGAATATTTTCAAGTTAAATTTACCGACAATTCATGATTGTTTTTGTTTTATTTGTTTATATTCCATTTTCTGATTGATCAGTATACATATTTATATAAATATAATTTTAACATATTATATAAACAACACGCATGCACGGAATATTTAGTTAACATAAGCGAAACGACGAGAACAAAGGATACTTGTTTAAATGGATAACAAAACAATAAAAAACAATAACATATTTCTTTATATGTACATGTAAATAGAAGCCGCAAACCCAAAATAGACAATAAATGCAAATAGTATATATACAAGTGAAATGAAGCGTAATAACATTTCATATAAATTGAAAGCTTGATTCGTAATCGATGTACCAAAATAAGATTAAACTGAATACAATTCGCATACTGTGTTTAGTGTTCCCATGATATTAAATGTTGTATGTTTAAACTATCAATCCAGCAAAGCATTTGGTTATTGACAGGTTGTTAACCTTTCTCCCTGATATAAATAACTATTGACGCCATAGCAACAAACGTGATTTGAAAACATTGAGTGCTCGTTCAAAAGGTATATTCCTTCGTTTAGCAAGACATTGTCACTTTAAGCAACTACACCAAAGAAAGCTCGAATAAGTTCACGGTCTGTAAGTTTTTATTTTATGGGCAATGCTTCTGCCACACACTGGACATGTTGTTAAGTCGTCTGCACAAGTCGTACATAATCTAAGATGCTGGCACGGGAGAAACAGGGTGTTGATATCGGATGTTTTACAGTTCATACAGAAAAGCTGTAGTCGTAACTGTTCGTGTTCTTCTAGGACATCTAAAAACAAAATGCACACATATCATTAAGGTAGAGCACTCCTTAAAGGCTCGGCGATTTTTCATAGGGGGTTGGTATTTATTAGCAATGGTTTCCGTTCTATTTCTTACGACGTCATATGGAAACGAACGAATGCAATAACATTGTTCTACAATAACATACAGTTAAAGTCACGGAAGCTAAATCGGAAGTATACGGACAGAATCGTGAGCTCAATCAAGACCAGTGATTTCCTTTCGATTTCTAACGACATCATATGGAAACGAACGAATGCAATAATACCTTTTTACAATAACATAAAGTTAAAGTCATGGAAGCTAAACCGGAAGTATTCGGGCAGAATTGTAAGCTCAATTAAGACATGTGACGTCGTCAATAAAACCTTTGTTGGAAACGATGTATTTACATATCCATACTATGTGATCTGACTGTGCCTTGTATGCCAGAGACTTTGTGAACGCATTTTATTTTTAGCGAAGAGCGTAGACCTAGATGAGACTCCAGATGCGCTTGATGATATGGATCTATGTTGGACTCCAATGACCAATGTTTTGATTTCGAGGAACACTACCCAATTGTAGTGTGTATCTCGTATACGTGTACATTGATCAGTGGAATGTTTACCTTTTGATTTGCGTGTTTCCGTTTCAGACACTTGACTTCGATTTTGTTCGATTTCGTCAATAGTTGTATCAACTGATATTTCTCTCTTATCTGAAAGAAGTATTTTAAAGTACTCAGTTAGTAAAAAGATAAACATTCACGTATCTTTCACAAAGATAATACAATTGATTAGAGACGAGCTAATTGAAATACGATGTAGCAGATCTTTCAGTATGAGCTTTATTTTTAATTTACTAACTGCAAAGCATCAATAACAGTATAAACGATATACCACTTAACGTGTCAGAGCTGACAGTATAAACTTACACTTTTATTTCACTAAGAAAGTATACTACAACTGATGCAGGTAATACGAAAGCGGACATAGCATTACAAATTATATCTAACTTCGACTAACACACGGAGTACAAGCGTTGACAGTTTACTTAAATCTTACTTTCATAATGAAATTGTTTGACAACTCAAGCATATGTAATACATCGGCTATAGCTAGACAATTTCTTTCGTCCACTTAGAGATGGTGTACCAGAGCTGACAGTTTAAACTTAAATTTACTTTTCCCAACTTTAAGAAATCGTAACCCATCTAAAGAAGATGTTATAAAGTGGCTATAGTACTAAAGAGGTTATCTTATATCTACTTAGAGACAGGGGTGTAAACTAGCTGACTTTATGCGACCTTAACTATGGATGTTAGTATACATACTCGGTATAATGATGTCACCCAACTGTTTATAATTCTAGCACTATACATTTAATCTATTTTTATCTTGATTTTATTCCGTTTAGGTGGCATAGCAAACTTAGTAGTATAAATGTTATCTTACTTTTACTAAGAGCCTGTAAAGCAGAGATAATCTGATTTTATTAGAAGATGACATAACAGACTCAGTAGAATAAACCTTATCTTACTTTTACTAAGTGCCTGTATTGCTGGTTCTATCTCTGCATGTTTGTAACCCATTTCAGACAATGTTTCTATCACCGCACAGTGTGCTGGGTGTGATCCCTTGTATGGCACCTCACTTATCTGTAGATTACGAATTTGTCTAGAAATAGTGTGTGGATTGGACGCAGCGGGAACGACGATAGTCTTGGGCTAAAATAATCAATGTTTTACATTAATACAAGACTGTTCACAGAAACACATCACGTCATCTGGCAATATGTATGTAATTCAATTCGTGAGGGACAGATGACGGAGTTGTGATCCCTATGTGTCAACGTAGGCCAGCCACACAATTCATAAAAGTTGAATGAAACGAAAAGTGTTACCATTGGACCTTATGTTAAACCAAATAATTAATCAAATAGCAATACCAGTACCAAACCAGTCAAGTTACGCAAAATATATCCGTGGCCTTGCTGATCATGCTTTATAGTTCCTAAAAACCATTATTTGCGTATAAACGAGTGTATACCTTCACCAGAATGCATTGCATATAAGACAATGACTATAAATTAATCGTAAACATGTATAGGATTGATTAGATAATGTTACATGTAAGTAGAGTAGATGAAAAACCAGGTTCGTCCCGATTCGTTCAAAATGATGGTGACCTTATTCGCGGGGTGAATTTTTCTTGCACAATACATGACCCCAATTGTCTTAGGATAAGTTTAAAGATTAGAGGTAACTCTTTTCAAATGATATAGGGTGTTCTACCTATAAATCGTTAAGAAAGTGTGACAATTGAGGGTTAGAACTGGTTGATTTACATGGACAAAAAGAAGGAATTTAATTGGTGTAACGTGATCTATATAACGTAATTCCTCACACCACACATCGTGTACCATCGGGATTAATAAGTCATAATAATATAGAGGGACGTTCATTAAATCAAATATTGGTTGTAACAACCACATCGTCTGAAGTCAAATCAAGGTAGAACACCCCCTAATGAACTCGGTGATTTCCGTATGAAGTAGTAAGAAATCGGTATTGTTCGTGGGCCGGCAAATTACCGGCATGTCAACGTGCAATGCCGAACCCTTCCACCCGTCTTTATATTGTAATAGATACCGACGTCATTTGTAAATTACCGAGCTCAATACGTTAAACAAACGATTACATTTAGGTATAATGTAATTAAAATGTTTATTCGTTAGTTTTGTGACAAACAGGCAAAGATTCAAAAAGATTGCTTAAATGTTTCACTCACAGTTCGCGATGCAGCAACAAAATCAATTGTTTCTCTCGAAACAAATAACAACACACGATATCAACTGGAACACAACTAACTAAATCTGTACTTATTGTTCTATTTTAACACTTGCCTGACTATGATGAGATATTGCCAATGCGATGTAATCTTCCCCTTTATTCTCTATGAGGAATTTACAGTGTGGAAAGTTGATACAATGTTCTATGCAAGGGTCGTAAGTACAGTCCCACCGTTGTAAACCTCCGTCACAGGAAAAACACCGTACAACGTCACGGGTACCTAAAGTATGTTAAAAACTTGTAAAAACATCGTACACAATCAAGGGTACCTAAAGTTTGTAACATAGATATATTATTAAAAACACCGTACAACGTCACGGATACCTGAAGTATGTTAATAACTTTTTAAAACATCATACAACGTCACATGTACCGGAAGTATGTTAAACAGATATACTAGTGAAAACATCGTACAACGTCACGGGTACCTGAAATATGGAAGAACAAACATAAACTGTCCATATCTCACTCAAAACATACATAAACGTCGCTGCAATACCAAACACTCACTGTCACGTGTCTATAACATGTCGAGTCTGGTTTACATTTGCATCAGCCAACCAAATGGTCGCCTACAACATCGTTATATATCAGCAGGGGATATAATTAATAACAATTAACGAGATATTCGCACACCGAAGTATGCTTGTCTCCCTTTAAATAATAAAATTGATACGTTATGTAATTGATATGAGTCATCTGGCTCTGAAACTGTTTTAATGCTTTTTATCGGTTATATTTCCATATTTACAAGGCTAGAAGGCAAGCGGCGGATACATATCCTTTAATATCGTTAAAGTTTCTACACGTTTTCAATGTCAAATTCATCTTCCTTTAATTTGCTTTTGGTATGTTAACGCATACACTACGAATTGAAATAAAAAAGAATCGCTTATAAGAATTTTGGATTTTAATGAATCTGCTTTCCATGAAGACACAGTCTCACCAGAGCCTTCATTGTCCATCTACATGTTATTCAGTCCTAGATTCATATTCTGACTGAAAAATAAGAAGTGTAGTCCCATTACTTTTACGTTAATTTATATCTGTATGAGCCGTTCCACGAGAAAACAAACATTATGGACTCTGCGTAATGTATCGACCCGGATCAGCCTGCGCTCTCCGCGACCCTCTCAGGGGGAAAGAGATATAGAGTAATGCTTCCTGCAAAAGAAAATCCACAGGAGGCGAAACGTGTTTGATAGCTTTTGTTTGCGCTTGAATGCTGCTTCGGTCCATTTTATACATGTCTCCAGACTTTCGATGGATAACTTAAACCCTCCATAAATCTTATCCCATGGGTAAAAGTAATCCATGTTTTGAACAACCGGCCCTTGATGTGAATCGGTTCAGTCTGCAACTACGACCAACCAATGTATTTACCAACGCGGACAAAATGCAAACTGTTTCGGAAATTATTTCTCTTAAGATGTCTCTAATAGGTACAATGTACATAAACTATAGGCATTTACCTGTGTAATAAAATCCTGCTGCAGCAAGTTTCTGTGGAGTCTGTACCAGATTGGTCGGCCAACCGCTGTATGACGATAGTCGGACGGAATACGAAATGTAATCCGGATGTCGGTGTGTTGAGACTACTTTTGGTGGGGCTGGTGTGAAAGTTTGTGGTGTAGCATGTCCTTTAAAGGAAATCAATTTGTTAAATGGGATGCTACAAGTGACGAACCTAGCTTCAATATTGTATGACCAGTAAGTACCAAGGGCAACTGGCGCTGTGTGAGAAACATTGAAATAACAACGAAAATATACAAAAAATCCCAATGAAAGCAAAAGAAATTGACGTTTCAACAAAATCAATTATTACCATATCAATTAACGTTATCAATTTTTTTTTTTTTTTTTTTTGGTCCATGGACTACAAATACGCGTATTAGTAGTGCATGCTTTTTTTGTTTAAACAGTAGCTAGATTTCGTCCTCTATGTCTCCTCTAACTTCACGCTGACAGTGTGCAAAACAGTCAGCAGAGTCTGCAGAGAGTATCACATATCAGTTAGATATCCATGGCGTCGTATGTCGATCAAAAAAAAGTAACAGTTTGAATAATCAAACTAACAAAAGCTACGAGGAAACCATGCAACCTATGTACGGTAATTTGTTATCAGGAAGATATAAACATTTTCATAATTGAATAAAGAAGCCAGGACGTAAAATAAGTAGTTTTATCAGGAAGATATAAACATTTTCATAATTGAATAAAGAAGCCAGGACGTAAAATAAGTAGTTTTGTTATGACCCCCACCCACCCCCCCCCCCCCCCCCCCACCCAACCTCACTCCCCACCCCCCTCCCCCTTCCCAACCAAACAAATAATGTTTCATGTCATCAGATAATGGCGTGTTAGAATTCCCTAATACGTAAATACGAATTGCAACGGCCTTTGCATTCAACAATGCTTTCAAATATATACAGATAAATTCCATTGTTCATTGTTTCTGATGCAAAACTCATCCTGAAGTCACAAGACCATTGTATCATAACCTTTACGCTGACTAACACGCGCTAGCCAATGACAAAGTCGTTTTATTAAAAAGAAACGTCTATATTGAGACATATGACACACATAAGTTTTATAAGGGTCATGATGGCCCTGGATCGCTCACCTATGCAATATGAATGTGGTCAGGTAAGCCAATACAAGAGATCAAATTTCAAGTATAGACACCAGGCAAAATAACCTAACCAATCTGGTGCGTCTTTTTCCAAATTAAATAGGACATAAGAAAACTGAAAAGTCTGTTTCAGATAAGAAGTTTTTCATATATCTCTCTATGTAAAACAGGTGAACCCCAGGGCGTGGCCAATGTTGACCAGGGCATAATTTGAACAATCTTGGAAGAGAACCACTAGACAATGCTACATATCAAATATATAAGTTATAGGCCTTTTGGTTTCAGACAAGAAGGTTTTAAAAGTTTCCCTATATATCTCTATGTAACCCCGCCCCCATCCCATCCCTTTTCTGATGCCGCAACAACTAAGTTATACTTGGAATTAAATTATTTGAACAACTTTAAAAGCGGACAACCTAAGGAACATTCATGTGAAGTTATTTTTTATATCAGTCCATTGGTTAAGTAGGAGAAGTCAAAATTGTTAACAGACGACGACGGACGCACGCTGGACGGTGAGTGATCACAAAGGCTGACCTAGGTGAGCTAAACATAAAACATGAAACACGTCTAGAGAATCGCGGTCTTAATACATATGTGTACAGTGATGACTCGGGCGAGACTGTGCATCCAGACAGTCTGACCACCAGAGCCTTTACTTCATCAAATGTTGAGAGAGTGAAAGGTGTGAGAGAGAGCATCAAAGAGAGACATAGACAGAGAGAGAAACGGAGAGACAGAGACAGAGACAGAGACAGAGAGACAGAGAGACAGAGAGACAGAGAGAGAGGGAGAGAGAGAGAAGGAGAGAGAGAGAGAGAGAGACTAACGCCTGGTTTTCGCAGAGCACCGCATCAGAGCCTTCACTGCCCGTTTACATCAAAGTTAGTCCTAAATGCGTCTTTTGACATATACATATATAGCTCTTGACCAAATGGTTTATGCAATAATTGCTTTCATATAATTTGATAAAATACCGTATAATATGATGTGTTGAGTTATAAATAATGCTTGTATTTAGGTATATGACAAAAACGTGTCTATTGTGTTTTTAATTCAAATCTTATTTCAAAATAAAACCAGTCATATCTTATTAGCAAACATACGGATACATTAAGCTTTATAATATACGTGTACAGGTATTCATTGGGGTTGAATACATTATGACATAATGCAGAGACATATAAACGCATGTGTCTCTGCATAATGGGACACACAAAAGCTAATATGGCTTTGTACAAAAATGTTAAAGGATCAGGTTATCTTTGTTTGGTACAAACAGACCGTTTTTTGTATCAATTGATTTATGACAAATTGCATACTTATATATGTTGCATGTAAATGCGACCAATAGGAAATATATGTCCAGTCTGAACGTTAGGTTTGACGTTTCTTTGCGCCTTTGCGTTACTGCGTTTACAATATGCTCTGGTTGAAATGGTCTGAAGGTCGTTTATCGTGTGATGAGGCCCATGCGTTAACAAAATTAATACGGAAATATTTGTCTTACCTGTTGTTTCCCCGGTTACAGTATGGAGTTGCGTATTAGTCACAGTAGTGTTTCCCTGTGCATGTGTGGTTCCAGTTGCAATATTTTTCTGTAAAATTTGAAGAGCAGGGTACCACGAAAACCGATATCAATACAGGGGACGTGAGTGCGAATTGCAGCCCGGCCATTAATTATTTCCTATGTCATTGTAATTCGCGTTAGTCGTATTCCACAACTGAACGATATATTGTCTATTTATGAACGTAGCCTGTTGCTAGTGAAGAATAGTAAGTGAAGATCTGGTGCGAGAGAGAGCCGAGAAACACATGGTTATGTGAATTGACAACGCGATGTATATAAACAATGTTGACAACGGCGTTAATCAATAACTCAGCTTAAATGTATTACCTTTATCTCGCTGAGTCTGGTTGGTCCAAGAAGTTGTATTAAGAATCCACACTTTTCTCCCGAATACCGCACGTGTTCCAATAACGGATCGTCAGTCTGGATGAAGTCTTTTAATCCAAGACTACAGTAAAAGCAGCGAACAAGATCTCCCTCTTCTGAATTAAAAGATTGTATTCATGATTCATTTCTCCTTTTGCCACGATGTTTTAAAGCGAATCGTAGTAAAAGAGAGTTGAGAAATGAAATCAAGAGTATTAAGCACGTTTGTCTTTATGATCTGGATCTTTGCCTACATTGTTCGTAATAACAAAATATTTTATATTGCGTGAAGTAGGGTCAACATGTGTTGTGTAAAGGTGTTACCTTAACTTCTAATACTGACACTAACGCGTCGTTAAGCTATCTTTGCATCCATAAGTACTAATGCGGGAAGCGAGCGAATACAACCTTTTTAAAAAATATTTGGTAACATTCGACCGGGGGTCGAACCATGGTTGTCCACCTTTCGAGGCGGACGCAAATTCGGCAGTCACTTTGTATATTTGTTTTAACTATTATGACAGATTGCGGCACGTAACAAACATCAATAAATACAAATATATGTTGTAATATACTTGAAACAAGAGGCCCATGAGGGCCTATGCTCTACTGGGATGGGGGACAACAAAGGAAAGAGGAACAAGCAAGTCTAGTTTATTGCAAAAGGAACCCAGTTCGCATGGATATCTAACTACTGAGCTAGTAAATGGAGCCTCTATTGTGTTCACAAGCTCTATTATACTAATTTTGACAATTTCAAGGGCCATAATCCAGTCTTGCATGGGAAGATCTGACTCGTTTGCAAAAGGAATCAAACTCTCATGGATATCGAACTACTGTATATGTTTGGTGAAGATCAGATATTAAACGGAGGCTCTATGGTGTTCACAAGCTCTTTCATAGCAATTTTGACAATCAGATACCAAATGGAGCCTCTTTTGTGTTTTGCGAAAGGAACCGAGCTCTGGTGGATATCTAACTACTGTATAAGATTGATTGAGATACAATCAAAACTGAAGACTTTATCGCGTTCACAAGCTCTATTATAGCAATTCTGACAATTTCAAGGGCCATAATGTAGTCTTGCATGTGGGTATCTAACTGGTTTGCGAAAGGAACCAAACTCTCGTGGATACCTAACCACTGTGTAACTTTGGTGAAGATCAGATACTAAATGGAGCCTGTATTGTGTTCACAAGCTCTATTATAAGAATGTCTACAATTCCAAGGACCATAATCCAGTCTTGCATGGGCAGATCTGGCTGGTTGGCAAAAGGAACCGAGCTCTCATAGATATCTAACTACTGTATAAGTTTGATTGAGATACTATCAAAACTGAAGACTGTATCGCGTTCACAAGCAATTGTTTATGGACGCACGGACGGACGCACGGACGACAAAATAAGTATCTGCAAGTCGGAAAGTGTTACCTGTTATACGGAGGGCTTAAAACAATACATAGTGACTTTCAAATCGCATAGTGCACAACAGACTTTTAGTCACGTCACAAACCATCTCAAATGTTTGAACAACCGGGCTCCAATTCCACCAACCTTACTTAGCGCTAAGTAATACTTAAATACTTAAAAGCATATTTCATCATTTGTTTACCTAATAACATAAAATGGTGGAATGAATTTAAGTATATGACTAAGTTGTCATAAATATTTACCTAGCTGATTAACAATTCTTTTAAAGAAATAAAATATTTAGGTATTTTTTATTATGGAAACACGAATGATTTTTGATGCGTTTAAATATTTAAGTATTACTTAACGCTAAGTAAAGTTGGTGTAATTATACAACAAGTAGCTTTACAGGAAAGATCACGAGCATGTGAAATGACCTCGTTGATCATGTAAGTGGATGTTGTTGTCTTCCGTGTTTGACAGAAAGTCATCTAAAGCTTTTATGTTTCTGAAGATCCTTTTAAATTTGTCCAACGGGCAGACGCATGTTTACCCATCTGCTGTAGACGAGTTTTGAAAACACTTTCTCAAAAGGAAATAGTGAGTTACATGTATATAAGTAATATCTCCTTTTGCCACAATGTGTTCACAACTCACCAGCGACATGGCTACAAACTGCCCATCTTTATGCAAAGCCATTCCCATCAAAATCCCTTTTAGTAATAATAAAGGGTCCGTGACGTTACAGGAATGTGAGAAAAGTGATTACAATCCTTTAATTACAGGGATGTAATACAAAAGATGAAATGATTAAAGAAACATAATTAATATTTCTTTAGGTTTTTGTTATAATATTGAAATATTTATTCGAGTTTTTGTTAAAATTGACTTTCCTGTAAGGTTACGCACCGTTTAAAAACAGAATCAATACCTGTGTAAAAGAAGCCGTAATTTGCAATTTTCGTAGGATCTTGTATACGTGAAAACGACCACCTTGCATAGGAAAACAGTCGTTGACTTCTATCACTGTAGTCTGGATGCCTGGCTTGTGGGGTATTCAAATATCGACTATTCATCGAATTGTATGAGCTGAAACAATACATTTATTACATAAGTAACAAGAAGAATTTTGATGCAAAGCATCAAAGACGCCGCGCATGCTTTTGAAGCATGACTTAAAGGAAGCAGGTGCAGTTCAGTACATTTAAATAACCGGTGCAAGCAGACAGGATGTAAATATTTCGAACAATAATGCAAAATGTCCCTTTATTTCAAACAAGAAGGCCAAGATGTGCCTATACTGCTACTATAGCCTATATAAAAAGGTTACCAAGAGCAGAAAGGTTCAATATTGACGTAGGGATTAAACGTTTTACATGCTACGATCTATGTGATATTCAGCATGTGAAGTTTAGTCGTCAAATGACAAGTTTAGTCCTGAAACCATTTGGTTTACGGTTTGCTTAACATTCACTGCAAATATAATGTGTCATTTAACAATAAACGGTTTTACATCCTCTAACTAGATCCATTAGATAAAAAACAATAGGTGCTTAAATAGTAAATCGACTAAAATCCAGATGGCACGAAAAAAAAAAAAAGAAAAAAAAAATCGAATTCGCCCTAAATGTTATTCTTTATGTTATCATAACCAGGGTAGAAAATGTATCGTTTTTTATCAATAAAGTGAACTTGAGTCGTTTTCAATTGTCCCGATGAAGGGGTTTCCTATTTAAAAATACTTACCACGTTACTGACAGGGTAGAATTTGCGATGGAAAAAGTATCGAAAACAAGAAAATCTCACCGATTATAGGTATGTAATACGTCAGTTATCATATTTTAATGCCCCAAAAACAAAAATAATACTTATTTTCTTAAAATTTGATTTTTTTTTTTTTTCGACAGTTGGGTATCTGGAGTTCAGTCGCTTTAACACATATTAAGGTGTATCAAGATTGAGCATTATGAAAGTTCACATGTATAGTCAACATATAGCAACAATTATTAACTCTGTTTTGTTTGTTTGTAATGTCACTTTAATCGTTTTGAAGATGCCAGTAGAAAACTGAAAAATAAACAAAAGAAAATTGCTAAGTCAGTTCGTTCCCCAAGAGCAAAGAGCGAAAACCAGTTGGTACGAATCGTTCATCTCGAACGAAATATGAAAAACCGGGTACGAATCCAATGAATTTTAGAAATCGGATGAAATCGTGAAAACAGCAAAGTATTCATAGCGGAAGTTAATAACTCTATGGGATCCGATGACACCTTGTCGTCTATTAAATAAGAATGACCAAAATCTCCAGGCGATGACATGCTGCATTTACAAATAATAGAACGGGTCACGTTACGGCCATGCGTGTCGCATAGTTGGGTTAACGTTATGTTTACAGTTTCTAAAATTATACTGTAATATGAAGTAATTAAAATGACTCATCATTGATTGTTTATAGATTACCCATTTATTTAAAAATATCAATATCGTAAATAGGCAAAAACATCGCCAGAAACTTTTTTCTGAGCTTTGATGAATCGGGTCGTAAACCAAACTATAACAAAAGCGTAGCCTAGGAACTTAGGGGAAAGTTATTAAATACCCATTACGTGTCTCTAAAGTTTTGTAATAACGGTAGAAGACATACGTAGTTTGTATCTGGCTGTTTCTTAAATCATTTTATACAATTTATTTATTCATCAAGGTTTTTTTTTCAAACATATAACAGAGTTTTTCTTAACAATGATAATGTTGGTTGCTCCCTTTATGATTACGTCACCCCATGGTACAAAATTAAAACATATCCCATACTGACGCCGCGCTTCCACGCGGCGTCAATGATGACAACATTGGCAATAATAAATTTATTAATGACATATTTTGCCTCGTTTTGGCTTTTTGTCTTCCATATTTCTCGATTGTTTGATTGATAGGTTGGTGTTTTACGCCGTTTCGACACTTGTTATATAACGGCAAATCCTGGGTAAGTTACCATTACTACTAGTCCATTTATCCTGACACCAGCAATAGTTGTAATGCTAACCACACAATCCCGAACGCCAAGGAGGACAGCCATATCTACCATTTTTAAAGTCTTTAATATAATCTTGTTGGGAATCGAACCCGCGACCTCCCGCACATTAGGCGAGCGCTCTACCACTACACAACTGAGACAGTTGCAGACTACTTTGAAAACATTTAGGAGAAAATATGGGAAATCTGTATAATTGCATAAAAACAGTGAAGTTGAAAACATTGTAGGAGATTAATAATTTCTCACTTTTCCCCAGCAAGGTTTTCCAAAGTCGTCTGCTACAAAATATTTAAAATCTGCATGCGAGAAAAGGTTAATCTAAGTTGTAATTAAATGTAAAACATGCTTCATTTCTTTGTCACTTGGCTTGGTGAAAATCATCAAGATGCTTTCGACGGAGAAGATGATTGTTTGGTATTTTCCGCCGCTTTCAACGATGTTTCATTTATATCACGGCAATTCCTGGGTAAGTTTCCAGTACTGCTGGTCCATTTATCCTGACATCAGTCAATCAGTTGTTATTCTAACCCCCAAATCTTGAGCGACAAGGAAAACAGCTATTACTTCCGGTTAAAAAGTCTTTGGTATGACCCAGCCGGGTATCGAACCCACGACCTCCCAGCACTCAAGGCGGAAAACTAAGAAAGATTCTCTATATAAAGGAAAGTAATTTATATGAAAAAATCTTACCCCTTTTAAGATACACCGCAAAGACGATTTCCTTATTTGACCTGGTCACTGTAAATTATATATGAATTTAGTTAAACATTTACCTGATATAGACGACTTTTGACGCCTTATGCAGATGATAAGTTTTGAAAACATTGTTATAAATGATAAATTGCTCCAAATGAGTAATTTCTTCCTTTCCCCCAAAAACGGTTTCAACTCTCCCTTGGTATTATACTTCCACTTTTCGATAGTTTCAACTTTATTTTTATTAAGACGTTTTCAAATCAGAAGTAAAAGAAAGTCTGGAACGTAAAAACTATGATATCGTTTTAGAAGGCCTCATGGGAGATAAGTGTTAACTCACTAAATGAATCACATTCTTAAAATAAGGTATTATTATTATTATTTTTATTATTATTATTATTAAACACTTATATGAGATAAATAACTGTACGTCATTAGGATTTTAACCTATATAATCTATCTGATAATATCTACTTTCCCTTACACATATTTGTCTCATGTAGAGTCAGCCATATTTAGTCCAATTGTGAGCTCAGTTGATGAATATCCTCCATACGTGTCTTTAATTTTGCCGTTTTAAAGAACACGCGGCCACAAACAGAACAAACTATTTACATCGTTTATTAATCAACACGTTCTGATCAAACAGGAAACAGAAACAGAAAACAACGGGAAATCACCGT
>JASEVX010000012.1:30045733-30109785 GCA_031761405.1 Serripes groenlandicus
TACATCTTTGGTTGTAATAGAGACTAATTTTGAACACTTTACAACAAAACACGTCTAGTATGTCAAGGTGTTGTAGCAGTGCTTGAACATGGCGTTCATCAAGATCTACACGTGAACGCTGTAAGTCAGCCCTTGTAGACGTGAACTCATCTTCATCATCTCCACTGTCTGCATAAAGAGCTCTCATCTTATGTGATATGTTGGAGCGAAACGCCCAAGTTATGCAGAACTTGTCTCTTGCGTGTCATTTCGTGTTATTCCTATGATTCCATTGTTCAGCTTGCATAGTTTAATAATCCACTCTGTGGCTTGGTCCGTTGGAATCTGGCTGAAGTGATTGTTACTTCTCTTGACAACGAAATTTCTGTCCATGAACTCACTGTAAACTTCTGGGGCTTTGTGGTCATACGCTGTCATCCAAGGCAACATGGTGGCGAATGCTTCAAGGTGAGGCTTCCAGTTCCCTTCTTTTCCGAGCGGATAAACAGAAGCAGAATCTCAACATAGCCATATGTGCTTTGGAAAACATGTTTGTTGCCAAGGAACAGCGAGTCGAATTCTTCCATCTGGCCGATCAAATTAACATTCTGAATAGCTTCATGTAACTTCGCAGCCTGGTCCATTACGTTTCGGTCATATCCAGTTATCTTTGACGTTTTGAAGACATTAACCAGCTCCGCAGACGATGCTTCTATCTGTTCAACATCTGTACTAGTACCACCGTCCTTTTTATGTAACCAGGATTTAAACAGGGTCCACCTTAGCCGCCACCAAGCCTCATACGTTAGGATATGTGCACGTACTGTTCTGTAGTATGACTTCCCGTTCCAGCATAGTTGCAGTTACGTTGGGAGGATACACTGCAGCATCAACCCACACATCATCAAGACCGGCTGATTCAATGTGTTTCAAAAAGTTGAAACAGATATGGAGGCCACCAAGTCGGAATTTTAATAAGGGGAGTAGCTTTCAAGATGCATTATACTTGTTTGAATGCACATGTACCTTTCACAATCACACATGTACCGAAAGATAAGACTTTTGTCAGCATAATAGTGAACATTTATACTACTTAGAGATTTCAATGAATTGTGAAAGTGCATGATCTCTATCCTAGTTTATTTGGTTACCATGGCAACATCCACAATTGCATTTATCCAGCTTCTCTAATATACCAAAGTTTATATATTAAACGTCTTTACCATGTCTTTTGTAATCATTCCAAACGTAACCAATGCTAAATAAAAACATAGTTTAAGTGCTATATTTTCGGGTAATTTTCCGTGTTTGACCTTGAAAATACATTGACCTTGACCTTGAATGACCTTAGTGTTCAGTTTTATTGAAAGCTCCACATTCATAGATATGATTTATTACACATGAAAGAATATATTTGTTATTATTTAACAGTTAAAAGAAATGCGAAATAGTTGTCATGAAATCAGCTAACTGGAGCCATTGTGCGTGTTGTCTTGGTTACCATGGTAACCAACATAAATTTAAGTGCCCAATTTTGCTAAAAACAAAGCTTGTACATGTGGTTGTTTTGTAACAACTTAACAAACCAATATGAACATGAAAAATGCTAAATAAAAAGAA
Source organism: Serripes groenlandicus (assembly GCA_031761405.1). NCBI lineage: Eukaryota > Metazoa > Mollusca > Bivalvia > Cardiida > Cardiidae > Serripes > Serripes groenlandicus. The sequence continues at coordinate 30,047,333 of JASEVX010000012.1, forward strand.
AAACCTTCATCAATTCTGAAATGTTTAGGTATTTTTCACTTTTTGACCTTAAAATGACCTTGACCCTAACTTAAAGTGACATTGATGGTCAGTTTGCTAGAAAGCTCTATATTCATAGATCATATATATTAAACATTTAAGTCGATATATATTAGCGTTTTATATTTATACTCAATACAGTAAGATGGTTTGAGTTTCAATAAATTCTGCACTTACTTGACCTTTGACCTACTTTCTGACCTTCACAGACGGTGTTGCCGGTGGCATGGGGCAGAACCATAGACAACTGGTATTGGGCAACACGATTATGGTATTCAAACAATTCTACTATCTCATGCCATGGACCGTCATAAATAAGCGACTTTTTCCCTGATTGACTCCCGACTAATAATTCCTGTAAAATTTGACTGGAATTTCAGGTTCAGGAGGAAATGTAGATATATCCAAAATTGGATTAAAAGTCGTTTGCTACAATTGTGTTGTATTTGGGTAGCAGATAAATGGGGGGGAAACCTTGATACTGATCAGGAAATGGATTTTTAATCGCCATATGGAATGGAGTTAGCTCAAGTAGATCATGGATTCAAACGTAAGACCTCTTGATTTGAGGACAAGTACATCCCTCGGATCTGGAGCTCGACCGCTGTGACAGATAACAGTTTTTTAAATATTCAACTTATCCCAACATACATGAAACCTACGACAGATGACGTCGACCATATCTGGCTTACAGTATGGTAAACCTAAGGCAAAGAACGTATACATGTTGAATAGTGTTGAAAACATTGTGACAAACATTGCTCAGTTTGAGCTATTTTCTCCATTTGCCACAACAATTTTAATAGTCATCTGCTGCAGATGGGCCAGAAAGGGTCTATGTGTGATAAAGGGTAAATTAAATGCAGAAAGGCGTTTTTTGTTGAGCAGCTTTCACATCATTCGTAAATACATCTTAGCCTAAAACCTGTACTTAGTAGCTGCTTATCGAGAAAAAAAGCCTTAGGCTATATTTTAGAAATCTGCAACAGACGACATTTGAAATAGGTTGACACAAGAGAAATATTGAACATAATCATTACCAGGGAAAGGACCCGAGAGTGATTCATATCGGCGTATTAATTGTCGCCACATTTCAGCTCAACTCTTAGAGTACTGAATTTTATAAAGCAGACTATTTCATGTTAAATATCGGACGCTAGTATGTTTAATGTATCAACAGTTTTTTCATAACTTTAATCTAAGAAAATGGACTCGTTCTCCATATATTATTTCAATGGCTTTACCTCGGGATGAAAAAAAGGTATTTTAATGTTTGGTAACTCGATAAACACCTTAGTTAAAATTGAATGCTATTATCTGGATGCATTGAAAACGTATTTTTTGTACATACGTTAAACCGTCGTTTAATTGGTGTTATATGCCGTTTTCAACATTATTCCAGTTATATCGCGGCGACAGTTCACATATTCCTAATCCCTGATCAGGCAAAAAAGCATTCGGCTAAGAAATGTGCCTTAACCAAAGCACTTCGACGGTCCCCGAAGCTCAACCAGTAGGCAACGGCGGATTACTTATAAACATATAAGGCAAAACTAAATGTTAGTATCTGGAAGCATTGAAGACTTGTTTTTATGCAGACGTGAAACCATCATGGATTAAGGAGAACTTGTATATCTAGAGCACTATCTCTTGTTTTCCCGTACATAGGTTTTATAATAACGCCTGCTGTAGACACGTCATTTGTCGACTATATCAAGGTAAGGGTAACCCTATCCCACACACAGACGCTCTCTGACGCCTCTGTAATAGACGATTTTTGAAAACAATAGATGAACCTTATCTCCTTTTGTCAGATTGTTTTAAACTCTATTAAAACATTATACTATAATAAATACAGAGTGTCCATATTTTTGCCTAGATGTTTGGATAGTCTTCTGCTGCAAATTCGTTGTGTGTGGGAAAAGGATAAATCACATCCATCTGTCAAGGATACATCATGTAAACCAGTCTCTATGTTATTTAGTCTATATTATATGGTTCTGGCTTTCTTAAATGTAGACGTAGTTCAGGCATCTGCAGCAGACGACGTTTGAAACATGTTGGATTTTTTTAAAAAATAATCATGACCAGGAAACGGACCCGAGAGTGACACATATCAGCATTCTAAGAAAATGACCATAACTAGAACAGTATCACAGCTTAAACCCTTTTCTACATACAAACACTTTCTGACGCATTTGCAGCAGACGACAATTGAAAACAATGTGTCAAAAGATGAAATTGCTTAAAACGAGCAAGTTCTCCTTTTCCCACAATATTTCAACATTTACAGACATGTTCACACCCGTCTGCTGTAGACACGTCCGTTGTGGACAGTATAATGGGAAGTGACAAACAGCACCTGCCTGCGAAGGACATAAACACATCCTGTAACCCAATCTCTATGTAATTTTATCTATCTGTTGTTGCCGAATTTTCACGGGGCCAAACACACGTGCACCGTGTCTAGCGATGTTGGATCTTAATGCATCTGCACAGTCTCACCAGTTAACTCACTTTTGACCAATATGTGATAGAGACATTAAACCTTTTCCACATACAACAAATCTGTAGTGAGCAATTTCTCCTTTTGTCAAAAAAGTTTTCAAAAGGTGTTTTCTGAAAAAGGCTTCAGATTAATCGGAAGAATGATTTCACGTCGGAGTGTCAATAAGGCCGCATGTCGCCTGACGCGGTTCATATTAAAGTAGAAATAGACTGCGTGTGCCTAGGCACGAGAAAATCTGTTATAAATTATTATTATAACTGTGACGTTTGGTAATCAGGATCAACCGTAGAAACATCTCGTAAATATAGCGAAAAGTCCGTCAATTGTCTGTTTTGAATGTGAACTGTCTGATAGATAACTGAGCGTCTTCCCAAGCTGATCTGAACCTGGTTGAGGATCGCTGTGTATTTGTTAGGATGGAGTCTTTTGACGGTGCACATAATTTTGCGCATTAAACCTTTATCATCATTCGTAAAAACTGTACTTGTTGTCGTAGAAGACGCATAGTTAAAGTAGGTCCTTTGAAAAGAAAAAAAAGCGTTTCAGAAACATGAGAATGCCAATAATGAAATATGAACTGTTTGATCGTAATTGTGCGTCGACACGTATCTAAGCCATTGTTAAGCACCGAGATGTTTTCGATGGGTTGGCCTTGGGTGCATATTAAACCTGTATCATTATACGTATTAACTTGAGTTCTTTTCGCAGAAAACGCTTATTTAAGGTAGGTTCATTGAAAAGAAAATAGTCATTTCCGAAACATGAGATAAAGTCGTTCTTTGTATACGGTATTCATTGGTTTACGTACTTCTCGTCTTACTTATCACGTAGCTGAGCCCCGGTAGCTCAGTCGGTAGCGACGCGGATTGTTAATCCAATGATCTTGAGTTCGAACCCCAGCTCGGCCAACATTCTTTCCGACGTTTGACAAAAGACCCTGTGACAAGCGTCATTCGTCTCTCACCAATGGGATAACAGTCTATGTGGAAAAGCAGCCAGTTGCTTGGTGAGTATGTTGTGTTGGGTACTGGTGTGAGAAAACTAGGAAACATATGAGTAGGTGAACTGGCCGCCGTGCTACAACTGAAACAATGTTGAAAACAGCGTTTAACTCGAATCAATCAGTATTTATCACACAGGACTGATTTGTCTTCAAACGTTTCTGCAGTAGACGACTTTATTTTTAAGTTTGGGAAACAGTTGGACATTTTGGAGAGAGGAGATATTACTTGTATTGAACATTTCCTCCATTTACAAAAGTGTTTTCTCCAAACGTATAAAACGTGTTTCTTTTCGACAATATTCTCTATAATGTATCATCAGGGTCTTTCAAATAGTATTTGAAAGACCCTGGTATCATTAAGAAGTTTCAGACGTGTCAAACGTAAAAAATATTTAACAATTAAAAATATTTAAACTTTTTCCCACTTATAACTAATCAGCAACAGACGACTTTGAAAACCTATTGGAAAAATGTATATAATTAAAAAAAAAACAAAGACAACCCCCTAATTGAATATCATTGGAAAAATAGTGGCAAAAGAAGAAAGTGTTCATCATGAGCATTCTCCTTTCTGCAGAGGCGTCACAATACGTCTAAAAGTAAAGTAAAGATTGTATTTATCAAACAATTTTTTGCCTGAAACTGTTTACTGCCAGTCATATTTTGTTCAAGGCACCGCGCAGACAGGTTTTTGGTACCATTATGTAAGAAGCCGGCTGCTACCAAACTGGCCATACCACTGGGATTCGAATTTTCGACCTGCCACTCCCGAGTCGAATGTCTTTACCAGTAGGCTATCGAATCGGGCGGAAGGAAAGGGCTAAGTGAACAAAGTTTACAACTGGAGGTTACATGATAGTGGATATTACTAATCTCTTTTCAGTCGACTGATTTCCGAACGTTCTTGACATTCTACAGTTGGTGTAACCACTATGTTAATATATTTATGATAGCTTTATCACTTCACCATTTCCCACATACAACAAATATGCAGCTGACGAATTCGAGAACATCTTGAAATCTTCGAAAAATATGTATAGGTAGATTTATTTTTGGGAAAATTTATTTTCTTATCGCTTCGTATTAAACGTTCAAAAAATAGAACGCGAGGTTCAAGAGGTTTCATCAGAAGTCAAAAATAGTCTAGACTTATAAGTAAAAGCGTATATAAACCGACTGTCTAGTCGGAAATAATGTTTACTTGAGGAATAACAGATGTATAGTTAGAGTTCAACAGGCATCGGCAATCCAAGACAACGTACTGTACTTATATTAAAGAGTAAAATCGAACGGAAGGTATGCAGTTTGATTGTTTCGTATGACATATAGAACTGATGCATCTTATTTGATAGATAATTCCCTTGAAAACATTTTTAATAATACATGTACACTTTGGTCAGATCTCTGTATAGAGATAAATCATCTTGTTTGTAGATTTCTATACGATGGACTCGAGATAACTCGAACAGATGATACTTGGAATAAATCGTTAAACTCGAACCAATATGATTATGTTATGTAAACTTATTGAATATATATGAACATATTGTGACAAAAGTATGAATTGCTCATCATTTTAAAAACTATGTGTTCACATACCGTCAGCTGCAGCTACGTCGGAATGCGTTTGGTTGTTGGAAAGGGTTCAACTAATACATGTACAGAGACATATAATCCATATTTCAATGTCTCTGACAAATACAGTTACTGTAAGGTAATATTTCAGTACATCAAGTTGATTGTTTACATTTTCTTTCAAGCCCACGTCTTTTGCGCACCTGCAACAGATCAGTGTAGTTGAATGAAAAATATTCAGACAAAAACATTACGTCATTATGGGTACTTTCTCCTATTGTAAAAAAATTTTCAACGCTATTCAATACTCCTACTTTTTGTTGGTTCTGCTGTAGATTTGAGCCGTTCCACGAGAAACCAATATTATGGACTATGCGTAATATATCGAACCAGATCAGCCTGCATACTCCGCGCAGGCTAATCCGGGCCGACAAATTCCGTCTCAGGGGGATAGAGTTATAGAAAATTCGCAGGAGGCAAATAGTGTCTGCCCGTCTTCGCCTGCGCGGCATGCTTAGGCTGATCCCGGTCAATACTTTACGCAGAGTCCCCAATGTTTGTCTTGTCGTTATTCGGCTCATTTATAGATTTTCGATAATTTTTCTCGAATGATTAAAAAGGCTAAAACAAGGGAGAGATTGCAGGGTGAACAATCCGAAGGATGCTTCAGATGCGAAGCAATAAATGTACGAATGCATTTGGAGTTCGGTTAACACGGTATTACATAAAATCACATAAAATCGATACAATACAATTTACTTGAATTGTAATCAAAAGCCTCCGAGCTTAATTACCGAATACATTTTACAAGAACATGGCAATTTGATGTTAGCAAAAGTTGTCTGCTGCAGTATGTATCGGAAAGGGTTACCTTAATGAAAAGGAACAGTTAAATTGTGTATCAAGGTAAGGTGGCACAGAGGTGACATGTGTGCGATTTTATTTATCTCGTTCCCACGACATAATATCTCGTGGGAACGAGTTATTATCTCGTGGGAACGAGTTATTATCTCGTGGGAACGAGTAATTATCTCGTGGGAACGACTTAATTATCTCGTTCCCACGACTTATTATCTCGTGGGAACGAGTTATTTATCTTGTTCCCACGACTTAATTATCTCGTGGGAACGAGTTATTATCTTGTGGGAACGAGTTATTATCTCGTGGGAACGACTTAATTATCTTGTGGGAACGAGTTATTATCTCGTGGGAACGAGATAAATAAAATCGCACACATGTCACCTCTGTGCCACCGTATCAAGGTCAATCGTAAGTTTATTAATAGATCCAGGAAAAAACCCGATGTGTTTACCAACAGTTAAATTGTGTATCAAGATCAATCGTAAGTTTATAAATAGATCTAGGAAACCCTCGAGTTGTTGACAAAATAATATGTTGATATAACCGCATTTTTCTCGATCAATGCACAATGTTGTTGATAGTTCATGTTTTGATGCACGTTTATCAAGTGTGTGTTATAAATACTTTGTTAAAGATCGCTATATAAAGGATCTGTCTATAAGGTTTGTTATCGTTTTCGTTTAACCAGTCAATACGACCAGACATATAAATTTACTCCGCTAATATATAGTAAACAATCAAGTTTAAGACGGTGGTGCATCTCATTCTCACGCAATACAGGATATCTATAAACTGGAATTAACCTAAATCAGGTACATTTAAAAAGATATTTCGATCCAATGAAAGCCAGGAATTATGTTGCCGCTAATTAATGTGTATAGTGTTGTATGTCCCTTTCCCACATACAACAAAACCGCAGCATACACATTCATACCCAACTACAAGGTTGTTTTATGACATAATGAGTGAATGTAGACCAACATATGTAAAATCACTGATAAAATATCTAAATGAGGCATTCAAAATCAGAAAATTACTTTTAGATGAACAGGTCTCTTACTAAATCATAAAGTATGTGTTGAATTTCTTCAAAAAGATTATGATGTCACTTCAATGCGCACGAGATATAAATTTAATCGTGTGTGTCCCTTTAGAGCTGCCTAAAGGGAGCGACACAATTTTATAAATTACATTCGATTTTGTTTTATCTCGTGCGCACAAGATACTTATCTCGTTATCACGACTTAGTATCTAGTGCGCACGAGATACTAAGTCGTGCGCACGAGACACTATCTCGTGCGCACAAGATAAACATATATTCGTGTGTGTCCCTTGTGAGCTGCCGTATATATCACTCTAAACTTCCGGAACTATTTTTGGCTGTTGAAATTTCCTCCTGCGTATTTTTCATACAAAGTTTCTTAGTGCGAATGCAATGCAATATGTTGCCACCGTATGTACACAGATATTTCAATCAGTTCAATCCAATGCAACATGTTGCCACTCTATGTACATATATCTTTCGATCCTTTTAACGCGAGGAAAACATGTTGTCGCTCTATGCACAAAGATATTTCGATTATTTGAATGCAACGAGACATGTTGTCGCTCTATGCACAAAGATATTTCGATCAGTTGAATGCAACGAGACATGTTGTCGCACTAGGTACAAATATATTTCGATTATTTGAATGCAACGAGACATGTTGTCGCTCTATGTACAAAGATATTTCGATGCTTTGAATGTAACGAGACATGTTGTCGCTCTATACACAAAGATATTTCGATCAGTTGAATGCAACGAGACATGTTGTCGCTCTATGTACAAAGATATTTCGATCAGTTGAATGCAACGAGACATGTTGTCGCTCTATGCACACAGATATTTCGATCAGTTGAATGCAACGAGACATGTTGTCGCTTTATGTACAAAGATATTTCGATCAATTGAATGCAACGAGACATGTTGTCGCTCTATGCACAAAGATATTTCGATTATTTGAATGCAACGGGACATGTTGTCTCTCTATGCACACAGATATATCGATCAATTGAACTCGAAGAAAACATGTTGTCGCACTATGCACAAAGAGTGTTAGATCTTTTGAACTCGAGGAAAACATGTTGTCGCTCTATGCACAAAGAATGTTCAATCATTTGAACGCACTGTTGCCGTGCTATGTGTATAATTTTATTCATATATATACTAAATTGAGATACTGGTACGCCATTTAGGTGTTGTTTCTTTGCCATAAGTCGTATGTATGTGTTCATTACATTATATGGTTCCCAAGACTACACAATTTACCTCTCTTGGTGGTCATTTTGACAGGCAAATATGATACGCTTTAATATAGTTATTTTAAACAATATTATGACAATTTGGGGAGACATAAATGATTGGTAGGCATATTATTGGTTGGGGATCGAAGCCACGACATCCCGCACCTAGAGGAACGCTTTAACACTTTAGACCAGAGGCGGTCCGAAAATACAATATTGACTTTGTGTTAATGTAATAATTCTATCAATTTGCTCATCAAAAAGGTTCAGTCCTCAATAATAAAATTCCATTTCGTTTGACAGTTTGTCATACCAAAGACTTTTATAATGGTAGTAATAGCTATCTTCATTGACGCTCAAGGTTGCGGGGTTAGAATAACAACTGATTGACTGGTGTCAGGATAAATGGACCAGTAGTACTGGAAACTTAAGCAGGAATTGCCGTGATATAACTGAAATATCGTTGAAAGCGGCGAAAAATACCAAACAATCATCTTCTCCTTCGAAATCATTTTGATGCTTTTCACCAAGCCAAGAAACAAAGAAATGAAGCAGGTTTTACATTTAATAACAACTTAATATATATAGATTAACATTTTCTCCCATGCAGACAGATTTTGAATATTTTGTAGCAGACGACTATGGAAAACCTAGTGGGGGAAAAGTGAGAAATTATTCATCTGCTACAATGTTTTCAACTCCATTGTATATTTAATTAGAAATAATTTCCAATGTTTTTCCTAGATGTTTTCAACGTCGTCTGCAACCGCCTCAGTGGTGAAGTGGTAGAGCGTCCGCCTAAGGTGTAGGAGGTCGCGGGTTCGATTCCCAACAAGGTCATATTAAAGACTTTAACAATGGTAGTAATGGCTGCCCTCCTTGGCGTTCAGGATTGCGGGGTTAGCATTACAACTGACTTGCTGGTGTCAGGATATATGGACCAGTAGTACTGGTAACTTACCAAGGATTCGCCGTTATATAACAAGTGTCGAAACGACGTAAAACATCAACCTATCAATCAAACAATCGAGAAATACATATATGAAAGACAAAAAGACAAAACGAGGCAAAATATGTCATTGATAATTTTATTATTGTCATTGTTGTCATCATTACTTATGTATTGTTTTAGCTCATACAGATCGATGAATAATCGATATTTAAATACTGTCTCCGCCACCAGCCACACCGAGAATGCCTTCACAAATGGATTGAATCCTCCACAAGCAAGGCATCCAGACTACAGTGATAGAAGTCAACGACTGTTTTCCTATGCCAGGTGGTCGTTTTCACGTATACAAGATCCTACGAAACTTGCAAATTACGGCTTCTTTTACACAGGTATTGATTCCGTTTTTAAACGGAGCGTAACCTAACAGAAAAGTCAATTTAACAAAATCTCGAATAAATATTTCAATATTATAACAAAAACAAAAGAAATATTAATTATGTTTCTTTAATTATTTCACCTTTTGTATTACATCCCTGTAATTAAAGAATTGTAATCACTTTTCTTACATTCTTGTACCGTCACGGACCCTGTATTATTATTTAAAGGGATGTTGATGGGAATGGCTTTGCATAAATATGGGCATGTTTTAGCCATGTCGCTGGTGAGTGGTGAAAAATGTGGCAAAAGGAGATATTCTTTATATATACATGTAGCTCCCTATTTCTTTTTGAGACATTGTTTTCAAAACTCGTCTGCTGCATATGGGTAAACATGCGTCTGCCCGTTGGACAAATTTAAAAGGATCAAAGCTTTACATGACTTTCTGTCAGACACGGAAGACAACAACATCCACTTACATGATTCATGAGGTCACGACACATTATCGTGATCTTTCCTGTTAGGTTACTTGTTGTTCAATTCTACCAACTTTACTAAGTGTAAACATCATTCATGTTTCCATAATAAAAGATACCTAAATATTTCATTTCTTTAAAAGAATTGTTAGTCAGCAAGGAAAATATTTATGACAACTTAGTCATATACTTAAATTCATTCCACCATTCATGTTTTACAAAATATTAGGTAAACAAATGATGAAATAGGCTTTTAAGTATTTAAGTATAACTTAGCGCCAAGTAATGTTGGTGGAATTGTATCCCGGTTGTTCAAACATTCTGGAATGTGTGTGACTAAAAGTCTGTTGTGCACTATGCAATTTGAAAGTCACTATGTATTGTTTAAGTCCTCCGTATAGCGGGTAACACTTTGTATTGTTTAAATCCTCCATATAGCGGGTAACACTTTGTATTGTTTAAATCCTCCATATAGCGGGTAACACTTTGTATTGTTTAAGTCCTCAGTATAGCGGGTAACACTTTGTATTGTTTAAGTCCTCCGTATAGCGGGTAACACTTTGTATTGTTTAAGTCCTCCGTATAGCGGGTAACACTTTGTATTGTTTAAGTCCTCCGTATAGCGGGTAACACTTTGTATTGTTTAAGTCCTCAGTATAGCGGGTAACACTTTGTATTGTTTAAGTCCTCCGTATAGCGGGTAACACTTTGTATTGTTTAAGTCCTCAGTATAGCGGGTAACACTGTGTATTGTTTAAGTCCTCAGTATAGCGGGTAACACTTTGTATTGTTTAAGTCCTCCGTATAGCGGGTAACACTTTGTATTGTTTAAGTCCTCAGTATAGCGGGTAACGATTTCCGACTTGCAGACGCATTTTGACGCATCTGCAGCATTTTTTTACAAAACATTGTGGCAACGGAGAAATAAATCATGAGTAAATTCTCGATCTTAACGGGGTTTTCAAGTATATTACCACATTATATTTGTAATAATTGATGTTTGTAATGTGCCGTACTCTGTCATAATAGCTAAGAAAAGTATACAAAGTGACTGCCGAATTTGCGTCGAATGTTACCAAAGATTTTTAAAAACCTTTGTATTCGCTAGTTTCCCGCATTAGTACTTATGGATGCAGGGAAAGCTTAACGACGCGTTGGTGTCAGTATAAGAAGTTAAAGTAACACCTTTACACAACACATTAGTACTTATGGATGCAGGGATAGCTTAACGAGGCGTTGGTGTCAGTATTAGAAGTTAAAGCAACACCTTTACACAACACATTAGTACTTATGGATGCAGGGATAGCTTAACGAGGCGTTGGTGTCGGTATTAGAAGTTAAAGTAACACTTTTACACAACACATTAGTACTTATGGATGCAGGGATAGCTTAACGAGGCGTTGGTGTCAGTATAAGAAGTTAAAGTAACACCTTTACACAACACATTAGTACTTATGGATGCAGGGATAGCTTAACGAAGCGTTGGTGTCAGTATAAGTACTTATGGATGCAGGGATAGCTTAACGAGGCGTTGGTGTCGGTATTAGAAGTTAAAGTAACACTTTTACACAACACATTAGTACTTATGGATGCAGGGATAGCTTAACGAGGCGTTGGTGTCAGTATAAGAAGTTAAAGTAACACCTTTACACAACACATTAGTACTTATGGATGCAGGGAAAGCTTAACGACGCGTTGGTGTCGGTATTAGAACTTAAAGCAACACCTTTACACAACACATTAGTACTTATGGATGCGGGGATAGCTTAACGAAGCGCTGGTGTCGGTATTAGTACGTATGGATGCAGGGATAGCTTAACGAAGCGTTGGTGTCAGTATAAGTACTTATGGATGCAGGGATAGCTTAACGAGGCGTTGGTGTCGGTATTAGAAGTTAAAGTAACACTTTTACACAACACATTAGTACTTATGGATGCAGGGATAGCTTAACGAAGCGTTGGTGTCAGTATAAGTACTTATGGATGCAGGGATAGCTTCACGAGGCGTTGGTGTCGGTATTAGAAGTTAAAGTAACACTTTTACACAACACATTAGTACTTATGGATGCGGGGATAGCTTAACGAAGCGCTGGTATCGGTATTAGAAGTTAAAGCAACACCTTTACACAACACATTAGTACTTATGGATGCAGGGATAGCTTAACGAAGCGTTGGTGTCGGTATAAGAAGTTAAAGCAACACCTTTACACAACACATTAGTACTTATGGATGCAGGGAAAGCTTAACGAGTGGTTGGTGTCAGTATTAGAAGTTAAAGCAACACCTTTACACAACACATTAGTACTTATGGATGCAGGGATAGCTTAACGAAGCGCTGGTGTCGGTATAAGAAGTTAAAGCAACACCTTTACACAACACATTAGTACTTATGGATGCAGGGATAGCTTAACGAAGCGCTGGTGTCAGTATAAGAAGTTAAAGCAACACTTTTACACAACACATTAGTACTTATGGATGCAGGGATAGCTTAACGAAGCGCTGGTGTCAGTATAAGAAGTTAAAGCAACACTTTTACACAACACATTAGTACTTATGGATGCAGGGATAGCTTAACGAAGCGCTGGTGTCGGTATAAGAAGTTAAAGTAACACCTTTACACAACACATTAGTACTTATGGATGCAGGGAAAGCTTAACGAAGCGCTGGTGTCAGTATTAGAAGTTAAAGTAACACCTTTACACAACACATTAGTACTTATGGATGCAGGGATAGCTTAACGAAGCGCTGGTATCGGTATTAGTACTTATGGATGCAGGGATAGCTTAACGAAGCGTTGGTGTCAGTATAAGTACTTATGGATGCAGGGATAGCCTAACGAGGCGTTGGTGTCAGTATAAGAAGTTAAAGTAACACCTTTACACAACACATTAGTACTTATGGATGCAGGGATAGCTTAACGAGGCGTTGGTGTCGGTATTAGAAGTTAAAGTAACACCTTTACACAACACATTAGTACTTATGGATGCAGGGATAGCTTAACGAAGCGCTGGTGTCAGTATAAGAAGTTAAAGTAACACCTTTACACAACACATTAGTACTTATGGATGCAGGGAAAGCTTAACGACGCGTTGGTGTCAGTATAAGAAGTTAAAGCAACACCTTTACACAACACATTAGTACTTATGGATGCAGGGAAAGCTTAACGACGCGTTGGTGTCAGTATTAGAAGTTAAAGCAACACCTTTACACAACACATTAGTACTTATGGATGCAGGGAAAGCTTAACGAAGCGCTGGTGTCGGTATTAGAAGTTAAAGTAACACTTTTACACAACACATTAGTACTTATGGATGCAGGGATAGCTTAACGAAGCGTTGGTGTCAGTATAAGTACTTATGGAGGCAGGGATAGCTTAACGAAGCGCTGGTGTCAGTATAAGAAGTTAAAGTAACACCTTTACACAACACATTAGTACTTATGGATGCAGGGATAGCTTAACGAAGCGTTGGTGTCGGTATAAGTACTTATGGATGCAGGGATAGCTTAACGAGGCGTTGGTGTCGGTATTAGAAGTTAAAGTAACACTTTTACACAACACATTAGTACTTATGGATGCAGGGATAGCTTAACGAAGCGCTGGTGTCAGTATAAGAAGTTAAAGTAACACCTTTACACAACACATTAGTACTTATGGATGCAGGGATAGCTTAACGAAGCGTTGGTGTCAATATAAGAAGTTAAAGTAACACCTTTACACAACACATTAGTACTTATGGATGCAGGGATAGCTTAACGAAGCGCTGGTGTCAGTATAAGAAGTTAAAGTAACACCTTTACACAACACATTAGTACTTATGGATGCAGGGATAGCTTAACGAAGCGTTGGTGTCGGTATAAGAAGTTAAAGCAACACCTTTACACAACACATTAGTTCTTATGGATGCAGGGATAGCCTAACGAAGCGCTGGTGTCAGTATAAGAAATTAAAGCAACACCTTTACACAACACATTAGTACTTATGGATGCAGGGATAGCTTAACGAAGCGTTGGTGTCGGTATAAGAAGTTAAAGTAACACCTTTACACAACACATTAGTACTTATGGATGCAGGTATAGCTTAACGAAGCGTTGGTGTCGGTATAAGAAGTTAAAGTAACACCTTTACACAACACATTAGTACTTATGGATGCAGGGATAGCTTAACGAAGCGTTGGTGTCGGTATAAGAAGTTAACGTAACACCTTTACACAACACATTAGTACTTATGGATGCAGGGATAGCTTAACGAAGCGTTGGTGTCGGTATTAGAAGTTAAAGCAACACTTTTACACAACACATGTTGACCCTACTTCACGCAATATAAAATATTTTTTTATTACGAACAATGTAGGCAAGGATCCAGATCATAAAGACAAACTTGCTATCTACTCTTGATTTCATTTTTTACTTCGATTCCTTTTAAAACATGTGGCAAAAGGAGAAATTAATCATCAGTACATTCTTTTAATTCAGAAGAGGGAGATCTTGTTCGCTGCTATTACTGCAGTCTCGGATTAAAAGACTTCATTCAGAGTGACGACCCTTTATTGGAACACGTGCGGTATTCGGGAGAAAAGTGTGGATTCTTAATACAGCTTCTTGGACCAAACAGACTCAGCGAGATAAAGGTAATACATTTAAGCTGAGTTATGGATTAACGCCGTTTCAACAGTTTTTCATATACATCGAGTTGTCAATTCACATAACCATGTGTTTCTCGGCTCTCTCTCTCTCTCACTAGATCTTCACTTAACATGTTTCACTAGCAACATGCTACGTTCATACATAGACAATATATTGTTTATTTGTGAAATACGAATAACGCGTATTACAATGACATAGGAAATAATTAATAACCGGGCATGGATTTGCACTCACGACCCCTGTACTGATATCGATTTTCATGGTACCCTGCTCTTCAAATTTTACAGAAAAGTATTGCAACTGGAACCACAGCACATGCACAGGGAAACCCTAGTGTGAATAATACGCAACTCCATACTGAAACCGGGGAAACAACAGGTAAGACAAATACTTCTGTTTTAATTGTGTTATCGCATGGGCCTCATCCAACGATAAACAACCTCCAGACCATTTCAACCAGCGAATATTGTAAACGCAGTAACGCAAAGGCGCAAAGAAAAAATTCAAACCCAACGTTCAGACTGGACATGTATTTCATATTGGACGCATTTACATGCAACATTTTCAAGTATGCAATTTGTCATCAATTAACAAAAATCTGAACATTTGTTTCCCTATTGTGAGACCCATTGTAATATTAATGAGCAAACAGTCGATAGTCAGGATGACATTTGCTAATTGAACAATTGATACAAAAAACGGTCTGTTTGTCCCAAACAAAAATAACCTGATACTCTAACATTTGTGTACAAAGCCATATTAGCTTTTGTGTGTCTTATTATGCAGAGACACATGTGTTTATATTTCTCTGCATTATGTCATAATGTATTCACCTCCAATGAATACCTGTATACGTATGTTATAAAGCTTTATGTATCCGTATGTTTGCTAATAAGCTATGACTGGTTTTATATTGAAATAAGATATGCCTGGTTTTAAATTGAAATAAGATATGACTGGTTTTATATTGAAATAAGATTTGTCTGGTTTTATATTGAAATAAGATATGCCTGGTTTTAAATTAAAATAAGATATGACTGGTTTTATATTGAAATAAGATTTGTCTGGTTTTATATTGAAATAAGATTTGAATTTAAAACACAATAGACACGTTTTTGTCAACAATGAAGAATAAATCACTTAGACGCAAAACATTGAAACAATTCTGCATCAGAAACAATGAACAATGGAATTTATCTGTATATATTTGAAAGCATTGTTGAAAACAAAGGCCGTTGCAATTCGTATGTACGTATTAGGGAATTCTAACACGCCATTCTCTGATGACATGAAACATATTTATTTTGGTTTGGGGGGGGGGGGGCGGGGGGGGGGGGCGGGGGGGGGGGGGGGGCGGGGGGGGGGGGGGGGGGGGTTTCATAATAAAACTACTCATTTTACGTCCTGGCTTCTTTATTCAATTATGAAAGTGTTTATATCTTCCTGATAAAAAATTACCGTAAATAGTTTGCATGGTTTCCTCATAGCTTTTGTTAGTTTGATTATTCAAACTGTTACTTTTTGTTTACCAACATACGACGCCATGGATATTTAAATGATATGTGATACTCTTTGCAGACTCTGCTGACTGTTTTGCACACAGTCAACGTGAATTTAGAGGAGACATAGAGGACGAAGCCTAGCTATTTTTAAACGAAATAGCATGCACTACTAAAACGCGTATTTGTAGTCCCTGGATTTTTTTTGTTGAAATGTCAATTTCTTTTGCTGCCGTGTGGATTTTTTGTTTATTTACGTTGATATTTCAATGTTCCTCAGCGCCAGTTTCTCTTGATATTCACTGGTCATACAATATTGAAGCTAGGTTCGTTCCTTGTGGCACCCAATTTAACAAATTTATTTCCTTTAAAGGACATGCTACACCACAAACTTTCACACCAGCTCCACCAAAAGTAGTCTCAACACACCGACATCCGGATTACATTTCGTATTCTGTCCGACTATCGTCATACAGCGGTTGGCCGACCAATCTGGTACAGACTCCAGAGAAACTTGCTGCAGCAGGATTTTATTACACAGGTAAATGCTTATATTTTATGTTCATTGTACCTATTAGAGACATCTTAAGGGAAGAATTTCCGAAACAGTTTGCATTTTGTCAGCGTTGGTAAATACATTGGTTGGTCGTAGTTGCAGACTGAACCGATTCACATCAGGGGCCGGTTGTTCAAAACATGAATTACTTTTACCCATGGGATAAGATTTATCGAGGGTTTAAGTTATTCATCGAAAGTCTAGAGACATGTATGAAATGGGCCTAAGCAGCACTCAAGCGCAAACAGAAGCTATCAAACGGCATTGCAGCTTGGGTTAGATTGTCACAATAATTTTACTTCTTATAAAATAAACCATCGAACGCATTTCTACATATATTAGAGTCGCGTCTAGCGATAAACGGTCTTAATATAACGGGATCATGTGAGCCGAATTACGAGAAAACCAACATTGTAGACTATGCGTAAAGTTATCGACCCGAATCAGCCTAAGCATGCTGCGCAGGCAAACCCGGACAGACACGTTTCGCCTCCTGTGGATTTTCTGTTGCAGGAATCATTACTCTATACAGCGCAGGCTGATACATTACGCAGAGTATATAATGTTTGTTTTCTCGTGGAACGGCTCATACAGATATAAATTAACGTAAAAGTAATGGGGCTACACTTCTTATTTTTCAGTCAAAATATGAATCTAGGACTGAATAACATGTAGATGGACAATGAAGGCTCTGGTGAGACTGTGTCTTCATTTAAAGCACATTCATTAAACCCCAAAATTCTTAGAAGCGATTCTTTTTATTTTAATTCGTAGTGTATGCGTTAACAAACCAAAAGAACATTACTGGAAGATAAATTTGACATTGAGAACGTGTAGATTTTAATCTTCTTTATTGCTAGTCACGACACGAAACTTTAGCGATATGAAAGGATATTTATCAGCCTCTTGCCTTCTAGCATTGTAAATATGGAAATACAACCGATAAAAAGCGATAAAAGGCGTTTACAAAATAGTCTCATAGCCAGATGACTCATATCAATTACATAACGTATCAATTTTATTATTTAATGGGAGACCAACATACTTAGGTGTGCGTATATTGGATCTGACCCGACCGCATAAAAGGTCGCCTCGATTTGACTTTAAATATTCATAAGTAGATGGTCGTTTTTCTGTTCAAAGGAAATACAACCAACGCTCGGTTTTGCTATCAAAATGGTTACTATACATGTACAAACAAAACACTCATCACCGCTTCAATATCTCGTTAATTGTTATTGGTTGATATATAACTATGTTGTAGGCGACAATTTGATTGGCTGATGTAAATGTTAATCCGACTTGACATGTTACCCGTGACGTTGTACGATGTTTTCACTAGTATATCTGTTTAACATACTTTAGGTACCCTTGACTGTGTACGATGTTTTTACAAGTTATTAACATACTTCAGGTACCCTTGACTGTGTACGATGTTTTTACAAGTTATTAACATACTTCATGTAACCGTGACGATGTACAATGTATTACTTGTATATCTATGCTAACATACTTCAGGTACCCTTGACTGTGTACGATGTTTTTACAATTTATTAACATACTTTAGGTACCCGTGACGTTGTACGGTGTTTTTCCTGTGACGGAGGTTTACAACGGTGGGACCCTACTGACGACCCTTGTATAGAACACTGTATCAACTTTCCACACTGTTTATTTCTCATAGAGACTAAAGGGGAAGATTACATCGCATTGGCAATCACGCATCATAATCAGGCAAGTGTTACAATAGAACGAAATGTACATATTTAGTAAGTTGTGTTCCAGTTGATATCGTGTGTTGTTATTTGTATCGAGAGAAACAATTCATTGTGTTGCTGCATCGCGAACTGTGAAACATTTAAGCAATCTTTTTTAATCTTTGCCTGTTTGTCACAAAACGTACGCATTGATTGCAAGAAATGACCGTTTTTGCTCTTTATGTCTTGATAAAAATATGTACAATATTGAAGATGAGTTTCACATATTTTACGAATGTCCTTCATATGACGATTTAAGAGACATTTAATTTAGCGTATCCTTGATAAACAACAAGACTCTTGAGAAATTGTATACAATATTAAATACAAATATCCAGTCTGAAGTATACTATACTGCAAAATACATTCAGAGCGCATTCAAACTAAGAAGTGAGACTCTTTCAAAATCTTAATTATTTTTCCAGCTTCAAATGTCAGTGTATAAGGTATTGCATCACTCCCTGTTGTATATACTTATAATTTATGTTGTATAATGGGCCGGTGGCCTAAATTACGAAATAAAATATCTATCTATCTATCTATCTTGATTTGACTTCAAACGATGTGGTTGTTACAACCAATATTTGAATTAATAAACGTCCCTCTATATTATTCTGACTAATTAATCCCGATGGTACACGATGTCTGGTGTGAGGAATTACGATATATAGATCCCGTTACACCAATTCAATTCCTTCTTTTTGTCCATGTAAATTAACCAGTTCTACAATGTAACCCTCAATTGTAACACTTTCTTGACGTTTTATTGGTAGAACACCCTATGTCATTCGAATAGAGTTACCTCTTAGCTTTAAAGTAATCCTACGTAAATGGGGCTCATGTATTGTGCAAGGAAAATTCACCTCGCGAAGATGGTTACCGTCAATTTGAACGAATTCGGGACGAAATTGTTTTTTCACCTTCTCTACTTACATGTTACATGATCAAATCAAACAGTCCCATTAAATCCTATACTTATTTATAATCAATTTATAGTCATTGTCTTATATCCAATGCATTCTGGTGAAGGTATACATTCGTTTCTACGCAAATAAGGGTTTTAGGGACTAAAAAGAATGATCAGCATGGCCATGAATATATTTGGCGTAACTTGACTGGTTATTGTACTGATATTGCTATGTGATTAATATTTGGTTTAACATAAGGTCCAATGGTATCACTTTTCTTTTCATTCAACTTTTATGAATGTTGTGGCTGGCCTACGATTATACATAGGGAACACATCTCTGTCATCTGTCTCTCTCGAATTCAATTACAGACATATTGCCAGATGACGTGATATGTTTCTGTCAACAGTCTTGTATTAATGTAAAACATTGACTATTTCAGCCCAAGGCTATCGTAGTTCCCGCTGCGTCCAATCCACACAATATTTCCAGAGAACTTCGTAATCTACAGATAAGTGAGGTGCTAGGCAAGGGATCATACGCGGAACACTGTACGGTGATAGAAACATTGTCTGAACTGGGTTACAAACATGAAGAGATAGAACCAGCAATACAGGCACTTAGTAAAAGTAAGATCACGTTTATACTACTAAGTCTGCTATGTCATCTTCTTATAAAATCAGTTAAGCTCTGCTTCACAGGCACTTAGTAAAAGTAAGATAACATTTATACTACTAAGTTTGCTATACCGTCTAAACTGAATAAAATCAAGATATAATTAGATTATATTTATAAAGCTATAATTATTATACAGGTTCTTTGTTAACAGTTGGGTTACATCATTATACCGAGTATGTATACTAACATCCATAGTTAAGGTCGCATAAAGTCAGCTAGTTTACACCCTGTCTATATATAGATAACTTCTTTAGTAATATAGCCACTTTATAACATCTACTTTAGATAGGTTACGATTTCTTAGAGTTGGGAAAAAGTAAGGTTATGTTTAAACTGTCATCTCTGGTACACCATCTCTAAGTGGATGAAAGATAAATTGTCTAGCTATAGCCGATGTATTACATATGCTTGAGTTGTAAAACAATTTTTCATTATGAAAGTAAGTTTTAAGTAAACTGTCAACGCTTGTACTCCGTGTGTTAGTCAAAGTAAGAAATCATTTGTAATGCTATGTCCGCTTTTGAATTACCTGCATCAGTTTTCGTATACTTTCTTAGTAAAATAAAAGTGTAAGTTTATACTGAGAGCTCTGACACGGTAAGTGATATATCGTTTATACTGTTAGTGATGCTTTGCAGTTAGTAAATTAAAGATATAACTCATACTGAAAGATCTGTCGTATCGTATTTCTTTTAATCCACACAATTGCAAAACAATTGGCTCTTTTCTAATTAATTTTATTATTTTTGTGAAAGATACATGCTTCTTTATCTTTTCACTAACTGAGTACTTTTAAATACTTCTTTCAGATAAGAGAGAAATATCAGTTGATACAACTATTGACGAAATCGAAAAAAATCGAAGTCAAGTGGCTGAAACGCAAATACGCAAATCAAAAGGAAATATTCTACAGCGTCAATATGTACGAGATACACAATATAATTAAATAGTGTTCCTCGAAAGCAAAACATTGGTCATTGGTGTCCAACATAGATCCATATCATCAAACGCATCTGCGCAGACTCATCTGGTTCTACGCTCTTCGCTAAAAATAAAATGTGTTCACAAAGCCTCTGGCATACAAGGCACAGTCAGATCACATGTATGGATATGTAAATAAATCGTTTCCAACAAAGGTTACAATGTTGGTCTTCTTAGAGCATCGCTCCTATTTAATAGGAACACATTCCATGAAAACCGATCTTTAGGACAACGCGAACTTGAAAACAGTTATTTTTTTCCCTTCACGTGAAATGGTTTTGTATGCACATTTATCAAAACTGCCATTTGTTTTTAAAAAAAAACCCGCAGGTCAGGGATTTCGTGACATGGCTCGATGATTGCCTTTCCTATGTGCATAATGTCGCCGAGCCAAGCATACATGTATCATTGGATATTGGCCAAAGTTCTCATAATTAGTCACAATGGTGCCACGAGCTCGAATCACCGATTTGATTCATACTTTCTCAGAGCTCTACACACGTTTATGTTTTACCAATTGTAAGTAATACACAAATGAAGCATTATGTCGCCGAGCCGAGCATATCATTGGATATTGGCCAAAGCTCTCATAATTGGTCACAACGGTGCCACGAGCTCGAATCACCGATTTGTTTCATACTTTCTCAGAGCTCTACACACGTTTATGTTTCTACCAATTGTAAGTTATACGCAAATGAAACATTAAGTGAAATACAACCAGGGCACGAAACTATAAAACTATTGAAACGTTCTCTGTACTCAGAAATGAACGTCATGCCTCAAATAAGACTTCTGATTGATCAATTTGGAGAAAGAAATTGTTTCTGACCAATCAGATACTTGAGAACATATTCTGAGCACAGAGTTCATTTTTATAGATTTTGAACCAGATGTCGTGAATAATGTTGTGGGGAAGTAAAATTATAACCAGATTTCTATAAACAATATTGTGGGGAGCGCAGGTATGAGAAACTGAAAACAAATACTGAAATAAGGGAAGTACCGACTATGGACTGTTCAGGCAATATACAGTTTCCAAATTTCAAACATTGGAGTTTAAAAGATTTGAGATTTGACGGATTATGCAATCTATAAACTATTGTCTAATTCAATGTGAAGAAGACGATATCAATTGAGTATATTTTCTCGAACTGGACGGTTGTATATATTGTGTGAGAATTACATTGTTATTTCCCTTGTTTGTATGTGCTGCTTGAGTTTACACTTCCATTTTATTTTATTATCTTACTTCAATGATAACTATTTGTAACCGCATCAAATAAAATTAAAATATGTTCGTTACTCAAAGTTTGGGTAATTTCATTAACGACGTCACAGGTCTTAATTGAGCTTACGATTCTGCTGGAATACTTTCGATGTAGCTTCCATGACTTTAACTTTATATTATTGTAAAAAAGTATTATTGCATTCGGTTGTTTCCATATGATATCGTTAGAAATCGAACGAAAATCACAGGTATTAATTGAGCGAACGATTCTGTCCGTAAACTTCCGATTTAGCTTCCATGACTTTAACTTTATGCTATTGTAAAAAAAATATTATTGAATTCGGTCGTTTCCATATGACGTCGTAAGAAATCGAACGGAAATCATTGTTAATAAATACCAACCCCCTATGAAAAATCGCCCAGCCTTTAAGTATTGTTCAACCTTAATGATATGTGTCAATTTTATATTTAGATGTCCAAGAAGAACACGAACAGTTACGACTACAGCTTTTCTGTATGGACTGTAAAACATCAGATATCAACACCCTGTTTCTCCCGTGCCAGCATCACAGATTATGTACGACTTGTGCAAACGACTTAACAACATGTCCAGTGTGTGGCAGAAGCATTGCCCATAAAATCAAAACTTACAGACCGTGAACATATTCGAGGTTTCTTTGGTGTAGTTGCTTAAGGTGACAATGTCTAGCTAGACGAAGGAATATTCCTTTTGAACGAGCTCTCGTTCACCCACAATGTTTTCAAATCGCGTTTGTTGCTATGGCGTCAATAGTCGTTTATATCAGGGCGGAAGGTTAACATAGAACCTGTCAATAACAAAATGCTTTGCTGGATTGATAGTTTAAACATACAACATTTAATGTCATGGGAAAACTAAGCACAGTATGCAAATTGTATTCAGTTTAAACTTATTTTGGTACATCGATTGCAAATCAAACTTTCGGATTATATGAAATTTTATCACGCTTCATATCTGCTTCCTGGATAATTATCCTGTACTTGCGTTGTTTACACGGGGAAAATACAAAATGCAAAACTGGCTTACCACAGTATTCGAACCCGGGACCTTTGGTACGAAAGGCAACGGCAACATTTAAACAACTATCCTTTGTTCTCGTTGTTTCGCTTATGTAACCAAATATTCCGTGCATGCGCGTTGTTGATATAAGATGCTCACATTATATGTATATGAATATGTATACTATTAAATCAAAATAAAATCTTGAATATGTTGGTGAATTTAACTTGGAAATATGCAAGTCAAATAATCGGTCATATTTGACAAACATCTGTTGTGTACATACACATGCAACCGCCTGTCTGACTTTAATTTACGAATACCAACACAACCGTCTCAATAGTACTGTCAGTGCTTTGATCACATCATCTGTTTGGCGTGAGAATTACTCCGCTTAGAGCTTTTTGTTTCGGCGGAACTGCCTGTGTTATAAGGAACGTTGTAATTTTTGCTAATGTGTTCGAAATATTCCGGACTAAGATTGACATATATTAAAAGATATTACTATATTCAATTCAATCGTTTATTTTTTCTAAGTCTCAAAATGAGACACATGAAAATAACAATATCATTTAAAAATTAAATATACATCATGTCACGTGCAAGAGAGAGAAAGAGAGAGAGAGAGAAAGGAAGAGATAGAGAGAGAGAGAAAGAGCGAGAGAGAGAGAGAGAGAGAGAGAGAGAGAGAGAGAGAGAGAGAGAGAGAGAGAGAGAGAGAGAGAGAGAGAGAGAGAGAGGGGGAGAGAGAGAGAGCGAGAGAGAAAGAGAGAGAGAGAGAGAGAGATTGAGAGAGAGAGAGAGAGAGAGAGAGAGAGAGAGAGAGAGAGAGAGAGAGAGAGAGAGAGAGAGAAATAGATTATTTACATTTTATATATGTTTTTCACACATATTACTTATTTCCTTCATTTGTTTTTTATTATTAATTTCACTTACATTTTATACGTATACTTCATTATATACAACAAATTCACATATAAATAATACACTTGTTAGGGACTAAATGTGTTTCTTTGTTTTAAGATGTATCATACCAGTTTATTTCAGCATAACACCGTGACAATTTTTACAAAGATATTATATTCTACCTCTTATTGTGTATTGATAAAATTTACATTTCACGAATGATCGGCCCAAATCGCTTATTGCCATGTCTTGATAATGCAAATAAAAGTGAATTTATAGATGTCTGCGATTTGTTCTTCTTCTGATTTAAGGTTCTTTTAACATATTTCCTGATTTCCTGATGAAGACGACCTCTGCCACCTCTGCAGCGGAATGATTTTTTAAAACATTGGTGGGAAAGGGTTTAAATATTTCTAAATACATGTACGAGTATCTCCCTTTGATCCATAATCTGTAATCTTACGTTGTGTTCAATACCACATCAAATTTTCCTGAATTACTTTTACTGCGTCTAGCGAATTGGGGGTATTATTGCATCTGCGTATAGTGAGAACTCTGGTGTGTGGTATCTGTCTACACTTTGTTTAGTAGAATATGCATATTCTAACAAAATGAAAAATTAAAGTGTAACTCCGTTAACAAAAAAAAAAATGCCAATTTCAAACAATGTTAAATACGAATGTCACTCAGACCCCAAATTATCTCAAAGCGGATCGTCATTCAGAACCCTAATGATGTCAAAGCGGATCGTCATTTAGACCTCCAATTATGTAAAAGCGGAGTGTCATTCAGAACCCAAATTATGTAAAAGCGGAGTGTCGTCAAGACCCCAAATAATGTCAAATACGAGTGTCACTCAGATCCCAAATGATGTCAAAGTGTAGTGTCATTCAGAATCCAAATGATGTCAAAGTGGAGTGTCATTCAGACCCCAAATGATGTTAAAGCAGATTGTCATGCAGGCCCCAAATGATGTCAAGGTGGAGTGTCATGCAGACCCCAAATGTTGTAAAAGCGGAGTGTAATTCAGAACCCAAATAATGTCAAAGCGGAGTGTCATTCAGAACCCAAATAATGTCAAAGCGGAGTATCGTTCAGACCCCATATGATGTTAAAGCGAAGTATCATTCAGATCCCAAATGATATTAAAGCGTAGTATCATTTAGACCCCAAAATGATGTCAAAGCGGTGTGTCACTCAGACCCCAAACGATGTTCAAGCGGAGTGTCATTCAGACCACAAATGTCGTCAAAGCGGAGTATCATTCATACCCCATATTTCGTCAAATAGGTGTATCATTCAGACCCCAAACGATGTTAAAGCGGAGTGTCAATCAGACCCAAAATGATGTAAAAGCGGATCGTCATTTATACCCCAAACGATGTCAAAGCGGAGTATCATTCAGACCCTAAATGATATCAAAGGGGAGTATCATTCAGACCCCAAATGAGGTGCAAGCGGAGTGTCATTCAGACCCAAAATGATGTTCAAGCGGTGTGTCATTCTGACCACAAATGTCGTCAAAGCGGAGTATCCTTCATACCCCAAATGTCGTCAAAGCGGAGTATCTTTCAGACCCCCAAATGATGGTCAAGCGGAGTGTCATTCAGACCCCAAATGTCGTCAAAGGGGAGTATCATTCAGACCCCAAATGATGTCAAAGCAGAGTGTCATTCCAAAATGATGTCAAAGCAGCATGTCGTGAAGACCCCCAAATGTTGTAAAAGACGAGTGTCGTTGAGACCCCAAAATGTTGTAAAAGCAGAATTTCGTTAAGACCCCCAAATGATGTAAAAGCGGAGTGTAGTTAAGACCCCCAAATGATGAAAAAGCGGAGTGTAGTTAAGACCCCCAAATGTTGTAAAAGCAGAATTTCGTTAAGACCCCAAATGTTGTAAAAGCCGAGTGTCGTTAAGACCCACAAATGATGTAAAATCGGAGTGTAGTTAAGACCCCCAAATGTTGTAAAAGCGGAGTGTAGTTAAGACCCCTAAATGTTGTAAAAGCGTAGTGTCGTTAAGACCCCCAAATGTTGTAAAAGCAGAGTGTAGTTAAGACCTCTAAATAATGGAAAAGTGAAGTGTAGTTAATACCCCTAAATGTTGTAAAAGCGGAGTGTAGTTAAGACCCCCAAATGATTAGAAAGCGGAGTGTCGTTAAGACCCCCAAATGTTGTAAAAGCGGAGTGTCGTTAAGACCCCCAAATGATGTAAAAGCGGAGTGTAGTTAAGACCCTCAAATAATGAAAAAGTGGAGTGTAGTTAAGACCCCCAAATGTTGTAAAGGCGGAGTGTCCTTAAGACCCCCAAACGTTGTAAAGTCAGAATTTCGTTAAGACCCCCAAATGTTGTAAAAGCGAAGTGTAGTTAGGACCCCCAAATGTTGTAAAAGCGAAGTGTAGTTAAGACCCCGAAATGTTGTAAAAGCAGAGTGTCGTTAAGACCCCCAAATGTTGTAAAAGCGGAGTGTTGTTAAGATCCCCAAATGTTGTAAAATCCCAGTCTCGTTAAGACCCCCAAATGTTGTAAAAGCAGAATTTCGTTAAGACCCCTAAATGATGTAAAAGCGGAGTGTACTTAAGACTCCCAAATGATGTAAAAGCGGAGTGTAGTTAAGACCCCCAAATGTTGTAAAAGCAGAGTGTCGTTAAGACCCCCAAATGTTGTAAAAGCGGAGTGTCGTTAAGACCCCCAAATGTTGTAAAATCCGAGTCTCGTTAAGACCCCCAAATGTTGTAAAAGCAGAATTTCGTTAAGACCCCTAAATGATGTAAAAGCGGAGTGTAGTTAAGACCCCCAAATGATGTAAAAGCGGAGTGTAGTTAAGAACCCCAATTGTTCTAAAAGCATATTGTCGTTAAGACCCCCAAATGATGTAAAAGCGGAGTGTCGTTAAGACCCCCAAATGTTGTAAAAGCGTAGTGTAGTTAAGACCCCCAAATGTTGTAAAAGCGGAGTGTAATTAAGACCCCCAAATGTTGTAAAAGCGGAGTGTAGTTAAGACCCCCAAATGTTATAAAAGTGGAGTGTCGTTAAGACCCCTTAATGTTGTAAAAGCGGAGTGTCATTGAGACCCCAAAATGTTGTAAAAGCAGAGTGTCGTTAAGAACTTCAAATGTTGTAAAAGCGGAGTATAGTTAAGACCCCCAAATGATGTAAAAATGAAGTGTAGTTAAGACCCCCAAATGTTGTAAAAGCGGAATGTAGTTAAGACCCCTAAATGTTGTAAAAGCGTAGTGTCGTTAAGACCCCCAAATGATGTAAAAGCGTAGTGTCGTTAAGACCCCCAAATAATGTAAAAGCGGAGTGTAGTTAATACCCCTAAATGTTGTAAAAGCGGAGTGTAGTTAAGACCCCCAAATGATGTAAAAGCGGAGTGTCGTTAAGACCCCCAAATGTTGTAAAAGCGGAGTGTCGTTAAGACCCCCAAATGATGTAAAAGCGGAGTGTAGTTAAGACCCTCAAATAATGAAAAAGTGGAGTGTAGTTAAGACCCCCAAATGTTGTAAAGGCGGAGTGTCCTTAAGACCCCCAAACGTTGTAAAGTCAGAATTTCGTTAAGACCCCCAAATGTTGTAAAAGCGAAGTGTAGTTAGGACCCCCAAATGTTGTAAAAGCGAAGTGTAGTTAAGACCCCGAAATGTTGTAAAAGCAGAGTGTCGTTAAGACCCCCAAATGTTGTAAAAGCGGAGTGTTGTTAAGATCCCCAAATGTTGTAAAATCCCAGTCTCGTTAAGACCCCCAAATGTTGTAAAAGCAGAATTTCGTTAAGACCCCTAAATGATGTAAAAGCGGAGTGTACTTAAGACTCCCAAATGATGTAAAAGCGGAGTGTAGTTAAGACCCCCAAATGTTGTAAAAGCAGAGTGTCGTTAAGACCCCCAAATGTTGTAAAAGCGGAGTGTCGTTAAGACCCCCAAATGTTGTAAAATCCGAGTCTCGTTAAGACCCCCAAATGTTGTAAAAGCAGAATTTCGTTAAGACCCCTAAATGATGTAAAAGCGGAGTGTAGTTAAGACCCCCAAATGATGTAAAAGCGGAGTGTAGTTAAGAACCCCAATTGTTCTAAAAGCATATTGTCGTTAAGACCCCCAAATGATGTAAAAGCGGAGTGTCGTTAAGACCCCCAAATGTTGTAAAAGCGTAGTGTAGTTAAGACCCCCAAATGTTGTAAAAGCGGAGTGTAATTAAGACCCCCAAATGTTGTAAAAGCGGAGTGTAGTTAAGACCCCCAAATGTTATAAAAGTGGAGTGTCGTTAAGACCCCTTAATGTTGTAAAAGCGGAGTGTCATTGAGACCCCAAAATGTTGTAAAAGCAGAGTGTCGTTAAGAACTTCAAATGTTGTAAAAGCGGAGTATAGTTAAGACCCCCAAATGATGTAAAAATGAAGTGTAGTTAAGACCCCCAAATGTTGTAAAAGCGGAATGTAGTTAAGACCCCTAAATGTTGTAAAAGCGTAGTGTCGTTAAGACCCCCAAATGATGTAAAAGCGTAGTGTCGTTAAGACCCCCAAATAATGTAAAAGCGGAGTGTAGTTAATACCCCTAAATGTTGTAAAAGCGGAGTGTAGTTAAGACCCCCAAATGATGTAAAAGCGGAGTGTTGTTAAGACCCCTAAATGTTGTAAAAGCGGAGTATCGTTAAGACTCCCAAATGATGTAAAAGTGGAGTGTAGTTAAGACCCCCAAATGTTGTAAAGGTGGAGTGTCCTTAAGACCCCCAAATGTTGTAAAATCAGAATTTCGTTAAGACTCCCAAATGATGTAAAAGCGGAGTGTCGTTAAGACCCCCAAATGTTGTAAAAGCGAAGTGTAGTTAAGACCCCCAAATGTTGTAAAAGCAGAGTGTCGTTAAGACCCCCCAAATGTTGTAAAAGCGGAGTGTTGTTTAGACCCCCAAATGTTGTAAAATCCCAGTCTCGTTAAGACCCCCAAATGTTGTAAAAGCAGAATTTCGTTAAGACCCCTAAATGATGTAAAAGCGGAGTGTAGTTAAGACCCCCAAATGATGTAAAAGCGGAGTGTAGTTAAGACCCCCAAATGTTGTAAAAGCAGAGTGTCGTTAAGACCCCCAAATGTTGTAAAAGCGGAGTGTCGTTAAGACCCCCAAATGTTGTAAAATCCGAGTCTCGTTAAGACCCCCAAATGTTGTAAAAGCAGAATTTCGTTAAGACCCATAAATGATGTAAAAGCGGAGTGTAGTTAAGACCCCCAAAGGATGTAAAAGCAGAATGTCGTTAAGAACCCCAATTGTTCTAAAAGCATATTGTCGTTAAGACCCCCAAATGATGTAAAAGCGGAGTGTCGTTAAGACCCCCAAATGTTGTAAAAGCGTAGTGTAGTTAAGACCCCCAAATGTTGTAAAAGCGGAGTGTAGTTAAGACCCCCAAATGTTGTAAAAGCGGAGTGTAGTTAAGAACCCCAATTGTTCTAAAAGTGGAGTGTCGTTAAGACCACCGAATGTTATAAAAGTGGAGTGTCGTTAAGACCCCCAAATGTTGTAAAAGTGGAGTGTCGTTAAGACCCCTTAATGTTGTAAAAGCGGAGTGTCGTTAAGACCCCAAAATGTTGTAAAAGCAGAGTGTCGTTAAGAACTTCAAATGTTGTAAAAGCGGAGTGTAGTTAAGACCCCCAAATGATGTAAAAATGAAGTGTAGTTAAGACCCCCAAATGTTGTAAAAGCGGAATGTAGTTAAGACCACTAAATGTTGTAAAAGCGTAGTGTCGTTAAGACCCCCAAATGATGTAAAAGCGTAGTGTCGTTAAGACCCCCAAATAATGTAAAAGCGGAGTGTAGTTAATACCCCTAAATGTTGTAAAAGCGGAGTGTAGTTAAGACCCCCAAATGATGTAAAAGCGGAGTGTTGTTAAGACCCCTAAATGTTGTAAAAGCGGAGTGTCGTTAAGACTCCCAAATGATGTAAAAGCGGAGTGTCGTTAAGATTCCCAGATGTTGTAAAAGCGGAGTGTAGTTAGAACCCCCAAATGTTGTAAAAGCGAAGTGTAGTTAAGACCCCTAAATGTTGTAAGAGCAGAGTGTCGTTAAGACCCCCAAATGTTGTAAAAGCGGAGTGTCGTTAAGACCCCCAAATGTTGTAAAAGCCGAGTGTCGTTAAGACCCCCTAATGTTGTAAAAGCAGAGTGTCGTTAAGACCCCCAAATGTTGTAAAAGCCGAGTGTCGTTAAGACCCCCAAATGTTGTAAAAGCCGAGTGTCGTTAAGACCCCCAAATGTTGTAAAAGCCGAGTGTCGTTAAGACTCCCAAATGATGTAAAAGCGGAGTGTCGTTAAGACCCCCAAATGTTGTAAAAGCCGAGTGTCGTTAAGACCCCCAAATGTTGTAAAAGCAGAGTGTCGTTAAGACCCCCAAATGTTGTAAAAGCGGAGTGTAGTTAAGACCCCCAAATGTTGTAAAAGCGTAGTGTCGTTAAGACCCCCAAATGTTGTAAAAGCCGAGTGTCGTTAAGACTCCCAAATGATGTAAAAGCGGAGTGTCGTTAAGACCCCCAAATGTTGTAAAAGCGGAGTGTCGTTAAGATCCCCAAATGTTGTAAAAGCGGAGTGTAATTAAGACCCCCAAATGTTGTAAAAGCCGAGTGTCGTTAAGACTCCCAAATGATGTAAAAGCGGAGTGTCGTTAAGACCCCCAAATGTTGTAAAAGCGGAGTGTCGTTAAGATCCCCAAATGTTGTAAAAGCGGAGTGTAATTAAGACCCCCAAATGTTGTAAAAGCCGAGTGTCGTTAAGACCCCCTAATGTTGTAAAAGCAGAATTTCGTTAAGACCCCTAAATGATGTAAAAGCGGGTTGTAGTTAAGACCCCCAAATGATGTAAAAGCGGAGTGTCGTTAAGACCCCCAATTGTTCTAAAAGCATAGTGTCGTTAAGACCCCCAAATGATGTAAAAGCGGAGAGTCGTTAAGACCCCCAAATGATGAAACGGCGGCGTGTCGTTAAGACCCCCAAATGTTGTAAAAGCGGAGTGTAGTTAAGACCCCCAAATGATGTAAAAGCGGAGTGTAGTTAAGACCCCCAAATGTTGTAAAAGCGGAGTGTCGTGAAGACCCCCAAATGTTGTAAAAGCGGAGTGTAGTTAAGACCCCCAAATGTTGTAAAAGCGGAGTGTAGTTAAGACCCCCAAATGTTGTAAAAGCCGAGTGTCGTTATGACCCCAAATGGTGTTAAAGCAGTAGTATATAAAGGGGGGTCCAAACCCTCCCAACTTGCCTCCCGGGTCCCAACTTCCCTCGCAACTTTCCTCCCGGGTCCCAACTTCCCTCCGAACTTTCCTCCCGGGTCCAAACTTCCCTCCAAACTTTCATCCCGGAGGTTCATGGTGTTAAAACCCTCCCAACTGTCCTCCCGGAGGTTCATGGTGTTAAAACCCTCCCAACTTTCCTCCCGGAGGTTCATGTTGTTAAAACCCTTCCAATTTTCCTCCCGGAGGTTCATGGTGTTAAAACCCTCCCTACTTCACTCCAAACTCATGTCATCATTGAAGGTTTTTCCTCCCATTTCATGTTTAAATTCTAAAGGGTATAGTCTATTGATTAACGTCTATAATGAATAAATCAGAAAAAGAGACGATTTTGGAAAAGTATTATTTCAATCCTAAAAATGCGGGTGCATATATGTGTCCACAAAAAGTGTTTATTGAATTGAATAAAAAATATCCGGGACTCATATCTTTAAACTTTATCAAAACTTGGTTGAATAACCAAGATGCCTACTCTCTGCATAAACAACCAAGACATCGCTACCAAACGGCTCAAGTGCGTGTATCTACCATCGGTGAGCAATTGGATATAGATTTACTATCCATGATGAATTAAGCTGAGGACAACGATGGTGTGAAATACTTACTATTTGTTATAGATGTATTCAGCAGAAAAATCTGGGTGAGGCCTT
The DNA here is from genome assembly GCA_031761405.1 of Serripes groenlandicus. Taxonomy (NCBI): domain Eukaryota; kingdom Metazoa; phylum Mollusca; class Bivalvia; order Cardiida; family Cardiidae; genus Serripes; species Serripes groenlandicus. The sequence continues at coordinate 30,079,511 of JASEVX010000012.1, forward strand.
TGAAGAACAAGACTGCTAAAATCGTTTTATCTGCTATGAAAGATATTCTAGAAGAAGTGAAACCGAAAAAGATTAGAAGCGACAAAGGTTCCGAGTTTGCCAATCAATGGTTTAAAAAGTTTTGCAAAGATAGAGACATCTATTGTTTTACTACAAATAACCCAGCAAAAGCTAACTACGTGGAACGTGTGCAACGAACTATAAAAACTGCTCTTTATAGGATGATGCGTCATCAACGAATTACCGCTACATTGACAAACTGGATGAAATTGCTGCCAATTACAATGCATCTCCGCATCGTAGCTTGAACTATTTAGCGCCAAACGATGTTAACAAAGAAAACGAAGCTGATGTTTGGGCTCACTTATATTTAAAGAAACGCGCACCAAGAAAGTCAAAACCCGACTTCAAATTTAAACTTGGGGATTTTGTACGAATCAGTTTTTTAAAGCAGCCCTTTCGAAGAGCCTATCAGGAACAATTCACAACAGAGGTTTTTCGAGTATCAAATCGTCTTTTAAAACAGGGTATTCCAATGTACAAGTTACAAGATCTGAAAAATGAGAAAATCAAGTGTATGTTTTATACTAATGAGTTACAAAAAGTTGACAAAGATGAAAATAGTCTATGGTTTATTGAACAAATCTTGAAAAAAAGAAAACGAAACGGTAAATTGCAGTATTGTGTGAAGTGGCAGGGATTTGACAAATCATTTTCCAGTTGGATTGATGCGAATAAAGTTAAAGATACAACTTGTTAAGTATGGAGCATTACGTATACGTGCGAAGCGATGACAGTAACGATATTTTTGAAGATAATCAAGTATTCAAATTCAAAATTCATCTGAAAAAACCTATTATCTTAAATGGGTTTTGGAAAGTGGGTCTTAGTGAATTTCACGTTAAAAACCAACCAAACAAAGCAAAAACTAAAATTCAAACAAAAACTGTTTTAGACGTCTTTTCAAACATTTGTAAAGAAAGTATTGTGGATGGAGAGGAAAAACCTTTACTGAGGCGAATGAAGCGAAATATCACTAGTGGTTGGAGTTACATTTTTAACCCTGTAATTTACATACCAGTTAAACATCGTGAAATCTATGAATTTGAGGTTGTTATAAAGGCCGACGACGGGACTGTTCCATCATTCCTACAACATCCTGTGCGCCTCAGACTTCATTTCAAGCGATACCCATTATACGCTGACTATGAAGCCATCTTATTTGTATATTCCAAACCCACAAAAATGGGTACATTTTTTAACAAAGTGGCCGACGGTAAAGTGAAAATGCTACAAACAGGTGGGGGGCAGACATCGAGAATTTTGCCTTTAGGAACGTATACTCCTGCAGAGACTAATAAAAACCAACAGATAGTTGTTAAAACAGTCAGTCCTGCAGGACAGACAGTGCAGCAGGCTAAGAGTGAATTACAACGTGAAAACATAAAACCGGACAGAATTATGAGAATGAATCAAACCAAACGCAGACACCGACGGAGAAACAACGGAATAATTACCAAAATATCTCGGAAATAACAAATCGGAGGTCGAAAAACAACTGGCGGACGTCGAAAACATACAGCAAGAAAAAAACAAATAGGTGGTCGAAATAAGCAATTAGGTGGACGAAAGAAACAGATAAAGAGGTCGAAGAAAGCAGACAGGAGGACGAAAACACAAGAAACATAAATTTAAAAAAAGCGGGATATATTCAATTTTTAAGCAATTATACATTGAGGAGAAAAAATAAAAAATAAAAATGTCATTTTTCAATGCTAAAGGTTTTCACGAAGGAATGCCTAGTGAATTGGCTTTGTTTGACCTTCCTCCAACACAATGCGGGATGAAAGTTGGGAGGGAAGTTGGAACCCGGGAGGAAAGTTGGGAGAATTTGGACCCCCTTTCTATACTACTAAAAGCGTAATTTCGTTAAGACCCCCAAATGTTGTAAAAGCAGAGTGTTGTTAAGAATGCTGTTAAATCTGGGTGTCGTTAAGACCCCAAATGAAGTTAACGGAGTATCATTTAGACACCGAAAAGTGTTAAAGCGGAGTGACGTTGAGACCCCCAAATGCTGTTAAAACGTGGTGTCGTTGAGACCCCAAATGATGTTAAAGCGGAGTGTCATTCACAAAATCTGCAGCGGAAGAAATATTTGTGGGAAAGGGTTAATGTCCGCTTTAGTTAGCACCTATATCTCATGCAATAAATGTGCAGCAGATGAAAACCTTTTGGCAAATGAAGCAGTTAGTCATCGTGAGCAAATTTCCACTATGGCTTAATGTTTTCATAAAGCGACACAGCAGGTGGGAAATGGTTAGCCAGAAAATGTGTCAACTTTACTTCTAATTTACAAACGTTGACTCCTATTTCATTTGGCCAGTTCATTTAAAACAAAATCCGTCTGATATGTTGTGCAGTTAAGGATACATCATCAGCACGATTGAAGTTGACCAATATTTGAACTTGGCCTAGATATCAATAATCATCAGGCAAACATTCTGACAAAGTTTCAAGATGTTGAATCAAACCTTGAGGTCAAGCATCTTTACAAGATTTTTCTCAAATGTTTTTCTTTGTACCTCATTGTTGTTTTTATCCAACATGACCTATATTTTAGTCTTGATTTCACCAAAACACCAATTCTGACAAAATTTCAACATGTTAAAATTAAAAATGCAGCATTCAAAATGTCGAGTGTTAACAAAATGCTCCTTCAATTTGGTCTAGTGACCTAGTTTCTGACCCACCATGACCCTTATTCTTACTAGGTCTAGATATTGTCAAGACAAACATTCTGACAAAGCTTCAAGCTACTGAAGGCAAAGTGTGGTTTCTAGATTAACAAGATTTTCCTTTAATTTGGTGGAGTGACCCAGTTTATGACTGAAAATATTTAAACTTAGCCTAGATATCATCAAAACAATTATTTTGAAAACATTTCAACATGCTTAAGTTTAAAATAAGGCATCCTGAGTGTTTCCAATTTGTTCCTTCAAATTGACATTGAAACCTAGTTTTTCACCTCACAGGACCCTGTCTATAGCTTGGCCAAGATTTGATAGAGATGATTCTCTGATAAACTTTCATTCATATTGGATGTTGTAAAATGTTGCCTGTAGATTGTTCACAAGGCAATTGTTGATGGCGTGTGACTGAAGGACATCAGACACAACGTGATCATAAAAAACACAAACTGTGCAATAAAAAAACAGGACTTTCTTTATATATACTACATTTAATTAGATAAAACAAGCTCCTTATGATTTTGATAAACTTATCCATTAATAAACATTACCTTGTATGAATCCATTAGTATTATATGTAATCAGCTGAAGTTTTTCTCCTGTCATCGTCATAACAGCTGTAATTCCATCAGTAAATGCGGTTCTCTCAATGTATTTCCTTGTTTGATGTTGATGCAGGAAGTAATATTATCCCACAGTCAAAGATGCATGCAATTATCTTTGTTTTGACAGGCACCAATGACCAACGGGTATATCACTAACTGCCTATATGAACTTCCTCTCCCATTATCGCCATAACAGCAGTGATTCCATGATTGTACAGGTTGCTCTCAATCCATTTACTGTTTGATGTGTATGCAGGAAAGAATATTACCCCACAGTCAAAGATGCATGATATTTTCATTGTATAGACAGGTACCAATGACCAAGGGGTATATCACTAACTGCTTATATGAATTTCCTCTCCAGTAATCACCATAATAACTGTTATTCCATGATTGTATGGGATGTCCTAAATCCATTCTGTTTTAAAATAAAACTTGATGCAGAATATGATTGACTGCTGTTTTAATACATGACATAAGACAATAACTGCAAATAAAAGTGTCTTTATATAACATAAAATGATAAATTAAAGAATGTGATTACAAACACTATTTATACCTTTTTCTACTTTTTAATAGCCTAATATTTAAACAAGAGGGCCATAAGGGCCTATGCTCTACTGGGATAGTTCTTTGGTCATTTCCAATCCAGAGCATGTATGTATGGTGAAGATCGGGTAGTAAATGGAGGCTCTATTGTCTTCACAATCTGTATTATAGCAATTTTGACAATTTCAAGGGCCATAATCCAGTCATGCAAGGGCACATCTTGCTGGTTTCGAAAGGAACCGAGCTTACATCAATATTTATTTACTATCTAAGTTTGGTGAAGATCAGATAGTAAATGGAGCCTTTATTGTGTTCACAAGCTCTATTATAGCAATTTTGGCAACTTCAAGGGCCATAATCCAGCCTTGCATTGGCGGATCTGACTGTTTTGCTAAAGGAACCAAGCTCTCATCAATATTTAACTACTATTTAAGTTTGATGAAGATACAATAGTAAATGGAGGCTCTATTGTTTTCACAAGCTGTATTATAGCAATTTTGACAATTTCAAGACCTTATCCAGTCTTGCATGGGCGGATCTGGCTGGTTAGCAAAAGGAACCGAGCTCTCATGGATACCTAACTACTGTATAAGTTTGATGGAGATACAATTAAAACTGAAGACTTGATCGCGTTCACAATCTGTATTATAGCAATTTTGACAACTTCAAGGGCCATAATCCAGTCATGCAAGGGCACATCTGGCTGGTTTTCGAAAGGAACCAAGCTCTCATCAATATTTAACTACTATCTTAGTTTGGTGAAGATCATATAGTAAATGGAGCCTCTATTATGTCCACAAGCTCTATTATAGCAAATTTGATAATATTAATGGCCATAATCCAGTCTTGCATGGGCGGATCTGACTGGTTTGCGAAAGGAACCGAGCTCTCATAGACATCTAACTACTGTATAAGTTTGATTGAGATACAATCAAAGCTGAAGACTGTATCACGTTCACAAGCAATTGTTTACAGACGCACACACGGACGACAAACACCACACCACGACATAAGCTCTTCTGGCCTTTGGCCAGTAGAGCTAAAAAATTAAGGGATCATGAATAAGTGAACTGTCGCCGTGATATAACTGAAATAATATTGAAAGCGGCGTAAAACTCCAATAAATAAAAAATAGACCAGAATTGAAAACAATATACATGTATATTAGTTATGTCAAAACGCCAAGCTTTGGGTTCTGCACCCAGTTTTGTTTTAGACCAATTGGTACCTCTGTTCAGTCTTATCTGGATTATTCATTTAAACCAATGACTTTAAACTTATCTTTTTTACATCAATTGTAGAACAAGTTTTAATCTTATTTTAATCACGCTCAATGTCCTGGAGATACAACCAGTTCTTCCTCAATTTGCGCGGAAAATCCCAGTCTTCACTGAATTCTGATTCAGATATTTGGGGCATTTTTTTTTAATTTTGTAGATTTTGAGTAACTATGTTTTCAAAAAGCTATCTGCTGCAGAGGCGTCAGAAAGCGTCTATATGAGGGAAAGGGTTAATTGACATATGATTATTATAATTACTGATGATACAGAAGAATTATATCTATATAAAAAAAAAATATTTCTGTTAAATTAAATACACCAGAAGGTATGAAACTTACATTTGTGTTTATCTTATGAAGATGACATTTGATCTTACAGCATATGATGTTTGAAAACATTGTGATAAAAGGTCAAATTGTTGAAAATATGCAGCTATACTTCTGTAAATGCTTTCGAATTAAAATCAATTGTACATTTTCCAATTCTTAAGATTTAACTGTTTTGCATGATGTTTTTATACTTACTTGAATGATGTTTAGCTGCAGAGTGCATTCTTTTAAAGCAACGCATTGGTCCTGACCTGACGGCTTCCAGAATTCTCGACCCCAATTTCCTACGAATAGCCAACCCCAATTTAGACCCCAGTTTATATAGGTGTGAATGGATGATGGTTCTTTAGTTGTATACTCACTACATTTAGATAATGATTAATGTATTGATTATGTATGTATTAACATCGTTATACATTATCCTATATCATGGTTTTCAAAGAATTCTTAAGATTTGAAGTATTGTTTGATAGAGAACATTTCCTCCTTTTCTCACAATTTTCCTAATTCATTTATATAATTATACCTTAGCCAGAAGCCAACCAGTCATATACATATTCTCCTTTCTCACCATATGTTTTCAAAGTCGTCTGCAGCAGATTAACTTTTTAGAACAGAACAGAACATAACTGTATTACATCTCTCGGTACATACAGTACAACATGAGGAAATGGTATAATTTAGAACACATCAAGATCATTTAAATAATCAATCAACAGGTAATCAAGTATCAATAATCAGTCAAGCATAATACCGCTTTTGTTTATGACACTTGTGTGTTAAACCATCCATTCACACCTATCATAAACCGATAATAGGGTCGCCTAAAACTGGGTTCGAGATTTCTGGCTACCGTCCTGACATGCAATGTGCCTTGTTAAGATTCATTTTTGATTATCACAACCTTTATCACTTGTAAAAACATTTTTTATTTAAAACACACAGCAAAAGGCATACCCATATAAATCCGTCTCGGCCATGGATATGTCTCCAGTGAAAAAAATGAGTTTACACCTAAAAAAAAAGATCAGATTTGTGTTCAAAATATTTTATCGATCTCCTAATCCCAATGTATACGTGTGACGACTTTGAAATGGATCCGCAAAACAGAAACAAAGTTTTGACCCATTAATGCAAACCATCTGCAGCATAATTGCTGTCTGTGGGAAAACTAGTCCGGCGACATTGATGCACTGCATCAACTTTCTCTTGTCATTCTTTATATTGAATTTACCTTGAGACGGTATATGCGATCAAGGAGTTTAAATTTTAACTTACTCTCAATAAAATACTAGCTGTATTGAATAAGTTATGTTATCTTCATTTTACTCAGATATACAGCATGGTAAGTTTATGAGTATTAATGTCTCCTTTAATTATCTTTACTTTATTTAAGACTGATTTGAAGCGAAAGCAGTCTTAAATTTATCCGAATTTTCTAAGGGATTGCAGTTTTATCGGTATTATGTCATCTAATGTTTTATAAAGTGCCTGTGTAATCATTATAGCGGTATGAATTGTTAAAAGCCGCCAGGAGGCGGCTTCCTGTAGGGATGCTTTTAATTTTCGGTCAAGGAGAATATTTAGACCTGCCAGCGTGACCACATATCTTGATTTCTCTTTGTCCTTTCTAAGTACATTAATTTAAGGTAATGACTTTTAAAACATCCCTTTTACACTCTATATACATGTGTGAGTTTTACAAATTAAAAACAAAAGACAAAGGCCAGTATATTAATTGAATGTATGTACATTTTTATTTAAGCGAAATTCATACTGTATCTACTCTAGACAGTAAAATAGAGAACCCTTCTATTGAATTTGTAAATGTAGTCTGGTTCCTTAAAAGTACATGCTATGATATATTACACAGTAATAAGACGAAGAAGCCTCGTCCCGTATTCACTAAACTTTTCAATTTAAATATTTGTCTAAATCTAAATCTTAATATTTAGTCCACGTTTTAGATTTAATCCGTATTCACCAACGCGTTTTAAACCGATATCAATTTGGTCTAGTGTGTAAATGTCGTAAGTGGCCACGCAGCGACTCTGGTTCCCGAATCAAGGTAAGAGCTAAAATAAAAGACAGTACCATTCATCTATAGTCTATTTATAGATTTTCATTTTTATCGCAATCTTCACATACATTTTTCATTAGCTTTGCTTTTAATAATCTGACTTTCATGTTCAGTACATACTGGATTAAAAGTTAACTTTGAGTACAATTGTCATCGCAAAATGCAGACATGAAAAGAATTAAACCACAGAAATATCTGTTTCAAGACCAATTTTGTTCTTTTTCGCTGTTGCATTTCAACATTTCATGAATATCGCGGTAAACACGATATCGGTGTATTTTGCCTAGCCAACAACATGTTTTATCACGGATGCGATGTGAATATCCAGAATACTTAAATGAAATGAAATCTTCTGGTTCTTACAAACAAAGTGTGATCGGATTAACTGAACTGTATTTAACTTATCACTGTAAATGTAGACAGCATTTCAAATCTTATATCAACTGATAAATTTACAGTTTCAGAAATAAATTCAAGTAAATTTTCAAGCACTGGTTTAACGTTTTCAAAAAAAATAAACTAGTTCCTATGTTAAGCCTTTCCCTTATACGTACCACGTTAAGTAAAAATTGGAACATCTTGCTAAATGCAGGTATAATTTATGGACATAAAGTAGAAAACATTGTAAAAAAAAGGATAAATTCCTCGTGATCAATTTCTCTTTTTGTCACAAAGTTTTCAAAAGTCGCTGCAGCTATTGTCAGTCTTTCGGATTTCGTGTACGTAGAAATACGTTTACTTGATTTTCTATATGCTAATCACGACACGAGTTCACATCAGTTTCGTCAATTCGAGAGTGTGCGTTTGTAATCCGACAGCTTTGATTTTTAATTGCTCAATTTGCCACAATAATTTCAACTCTTTTCAATTATCTTACTATCATTTATAGAGATTTTCTATGCTTTGTACTTGATGATTTTAAAGTCTGTCAGAGTAAACATCATTGAAATCATTGTAGCAAAAGGAGAAATTGCTCATAATGAGCAATATCTGCATTTGCCACAATAATTCAACACTTTTCAATTATCATACGATAATTTATAGAGATTTCTTTTTACTTGATAATTTCAAAGTCGTCTACCGCAGATTTGTTTTATGTGGAAAACCCTTATCCATTATCATGACGTACCGATACCAACGACGTTATTGGAGGAATAAAGAATATAAATATATATTATTTGATAAAACATTATCATAACAGGGCGTGTGTTCAATACAAATAGTTGATTGTTTTTGGTACTTATTTAAATTTATCATAACCTCTTGTCCATTTATCTTTAGTATTATATGTCACTTTTTATGATCAGCTTAACTCTAAATTATCTAATTCACATAAAACACAGATTCTGCCAGGTTAAATATCCTACATAAAACTTATATCTTCAATAATCGATATCAGCATTACTGACTACAGATTAAATTGTTCTAATGTTTGTTGATTTAAATGATCTTTTTCCTTATTTCTTCATGTGAAACGAAATATTGCGACTTCTCTTTGATGCTTTGCATCAAACATCCGTCTTGTATCTATTTGTATTATGATTTCATTAGAATGCGGTATAGCAGACCTAGCAGGATAAACGTTATCTTACTTTTACAAAGTGTCTGTAATGCTGGTCGTATGTCTGCATGTTTGTAACCCATTTCAGACAATGTTTCTATCAATGCACTGATTGTTGTGGTTGATGTCTTGCTGGGTACGTCCTGTAACAGTAGATAAAGTATATTTCTGTAAAAAGTGTGTAGTTTTGATGAAGCGAGATCAACAACCTTCATCCGTGCGTCCGTGCGTCAACATTTTGCTTCAAACGACTTCTCCTCCATAACCACTTGGCCAATTGGGATGAAACGTCATAGGAAGCATTCTCTCAATGACTTTACCAGAATTCCTTCACATTTTTGGGATCAATGCAGAATACGGGTGTCCATTGCAACCAAATAAAACAAACTTTAAAATTCTTCTTCTCCCAAACTGGTTGGTCGATTTTCAAATAATTTTTGCAGAAATGTTTTTTGAATAACCCTTTATCAGATTCCCTCAAGCCATGTTGATTGGTCGATAATCATGGCCACCAGCGGGCGGTGCTATTTTGCCTTTTATGGCTATAGTGAAAACTTAAAAAATCTTCTCCTCCGAAAGTGACAGGCTGATTTTCAAATAAGTTTGTAGAAATGTACCTAGGGTGACCTTCTATCAGATTCTTTCATGCCATGTAAATTGCTTGAAAACAATGGCTGCCAGGGGCGGGGCCATTCTGCCTTATATGACTTAAGTGAAAACTTAACAAATCTTCCTCTCCGAAAGCGTCAGGCCTATTTTCAAATAATCTTATAGAAATGTTCCATGGGTGACCATCTATCAGATACCAACAAGCCATGTTGGTTGGTTGAAAAACATGGCTGCCAGGGGCCAGGGATGTTTGGCCTTATATGGCTAAAAGGGGATGATGGCCTTATATTGGCGTTAGTGGTAACTTTAAACATCTTCTCCTCCCACACTATTTGGCCGATTTTCAAATAAGTTTGCAGAAATGTTCCTTGGGAGACACTCTACGATTAATCCATTAATAATCTTAGCCGACAGGGGGCCGGGCTTGTTCAAATTATTCAGATGCGTTAAAAGACATGGCTGCCAAGAAGCAGGGCTTATTTTTCTTATACAGTATGCATGTAAAGTTTAAAGATCTGCTTGACTAAAAGTGTAGGCTTGATTTAAAAAGACACACAGAAAGACTCCTTGGGTTTCTCTCTACTATTAAATCAGGAGAGCGATCAAGGGCCAGAATGTCCCTTTTATTTCTTAGGATTACAAATTGGTGTGTTAGTGAAAAAATGCTATAATTCCACGTTTTGTTAAAAGTTCCAAAATTGTATGTTAGTGTAACAAATGGGCTACAGTTCCAGTATTTCGTTTGAATTCACTATTTCAGTGTTTCGTAAGAAGTTAAGAAATGGTGTATTAATGTAACAAGGAATCTACAATACAAGTGTTTCATTAGAAGTTACAAAATTGGAGCGAAACGGATCGTAACTGATTGGAATGGAGCGTAAACGTAACATTTGTCACTTTCATGATGTTCTTAACTGTAGCAAAAAAGGTAGGACATATATGTTAACGTTTTCCATTGCATACAGACAATAATTGTAAACTTAACTGCACGTAGTGCTTCTAATCATAGTGAGAAACGGAGGAATCGTCAAAAATGGCAAATGTTTCGTTTTGAACGAAAACACTTACTTTATTCCACTCTTTGTGGCAATTATATGTAATCATTGTAAACCATTGACTATGTCAGCCACAGGTTGTCGATCTCGATTTTGCAGGGCTCTTTTCCAAATGTTGTCAAACCAGTTTTTTCTAGAAAATAAAGCTTTATTGACTTGTGACGCTAGTGTCATTTGAGTCATATGACATGATGCTGTTGTGGAAAAGAAATGTTCTAAAAACTTATAATAACGTTACAATGGAATAGGATTTTAGTTCAAGAACCATTTTTCGTAGTTCCATAAACGAATCATTTTTTATTTTATTTTATTAACTTTCAAAATAACAATGTTACAAAAAAAAGCCAAATATTAGACAAAATCAACTTCTCAGTTCAGTACATCTTTAAGCCAATTAGATTAAAAACAGAAATAAAGAACACAATAGTAATATTCACAATAATTGTTTGAATAAATTGAATCATATGGATTTGTGTACATTTTAATAAAAATCTGTTTATTTGAAATATATTAACAATTTATATTGTATACATGTTTCAGAATATTGATGGCATTTATGATTTCTAACAAATGACAAACTAAAGCAGATACCAAGGTAATACATAACAAATCACATGGCATGACTAGACTGGTTAAAAGTCCATATCTTATTTTGCCCTTGGTTTTTTCCCATGTAAAAGTTGTGAGTTCTTGTTAATTATCCAGGATGCAGACATAATCGTGATTGATATAATCTGAAAATAATATGATTCATAATCGATATGAAATAAATTACTTGAAACTGAATACAATGTTGAGACAAAGGTGTATGTTCCAACCATAAGAAACGTTTAACCCTTTCCCATATATAACAGTTATGAAAAATATATTGAAAACACTAAGTCAAAGAAGTAAGGACAATCTCGATAAGTGAAACTTATCTATTAGATAAAGTTGAAAAACTTTGTTGCAAATATGGAAATCACTCTTTTTGAGCAATTTCTCGTGTTGTCACAATGCTTTTAAAGGCTGTATACGTATACATTCGTTTGTAATTATCAATATAGCAACAATTATAGTATATGTATGTTTACGTTTTCCCTACATACAGACGACAATCGATGCCTTAACATGGTGCTTCTAATCTTAGTGAGAAAAGGAGGAATCTTCCGAAATGGTAAGTTCTTCGTTTGAACGAAACAACTAATTGTATTCCACTATGTGTGGCAATTATATGTATTCCTTCGAAACATCTTGTATTAATGTAAACCATTGACTTTTTCAGCCAAGGGTTATCGATCTCGCTTTTGCCAGGTACTCAATCCAAATGTTGTCAAAGCAGTTTTTAAAGAAAATAAAGCTTTACTTGCTATGGACGCTAGTGTCATTTGAGTCATATACCATGATGCCTTTATATATTTTCTAAAAACTTATAATAAGGTTGCACTGGAATAGGATTTTAGTTAAAGAACCACTTTTCGTAGCTCCGTAAAAACTTTTTTTTTATTAACTTTCAAAATAACAATGTTAAAAAATTGTCAAAAATTATACAAAATCCACTTCTCAGTTAAGTACATCGTTAAGCCACTTTGATTAAAAACAGAAATAAAGAACACAAAATTAATATTCACAAAAATTAGTTGTATACATTTTATCATATGAATGTGTGAACATTTAAAAAAAGCTCGAATATTTACACCAGATCTCAAACGTCTACATATGGAAATTGCACAATTGTCTATGTTAAAGTAAGTTTAAGTTTAAACTGCCAGGCATTGCAATCAATTTATGAGCATGTTTTACTTGCACCCTCTACCTGTGATGTGCTAATACGCATCGCAGTTGTTTTTGTTTCATCAACTTCAATAATCTAAGTAGTATGTATTAATTAAACATCTCCCATATGTAGACACATGTTAACGCCTCTGCAGTGGACGACGTTTCATTAACTTCAATAAACTATGTATTATGTATTAATTAAACATCTCCCATATGTAGACATATGTTAACGCCTCTGCAGTGGACGACAGTATTATGTATTAATTAAACATCTCCCATATGTAGACACATGTTAACGCTTCTGCAATGGACGACAGTAGTATGTATTAATTAAACATCTCCCATATGTAGACACATGTTAACGCTTCTGCAATGGACGACAGTAGTATGTAATAATTAAACATCTCCCATATGTAGACACATGTTATCGCTTCTGCAATGGACGACAGTAGTATGTATTAATTAAACATCTCCCATATGTAGACACATGTTAACGCCTCTGCAGTGGACGACGTTTCATTAACTTCAATAACCTAAGTATTATGTATTAAGTAAACATCTCCCATATGTAGACATATGTTAACGCCTCTGCAGTGGACGACAGTATTATGTATTAATTAACCATCTCCCATATGTAGACACATGTTAACGCTTCTGCATTGTACGACGTATAATCAACTTCAATAATCTAAGTATTATGTATTAATTAAACATCTCCCATATGTAGACATATGTTAACGCCTCTGCAGTGGACTACAGTATTATGTATTAATTAACCATCTCCCATATGTAGACACATAGTAACGCTTCTGCATTGTACGACGTATAATCAACTTCAATAATCTAAGTATTATGTATTAATCAACTATCTCCCATATGTAGACACATGTTAACGCCTCTGCAGTTGACGACGTTTCATCAACTTCAATAATCTAAGTATTATGTATTAATAAAACATCTCCCATATATAGACATATGTTAACGCCTCTGCAGTCGACGACAGTATTATGTATTAATTAATTAACCATCTCCCATATATAGAAACATGTTAACACCTCTGCTGTGGACGACAGTATTATGTATTAATTGAACATCTCCCATATGTATACACATGCCTCTACAGTGGACGACAGTATTATGTATTAATTAACCATCTCCCATATATAGAAACATGTTAACGCCTCTGCAGTGGACGACAGTGTTATGTATTAATTAACCATATCCCATATGTAGACACATGTTAACACCTCTGCAGTGGACGACAGTAGTATGTATTAATTAACCATCTCCCATATGTAGACACATGTTAACGCCTCTGCAGTGGACGACGTTTCATCAACTTCAATAATCTAAGTATTATGTATTAATTAAACATCTCCCATATATAGACATATGTTAACGCCTTTGCAGTGGACGACAGTATTATGTATTAATTAACCACCTCCCATATGTAGACACATGTTAACGCCTCTGCAGTGGACGACGTTTCATCAACTTCAATAATCTAAGTATTATGTATTAATTGAACATCTCCCATAAGTAGACATATGATAACGCCTCTGCAGTTGACGTCAGTATTATGTATTAATTAACCATCTCCCATATGTAGACACATGTTAACGCTTCTGCAATGGACGACAGTAGTATGTAATAATTAAACATCTCCCATATGTAGACACATGTTATCGCTTCTGCAATGGACGACAGTAGTATGTATTAATTAAACATCTCCCATATGTAGACACATGTTAACGCCTCTGCAGTGGACGACGTTTCATTAACTTCAATAACCTAAGTATTATGTATTAAGTAAACATCTCCCATATGTAGACATATGTTAACGCCTCTGCAGTGGACGACAGTATTATGTATTAATTAACCATCTCCCATATGTAGACACATGTTAACGCTTCTGCATTGTACGACGTATAATCACCTTCAATAATCTAAGTATTATGTATTAATTAAACATCTCCCATATGTAGACATATGTTAACGCCTCTGCAGTGGACTACAGTATTATGTATTAATTAACCATCTCCCATATGTAGACACATAGTAACGCTTCTGCATTGTACGACGTATAATCAACTTCAATAATCTAAGTATTATGTATTAATCAACTATCTCCCATATGTAGACACATGTTAACGCCTCTGCAGTTGACGACGTTTCATCAACTTCAATAATCTAAGTATTATGTATTAATAAAACATCTCCCATATATAGACATATGTTAACGCCTCTGCAGTCGACGACAGTATTATGTATTAATTAATTAACCATCTCCCATATATAGAAACATGTTAACACCTCTGCTGTGGACGACAGTATTATGTATTAATTGAACATCTCCCATATGTATACACATGCCTCTACAGTGGACGACAGTATTATGTATTAATTAACCATCTCCCATATATAGAAACATGTTAACGCCTCTGCAGTGGACGACAGTGTTATGTATTAATTAACCATATCCCATATGTAGACACATGTTAACACCTCTGCAGTGGACGACAGTAGTATGTATTAATTAACCATCTCCCATATGTAGACACATGTTAACGCCTCTGCAGTGGACGACGTTTCATCAACTTCAATAATCTAAGTATTATGTATTAATTAAACATCTCCCATATATAGACATATGTTAACGCCTTTGCAGTGGACGACAGTATTATGTATTAATTAACCACCTCCCATATGTAGACACATGTTAACGCCTCTGCAGTGGACGACGTTTCATCAACTTCAATAATCTAAGTATTATGTATTAATTGAACATCTCCCATAAGTAGACATATGATAACGCCTCTGCAGTTGACGACAGTATTATGTATTAATTAACCATCTCCCATATGTAGACACATGTTAACGCTTCTGCAATGGACGACGTTTGAAAGCATCGTGACAAAAGGGTAATATTGGTCATATTGAGAGATTTCTCGTTTTGCATCAATGTTTTCAAATCGTTTCAATAATAACATTTTCGTTCATGATTGTTTCTACATTTGTTGCCTAGATGTTTGAAAAGTCGTCTGCAGCATAATTGCTATATGTGGAAAAGCTTTGATTAGGACTTTTCCGGCGACATTGATGCATTGCATCAACTTTCTCTTATCATTCTTCATATTGAATTTACCTTGAGATGGTATATGCGATCAAGCAGTTTCAATTCTAACTTACTCTTAATAACATACTAGTTATATTGAATACATTATGTTATCTTGATTTTACTCAGATATACAGTATGGTAGGTTTATGAGCATGAATTTCTCTTTACCTCATGGCTGAATAGAAGCGAAAGCAATTTTAAATTTATCCGAATTTGCTAAGGGACTGCAATATTATCGGTATGATATCATCTGATGTTTTATAAAGAGTCTGTATAATAATTATAGTGATATGAATAATATCTATTTTTATCACGATTGTATTAGAAGGTGGTATAGCAGACCTAACAGTATAAACGTTATCTTACGTTTACTAAGCGCCTGTATTGCTTGATGTATGTCTGCATGTTTGAAACACGTTTCAGACAATGTTTATATCGATGCACTAATTTGTGTGGTTGATGTCTTGCTAGATACGTTATGTTACAGGAGATAACGAAGTTGTCTGTAAATAGTGTGTGGTTTTGATGCAGCGAGATCGATGAACTCTGGCTGAAAAAGTCAATGGTTTTACATTAATACAAGACTTCTCGAAGGAATACATGACTCTCGTGTCAATAAGTCAGTAATGGAACTTGTGAGAAACAGAAGACGGAATTGTGATCCAAGTATATCACACTTGTCATGGCAAGTCACAGAATTGATGAAAAAAAGTAGCATGGCTTATAAAAATAAATTATATCATTTATCTAATGGTTTGCCAAATAAATTACTTACCGAGCGGTACCAGTACACGAATATATTTAAAACCTCACACCACATATATGGTGTCATCGCGGTTAATAAAAAAAATGTTGTCATAAAACTATATATAGAGGGATGTTTATACATTTATTCATTCAAATATCAGTGGTAACAGTCACATGGTTTGAAATCGTTTATTTATCAAAAAATATCCCAATCATAGAATTTCTTTATTCTTTGTATTTTGTTAGTACATACAATAACTGGTTGAAATAAGAAAAAACCAATATGTTATCGATTTAAAAAAAATATATATTGGCCTGTCAATGACATGCCCAATTTCAACAAAGGCACAAATATAGGCATTTTGGCCGAAAACCTAAGACACACCAAAAAAAAAAAAATGAAAGCTACAAATCATATTAAAGTTCATATATATCTTTATATATAGATTTTAAATCAATATGCAAAGAGAACTTGTGAGAAAAATATGAAAACAAATATATTAGGCTGTTTTTCAAGGTCGAAATTGTGTCACATTTTACCCCTGAAAAAGTTAAAATCATACAATTGTTCAAGAAATGTTCCATTCTACATAATAGAATTTTCTGTAATTATCCATAAACACTGAACATGGTTCACTTTAATAAAAAATACAAAAAAAAAAGATAGGTCACCGTACTCCTTGAAGCACGGCATGTTTTTGTAGCAAAACTGCTGTATTTCTAAGAAAACGCAAGAACAAGCAAGGAAAATGTCCCTTTACTCTAAAGGGAGTACGGTGGCCTATATTTTTTTCCCCATCTTTTATCAAAGTGAACGATGTTTAGGGTTTATGGATAATTACAGAAAATTCTATTATGTAGAACGGAAAACTTTTATGATTTTAAACTTTTCGGGGGTAAAATGTGACACCATTTCTACCTTGAAAAACAGCTTAATATATTCTTTTTTTCTAAAATAATCCTTTTTCATATTGATTAATATTCTATATATAAAGTTATATTTGCACTTTATTATGATTTATAGTTTTCATTTTTTTTGTGTGTGTGTTTTAGGTTTTCGGCCAAAATGCTTATATTTGTGCCTTTGATGAAATTGGTCATGTCATTGTTTTAGATCGATTACAAATATTTATTTTTCTTATTTCAAACAGTTATTGTATGTTTAATAAAATACAATGAACAAAGCAATGCTATGATTGGGATTTTTTTTGTAAAAACAAATGTAGCATACGCCTTTACGGTAGAACATCCCTAAGGGTCTCGGTGATTTCCAAATAAAGTCGTATGAGATCGGTATTGTTTGTACATTTGACGGTCATTTCCGGCGAAAATATCTGACAAGTCAAGGAACGTATGCCGAAACCTTCCGACTTCAGACGGTAATCACCAATTATATATAGTGTTAGTAGATACCGAGGTCATATGGAAACTCCCATGGTCATAAGGAGTGTTCTACGTTTACACAATCTTTACTTTTTGGTTTATTATTAATTTAAAGTGAATTTTTTAGCGTTATAAATAAGTATTTCACTCACAGCCGACAACTATTTAAAGAGTGTCGCATTTTTCAATGGTAGATCGCGCTGTAGAAACATTATGAATTGTTCCCCTCGATAAAAATGATCATACATGATATCAACTAATAAACAAATACATATGTAATCTTCTATTGAAAACTTACCTGATCATGATGAGACCGTGTCAATTCTATGTTATCTTCACCTTTAGTTTCTACGAGGAATACACAGTGTGGGAAGTTCAAACAGTGTTCTATCCAAGGGTCATCAGAAGGATCCCATTCGCGTAAACCTCCGTCACATGAAAAACATCGTACAATATCACGGGTACCTGAAGTATGTAAAATAGATATATAAGCAAAAGCATCGTACAGCGTCACGTGTACCTGAAGTATTTAACATTTATATATATATAAGTAGAAACACCGTACAATGTCATGGATACCTGAAGTATGTAAAATAGATATATAAGCAAAAGCATCGTACAACGTCACGGGTACCTGAAATATTTAACATAAGTAGAAACATCGTACAATGTCACGTGTAGCTTAAGTATGTAACATAGATATATAAGCAAAAACATCGTACAACGTCACAGGTACCTGAAGTATGTAACATGGATATATTGGTAAAAATCATCGCTAAACGTCATGGGCATCCTTAGGCATAGCTGTCTTTTAAATTTTATTTTATATAAATGATACATTTGTATATGTGCATATAAGCAAATAGCGAAACACTCTTTATGAGAGTAAAATACTAATTGTCGGTGCACGTGCTTTAAGGGCACTAATAATAATGTATTACGGGTGATATACAGAACACACTTTTCCCGTCCTTTTCCTGTGTGTGCTTCTGAAGTTTAATCCTGAATGTCAATTCTGTGTTAACCATTTCCGACATGCAAAAAACAACTTTTGAAAATATCATGGCGCAAGGTGAGATAACTCATTATTTCTACAAATTCTACGTTTCTCATAAAACAACTTTTGAAAATATCTTGGCGCAAGGTGAGATTACTCATGATTTCTACAAATTCTACGTTTCTCACAATGTTTTCAACTATATTCAATACGTATACATTGTACTTTGAATATTTGAATGTTCAGTTTTTTGCATTTATATTTTGAAGGTCGTTAGCTGCATATGTGATGTATGTCAGGGCTGATAGCGACTTCTTGCCAGCATCAGAGAGTGTCTTTACCTTTGGAAAGGATAATCATCCTGATGAAAAATGAACACAGATAGTATTGGAACTGGCCCTACACATGGATAAAATGACTCTTCAAACCTTGCGATACTGCAAAGGCCCATGCTATGTATTTATAAGAATAAATTGCATGAGTGCACTTGAATATATCCATCATAGAAACCATGGTCGACACAAATACAATCGTACACGGGTAGTATGCAGCTTTAAAGGTTAGTCAGTGTTTCAGGCGAGCACTGCATACGCACATGTTCAACACAGCCTTCGCTGTCTGTCTAATGTTACTTAATTTAATCAACTTATGACCAAAGACAAGCAGTGTAGCCCCAGTAATTATACGCTTGTTTACTTTCTAATGGTCCAGTTACGGAGAGTCTTTAAGAACAAACATCGCTAGACACGAGTCGAATATCGCTAGCATTACGACTGATTGGCTTGTTCCAGGATAAACATCCTCTATTTGAGATTGCATGCAGATTAAATTTCTCCAGACATGCTGTGGTCACTGTATATAATGAAAGTAGTGTGAAGTCTACAACTATGACTGTAAGTACAAACACGTAGATAATGCAAACAATTTCGTATAGTATTGCAGTCATATGCTTTAATAGATAAAATAAAAATAAAATATAAGCATTTACCAGTGTAAAAAAAGCCTGCTGCAGCAAGTTTCTTTGGAGTCTGTACCAGATTGGTCGGCCAACCGCTGTATGATGATAGTCGGGCAGGATACGAAAAGTAGTCCGGATGTCGGTGCTTTGAGACTACTTGTGTTGGGTCTGGCGTGATAGTTTGCGTTGGAACACGTCCTTTAAAGGAAATTGATGTAATAAATGATTTCACTTTTTTCGTTAGAGGTAACAAAGTTGTTTGTAAGTGTAACAAAGGGGCTATAATTACATTGTTTCGTAAGAAGTTACAAAGAGTAATAAGTTGGGTTTAATTTCACTTTTGCGTTAGAGGTAACAAAGTTGTTTGTAAGTCTAACAAGGGGGCTATAAGTCCACTTTTTTGTTAGAAGTTGTAAAGTTGTTTGTCAGTGTTACAAAGGTACTATATATATAATTTTTCGTTAGACGTTACATCATCAGCGTCTTCAATGTCCGTTGACATACAAATCTAGACATTGAGTATGGCCTGAATATTGTTTCTTGTGATCAAAATAAAACACAGAAGTATTTTTCTTACCGAGAGTTTCCCTGGTTACATTATGAAGCTGGTTACTATCAACAGTACTATTTCCTTTTGCGAACGTGGTTCCAGTTGCCATTCCTTCCTAGAAAAAAGAAGCAGGTTACCATGACAACCAATCCCGGACTCTTTGAAATCAATAGTTAATACAAGACAAAGTCTTCAATATCGCCGGAAAAGACTGCATTAATTGTTTTTACCACACATTCATTTGTGACAACCATTTGTCTAAATATTCACATAGTACTTTCATTTAAGGACTAGATCCAGGATTTTTGAAATTCCACAAACAAATGTCAGCATTGTTTTATCATTAATTTGGCATGCTTGTATTTGTCAATAAATAAAAAAATGAAAAAAAACACAATTAGGGATTTACATGCAATTAAAAGCCATTTAACGCGTTACCTGTTTAAAGCATAATTGAAAACCATTAAAGCAGTATCATTGAGAAAAGAGTTAAATTGCTGAAGACATGAACTTCCTCATTTTCTCAAAATACTATTAACTTTGCATCATAATTATTATCATAATTTAACACATAATAAAATTTATCCTCATATGTTTCAAAAGTAGAACAACCTTGAAGTACCATATCAGCTAAACAGTTGATTTACATTTAAAAATCCATAAAAGCAAACTTTGTTTTTAAATCAATATACCACGTTTGTGTCATTGATGCATTAACTATTTGCCATCACTGTCATCGTTTTGATTAGTAGAGTAGAAACAGTTTAAACACTCTACTATTTAAGACGTATATGCATTAACTGCCGTATCTCTAATCAGAGACGAGTAAATAGTCGCTAATAGCACGAAAATACAAACTTAAAACATTGGAAATATGAATATCTTTTTATAATTAGCATAACTAAGCGTTTTTAAACAATCGCAACCGTAATTGTTTCGATGCATTTATATTTACATACTAACAACTTGTCCTCGCATGTACAATTTGAAAAACGAAAACAAATAATAGGCCGCCTTCTTCCGGCGACTTATGATGAATAAGGACTATGGAAGTCGAATAATACAAATTCAATTTGTTTTCAATAATTCGTCATATTGTTGTATGCACGTGATATTTTGCATGTAGTTGCGCCAAAAAGTGTGTTGATTTATATATACTAATACAGACAATGGTTAGACTCAGACAATCTGGTCAGGCAAAGCCTGCAAATTCACGAATAAATGTCACCGTGTGATTTGACTCTTATAGATTGTTGGTATTTCTTCGGTTTATCTTTTAGGTTAACATATGCATACGCTTAACACAACTTATAAAATGTGCACATTTTGATTATTTGCTAAACAATTTAAACACATTTTTGAATTTTGGCTATGGGACATTTTTAATCACGACCATTTAGTAAGATAAACCGATGCATGAAAACCGGCGTTTTAAAACCATGTATCTACAAAATCAACAATTTCACGGGAAAATGGTGGGTTGGTGCAATTATTTTGAGTACGTGGTAAATTTGGAATGTTTAACCATACCCGCATTAAATAAACACAAAAATGGGGCGATTGTAAATTGAGCAACGCAGAATAGTCGTTGGACTTGTCAACGAATGTGTGTACCAACCGGAGGTTACTTCCAAAATAACTTTAGTTTTAATATTCTAAACTACAAATAGTTAGATAAATGTTTGGCTACCTTCAGTTATGATTGAAATAATCGTTGAACGGAATTTGAGTGTTGTCTATATCATTTGCAGGTTGCGCGACACATGAGAGTCGCCATAACTCGATATAAAACCTGATGCAGAAATACAGCGCAACCGGCAACGAAATATATGTTACGCGGTAAACATTGAGGTTGTTTATAAAAGTTAGAGAGATGTTAAACGCTAAAAAGTGATATATAATGCATTTGTTTTTTATACTCTTATAGCTCAAATATGTGTACTTTAATATTTACTTTGTCAGAAATAGCACGTTGACAAATATATTATAGATGAATTTTCATAATTGTCACCTTGAAATCTAGTTTGAATGTTAAACCATGTCAGAACTATTTAGCTTGATTGATAAGGCATTTGACCGAAAAGCCTTATTGAAAATTCGGTGATACAAAGAAATGTTTGATGTATTTTTATATTCTAAGAAAAGCGATTTTCATACTTATCACTCATTATCAAATCAAACAGACATATATCGCCTTCCAGACATTTGTCGCATTCATAACAAATGTACATACATGTATGTAATGTCAGCATGCTCTCGATTTTTTGTTTAATCTATATCACTGATAAAAGCAATCAAACACATTATATATTTACAAAGAAAACCCCATATATGATCATATGTAACAAATTATACACATTTGCCCATCTTTAATCAAACATTTTTTACAACAAATCATAGCGTCCTCAGATTTGCTCTATATTCTATATTAATAATCAAAACTTTTGACTTAAGAAACAGGGCTCGAAATGCCGTCTATATATCGATTGGCTACGCGCCAAACAAATAAAAACGATAGTTGTTCTATTTTTGAAATATTGTATAGCCTATATACAGAGTAAGCTGATGTCCAGATTAGGAGGGGTTAACAGCTCATTTCCCAACAATATATCTCATATTATCCAACCAAACCCCATGATGTAGGTAATCCAAATAATCGCCTCTTTAAGACGATTGTTTTGAGTACCCACAACATAGGGTTATCGGATAAAATAAGGATTTTAGAACAAGCAAAACGCTTCTTACCTAGAGCTCTGAGGTCTAAAAATAAACCCACGCAACACACATTAACATTATTGATATTACTACTAGTAATGCTAATGTTGTACTACTATAACTACAACTTCTACTACTACTAAAAATAAACCCACGCAACACACATTAACATTATTGATATTAGTACTAGTAATGCTAATGTTTGTACTACTATAACTACAATTTCTACAACTTTTAATAATAAACATAATAATAATGATAATAACAAATAAAATTAAGGAATAATTAGCGGAACATATTTCTTTAAAATGACAAAATTAAATAAAAATCACTTACTGTTGGTGATAAAGTCACACTATGACAACTTACTGACATAAAGAGACATGTGAACACATCTTAATATATATGTAAACTCCTTAACAACTGTAGCATAGAGACGAGACACACATACAGACACAGAATTAACTGACACAAACGAACATGCAAACACATACTTATATATGTAAACTCCTTAACAACCGTAGCATAGAGACGATGTGAATGACAATCAAAGCGCTGAAACCGCTGATGGTATAGGGGCATATGTAAGTTGAAAACATATGGCATAGATCATATGGACAAACATTGTTGAAACAATGAAACAATGACCTTTAAACAAACCAAACCAAAAATGTTTGAAGCAACACATATTGCCCTGCCAATAACATATACCTCATTTGTCAAAGTTTTACCCTTTTCTTGTATAAACAAAATATCGAAGGACAAAAGATTGACAAAAAAAACCGAGCAGCTACCCTTAATTAAAATATTTCTAGTTCAGAAATCACTAAAGATCCACAATGTATATTGTAATCATGCTGATAAATGAAAGACAATCGAAAGCATGATAGAGTTATGTTTCTTTTGCATTGCACAATTGCAGCTCTGAGTTTCCTATACACCAAGTCTTAAATTGATATATTGGACATATATTGAGACAATAACCGAAGAAATGAAAAAATTGAGTTTACACCTAAAAAACAGATTAGATTTGACGAAGTACAAAGCTTAGGGAAGTACTCATTAACGAACAAGGGAATTTCACGGAACGCATGTGTTGCATGCGAAAGTCATATAATAAGTGAGAACATGGAAAGACAAAAATATACACACTCCAAACGCAGCATGCTAAATTTATGGTAATGGTGCACTGCAAATCTGTAGGTCATTAGTTACCTACAAACCAAGTTTGAAATTGATACAATGAAAATTAATTGAGACAATCGCTGAACTAAATAAGGAAAAATGGAGATAACTGAAACAACAGACCAGAGTTATGTACCTAGTACTTTGCCGTTCTCCTGATCACACGGGTATAAGTGTGACAACTTTGAAAAAAGTCTGCCATACAGTAACAACGTGTTGACCAATACATGCAATCCATGACGGACGGACGAATGCACATTCAGGCAGACAGCCGGCCGGACGCCGGATTATACATCCAAGCTTTACAGACAGAGACAACTCATAAAGTATTGATTACAGAAGACTGGTTCGATGCGTCAAAACACGTCAGCTTAGATTATGATATGTGTAAAGTATTTGCAATTTAATTGGGACCGGACCGTCAAGGTTAATTTTCAAAAACCTATTTAGACTACATTTCTAGTTATTGTCAACAGATACATCTAGGACTATATTACACGTTGATGAACGTTGAGTCTTCAATTAACGCAAATGCATATACATTATAATTTTAGTCCCAAAATCGCTAGAAGCGCCTCAATTATAAAATAAATAATGACCTTGCGGTTATAACTCGGATGTGTTGACAATTTCGGCCAAATTTCTTTCCGACGTATGACAAAAGTCAATGCGACATGCGTCATTCGTCTTTCACCAATGGGCTAAGTCTATGTGGAAACGCAGCCAGTTGCTTAAGAAGATTGTTGTGAGGAGTACTGGTTTGAGAAAACCAGGAAATACATTTGTAGGTGAACTGGCCGCCGTGATATGACTGAAGAAATGTTAAAAACGGCGTTAAACCCCAATCAATCAATGTTGAAATTAACTTATCTATAATTTGTAGATTTAATTTCTATTTCCTAGTAGGGTCTACATACAGCGACACATGAGAATATTCAACACAAAACGCGACCTGTTTTACCAACAATTCCCCAGTAGCGGTGAGACTTTTTTGTAACATTATTTCATGGCATGTATACACAGTAGGACCTCTCTCTTTGGACGAATTATGTTGTAACAAGTTTGTTTACAGTATTCCTTAACCTTGACCACATAGACTAAATATACAGCAAACGACATTGAACTAAGGCATAACTATTGACCTGAATTAATAAAAGTATGATTTTGAATAGTGATGAAAACATTGTGGAAAAAGACAAACTTGTTGATTATCATTCATCTGTTAAGGTTAGTCAAATGTGTCTAAAAGGGGCAAAGGTTAAAATAATAACTGTAGACAAATGTTTTCGTTATCTAGGTTATAGAAACAAATTGATTCATGTTTCAAAGCATTGTTTGAAAAGGAAGATTTGCTCATTGTCAGCAATTGCTCCGTTTGCAAATATACTTTCAACATTTGTTTGTAACTAAGTAGCTATAACGGGAACGGTTCAACCCTTTCCCGCTTACAGTCGTTTTTTGACGCATGTGCAGCAGACGGCTGCAGAATTGTTTATCATGACCCATTTCCTCTTTTTCCACAAAGGTTTCAACTATGTATTTTTCCCCTTGATGTAAGGCAAAATTGCTCGTAATCATTCATCTCTAGCATGTTATTCAAAATGTGTCCGGAAGGGAGAAAGAGGGAAAGAACGTCCATAGTAAAACGTTTAAATATGAAAAGAATTAATTTGAAACGTGTTTGAAAGCATTGTGTGAAAAGGAGGAATTGCTCATTGTCAGCAATAGCTCCATTTTCAACAATACTTTTAAATATTCGAACTGTTATAGTATCACGGAAAGGGTTCCGCTTCCATGGGGAGGATGTAACCATTTTCCGCCTACAGACGCTTACAGACGCATGTGCAGCAGACGACAATCGAAAACATTGTGACAAAAGGGGAAATTGCTTTTCGTAGGCAATTTCTACTTTTGCCACAATGGTTTCAACTCCTTTCAATAATTTTATTTACAGTGCTTTGCACATTTCTCTATAAGTCGACTGTTGTAAACTAATGGGGTCACAGAACGGTCGACGTTACCTCACACTACTGACATTGAGGTCAACCATAGTTCAGAGTGTGTTTCATTCATAGAAACTATTTTGTCTCATAAATTTATGCAAGCGGAGGGTTTCGTGATTCGGTCGAACCAATGAAATCGTTGAAAAGGCAGATTATAACCAATCAAAACTCGATTTTGGTGTAGGTATACACATGTGGACTGTGGTTGCAGCTTTAATCCGACTTTTCGAAAGCAGCTTCGTTATGGGATAGTGGCGAAACGCCCCTATCCCAAAAACTAAAAATTAAGGAATGACTTGCGGAATATATTTCTTTAAAATGACAAAATTAAATACAAATCACTTACTGTTGGTGATAAAGTCAGACTATGTCAACTTACTGACAAACAGAGACATATGAATACATACTTATTAGTCGCCGGGCAGAAGCCCGCGACTTCTATTTTTAATAGGTTTTCGGAAATCACATGGGAGGTGGAGTTATTATTAGAAAAAAACAAATTTAAATGTCTTGAACATATTACAATTGCGTTTGTTTAAAAACACTAAGTTATGACACATCTAAAATGAAATAAATATTCCGATGTTTTAAGTATTAGTAGTTTCTTTATTTTGACTCGCATCTCTTTTTTTGGGGTTTTATTTACGAAGACAAAACCGTCCCCATGAGACTTGCAGCAAGCAGACTGTTATGTGTCAATATCAAGTAAACTTCACGTCGAATTCTCCTTTAAAATAGCAATCTTAATTTACTGAATGTTATTTTCATGTTCAAAGAGATGTCTTGATTTGTGAGGAATTCATTTTATAATGTTTATCCATGCATGTATATCTAAAATATGAACTGTTTCTAAGCTAAAACTGTTGATCGCGTGACTCGCGATTACCAACTGCGTAGATCAATCTCCTTTGCAGAGAGCCGCTCTTTACACTCACTTACAAATAGTAAATTATAGGTGATTTAAAATGTTTATTTGATTCAAAACAAATGAAGAAAAGAACAAACCGAGATAAAACTGGTTTTAATAGAAAAATTACTTTGAACGAACACTCTCTGCCTATAAAGAGAGTTTCAAGAACGACACCTATGCGAAGAAGAATGTAGGTCACGAATCGGGTCTTTCGTACAAAATTATTTCGTCCTTGACAATTTTAAATGTGTCATTAAATTCCCTAAAGGCATATTGCTTCCGATCTGCATATTGTTATGCATCATTGACACAAGGGCGCTCATCATAATATAATTTTAAAACATGAGTAGTTTGTTCTTTTCATTATAAAAAAGGAAGGAAAGAATTACAATAAATTAACATGTTGTAGGGCTCAGTTTAGGCAGGGTCTTTCAAATAGTACTATTTGAAAGACCCTGGTTTAGGTTCGAAATTAAGTTTTAATTATAAAACAATTTCAATGAGATTTAACTGTTTAGCTGATATTATATTTCGAAGGTGGTCTTATTTGTAAATATTGGATTACATTTCATCATTTGTTAAGGTATGATATAATTAGGATGCCAAGCTATAATATCATTTTGAGAAAAAGAGAAAACTCATGTCTTCAGCGATTTAACCCTTATCTCATTGTTTTAAAAGTAAATTGCTGCAAAGGTGTCCAATGTTGACTTTAATAGGGGAAACATAAAATGACGTGCTATTGCATGCAAATCTTAAATTGTCTGTTTTGTGGTTTTGTTGATAAATGATAGAATTCAAATATTCTGACAAACATCTTGAAAAGTGTATGTGGAATTCACAAATCTTATAATTATTCCTTAATGAAAGCACTGTATACATACTAAGACTAATGATTTTCAAGATTACTCATTTCCATTACTGTGTATGATCAATAATTAGTTGGCTGTGTGTATGGTCAACCTACTTTGGAATGGAGATTGATCATAAAGAATGAAAGGCTTCAATTATCATTCACTTCGTTGACAAAACAATGCAAGTTATGACACATTTTCACTTGACCCCGCCCCTGATGTTCCTGCCCCTCAGTTGATAACTGTTTATTCAACTACTATACTGTTAGTGTTATGCATAACTGCAGTATGCATTTCCGGCGACATTGATGCGTTGCATCAACTTTCTCTTGTATATGTATATATGTAAACTCCGTAACAAATGTAGCTTATAGACGAGATACACATACGGACACAGGGTTCAAACTTTCTTCATCTTACGTCTGCATAATTATGTGACAGAGCTTTATTTTATCTATTTTTAATACTTTTTATAACTAAACAACCATACAAACAGTACACACCACAACTCGTTCGTTGTTTGTATTGCATTACAAGATGTATGTATATGGATACGTAATGAACTATGTCTTTGTCCGACTCTAACAGTTACCACCTACATGTACATGCACCAAGCCCCGATAGCTCAGTCGGTAGCGAAGCGGGCTATCCATCTAGGGGTTTAGAGTTCGAACCCAGCTAAAATGGGCTAACAGTTTATGTGAAAAAACACACCAGTACTCCACACAGCACTATTTCCAAGCAACGCCCTGGATTTTTTTCCAGGGCGACGAATTGACTTTTATTTATCGTCGGAAAGGACACTGGCTGATCTGATGTTCGAACTCACATTCCCTCGATAGAGCGCCCGCGTCAAAACCGACTGACGTACCTGAGCTCAGATACTTCTTCCGAGACGAAGAGCATACAAATTCGAGAATTACTGATCGTGGAAATTAATCAATCAATCAATTGCGTCTAGCGATTTCTTTGTTTTTGTTTAAATGGTGTTTTACGCCGCTTTCAACAATTTTTCAGCCATGTCACAACGTTATCAGTACTGCTTGTAAGCTTATCCTGACACCAGCCTTTCAGTCATAATGTAATCCCCGCAACCCTGAGCGTGAAGGAGGTTGATTGGTTGATTGTTTGGTGTTTTACGGCGCTTTAAAAACAAAATCAGTTATATCACGGAGTTTCCCGGGTAAGTTACCAGTACTACTGGTCCATTTATCCTGGCACAAGCCAATAAGTCATACTGCCATACCCGGAACCCTGGGCGTCAAGGAGGTTCATTGATTGATTGTTGTGGTGTTTTACGCAGCTTTCAACAATTGTTCAGTTATATCACAGCGTTTTCTAGGTAAGTTACCAGTACTACTGATCCATCTATCCTGGCACCAGTTATATCGCAGCGTGTTCTAGGTAAGTTACCAGTATCCATATATACTAAAACCAGCACATTAGTGTGACAATGACAATTTCTTGATAACACTTTAAGGCAAGAATCCAGTGCCAGACCTTAAAGATGTCATCACAATATTTCAAAACCTGAGATTGAGAGAGAGAGAGAGAGAGAGGAGAGAGAGGAGAAGAGAGAGAGGAGAGAGAGAGAGAGAGATGAGGAGAGAGAGAGGAGAAGAGAGGGAGAGAGAGAGAGAGAGAGAGAGAGAGGAGAGAGAGAGAGAGAGAGACATGTGAACACATACTTATATATGTAAAACCCTTCACTATGTTTTCAAAAAGCCGTCTGCTGCAGATGCGTCTATATGAGGGAAAGGGTCAAATCCTCTGTACATGGCCAAGGGTTGATATGCATAGATATACATGTTAGCCGGGTTTTGATGAGTGTGTGTGTTTATCGTGGGGAGAAGGGTTTGACTCAGACATTTAGATGAAGGGGTTAGGTTTTTTAGATCACCTAGAGCCAAAGGCTCAAGGTGAGCTATTCTGATCACTCTGTGTCCGTCGTCCGTCGGTCCCGTCGTCCCGGTCGTCCGTCGTCCGTCGTCCGTCGTTAACTTTTAGCTTTAAACATCATCATCCTCCTGAACCGCAAGAACAATTTCCACCAAACATCACAGGAATGTTCCTTTGGTGTGATCCTCTTTCAAAATTGTTCAAAGATTTAAATTCCATTGAGAACTTTGGTTGCTGCGGCATCAGAAAGGGGACAAAATGTCCAAACTTTAAAAATCTTCTCCTCCGAATCTGCCCTGTCAGATTCAAATATAATTTGGTAGAAATGTTCCTTGGGTGACCCTCTATAAAAATTGTTCAAAGCCATACTGAATTGGTCGAAA